>CAKAOJ020000035.1:0-600000 GCA_916701645.2 Sebastolobus alascanus
TGTCGATTCATTTGGTGGAAAAAAAACTCAGTTTAAAATTTTGACATTTTTGTGAAAAAGTCATACTATAGTATGACTTTTCATGAAAATTGATGAAAATTTAAACTGAGTTTTTTTTCCACCAAATGAATCGAAAGACTATACTATGCCTTTTTTCATTAAAATTTTCGACATTCTATACTATGACATTTTTTTACGAATATTTTCGAAAATTTTCATGAAAAAAGTCATGTCGAAAATATTCGTAAAAAAATGTCATAGTATAGAATGTCGAAAATTTTAATGAAAAAAGGCATAGTATAGTCTGTCGATTCATTTGGTGGAAAAAAAACTCAGTTTAAAATTTCGACATTTTTGTGAAAAAGTCATACTATAGTATGACTTTCATGAAAATTGACGAAAATTTAAACTGAGTTTTTTTTCCACCAAATGAATCGACAGACTATACTATGCCTGTTTTCATGAAAATTTTCGACATTCTATACTATGACATTTTTTTACGAATATTTTCGAAAATTTTCATGAAAAAAGTCATGTCGAAAATATTCGTAAAAAAATGTCATAGTATAGAATGTCGAAAATTTTAATGAAAAAAGGCATAGTATAGTCTGTCGATTCATTTGGTGGAAAAAAAACTCAGTTTAAAATTTCGACATTTTTGTGAAAAAGTCATACTATAGTATGACTTTTCATGAAAATTGACTAAAATTTAAACTGAGTTTTTTTTCCACCAAATGAATCGACAGACTATACTATGCCTGTTTTCATGAAAATTTTCGACATTCTATACTATGACATTTTTTTACGAATATTTTCGAAAATTTTCATGAAAAAAGTCATGTCGAAAATATTCGTAAAAAAATGTCATAGTATAGAATGTCGAACATTTTAATGAAAAAAGGCATAGTATAGTCTGTCGATTCATTTGGTGGAAAAAAAACTCAGTTTAAAATTTTGACATTTTTGTGAAAAAGTCATACTATAGTATGACTTTTCATGAAAATTGATGAAAATTTAAACTGAGTTTTTTTTCCACCAAATGAATCGAAAGACTATACTATGCCTGTTTTCATGAAAAGTTCCGACATTCTATACTATGACATTTTTTTACGAATATTTTCGAAAATTTTCATGAAAAAAGTCATGTCGAAAATATTCGTAAAAAAATGTCATAGTATAGAATGTCGAAAATTTTAATGAAAAAAGGCATAGTATAGTCTGTCGATTCATTTGGTGGAAAAAAAACTCAGTTTAAAATTTCGACATTTTTGTGAAAATTTATACTATAGTATGACTTTTCATGAAAATTGATGAAAATTTAAACTGAGTTTTTTTTTCCACCAAATGAATCGACATACTATACTATGCCTGTTTTCATGAACATTTTCGACATTCTATACTATGACATTTTTTTACGAATATTTTCGAAAATTTTCATGAAAAAAGTCATGTCGAAAATATTCGTAAAAAAATGTCATAGTATAGAATGTCGAAAATTTTAATGAAAAAAGGCATAGTATAGTCTGTCGATTCATTTGGTGGAAAAAAAACTCAGTTTAAAATTTCGACATTTTTGTGAAAAAGTCAAACTATAGTATGACTTTCATGAAAATTGACGAAAATTTAAACTGAGTTTTTTTTCCACCAAATGAATCGACAGACTATACTATGCCTTTTTTCATGAAAATTTTCGACATTCTATACTATGACATTTTTTTACGAATATTTTCGAAAATTTTCATGAAAAAAGTCATGTCGAAAATATTCGTAAAAAAATGTCATAGTATAGAATGTCGAAAATTTTAATGAAAAAAGGCATAGTATAGTCTGTCGATTCATTTGGTGGAAAAAAAACTCAGTTTAAATTTTCGACATTTTTGTGAAAAGTCATACTATAGTATGACTTTTCATGAAAATTGTCGAAAATTTAAACTGAGTTTTTTTTCCACCAAATGAATCGAAAGACTATACTATGCCTGTTTTCATGAAAATTTTCGACATTCTATACTATGACATTTTTTTACGAATATTTTCGAAAATTTTCATGAAAAAAGTCATGTCGAAAATATTCGTAAAAAAATGTCATAGTATAGAATGTCGAAAATTTTAATGAAAAAAGGCATAGTATAGTCTGACGATTCATTTGGTGGAAAAAAAACTCAGTTTAAAATTTCGACATTTTTGTGAAAAAGTCATACTATAGTATGACTTTTCATGAAAATTGACGAAAATTTAAACTGAGTTTTTTTTCCACCAAATGAATCGACAGACTATACTATGCCTGTTTTCATGAAAATTTTCGACATTCTATACTATGACATTTTTTTACGAATATTTTCGAAAATTTTCATGAAAAAAGTCATGTCGAAAATATTCGTAAAAAAATGTCATAGTATAGAATGTCGAAAATTTTAATGAAAAAAGGCATAGTATAGTCTGTCGATTCATTTGGTGGAAAAAAAACTCAGTTTAAAATTTCGACATTTTTGTGAAAAAGTCATACTATAGTATGACTTTTCATGAAAATTGACGAAAATTTAAACTGAGTTTTTTTTCCACCAAATGAATCGACAGACTATACTATGCCTGTTTTCATGAAAATTTTCGACATTCTATACTATGACATTTTTTTACGAATATTTTCGAAAATTTTCATGAAAAAAGTCATGTCGAAAATATTCGTAAAAAAATGTCATAGTATAGAATGTCGAACATTTTAATGAAAAAAGGCATAGTATAGTCTGTCGATTCATTTGGTGGAAAAAAAACTCAGTTTAAAATTTCGACATTTTTGTGAAAAAGTCATACTATAGTATGACTTTTCATGAAAATTGACGAAAATTTAAACTGAGTTTTTTTTCCACCAAATGAATCGACAGACTATACTATGCCTGTTTTCATGAAAATTTTCGACATTCTATACTATGACATTTTTTTACGAATATTTTCGAAAATTTTCATGAAAAAAGTCATGTCGAAAATATTCGTAAAAAAATGTCATAGTATAGAATGTCGAAAATTTTAATGAAAAAAGGCATAGTATATTCTGTCGATTCATTTGGTGGAAAAAAAACTCAGTTTAAAATTTCGACATTTTTGTGAAAAAGTCATACTATAGTATGACTTTTCATGAAAATTGACGAAAATTTAAACTGAGTTTTTTTTCCACCAAATGAATCGACAGACTATACTATGCCTTTTTTGATGAAAATTTTCGACATTCTATACTATGACATTCTTTTACGAATATTTTAGAAAGTTTTCATGAAAAAAGTCATGTCGAAAATATTCGTAAAAAAATATCATAGTTTAGAATTTCGAAAATTTTAATTAAAAAAGGCATAGTATATTCTGTCGATTCATTTGGTGGAAAAAAAACTCAGTTTAAAATTTCGACATTTTTGTGAAAAAGTCATACTATAGTATGACTTTTCATGAAAATTGACGAAAATTTAAACTGAGTTTTTTTTCCACCAAATGAATCGAAAGACTATACTATGCCTTTTTTGATGAAAATTTTCGACATTCTATACTATGACATTTTTTAACGAATATTTTAGAAAGTTTTCATGAAAAAAGTCATGTCGAAAATATTCGTAAAAAAATGTCGTAGTATAGAATGTCGAAAATTTTAATGAAAAAAGGCATAGTATAGTCTGTCGATTCATTTGGTGGAAAAAAAACTCAGTTTAAAATTTTGACATTTTTGTGAAAAAGTCATACTATAGTATGACTTTTCATGAAAATTGACTAAAATTTAAACTGAGTTTTTTTTCCACCAAATGAATCGAAAGACTATACTATGCCTGTTTTCATGAAAATTTTCGACATTCTATACTATGACATTTTTTTACGAATATTTTCGAAAATTTTCATGAAAAAAGTCATGTCGAAAATATTCGTAAAAAAATGTCATAGTATAGAATGTCGAACATTTTAATGAAAAAAGGCATAGTATAGTCTGTCGATTCATTTGGTGGAAAAAAAACTCAGTTTAAAATTTCGACATTTTTGTGAAAAAGTCATACTATAGTATGACTTTTCATGAAAATTGACGAAAATTTAAACTGAGTTTTTTTTCCACCAAATGAATCGAAAGACTATACTATGCCTGTTTTCATGAAAATTTTCGACATTCTATACTATGACATTTTTTTGCGAATATTTTAGAAAATTTTCCTGAAAAAAGTCATGTCGAAAATATTCGTAAAAAAATGTCATAGTATAGAATGTCGAAAATTTTAATGAAAAAAGGCATAGTATAGTCTGTCGATTCATTTGGTGGAAAAAAAACTCAGTTTAAAATTTCGACATTTTTGTGAAAAAGTCATACTATACTATAGTATGACTTTTTCACAAAAATGTCGAAATTTTAAACTGAGTTTTTTTTCCACCAAATGAATCGACAGACTATACTATGCCTTTTTTCATGAACATTTTCGACATTCTATACTATGACATTTTTTTACGAATATTTTCGAAAATTTTTATGAAAAGTCATACTATAGTAACTATAGTATGACTTTTCATGAAAATTGACGAAAATTTAAACTGAGTTTTTTTTCCACCAAATGAATCGAAAGACTATACTATGCCTGTTTTCATGAACATTTTCGACATTCTATACTATGACATTTTTTTACGAATATTTTCGAAAATTTTTATGAAAAAAGTCGTCGAAAATATTCGTAAAAAAATGTCATAGTATAGAATGTCGAAAATTTTAATGAAAAAAGGCATAGTATAGTAAAAAAACTCAGTTTAAAATTTCGACATTTTTGTGAAAAAGTCATACTATAGTATGACTTTTCATGAAAATTGACGAAAATTTAAACTGAGTTTTTTTTCCACCAAATTAATCGACAGACTATACTATGCCTGTTTTCATGAAAATTTTTGACATTCTATACTATGACATTTTTTTACGAATATTTTCGAAAATTTTCATGAAAAAAGTCATGTCAAAAATATTCGTAAAAAAATGTCATAGTATAGAATGTCGAAAATTTTCATCAAAAAAGGCATAGTATAGTCTGTCGATTCATTTGATGGAAAAAAAACTCAGTTTAAAATTTCGTCAATTTTCAAAAACGTCATACTATAGCATGACTTTTTTCATGAAAATTTCGAAATTTTAAACTGAGTTTTTTTTCCACCAAATTAATCGACAGACTATACTATGCCTTTTTTCATGAAAATTTTCGACATTCTACACTATGACAATTTTTTACGAATATTTTCATGAAAAGAGTCATACTATAGCATGTCGAAAATATTCGTAAAAAATTGTCATAGTGTAGAATGTCGACAATTTTCATGAAAAAAGGCATAGTATAGTCTGTCGATTCATTTGGTGGAAAAAAAACTCAGTTTAAAATTTCGACATTTTTGTGAAAAAGTCATACTATAGTATGACTTTTCATGAAAATTGACGAAAATTTAAACTGAGTTTTTTTTCCACCAAATGAATCGAAAGACTATACTATGCCTGTTTTCATGAACATTTTCGACATTCTATACTATGACATTTTTTTACGAATATTTTCGAAAATTTTTATGAAAAAAGTCGTCGAAAATATTCGTAAAAAAATGTCATAGTATAGAATGTCGAAAATTTTAATGAAAAAAGGCATAGTATAGTAAAAAAACTCAGTTTAAAATTTCGACATTTTTGTGAAAAAGTCATACTATAGTATGACTTTTCATGAAAATTGACGAAAATTTAAACTGAGTTTTTTTCCCACCAAATTAATCGACAGAGTATACTATGCCTGTTTTCATGAAAATTTTTGACATTCTATACTATGACATTTTTTTACGAATATTTTCGAAAATTTTCATGAAAAAAGTCATGTCAAAAATATTCGTAAAAAAATGTCATAGTATAGAATGTCGAAAATTTTCATCAAAAAAGGCATAGTATAGTCTGTCGATTCATTTGATGGAAAAAAAACTCAGTTTAAAATTTCGTCAATTTTCAAAAACGTCATACTATAGTATGACTTTTCATGAAAATTGACGAAAATTTAAACTGAGTTTTTTTTCCACCAAATGAATCGACAGACTATACTATGCCTTTTTTGATGAAAATTTTCGACATTCTATACTATGACATTCTTTTACGAATATTTTAGAAAGTTTTCATGAAAAAAGTCATGTCGAAAATATTCGTAAAAAAATGTCATAGTTTAGAATGTCGAAAATTTTAATGAAAAAAGGCATAGTATAGTCTGTCGATTCATTTGGTGGAAAAAAAACTCAGTTTAAAATTTCGACATTTTTGTGAAAAAGTCATACTATAGTATGACTTTTCATGAAAATTGACGAAAATTTAAACTGAGTTTTTTTTCCACCAAATGAATCGACAGACTATACTATGCCTTTTTGATGAAAATTTTCGACATTCTATACTATGACATTTTTTAACGAATATTTTAGAAAGTTTTCATGAAAAAAGTCATGTCGAAAATATTCGTAAAAAAATGTCATAGTATAGAATGTCGAAAATTTTAATGAAAAAAGGCATAGTATAGTCTGTCGATTCATTTGGTGGAAAAAAAACTCAGTTTAAAATTTCGACATTTTTGTGAAAAAGTCATACTATAGTATGACTTTTCATGAAAATTGACGAAAATTTAAACTGAGTTTTTTTTCCACCAAATGAATCGACAGACTATACTATGCCTTTTTTCATGAAAATTTTCGACATTCTATACTATGACATTTTTTTACGAATATTTTCGAAAATTTTCATGAAAAAAGTCATGTCGAAAATATTCGTAAAAAAATGTCATAGTATAGAATGTCGAAAATTTTCATGAAAAAAGGCATAGTATAGTCTGTCGATTCATTTGGTGGAAAAAAAACTCAGTTTAAAATTTCGACATTTTGTGAAAAAGTCATACTATAGTATGACTTTTCATGAAAATTGACGAAAATTTAAACTGAGTTTTTTTTCCACCAAATGAATCGACAGACTATACTATGCCTTTTTTCATGAAAATTTTCGACATTCTATACTATGACATTTTTTTACGAATATTTTAGAAAGTTTTCAAAAATAAAATTGTAAAAAATGTAATGAAGAATTAAAATTTTCAAAAAATGATAGTCTTCATTTTTTTAAAAAATCATTTAAAATTTGAATTTTTAAAAATTCAAAAGTTCTTTAAAAATTGCGAAAATTTAAAAAATTTTTTTAATTTAATCAAATTTAAATTTTTAAAATTTTGACATTTTAAAATTTTTTAGAATATTTTAAATTTTGAAAAATAATTAAAATATTTAAAAAATTACAATTAATTGTTTTAATGAAAAAGCAATATATTGCATTTTTTGGGAAAAAAAAGTTTAATTAATTTTTTTGAAAAATTAAAATGTTTTAGAAAATGACGAAAATTTAAAATTTTTTCCACAATGAATCGAAAATTAAATTTTTTAAAATTTTCGAATTTTTAAAAAATTTTTTAATATTTTAGAAATTTTGGGAAAAAATCATTGAAATATTTTCAAAAAAATGAAGTATAAATGTCTTTTAAAAAAGGGAAATATATCTTCATTTTTTGAAAAAATCATTTAAATTTCATTTTTTAAAAATTTAAAATTCTAGAAAATTGCAAAAATTTTAAAAAATTTTTTTCAGAATCGAAAATTTTAAAATTTTTTATAAAATTTCGATTCTATACATGACATTTTTTAAAATTTTCGAAATTTTCAAAAATATTAAATATTTAAAAAATTAATATAGAATTAAATTTTTTTAAAATTTAATAAGCTATAATCTTTATTTAAAAAAAATCATTAAAATTTTCAATTTTTTCATAAAAATATTTCATGAAAATTTCGAAAAATTTAAAGATTTTTTTCCAAAATTTGAAAATATTTTTTCAAAATTTTGAAATCATACTTTAAATTTTTAGAATATTTTAAAAAAACATACTATTTCAAAAAATTTGAAAAATTTAATATTTTTTCGACAATTTTCAAAAAACTAGATTTTCCAAAATTTTGGAAAAAAAAAATTTTTTTCGAATTTTTGGGAAAAATCATAAATAGATTTAAAAATTAAAAATTAAATTTTTTTTTCCCCAAAATTTAATAAACTATATATTTCGAATTTTGAAATTATACTATTAAATTTTTACGAATATTTTCGAAAATTTCCCGAAAAGTATGTCAAATATTAAAAATTATAGTTTTTTCGAAAATTTTGAAAAACATGATTTTTTTGAAATTTTGAAAAAATAATTAATTTAATTTTGTAAAAAGTCATATATAGTATTTAAAATTTGAAAAAATTAATAGTTTTTTTTTAAAAAAAACTATATATTTGAATTTTAATTATACTATAATTTTTAAATTTTTAAAAATTTATGAAATTTTCAAAATATTCGAAAAAATATATAGTTTTTTCAAAATTTAAAAAAAATATATTTTTTCGAAAATTTGGTTTAAAAAAAATTATTTCGAATTTTGTAAAAATCATATAATAATATTTCGAAAAATTGAAAAATTTTAATAGTTTTTTTTAAAAAAAAACTTATTTCTTTTTTTTTGAAAATTTTATATATATATTTTTTAAAAATTTTAGAAATTTTAAAAAATTTCAAAATATCGAAAAAAATGGTTTTAAAAAATTTTAATAAAATATTTTTCGATTATTTGTGAAAAAAATCATTTAAAATTTTGAATTTTTTTTAAAAAGTCATATATAGATGACTTTTATGAAAAGCAAAATTTAAACTGGTTTTTTTTAAAAAATCAAAAATAATTGCCTTTTTTGAAAAGCATTTTTTTACGAATATTTTAGAAAATTTTCATGAAAAAAGTCATGTCGAAAATATTCGTAAAAAAATGTCATAGTATAGAATGTCGAAAATTTTAATGAAAAAAGGCATAGTATAGTCTGTCGATTCATTTGGTGGAAAAAAAACTCAGTTTAAAATTTCGACATTTTTGTGAAAAAGTCATACTATAGTATGACTTTTCATGAAAATTGACGAAAATTTAAACTGAGTTTTTTTTCCACCAAATGAATCGACAGACTATACTATGCCTTTTTTCATGAAAATTTTCGACATTCTATACTATGACATTTTTTTACGAATATTTTCGAAAATTTTCATGAAAAAAGTCATGTCGAAAATATTCGTAAAAAAATGTCATAGTATAGAATGTCGAAAATTTTAATGAAAAAAGGCATAGTATAGTCTGTCGATTCATTTGGTGGAAAAAAAACTCAGTTTAAAATTTCGACATTTTTGTGAAAAAGTCATACTATAGTATGACTTTTCATGAAAATTGACGAAAATTTAAACTGAGTTTTTTTTCCACCAAATGAATCGACAGACTATACTATGCCTGTTTTCATGAAAATTTTCGACATTCTATACTATGACATTTTTTTACGAATATTTTAGAAAATTTTCATGAAAAAAGTCATGTCGAAAATATTCGTAAAAAAATGTCATAGTATAGAATGTCGAAAATTTTAATGAAAAAAGGCATAGTATAGTCTGTCGATTCATTTGGTGGAAAAAAAACTCAGTTTAAAATTTCGACATTTTTGTGAAAAAGTCATACTATAGTATGACTTTTCATGAAAATTGACGAAAATTTAAACTGAGTTTTTTTTCCACCAAATGAATCGACAGACTATACTATGACTGTTTTCATGAAAATTTTCGACATTCTATACTATGACATTTTTTTACGAATATTTTAGAAAATTTTCATGAAAAAAGTCATGTCGAAAATATTCGTAAAAAATTGTCATAGTATAGAATGTCGAAAATTTTAATGAAAAAAGGCATAGTATAGTCTGTCGATTCATTTGGTGGAAAAAAAACTCAGTTTAAAATTTCGACATTTTTGTGAAAAAGTCATACTATAGTATGACTTTTCATGAAAATTGACGAAAATTTAAACTGAGTTTTTTTTCCACCAAATGAATCGACAGACTATACTATGCCTTTTTTCATGAAAATTTTCGACATTCTATACTATGACATTTTTTTACGAATATTTTAGAAAATTTTCATGAAAAAAGTCATGTCGAAAATATTCGTAAAAAAATGTCATAGTATAGAATGTCGAAAATTTTAATGAAAAAAGGCATAGTATAGTCTGTCGATTCATTTGGTGGAAAAAAAACTCAGTTTAAAATTTCGACATTTTTGTGAAAAAGTCATACTATAGTATGACTTTTCATGAAAATTGACGAAAATTTAAACTGAGTTTTTTTTCCACCAAATGAATCGAAAGACTATACTATGCCTGTTTTCATGAAAATTTTCGACATTCTATACTATGACATTTTTTTACGAATATTTTAGAAAATTTTCATGAAAAAAGTCATGTCGAAAATATTCGTAAAAAAATGTCATAGTATAGAATGTCGAAAATTTTAATGAAAAAAGGCATAGTATAGTCTGTCGATTCATTTGGTGGAAAAAAAACTCAGTTTAAAATTTCGACATTTTTGTGAAAAAGTCATACTATAGTATGACTTTTCATGAAAATTGACGAAAATTTAAACTGAGTTTTTTTTCCACCAAATGAATCGACAGACTATACTATGCCTGTTTTCATGAAAATTTTCGACATTCTATACTATGACATTTTTTTACGAATATTTTCGAAAATTTTCATGAAAAAAGTCATGTCGAAAATATTCGTAAAAAAATGTCATAGTATAGAATGTCGAAAATTTTAATGAAAAAAGGCATAGTATAGTCTGTCGATTCATTTGGTGGAGAAAAAACTCAGTTTAAAATTTCGACATTTTTGTGAAAAAGTCATACTATAGTATGACTTTTCATGAAAATTGACGAAAATTTAAACTGAGTTTTTTTTCCACCAAATGATTCGACAGACTATACTATGCCTTTTTTGATGAAAATTTTCGACATTCTATACTATGACATTTTTTTACGAATATTTTAGAAAGTTTTCATGAAAAAAGTCATGTCGAAAATATTCGTAAAAAAATATCATAGTATAGAATTTCGAAAATTTTAATTAAAAAAGGCATAGTATAGTCTGTCGATTCATTTGGTGGAAAAAAAACTCAGTTTAAAATTTCGACATTTTTGTGAAAAAGTCATACTATAGTATGACTTTTCATGAAAATTGACTAAAATTTAAACTGAGTTTTTTTTCCACCAAATGAATCGACAGACTATACTATGCCTGTTTTCATGAAAATTTTCGACATTCTATACTATGACATTTTTTTACGAATATTTTTGAAAATTTTCCTGAAAAAAGTCATGTCGAAAATATTCGTAAAAAAATGTCATAGTATAGAATGTCGAAAATTTTAATGAAAAAAGGCATAGTATAGTCTGTCGATTCATTTGATGGAAAAAAAACTCAGTTTAAAATTTCGTCAATTTTCAAAAAAGTCATACTATAGCATGACTTTTTCATGAAAATTTCGAAATTTTAAACTGAGTTTTTTTTCCACCAAATTAATCGACAGACTATACTATGCCTTTTTTCATGAAAATTTTCGACATTCTACACTATGACAATTTTTTACGAATATTTTCATGAAAAAAGTCATACTATAGCATGTCGAAAATATTCGTAAAAAATTGTCATAGTGTAGAATGTCGACAATTTTCATGAAAAAAGGCATAGTATAGTCTGTCGATTAATTTGGTGGAAAAAAAACTCAGTTTAAAATTTCGTCAATTTTCATGAAAAAAGTCATGCTATAGTATGACTTTTCATGAAAATTTTCGAAATTTTAAACTGATTTTTTTTTCCACCAAATTAATCGACAGACTATACTATGCCTTTTTTCATGAAAATGTTCGACATTCTATACTATGACATTTTTTTACGAATATTTTCGACATGCTATAGTATGACTTTTTTCATGAAAATTTTCGAAAATATTCGTAAAAAAATGTCATAGTATAGAATGTCGAAAATTTTCATGAAAAAAGGCATAGTATAGTCCGTCGATTAATTTGGTGGAAAAAGAACTGTTTAAAATTTCGTCAATTTTCATGAAAAAAAGTCATGCTATAGATTGACTTTTCATAAAAATTTTCGACATTCTATACTATGACATTTTTTCACGAAAATGTTCGACATACTATAGTATGACTTTTTTTTCCCACCAAATGAATCGACAGACTATACTATGCCTGATTTCATGATTTTTTCGACATTCTATACTATGACATTTTTTCACGAAAATTTTCGACATACTATAAATATAAATATGTTTTTAAAAAGTTATTTTTAGAAACCGGCCGCTTTATCTTGACAGTACTACATGAAACAGGTAACCTGAAAAAAATCATGTTCCTCTGTGTCCTACTTTGCTCCTAACTGCATCTGAAGGATTTCACTTACCGGAGGAAAACAAGGTCCACTGCCCAGCTGCAGTCTATGAGAGCCGGCTGTCAATCACTCGCGAACTCCGACCAAACGGTCAAACTAGGCAGCGCTGATCAGATATTAATCAATATTCTGTTACTGTAATGCCTATTTCTCACCTCAAATGTTTTCCAGAATCATCTTGTAGTTACTGTTTAGCTGTAAAATGAGAAAGTTTGTGATGCGGCCGCCATTGTAAAATCTGTTGAAGGAAGCCAAGTTCTGGTCACATGACCGGAGCACAGCCAATAGGAACGCTGTCTCTCTCTGAAATGACCTGTGATTGATCCAAATCTGCCGTCACCGGCTAGATTTTTCTAAAGCCTGAAAACAGAGCCATGAGGAGGAGCAGAAATCTAGTTTTTCTCTCAGAACACTTGAATTACAATATGCTGAAAGGTAATTTTGGAATTTTTGCAAAATTATGCCAAAAAATTGTTGCCTACTGCCACTTTAAATAAGTAAATCCTGTGATTTGCTATTTCCCATGTTTGTAGGCATCGACCTCTGAATTTTTCATTTTGGAAAACAAAATTCAAGACTTTAAAAAGGAGCTAAAGTCAATATCCAGTGCATTAATATAGCATCAAACTATTAACAATGTAAAGATATAGAGGAGTAATGCCTACCTGAGCAGGTGAATGAAGTCGCTCTCCCTTCCCAGTGTGTGTTAGTGTGTAATCCCAGTTTCTCAGTGCTTTGTTGACATCACCAGGCCCAGCCATGCCGTCCCAAGCGACAGCGTCGTTGCTTCAGCGTAGCACCGACCCTCCGGTTCCCCCCTCAGGTTAACACCGTTAGTTCTGTCAGCCCTCTCCAGTTGTTTGCACCGTTAGCAACGAGCCGCCGGCTACCCTTCCCCATGTTGTTGTGAGCCACTGAGAGGCTGCCCACACAGGTGTTTTCAATTACCTGGGCTGATTAGACCCGTCTCAGCAGCATTTTTCTACATTTACCTGTGTGCAGGGTCTTTAAAACTGCAGTAGGCAGAATATGTTTGGCATCATTTGGCAAAAATTCCATAATAACCTTTCAGCATATTGTAATTATGAGAGAAAACTAGACTTCTGCACCTCCTCATGGCTCTCTCCTCTCGGGAGACTTTGGCCAATCACAGGTCATTTCAGAGAGAGAGAGAGCGTTTCTATTGGCTGTGCTGCCCGGGTCACAAACTTTCTCATTTTACAGCTAAACAGTGCACTACAAGAAGCTTTACAGTAACAGAATATCGATTCATATTTGATAAGCGCTGCCTAGTTTGACCGGAGACCCAGAGGACACAGAGGCACGTGATTTTTTTTCAGATTACCTGTCTCATGCACTACTGTCAGGGTATAGTGACCGTTTTATAAAAAGAACTTTTTTTAAATCATATTTGCTCTAATTCTACCTTAACTTCAATTGTAAAATGACACAGCAGTGCAAAGATTAGGCCAGAAGACAAAATATGTGATGTGAGATTTTATTTTAATATAAAATACATAAATAAAGCATCTGCAGGTGGCATCAGGAGCATGTGCACATATTCATATACACACATACATACATGTGTAGGACTCAAACACACTATCAGGCATACAATTCACCCCACAAAATAAAGTATGAAGACACAAAATGATGGTAGTTGCAGCCATTTGAGAATACGGTACATAGATAGATCTTGCTTGGACCAATGCCTGCACACTACACAGGTCACATGATCACAAGAAGCACTGCAGCAGTTCTGTACTTAAATAGCTGACCCAGGAGGCACTGATCTAGAACAGGTTAAACCGATCATAACTCATCTGTTAACCATACAAACAAACTACTGATTTGAGATCAGTGGAACCAGAAGTCACTATATGTATTAGATAGAGATATGTCTCATATGGTGCAAAAGATCTCCCATTAAAATCTGCAAATAAAAAAAGAGTTTTGTTCCAAAATGAGAAACATGTTTGAAAAAGAAAGAAAAAAAAGACTTTAAAATCGAGGTCTGATTGAAATTTCTTAACCTGTAGAATATTAAACATGATGCCTTTACTTTTTCAAAAATGATTACACAACATTTGGAAAGAAAGTCTTCAGCTTTTCTTGTCCTCTCCACTCCAGAAGAGCAAAAAAATAAACATTTTGACAAGTTGAATGCAGCCTGTAACGTAGGAGAATACAGTATTATCTAGTTTCAGTATCTCCAGAGCTCTACTGATTGCACATTTAAACATCCGTCCTTAAACTTAAAACATAAAACAAGGCTCTGTCTCACACCATAACTTGAACCCCGGACCTCTGCTCAAGATTTCTTTGGCCAGATAAATGCAACTGTTAAACAACAGACTGTCCAAAGCATCTTTACTTTTACTTTACTCTTTGGAAGTCATATTTTGTTAGGTTGAAACATACGAAAAGGTTTCTAAGTTCAAGTTAGAGGAGGTGAGAACAGTGACCAATCAGACTTTGGGGAAAGGGGCTGTCCCCGTTTTAATGAAGGCGCACAGGGCCAACACACACACATACTATGAATAGTCCGCACAACAGAAAAATATATGTATAAACCAACATTCCTCAGAAGAACAATTATAGTGCTGTTTTCTGTTCAGTCCCTCGCTGATGAAAACAAACAATACAAACTGTAAAATCAACTTTTATCTGCCTTAAACTTCTTCAAATGAGCTGCGCAAAATGGCACCGGGCATGGAGGAGTGACTCCTGCAGGTATGAGCACTTAGGTATTTTTTCAACCTGGACTAGTTTCCCATGCTTTTGTGTTTAGGTAACTACTGGGCACAACGATTTTTAAAATTGGTCCAGTATTAAGGGATAACTATAACGGACAGCTGTAAAAAAAAACGTGCCGTGAGGGCGAGTGAGCAGCGTCACGTTACGTCCACTAAAAGTGTTTGTTTTTGCCACCGACAGGCTCAGATTGTTATTAAAAGTGTCTGACTACATTATGGAAAGAACCCTACAGAGAAATAAAACATTTTTCTGACCTTCCCCTTGATCCGGTCTGTTTGTTATTGTGTCCAAGTCCCGCTCAAGGAAAAGTCTCGTTGTGAAATCTGATTATCAGGCAGCAACATTTCCCACTCTGTACAGCAGTCCTCCTCTGTGGAAATAGAGTCACAGCACCCAGAGGAACACCACCAGTCTCCTGAGCTCAGCGGCCTTGCAGCAGTTGCTTCACCCTCCTCTGCCTGTTGCCTCTCTCTCCTCATCCGCTCTTTAATTTGTAGGAGCTTGTCATCCGTATACTCTGCCTCAAATAAATAATGGGCGGCCATCGAATTCAAAAATCCTATCCACATTGTGGAAATCATCTAAATATTCATATTCTCTCTGTACTCCAACAGAACAAACTCTGCCCGGCCGGCGCTCACGTTTCCACCATGGATGTATTCCTCTATTCCACCGTTGTCTTCCAGCAACACGTCACCTCGTCAGGTTTCAGAACGAGACTTCTCCTTGAGCGAGACTCTTATCATAATGTCAGACACTTCTAATAACAATCAGAGCCTGTCATGGCAAAAAACAAGCACTTTTAGTGGACGTAAATGACAGAGCCAACTTGCCCCAATAGCACCACATCTACAGCACTCTCCCTCAATACTGGACCAATTTCAGAAATAGTTGTCCCGATTAGTCAGTTGGACCCAAAAACATGGGAAAACAGGGTTGAAAAATACCAAAGTTACCCTTTAACCCTCCTCCACTGAAAACTACTGGCCATGCAGCACAAGCCACGCGAAAGCAGCAGAACAGATCGATATGTTAGGGCATTCACCTCCCTTTGGGTTTTTATAAAGCCTCTGTACACCTTAGACCTATTTCTATCTCAAAACATAATTCTCTTCTATAATTTAACAACAGTATTTAGACTTGCTGCTAAAAATCTTGTAGAAAACAAGCGATATTTTGTCCCAAAGACAGAAAACAGCCAACAGCTTCTTGACCAGAAGAACTTTCACTGATGTGCTAAATTTAAATCTGTTTTTGTAGGGAGACTCTGACAGTAACCTGTTGGTTAAGATTCTGTTGAACAGCAGCACTGAGAAGGATGGGGGGGGGGGGGGCAGGGGGGGGAATCAGAGCTCAGGTAAAGCTGGGTTAGGCATAGACATCATCATCATCGTCTTACCGGTAGAAAATGACATGGCAGCGAATAAATTTGATGCATGTGCGAGCGTTTCTGTGCATGTGCTTGTCTATGCGAGGGGAGTTTTGAAAGCACCCCAGGCGTGGAAGCAGCGGCTGAAGCAGTGTGGCTCGTTCCCCTTCCGAACCAGCCGCAGCTTCCTGGGGTGTTCAGCGTCCTTAGAGCGCATGTGCTGGATGTAAACCTGGAGAGGAAGAGGATTAGTAAGATGTGGATATGGATGTATAATACCAAAATGTTTCTACGCAAGTATACACACATAAACTGCAGTTTCTCACTAACCTGGCAGGCTTTGAGACTAAGTTTGATCTCCACCTGGCTGGTCTGAGTTCCGACCCACATGTACACCTGAGGGAAAGTAAGGAAATGAGGCAGAAACACAAAAATTAATACAAAACAATCGCACATGAAATGATGAATTCAAACTGATTCCACTGTAGACATTCAGACAAATCTATGATCAATTGTCAACCTCGTGGCCGTTGTCCAGCAACATGATATCGTCATCGGCCAAGTCGTCCTGACAGAAGTCTGAGCACTTCTCCGACACAGAGAAATAGCCCTTCTCATTTGAACACCTGAGGAAGGGAGAGATATAAGGCGGGAGAGAAATAAATAGAGGGGAAGCGAACAATAGACGGAAAGGAGAGTGATATGAGAGAGGGGGAAGATAGATACGAAGATATGAGTGGTAAAAAGTTAGTATTCATATTGCATATTAATTTATAATTCTATGCTCACTTCTTTTAACTATAATGACTACATAATGCCTGCAGATAATGTTCACTCACCTGAAGAGCCGAGCGTGTTTCATATAATCCGCATCTTCATCGTACTGCTTCTGAGAGCCAATCCCCACCCAGAAGAAGTTCTCTGGCTCCTCCCCCTCATTAATTACCTTGGAGACAAATTGATGAATCAGTTTGACCAAATATGCTTTCATGCAAAATCCATTATTGAGAGACATGAAGCTAAAGTATCTTTCTCAACTCTGGGAGGGAATCTAGCTTTTTATACACATTTTACAGAGAGGGAAGTTGTCATTATAATTCATTCGTGTAAATACTTCACATCTCTTTTAGAGGAATTTCTACTTGGGAGAATTTAAATACAAGCATTTTTGAGTAATACAAGTTGTAGTAAAAAGAAAGTAGAAAAGGTCTAAATATTCTGAAGGACATTTAAGATTGCCCGCAGCTGAAAACGAGTTGTTATAACATTCAAAATAACTGACACACTGAAAGCAAAGAACAATACGGGATGAAAGCAGTGAAATCAGTTGATATTCAAGCGCTGAACGCAGTTGCTTTGTTCGCTGAGAAATAAGAGATGAAAGCGGTTGATATGTCAGTTGAAGTGTAAGAGACTTAGTATTTCTAATATTATAAGTTACAAACACACAAAAGAAATGAATACACATGACTAGGGATGTCACGATGCCAGGAATTTGATAGTCGATACCAATACCAGTGCAATTCCACGATTCTTGATACCAATTCGATACCACGGTAAAAAACAAAACTAAAACAATAAATCCCATGTACTTCAACATCCACTCCTCTATTACAGCTTGCATACTTTTGTTAGGAAGTTCATCTCCTTCAAACAACTGGATTTATTCAAGTTAAGAGCCTGAATCATATGTTAATCAATGGCACCTCTGTTAACGTTAGAGGTTAGCTCCGTGCAGGACTGTGCTGCTTACCGGCTGCCTACAGCTAACGTTAACTAGCTCGAATCCTGTCGATTTCAACACAGATTTGTTGTTCACAATGTAGCATTATCAGGGAAAAATTAGGGTGTGTCCCCTGGATGCGTTGATAGTGAAATTACCGCATCCCAAACACATTTTAGTTAGACCGTTAGTCTGGAGCCATGACGGTACCTACGGTACTGTAGAAAAAAAGAGTAGCGTCACGTCGGTTCTCGTGACATCCCTATACATGACTATAGGAATATTATAGTTCTACTAAGGCACACATGTGCGAACGTGTGCACATACATATTTACCTGTTTGCTGTATGTGTCATCGAACATGCTGTTCATGATGTCCTCGGCCAGTTTGGCTTCGTCGGGGTCAGCAGCTCTGCCCACCCAGGTGTAAACGATGCCCTGATTGTCTGTGCTCTCAAACGGTACCTGCAGAAAACACATACCGTTAAACAGAAACCAAAGGCGGGACTTTTTTGGTATTATCTAAACAGTGCAAAAGAAGAAGGAGACACAGGAGACATCTCTGGTGGAACTTCATACAAATTATTGTTATATCTTCATTACTGTGAGATTAAAAAAAAAAATCGCAACCTTGAGAATGAAGCAAAACTCTGAGTTGAGATTGCTGGAATCTGTTCCAATCTGGATGGTCCTAAGGGAGAGATGAAAGGTAAAAAAAAAAAGAGTTAAAAATAAAAAAAATAAAAACTCTTCTGGAGACTCGTCAATCATCAAGACTTCTCTGGAGGAAGCTTGTGACGGCGCTGGTGTGCATGAATGTGATAATAGGTGATAAAAGCACTACGTCTACCTGGTGCAAAGTGCGCTGCCATTGGTGCGTATGTGGTAGAGGGAGGGCTGAGCGGAGTCAGTGTTCTGTTTCCTCTTCCCTTTGTGGATGATAAACTTCCTCTTGAAATGGGACAGGAACTTAAGGTTCTCCTGCTGCTGGGTCATACGCACCACCTAAACAGCAAGAAAGGCTATGGTTATCAATTCAGCACAATATTGTTAAAAAAAAAGAAAAAACTTTAATACTCAGAGTCTGATTGTCAGCGTCCAAATCTATCCGAATACCTTCAGTTTTCCAGGGAAAAGACTCTCAAACTTCTTCTGCAGCGAGAAGGTGAAAGTGAGCCAGCCCATGTTGGAGGCCTGCCTGCCCTGCCAGAAGTACACCACACACTGGAAGTCCTCCTCGGGCTGTTTGTCCTCTTCCACCTCTGCTGCAGCTCTTCTTCCTTCACCACCTTCACCCTCCTTCTTCTCCTCGTCTTCGTACTCCACAGCCACCCAGTATCTAAGAAAGCAGAGTGAGATTTAGTGTAAGACAATGACTCACTTTGACAGAACAGTATCAAGCCAGTGGAGCCACTTCTCTTCTATGTGTGAATGCCTACATTTCTGTATTAAGGAAGGTCCTGAGTATTCAGGAATACTAAACTTAAAACATTACATACATAACATAACATTAAACTGTAAAACTTAAACTGTAGTTTTCTGTTTAACCCCCCTGAGACAGACTTTACTGTCTTTCGGAGGCTGTAGCAGGCTGAGTATTAGAGCTGTAGTGAAGGTACTGATATATGAAACTAGAAAACCAAAGGAATCAACCTGCATGCTAGCTTATCAAGAAGGAGGATAAATAACAGTCCAAAGTTAGGCAAAATTTTGGCGAGGAAAAAAATGGCATGGCCATTTTCACAGGGGTCCCTTGACCTCTGACCTCAAGATATGTGAATGAAAACGGGTTCTATGGGTACCCACAAGTCTCCCAGACATGACAACTTTATGCTAATCCCATGCAGTTTGGGCAAAACCCATGCAGTTTTATGCATGCAGTTTAAATGTGTTATTTTCGCCTACTCTAAAAATGGTGTATTTGAATTTTTCTGCATACTGGGGTCCCTAAACAGTCTTGAATTACATAAATTGGGTATCACTGTAAAGCTGAGACTCTTGTGGATCCAATGAGACAATAACCACAGCCTCATGAAACTTTACAACCACAAACTAGAGACCTAGGGCATTCAGAGGATGGATGGCTTTCCTATGTAGATTGACAATAAGGGGGTTTCTGAGCAGTTTCCAGAACAGAAGTGCTCGCCATCCAATCGCCAAAAAATGCAATTCTTGTAGAAATCTCCAAATGTCAAACATTTTTGATACCAAATCACAGCATGGCTTTTTATACGGTGTTCCTCGAGGTCTTGGTGTCTTAATATTGTATTTTGGAGGGATTTCTGATCATTTTTATCAATAATCAAGTGGTAAAAAAAAAGGTTAAATTTAGCTCCAAATCTGTAACAAATGGTATCAACCCCAAAATTGCTAGAACAACTTATGAGACATAATAGAGCATGGGAATAGCCCCTTCCCACCCTTCCTACCCCCCTACTTCTGGCACCCTTGCTCAGACATCACCCATCTTCCAACTTGACTTTCATTTTGATCTCAACTGCACACCTACAAAGTTTTGTGACCGTCTCTTACACAGTTGCACTATCGCAGTGACAAAATCTATCCATAAACAGACAGACGTAAACACCTGGCAAAGCACTCAATACCGCCTCCGTCTCCAGGACCACATTCTGCCATGATGACTCACACAAAGACTCACAAGGTGAAAAAAATACCAGCGTCGCTTTCGCGGCTGGTAATAAACAATTTAGGTGACGTGTCCCCTCAAGCCCCTGCATTTTAACCTCTGCTTGATTCCGGACATCAGTGCACGGTCTTACACATCCCTACCTGCAGAGGAAGACGTAGCAGTCCTGGGTGTGGAAGTGCCCAAACTCCTCCTCAGGCAGGCGAGCAAACTTCTTTCCCTCCAACACAAATCCTTCCATGCCATCCAGGTCCTCATTCCACTCCTCCATCAGTTGCTCAGCCTAGGCAGAAAAGTGTTTGTGTAATTCACCTATAGAAATAGCGAGCATGAAGAAAAACAGCAACCATACGTGTGTTGTTACCTCAGTAAGGGCCATGGCTGGCTGCCTGGGAAGGAAGAGGGCCGTGAGGTCAGCCTTCATCTGGTCTTTCTTCTCTGCGTCCTTCTTCACCTGAGAGGGTAAACACAGATAAACACTTACTGTGATAACAAGACACAAGCAGCTAAATCTGGAGGCCACGCACACATGAAACATCTAACATATTTCTGGTTTTGGTCAGTGTATATTTTAAATTACTATTTTATGAGCCACTGGTATCAAAGAATCAGCATTTAGATATTTTAAACAAACACACACATATGTATCACTGACCTTGCCCTGTAGGTTGCCCTTCTGTTGTACAGTCTCAGCCGCTCTGGTGTAGTCCACCTTCAACACATCATCCCAGTTCTTAAACTTGGACTTGAACACCTGAGAAAGAGGAAGAGGAAGAAGAGCAACTAAGATGAAGTTAAACTGTGCAGAAGATGAGCTAAACTTGATAACAGCATTTAACCAATGTGTTTACCATTGTACTGGATTTGATGTACATACTAATATTATGCAGGTAGTACTTCACATTACATAGTCTATTCTTGGTCCACTCCTGTTCAGTCTATACATCAACGACTTTCTATTTCTTTTTCCTGAAGTCGAAGCCCTAATGTACGTAGACGACACGTTGTTATTTGTACATGGCAGAACCAAAGCAGATGTTGCGGCTGATCTCACCAGTCCAATGGCTCAGGTCACAACATGGCTGAAAGAGCGCTGCCTCCAACTAAATGTGTCTACCGGTCAGCATGTTCTGCTGCCAAACCAATAGCCCCGCTAGTGATCCTCATGTACTTGTAGCAGGGGAACAGTTAGGTTGAGAGTGAATTCAAATTTCTTGGGGTGTTAATTGACTCCAACCTTTCCTTAAAGTCACATGTTTAAAAAAACAAAACAAAACAAAAAACACTGTAAAAGGGTCCAGTTCAATCTTGCAATCCGATTCACTAGAAATCATGTCTGCAAAGACTGCTAAGATGTTTATACATTCTATGATTTTCACTCATCTGACCTAGTGTTTAACAAGCTGGTAAAAAATGCCAAACTTAGTGCGCTGAAACCACTCAAATCATTATACAAAAAAGCACTTAAAAGCATTTGTACGCCTCCGCCAACCAGCCAAGTTGCAGTTTACATCCGTGTCTGTCCAAAATGTCATCATTTCATCCTTTTAGACATTTGTGTGATATTAACATATGAATTCCTGAGTTATGGCTAAAAATGTGTTTTGTGAGGTCACTGTGACCTTTGACCACCAAAATCTAATCAGTTCATCCTTGAATCAAGTGGACGTTTGTGCCAAATTTGATAAAATTCCTTCCAGGCGTTCTTGAGATATCACGTTCATGAGAATAGGCCGGACGTAAGTAAGTAACTAAGTACAAATGGACAACTTGAAAACAAAATGCTTTCCTCCACGGCTGTCGCTGGCGCGGAGGCATAAAACTCAAAGCACTTCCATCACTGCCCAATATCAGATTTTAACTAAATAATATTGTTAACTTGTGCTTGGTATACAAAGTCATTCATGACAGCTCTACCGACACTTGTAGCCTATAGATATAGAATTGCATTGCTAGGCAACAGCTTGGGTCTATGCCTACTTCCTTTCAGCTGATGTCATTCACATACGCTGCAACAGGAAATAAACTGGGACACATTTAGAATGTTTACAACTTTGAAATAGTCTATATCAACAAAAGAACCGATGCTCATCGTGTCACTAGGGGGCTATAAGAGGAGATTAGACTATTCCGTTGTGATTAAGTACCTTTAGCCAGTCAGCCTGGTCTTTCAGAGGTTGAAGAGAGTGGAATATGATTCCAATTCACATTAGACAATTTAATACATAAAACAATGGATGATTAATACATACACGTCAGCACTAAACTATCTTTTTTGCTGCTGCTATTTATATGTCTGCAATGTTGTATATAATGTATACATGTCAATACTGCTTTTAAAACCTGTGTGTCCTTTTCCAATCTTTATACTGCATGCCCTGTGGCCAGGGCCCACAGATTAAAAAATAGCCTTTTGGCTAATTCTGGCATTTTTTTTACCATGTGTATTTAATAATTTGCACTCTCCCTTATCTCAAATAAACTAAACTAATAATGTATTTCCAAGGGTGTAAAATAAACAATTTAAAGAGCAACATTGCACTTAAACCATTGTATGTTTTGTTCCTTCTTGCAGAATTGTGCACAAGTGAACATCCATTTATTTATATTTATACTGCAAATGGCCAGTAAGGTGTATTTATTTATCCCTTCACAACAGACCAAGACCATTACCAGACAGCAGGTAAAGCAAGTGGATCATATTGATTTTTAAAATGGGTTTTGCTGACCTAACATTTTTACTTCCCACAGTCTCAGGTCTGCAGCAGCATTTGAAGTGGTGGGGTATTACCTGGCACTCGGTGCCCTCCAGGTTGCGGGTGACGCAGGCGTGTTTGGGCCGGTGCAGCATGGAGCAGATCTCCTGACCCAGTTTTAAGGCGGCGGCTCGGACGAGACGCGGAGACTTCCTCCCGATCCAGATGAACACGTCAGACCAGCAGTCCAGGATGTACACGCCCTTTGTGTCCAGCAGAGACTGCACCTGAGGAGCGGGATGGAAATATGGAGAAGAGGAGGATGTAAAGAAAAAAAAAAAAAAGTGAAGTAGGAAATGGAAATTTTAAACATTCTTGTGGCATTATTTCAGCCACATAATCATGCCCTCTAGTGAATATGCAGCAGATAAACATACCAGTCTCATCTCTGGCAAAGTGTCCAGTTTGATCTTGCGGTCTTTGTGCTCGACTGACAGCTTGTAGTTAATCTGTGGCAGCTCCAGGTAGCCCAGACCCAAGCCCACCTACAGGACAATTATAAAGAAAACATCAATGAAGTGTGATTTCCTTTCAATGCTATCTGTCGCGATGACTTTTAAGAGCGCTGCCCTTGTCATGTCGCATAGACATTTTGTTACTGACGCACCTGTACATAGGTCAAACTTCCTCATTTTACAGCTAAACAGTAAACCACAAGATGTTTCTGAAAACATTTGAGGCCAGAAATAGGCATTACAGTAACAGAATATTGATTCATATTTGATCAGCGCTGCCTAGTTTGACCATTTGATCGGAGTTTGCGAGTGATTGACAGCTGCCTCCGTTGAATGAACAGCCAATAGGAACGCTCCCTCTCTGAAATGACCTGTGATTGGCCAAAGTCTCTCGTCACGGGCTAGATTTTTTTCAAGCCTGAAAACAGAGCCATGAGGAGGTGCAGAAGTCTAATTTTCTCTCAGAGAACTTGAATTACAATATGCTGAAAGGTTATTATGGATTTTTTTGCCCAATGATGCCAAAAACATTCTGCCTATTGCAGGTTTAACAGTTAAAGGTCAGGCAAAGAAAACACAACAGAGAAAACGGTTCCTTCCAGAAACCCCCCAAATCCAGTCTGTATTTCCCACTCCCGTAAATCCCCAAGAGAAAATAATATTCCCTTCCAGTTCCACCATCAGATCAGTTCTAGTAAGTTCACATGTGAAACAATAAGTTCAGTTCAATTCACTCACAAAAAAGAATTAAGTAAAAAGGAATACAGAATTATAAGCCTATTGCTCACGGATTTTACTGGAGTTACCTACGAGTCACGTGAATCTAGTCGATTTAATCGGTCGGAGGTTTCAGCAACACAGATTTGTACAACGCAGACTATAAGTAAGTAAAGAAGATGGACGCCAAACAGCCAAATTTCTGCTCCGACAGGACGGTCTCGCCACTTCCTCATAGCACTGCGCCATCTTGGATTTCAGCGTCGTCACCATTTAAACAGAAGGTGAATAATTGGACTGGTTTACAAGTGTGTGTGTGTGTGTGACAGGGATGGGTGTGTGTCTGTGAGTGTGAGTGTGTGTGTGTGTGTGTGTGTGTGTGTGTGTGTGTGTGTGTGTGTGTGTGTGTGTGTGTGTGCATGCTGAGCCAAAATATAATAACCTCCCATGGTAGTAATAGCAGGACGCTACACCTGTTTGACTCAGTTACTATAAAGCAGAGGTGGGACCAAGTCATCGTTATGCAAGTCACAAGTAAGTCTCAAGTCTTTGCACTCAAGTCCCGAGTCAAGTCCTAAACCTGGAGTTTCAAGTCCTAAACAAGTAATAATGCTTTCTTCACCAAATGTTATGCCATTTTAACAGAGTAACTGGCGCCAACTGGTGCTCAGTAACGTAAACCTTAGCCAATAATATTCACAATAACCGAGAGTTTAGAGTTAAAAAAGAAAAAACACCACTTTTTGGGGGATTCAGCAATAAACAACTAAAGATAGAAATTCAGTTCAGTACAGTTCAGTTATTTCTCCCAGGAGTAAATCCTCTTCTCAAACAAATCAATAAAGGATCTCTCAAAAAGTAAATTAACCCAACATCTCCAACGCTGTCGGAGTTACCGCCGGTACCGGGCAGCTAATCGTCTCCTTGCACGCACTTTTTAGATAACATACTTTTTAATCTTTGGTCTTTGGGGGAAAGTATCAAGTATTCTAATGTCAAAACGCTGAAGTCCAAGTGAAGTCATGAGACATTGTTGTTAAAGTTCAAGTCGAGTTGCAAGCCTTTTTTTTTTATTTTGTCAAGTCAAGTCTAAAGTCATCAAATTTGTGACTCGAGTCTGACTCAAGTTATGTGGCCCGAGTCTACATCTCATCTATAGAGTCATTTTTCTTAAAACATTTTTGATATTTGGCCTATCCCAAATACTGCACATCATCATGGGCCATTTACAAAAACACAGTTGCACGTGACTTCAAGCCTGTGATAAAGCAGAAAGCTCAACAGTAAATCCTACACACCTCCTACAACACTGACCAATTTGCATTACACCTACACTACCTTAATACTGCATGTCTGCTTCTACTGTAGACCACATTAACATTCACAGGATGAAGTTAGCTGTGGAGAGTAGTGCTGTATAAAGGCTAAAAAGACTTACCTTGTATAGTTTAGGTCTGACAGGAGAGAAGTCATCTGGTACGTGTTTCTTGATCTCCTCTGGTTGTCCTCCCAGTACCTCCCAGAACTCCGGAGGCTCCTGGTTCTGCATGAGGGTCGTGATCTCTGCCTTCCCCTTACGCTCATTCTTATTGATCTTTTCTGAAAATAACCTGAAAGACGAAAACAATGCACACACACTTTGACGCCTCGCATCACTACATTTAAAGTTTTTTCTTTCCAAGGTCTTTTTATTGATTGTTAAAGGGACTATATGTAAGAATCAGAAATTGCTTGTTAACAGCGACACCTGTGGCCGCAGTGTTAACGAAAGTCCGCGTCCTGTTGCTCGCGCTCATGCTCGCTCTACAGAGACATGAACGAGCACCGGTCTAAACAGTGAGGCGACACACGTCAGCTAAAACACAATATCACTCTATATTTCACCTGCTTGGAAGTAATGTTAGCTGACCAGACGAAGGTCTCTCCATGAATCAATGCTGATACTAGTGTTGCCTTTTCCTGCTTCAGCCTGCGGACCGCGGAGGGAACGGGGGGGTGGGGAGGACACCGACACCCGGTCGGGACGATAACGTAACTCGCTGCGGAGCCCCGTCACTTCACAAGACACGGGAAACCTCTGTTGGTCTGGAGGAGCTGCAGCATTTATTTCTGCACAAACGTCCACTGCACATTCACTAGATATTCTCAGAGCTAAACTAACTCTTCTGCAGTGTGTAGTGTGCGCGCGTGCACGTGGAGGTGGAGCGAGCCGAGCGAGAACGAGCGCGGTGTGCAAGCAAGCAGGAGCAGGCGCAGAGCAGAGGCTCCGCGGAGTCTGCGCGCTCTACCCACACGCGAGCGCGCATGGGATTCCGACCCGGTATGATTTATGCGCGTAATAAGTTACATATAGTCCCTTTAATAATGACTAAAACAGTAACTGTACAGAGAAAGAAATGCTGTTGTCACCTTTGACCAATAAGCTAAATCTAATTTAAAACGATTCTTTTCTCACACACTAAGTAAGGGATAATGTACAGCGGCACGCTGTACATTATCCCTTACTTAGTAAGGGCAGGGTCATTGTTGTGAAATAAACCCCGACAGAGCGATGCTTCACCCTGACTATCCTGCTTATTACACAGCTACTCACTTTAAAAGAGTCCGACATCAGAACTGCACCCATAGCAACGGTCTGTTATACATAGCAACGGTCTGCTATATTAAAATTACAGACCGTAGAACGCTGTGATTTACCAATCAGAATCGAGTATTCAACAAAGCCGCGTAATAAACATTTTTAAACGTTTATATGATCATTCATATCCATCTGCTCACAATAAAACATACACACAGGCAACAGTAACAGAAAAAGTAAATCAAGAAATAAAGGACATAGAAAATTAATAAATAGAATAGTAATAGAAAAAATAAATAAAAAATACAAATAAATAACATAATTTAAAAAAAAAAAAGCTACTCAGATGTTACTGTAGTGGGTTTCTCAAAAAATGTCAAAAAGGGGTGCCACACTTTGTGAAATTTACTCTGCTCCCCAGGTAGAGTAATGGATTTTGTCTAGATTCATAAAAGCCAACAAGTTCAGTTCTGCTTTCGATTTAAGTTTCTTTTTTATTTTAATTGTGTCCCTAACATGGAAACCAACTTGAGATTTGCCTTCCAAGTGTCAGAAAAGTTTGTGTTACTTGTTGATTTGTTTCCTACCTGGCCTTTGTGGTGCCGCTGAGAGTAGCGTTGGCTCCTCTCCAGATAAAGATGTCCGGGCCTGTGTCCAACAGGAAGACATACCTGCCAAAAGAAAAAGACAGGATGTCATGGACACAATGCTCCAAGTTCCACACTAAATTACACAAAGTGTACATATCAAATAGCGGCAGGAAAAAATGAGCAACAAATCAACTGCAGGTCTACAGTAACTGCTGTGATTATGTCAAACAGAGAGAGGAGGGATGCATTAGAAAGCAGGGAGTGTGTGGCAAAGAATACAAGTGTACGTCATGTGTTGTACAAGGCAGAAATAGTGTGTGAGAGTTACCGGGGATCGAGGGAGGAGG
Organism: Sebastolobus alascanus; assembly: GCA_916701645.2. Classification (NCBI taxonomy): domain Eukaryota; kingdom Metazoa; phylum Chordata; class Actinopteri; order Perciformes; family Sebastidae; genus Sebastolobus; species Sebastolobus alascanus. Next base: position 28,296 of record CAKAOJ020000035.1, read on the forward strand.
CCTTCGCAGGTACAGACTCCAGTCTGATGTTTTTCTTGCCGTAAACTCTGTACAACCTGACAGACACACAAAAGGATTAAAACCTGATTAAAAAACAATGTTTCCAGACCAAGCAGACGCAGTAGTTTACACTGCAGAATGTTCAATTAATTACAGCTGAATGTGCAAGCTATAAGCGAAAAAAATAAAAATGAATTCAGACTCCAAATAAACTCGATTTTGAGCAGCTTTTCAAAACAAAGATGCAAACGTGTTTCTGATGAGATTACAATAAATAAAAGCCAAAGACAAATAATATAATATTAGTTCGACCTAAAGCTAGGGTTGGTAATCTTCTTCGAAAACATTTGTTATATTTGTTGAAATTCTCTTTACATCCCGACAACAATAAATAAATCAAATGCTCTGACGAAAAAAAGAGAAAAATCCGGTATCTGTGGCTGTCGCAGGACAGTGATAAACCCGTCCAATCATTTCATTCGACCCGAATATAATGATTGCGCACACTCTGCCCGTGCACTCATTGCGCGTCACTGGAGTCTTCCACAAGCTGCTTGCTTGACAGCTGTGACAATAGCCATGTTGGTTGTTTATGTTCAGAATGATAATTTTGGGGGAGTGACTTTGGAAGAGGTCTGAACGGACAGACTGTCGGTGTTGCCGACTTGGCGACTTTCTTGCTAGATTTAGGGACTTTTGGAGCTAGTTAGTAGCTACTGCTGCTAGCTACTTTCATTGGAAAAGAGTTGGCAACACTGGACTGGGTTTTTTCGGTCGGAAAGTTTTTAAAATCTTGCGTACCCAGTCTAGTTTCTTAAGATTACCAACCCTAGCTTTAAAGAAAGAAGACTAATGGAAATGACACAAGATGCATTTTCAAAAAAAAAAGTTCCTTCCAGCTTACTTGACAGTATAGTTTGTGTCCTCCACAGTGTAGAATCCGCTGGCTGTTCCTCCCTCAATGTAGGAGATCTCATTGTTAAACACCTGCGCGCGAGACAAAAAGCCACAGTGATTTCACCTTATGCTAAGCTTAGATTGATCAGACGGTTCTTGATTGTTACACTTATTGGTGCGTATATCTCTGCGTGCCTGATATATTTGTACTGTGTGTACAGTATATTTATACATACGGCACTGAACTCCTCGCTCTCATCTCCCATCTCCTCCCGTATCGTCCTGCACTCTGCTCCAAGGAGATTTCGGAGGTTGACGGCGTGGATGGCAGAGCCGGCCTTCTTGTCCAGAGTGGCATCCTGGCCGATCCAGTAGAAGATCTGCCAGTTCAGTGCGCCGTTGTCATCCAGGAAAGTCTACAATTGCAAAAAGAAGAACGCAAGAAGGATGTCGTATATGAAAACTTACAGATGTTTACAGCTGTAGCCAAGAATAATCTATGTTGTTTGATTAATCCAATTTGTCTGATGATAATCTAAGTAACGACGGTCCATACACTCTACTGACACGCATCTCCTGTAAATGATGGCAGATTTGATGCGTTACCTTGAGGATGATGTAGCAATCAGCCTCATAGAACTTGCTATGGAAAGCTTCGTCCACTTGTATTGGAATAAAGTTCTCTATCTGCCACACCGAAACACCTGGGACCTGGGGGACGGGGAAACAGAAGAGATATGTACACAATCTGCAAAATGCAAAGCAGAAAAATCTAATTTGACATGTGTATAAATCAATCTTCGGGGGCTCTTTGGTTGGTCGTAGCTGAGAAAGGAGAGATCACACACACGCACGCACACACACGCACACACACACACACCACACACCACACACACACACACACACACACACACACACACACACACACACACACACACACACACACACAGCTTACCTGCCCCACGTCCTCCAAATAGAACTCGGAGTAGTCCAGATGAGGCTTCTCTAGACTCTTGTCCCAGCGCCGGATCTTTAACTCACGATAACTCAAATCCCCGTTCTCCTGCAAAATTAGCAGATTTCTTGGTTAATTAAATGTAAATGAACCCTATTGTGTTTATCATTCTTCCTGTGGGTTGTGTAGCCATCTTTCTTTATCTTTTCCCCCCCGCTCACCTGTAAGTTCTTCTTATCCTGTGCGACGTCACTCATGCCCTTCAGCACCTGCTTTGCCTGATCATCTTCAGAACAGTCCTTCCTCCTCCTTAGCCTCATCTTCCTCGCCAGGGGATCTCGGGGGCTGGCTCCTGGAAACATGTACACACAGATTTAAGCCTCTAGAAAAATACACACATTTACTGACAGAAGAACAAGAGGCACTGTTACTGTATATACATTCATGTACAAACTCTACATACAGTTACGGACATAAATACACATACCTCCTCCGGCGGCTGCTACAGTAGCGGGCGAGGCCCCGGCCAGCCGGAGTTGGTTCGGTAGGGAGAAGTCGATGTTGTACCACTCTGCTGCTCTGTCGACTGGTTTCGGAGGCATCACCAGGTTGGGGTTCTCACGCACATCCAGAATCTACAGAAAGAGAAATGAATGGGAAAATATTTGTGGTAATCTTTTCCCTAAACAATAGGAATTTGTAGAGACAATGAAATATATGTATTAGATGTATGTATGTAGCACTACATTTTATTGCTTAATCAGGTCCTGTTTATTATTTCTATAATATTCCTACAGAAACTTGAAATGTACTGTAATAGGATTTTATTGTGTTTTAACATTTTTTTGCAATTATTTCATCTAATATACAACATCATTAGTAATCATTTCAAAAGATTCTAATGATGTTACTATTGTATGTCATATAAATTAAATTCACTTTATCTAACTGTATCCTTGGGTATAGGGATGTCACGATACCAGAGATTTGGTAGTCGATACCAATACTCGCGAAATTCCATGATTCTTGATAAATTCAATACCACAGTTAAAAACAATGAATTCCATGTACTTCAATATACACTCCTTTATTACTGTTTTGCATACTGTTTTTTGCGAATTTATTATTCATTTCTGATGATCTACCTCAAGTTTTTCACCAAAAAATGAATTTTGCAAGATTACATTTGAACACATGGTGATAACGTTATAATTTATCTTCACCCAATGCTCATTTTACTGAAAAGAGCTTGAACACATCATAATGTCACTCAATGCAACCTCCGTTAACATTAGCTGTTGATTCCGTTATTTAGCCAAGCAGGACTGTGCTGCCCACCGGCTGCTAACAGCTAACGTTACTAGCTCTCCTTCTGCCGATTTCAGCACGGATTTGTTGTTCACAATGTAGCATTATCAGGGAAACTTTCTATCGTCCCCGGGACGCCGCTTGTCTCGGGCCCTGATCCCCCGGTACCTACAATACTGTAGAAAAACAAGTCCCATATGTTTTCAGAATTTTGGCATCGACTTGGTACCGAAGTATCGGTTCTCTTGACATCCCTACTGTATCCTATTTCTTTCTTATATCTATTGTAACATACTTTGTTTTAGTAAAAAGTATGAAAAAATGTCCAAGGTTTTCTCTCCAGTCATGAGGGAGGTTACAGCCGGGTTACTTTAATCCTCTTTTCGACACTTTTACAAAGTAATCAAACCCACATTAATCCACCATTTACCCAATATAAATGCTGTTTAAGTCCAGTATTATCAGAGTACTTTACTAGTGGCATCAGTAGTGTACCTCTAAGTCAGTCAAGAAGTGGATGGCCTCAGGCAGTGTTACCAGGCGGTTTTTATTCAGTACCAGCTTCTTCAGCTTGCCACACCTAGACAACAACACAAAACCACATATTCACACAACCGCATATTCTAGTGTGGTGACAAAATGTGTCATGTACAGATAATCTGCTATTACCAATACTTTTTACATAGCTGTTATTAAATTTGGCTGTATAAATGAACTTTGAATGGGTCATCATAAAGACTCAGCCTTTCAGGTAAACGCAATCGAGATGTAAAAAATAAAATTGATCAATCTGTGTGTTTGATTGTGTGTTACACTCGCCTGCAGAGTCCCTCTGGGATGAGTTCCAGGTTGTTGTTAGCGGCCATGAACTCAGTGAGGCTGGACAGTTTGCCTACGCCAGGTGGAACCCCATCGAAGTCCAATTTGTTTGAGTTTACATACAGCTTCTTCAGTTTGGCAAGCTTACAGATTGCAGACTGGATGGAGACACACATTTTACAGGAATAATAAAAAGAAAAGCATTAAAATAACTACTTGATGAAAAATACAGAATTCTAGCAAGAAAGTAAATCAGATAACTAAATCACTCCATAAACCAATTTGCTATTTAAGGGTTGGTTCACCCAAAATCACATATTTCTCTGTATTTAGCCATACAGATAGTCTGCCCAGATTTTGAGATATTCATCTATTTGATTTCTAGATTTCAAATCTTGCTTGTGGTTTAATATTGAAGCAACTCCAGGTACACGGCTTTCTAAACACTGGTGGTGTGGCTTTTTGAGACAGATGTGTAATTATCATTGTCCTTACCGGCAGTGAGGTGAGCTGGTTGCGGCTCAGGTTAAGCGTCTCCAGCTGAGTCCACTGGTCAATGCAGAGGGACAGTTCTGAGATCTGATTGCTGCTTAGGTTGAGCCTCTTCAAGCTGCCCAGTGAATAGAGGCACTCTGGCACCCGAGTCAGGTCGTTACATGACAGGTCGACATCTGGGAGAGAGAGAGGACGGACAGAGGGAACATGTGTTTGTAAAAAAGTATGTTTCCTCAGACAGAGAGTGTGAGGATATAATGTATGAAGGAAAAAGTGCCAGGTCCCTAAAAAAGTGTTCTGGTGTGTGTGTGTGTGTGTGTGTGTGTGCGTGTGTGTGTGTTACCTGCTAGATGTATCAGACCCTCCAGGCTGGTGGGCATGTTGCTCTGGGTCCTCTGGGTGTTCCTCAGGTGGAGAGTCTGTAATGCCACCATGGCTGGCAGCTGGCTGCTCAGACACAGAGAGATTAAGAGAATTAGAGCAGTTGTTTTCTAAATAAATGTACCACTTAGCTTTAGGCCTAACATGAGACCTATGAATTTCTAGGTGTCTGGGTAAAGGTGTGAAGTGAAGGAGAGAGGAAACACGTCTTCTTACCGCAGCTGGGCGTGCATCAACGGGTTGTTGTTCAGCGTGAGCGTCTGCAGGTGAACCAGGCGTCTCATCTGCGGTGGCAGGCTGTCCAGCTTGTTGTCGCTCAGGTCCAGATACAGCAGGTCCGTCAGGTTGATGAACAGCTGGTTGGGGATGGAGTCAATGGTGTTGTGGCTCAGATTCAGCACCAGCATGTTCCTGCTGTTCTCCAGGTCCCTTGGGATCTCCGACAGCTGATTGTAACTCAGGTCCTGAAGGAGAATAAAGGGAAATGTGTTGTTTTTCATGAAAATACTGTCTGGGAGCCAGTTTTTTTTCAGCACAGTAAAGTCATTTGAAAAACAGGGAAAGGTAACTGGTGTAAAGTTACGGCAGTGGACCAGAAAATAAGGAAAGGAAACATGATGTTGAAATAATTGTGGGTAGACTGTAAAGGAAAGTCTTCAAGGGTTTGATAAACAGAGAAGGAGGGACTGTGTGAGATTATTATGTACCAGCACAGAGAGGTCATCTAGCTGAAAGATGTCATCGGGGACTCCAGAGTTTTTCAGGTTGTTGGCTCTGGCTACCACCGCCTGCACACAAAGTGAAACACATTTAGGGCTCTATTAGAACTACACATTAGTACAAGTAGAAACAGGCCATAGTCAAAGCATTATGTTGAAATCACCAGTGCTTATGCTTATGGCCAGTGGAAGAAATCGGCACGTGCTTTATGTGTATTTTCTTATGCGTGTGTGGGTGTCAGTTACCCGTAGGTTCGGTAAGCTGGACAGTTCTCCATGTAAAGTGGTCAGGCTGTTGTGACTCACTGAAAGATGCTCCTAAAGAAGGAAAACACAGAGGTTTGTGTTTACAGATACACAGTGCACTGCACAAACAAAACACAATCTAAAATTTTAACATAAATACGTTCTACAAGGTGCCCTTGTCACCGCTGTGCAATGTACTTCTTGCACCGATGCCCGTTTGTCTCTAAATAGAATGATTCAACTGCAAACAGGATAAAATCAAGGCCGATAAACACAAACACCAGACACTGCGACTCCTAGCCACGATAACAGACTAATCTTATTTACATACACCTGGTAAAATCAAGCATGTTAGCATGGAGCACCTTTTCACCGTAGCCTGCTGACTGAAACTTTGGAGGTTTAGATTAGATAATCTTATCAAAAATATTGGGGATTAAAGTAGGGCTGTGTGTGCTCTTAGTCAGGCGAGGTTTCACTGGTGAAATGCAACAATGTGCTGATGTGATGCCCTTTGTTATCCACGCATCAACTTAAAAAAAAAGGTATGCTATAAACCATGCAGTAATAGATGGCACATCCGATTAGATAAATACAGGTTGATATAGTACACAACAATGAACAAAAGTGCAATGAAAATACGAACCTATGACATAGAACATAAATTTAACACTGTTACTATTATTATTACTGTTAATAAAGACAATACTACTACTACCATTGTGGTAGTGGTAAAAATCTAAATAAAAATATCAAAGAAGAGAAGAGGAGTAGAACAGTGTCCAATCATGTCAGTCCAAGACTGATTAGAGAACAGAACAGCAACACCAATGTTATGATTTAAAGAGGACCCATTATGCTCATTTTCAGGTGCATACTTGTATTTTATGTTTCTACTAGAACATGTTTAGATGCTTAAATGTTTAAAAAAAGCTTTACTTTTCTCAATCCAGCTCTGTTGCATCACCTCTTTTCACCCTCTGTCTGAAACACTATGTTTGAGCTCCTGCCCCTCCTGAAAAGCCCAGTCTGCTCTGATTGGTCAACCAAACCAATCTCTTCGGACTTCGGACTTCGGCCAGCTCCGCTCTAACTAGCTTTGTTTGAGGGCGTGCCAAACTAGCCGCAAGGCAGGTATTATGCAAATGTGTTACTTGGTGACATCACCACGTTACGGAAGAAAAGGCAGGATTTCAAGCAAGGCGTTTCAGGAGTAGTGATTCTGTGAGGGAGAGTAACTCCCTTTGGCGTGGACTTTGGGCTTTGTAACTTTGAAGACCGTTTACATGAACAAAAAAACTATGTAACACACTAGAGGAAAGGGGGAAAACGCAAAAGCATAATAGGTCCTATTTAATGCCTCCATATTTAGAAATGTGAGGACAAGCTAATTAGGGCTGTCCTGAATACCATTTTTTGGGCTTCGAAGCTTGGGTGAGAAATATTCAAAGGTATTCGAAGCCTCTTGAGAGTGGCGCTGCTGTAGTACTGTACACAAACGCACCTCTAAACATAACAAACAGCGATAGCCGTATGAGAATAACTAATAATAATTAATGTTGAATATGAATAATAAATAATGTTGCGGGATTATTCCTTACTTCATTGGCTATTTGGGATTTATACATTATTATTACATACTTAAATATAAAAAAAAAATCACAAAAAATGAAGCATTTGAATACTGATTTGGAGGTTTATTACCGTGGCAACAGTCGAAGCTTCGAAGCATTAGGGTCAGCCCTAAAGATTAATAACTAGCAAATAGCCATGAATATCTCACCAGCTTCTGCAGAGAGCCCAGCTCCTCTGGGAGATAACACAGTCCTGTCCTGTTCAGTTTCAGCCATCGCAGGCTGCTCATACACTTGACATGCTCTGGGAAGTACCCACCCTGTAAAGGCAGATAGGGGAGAGAGGGAAGAAGAGATAGTAGAAGAAGAGGAGAATGACTTCGGATATCAGTAACACTGGTATTGACTTTATTCAATTTACCGATGCTATGTCTTTGTAATGTTAAATTGTGATGGAGTTGGTGGAGGGTGTTGAACGTTTTCTTCTGAAATTTTCAACATACTTTCCACATCATTACCAAAACGTATCAAACGCTGCACATTAACTTTGTGAATACAGAAGAATGAGAACAGTGAACAGTCTACATACAAAATTAGAAGTTGACATCACCCTTGTTGTTTTCACTGTCATTATGGATGGGTGCGACGGTACAAATTGTCAAACATCCTCAGTCATTTACAACTAAGCTACATGAGTAAATGCAGCAAACATCTGGCCAGCTGTGATTATAAATTTATATTTCCTTTTTACAGTCAGGATAAGAAACCTGAAAAGTTATAGTCGTTATGATCTATGGCACAACTTGGCAGAGGAAATGATGTCATCCATCCTACACTGTATGAAATGAGATCATCAGCCAGATAAAAAAAAGTTGTTTCTCCAGCTTATCTGTACTGCTTTCACACTAACATGGCAGCTAACGTTAGGTAATGTTACACAAATAGATCAAACACATGCCAGTTGATATTAGCTGTCAAAGCTGGCAACCTGGGCTGCTTTTCCAGTTCCCCAAACCAAGCTCGCAAAATGTGTCAAAACCTACAAGTATGACGACATCGAGTCAACAAACTCTAAAACGTCAGCTAACTCTATTGTTTTTTGTCCATATTATTATTTAACATAAAACGCTGATAAAGCTGACATGGAGTTTGTGCTTCTGACTCAGTCAGAGTTAGCCAACAGCGAAGCTAACTCAGCTAGCCTAGATAACGTGACGTTGGAAAACAAGAGGTATTACCGTAAACTACGCAGAGTAATATAACTGCTAACGTAACAACGAAGTAACGCTAGATTCACAACACCATTCCCCTTAAATAGAAACACGTTAACCGCCACACAGACACGCTTGTGTCCGACACCAGACTGCTACTTTGTCCATGTCAAACATCTGACAACTAGCTAACGCCCAATGCTAGTGAGCTAAGCTAAGTGTGTTTTAGCGAGCTCAGCCTTTAGCCTTCTGTTGTTCAGCTCGCTTTGGCGAGAGAGCTAAACGTGTTAGTGGCTCAACAGCGATGGGTATTAAATCAACAAATGTTGCTTCAAAATCCTTACTTTGAAGTCGTTTCCACTGAGGTCTACCCCCCTGATGAAGGGAAGGACTCCGGTGGCAGCCATTTCTGCTGAGAACCTCAACTGTCTCTATTTTGGTCCAGAGGCAGGGAGGCGTCCTTCTTCTTCTTCTTCTTCTTTGGGGTTTATTGGAGGTTGGCAAACCATCTTAGAGGTGCATTACCGCCACCATCTGGACTGGAGTGTGGAACAGGAGATTGTGCAGAAACAATTAAAAAAAAACAAAAAACAATGAGGAAAACTAGATTCGTTTAAAGGGGACATATCATGCTCATTTTCAGGTTCATGTTTGTATTTTTGGTTTCTACTAGAACATGTTTACATGCTTTAATGTTCAAAAAACACATTCTTTTTCTCATACTGGCTGCCTGAATATACCTGTATTAATACTCTGTCTGAAACACTCTGTTTTAGTGCATTTCAACGGAATGGCAACGGAATTGCGTTGCTAGGAAACAGCTTGGGTCCATGTTTACTTCCTGTCAGCTGATGTCATTCACATACACTGGAACAGGAAATATACTGGGACACATTTAGAATGTTTACGTTTAAAACTGTGAAATGGTCTATATATTGTAGATTTGTGACATCACAAATGGACAGAAATCCCGACAGCTTGTTTCAAAACCTCAGTTTCTGAATACGGGCTGTGTGTATTTCTCTGTGGATTAAGCGTTTCGATACTTTCACAGTATTTATATTCAACTTAAACCTGCTTTATAATGTAAAAGCCATGAAAATGTCCCTTTTTACCATATGGGACCTTTAACTAAATCAGTTTCTTTTAAAAACTTCATAATTTCACAATATATGTTAGCTGCTGTATTCCCCCAAGAGACCTGACAAAGAAAAGTCCTGGGGTCTCATTTATAACCGTTGCGTACGCACAAAACGGGGCCTGAAATGTGCGTACGCCACTTCCCACGCAACAGTTGTGATCTATAAAAACAAACTTGACGGGAGAATGTGCGCACCTGTACGGAAACTTTGACCCATGCGTACGCACATTATGGAGGCACCGAGGTAGGGGAAACTGGCCACGCAGATGGTGAGGCGGTGAATTGAAACCAGATTGAAGAAATTAAACATTTAACGTCACTTCATATCACACGTTACTTATAGATCCACTTTATCATAGATATTTAAACCAGCAGTGTGCTAGTGAGCCATACTTAACCCATAAGCACCTTACAAATGTTAAATATATCAGCCAACTCAAATCTCAAAGCAAATTCCGCTCAATATCTCATCAGCGCTGTCTCACGTCCCCCCCCCCCTCCGGAGCGCAAAGGAGCGGGCCGAACTACCGACACTCAGCTGTGGAGCAACGTAGCTGTTGAAATCATCATCATCGGAGATATCAAAGTATGATAGTAGTTTTTATAAAGTGTAAAATCGCTGCAGTGAACACGATATGACTTATTTATGGTTTATTAGATAGGGACATATACAGTATAGATAGACAAAAGGAAAACGGCTGTCCGATGTAACTATCAGACTGTCTCCAGTGCGCCACCGCGGTGCGCAACACACACTCAGCTCCCTCCAGTCACCTCCACCCAGCACATCTTCACCTCCTGCACATACAGTATGGATTGAGTAAATTAGCAAAGTGTGGAAATAAAGCCAGTGACAGCTCTCGCACAATCGTTACTCTCCATATCGTCATATCATTATCAGTCTTAATCATAATACAGGCCAAGTTCGCCATAAAAACTTAAATAAATACATTGTGTTCACCTATCAAACTTCCTTTTTAAATGATATCCAGGGTGGGGGATATTACTGATTGTCGCGATCATTTTGACAAGTTGTGAATCGACCAGTTAGATTGCTGTAAACATATAAACACTGCCGTGAGACTTGTAACATGCTGCATGGTGGATGCACTGGCACTGTGAGGACTACGTGAATGAAATAATTAGGAGGGAACGAGTGTTCATGGACCTCCTCACCCACAAGAACCTCGATCTCTGTATCGGAAAAAACTCCTTTTTTTGATCTTCCTCTCGGTAGTCGCCGTGATTTACCGTAAAGATCCACTGATCAACAGGCTCATTTACATGCAGAAACATTCATGAGGTGCTTTGCATTGACCATTTATGGCTGAATGTGGGCGTGTCGAGGGCGGGATAGGAGGCTGATCCACCTGCGCACATTCCCAGGTGGAATGTGGGAACATTGCCTGCAGGTGTGCGTACGCACAGTTTTATAAGTCTGATTTTTTTTTGGCGCACGCCATTTTCGGCTTTTGTGCGCACGTACATTTTTAGTATGGATCCTACGCACTGTTTTATAAATGAGACCCCAGGTGTTTTGCCTTCCTTAGTGACTGTAAAAGGTGATTTCTCTGGATAATATAATTCCTGCAGTGTATCAGTACATGTTCAACAGTTTCTGGTTGGTTACAGTGTATGAATTTTCCCAGTTGGGTGCTTTCCTATTCTACATAATGTGTGGTTAAGGCCTGTATGTCCTATTCTCAGTCGAGTAATTATATCAGGGAGGCGTTGTGGCTGACTGCTCTTCTTCTTTTGGATTGTTAACGGTGGTTGATAAACCAGCGCCACCCTCTGCTTCGGAGTGTGTACCAAAGAACTGTCAGAATCAGAATCAGAATCAGAAACTCGTTTATTGCCAGGTGTATGAGGTTTACACTAGGAATTTGCTTTGGTGAGTTGGTGCAATAAAACAGTAAAAATAACAGTAGGATAATTAAGTGTTAGAATAAAATAAGAATACAAAATTGAAATCTACAAATATACAATATAATATAAACACAAGAATTAAACATAGTATAAAAGTATAAACAGATGTGCAAAATTAGTGCAAATTATTGTCTATGATTGTCATAGATTATAATAATGTGTATCCAGTGATCACCAGAGATTACAATACACCCAGGGCCGTGTGGGTGTCCCAATATCTGAGGACTTGCTAGTCAATCTACCATAATATTTAAAAACTGAGACGGTATTCTCTATTTAAAAATAACGCCTATATATAATGACCTTTCATCAACAAAAACGTCTTATTTTCTTCTTCTTCTACTCTAATGAAGTGAGGGGCATTAGTCTCAGGAGTCTGTGCTAAACTGAAGGGATATTGAGGTGCTAATTTATTCGTCACAAGCTCTTTTGTGGTGTCACATTTGCAACAAAAACCGCTCAGATACAATTAAATTGTCAGATTTACAGATGGCGAAGGTATAACCGGAAGATATACAGTTTGACTTCAAAATAAAAGTATTTCTGAAGAAAACGTACGGTGCATCGTCGACGCTTCTTGATGAAGTTTATTTTATTTTGAAAGCAGCGGAATCGGAAGTGTTCCATGCATTCTTAGACGTGATGACATAATTCACAGAGAGCCTCCCAGTCAGCTGTAGCGTTAAATGTCCGCCGCTTACAGCGAGCCAACGGGAAAATAAATACAGCTATTTTTGTGGTTTACGTTATGGATAAGAATCCCACGCGATACAATGTACAACTATATATTTATGATCTATCGAGAGGAATGGCTCGCAGCCTCAGTCCCATCATGTTAGGTAAGTAGAAATCCGATGCAGCCTGGCCTTGGGGACAAATAAGTGATAATAACAAATCCCGGGTGGAGATGTTTTCTCTGGCTTGCAATGTAAAGTCGCTTTTACGCAGTTGTTACCGTGCAGTGTACTGATCTTTGATTCAGTTATTTTTGTTGTTATTTTTTATACATTTATTTTGAAAATATATTGTCAAGGGTGACTGATTTATGCTCCTCAGGACCGGTTCGTTATTGGGGGATGACATCAAACTGCTACACTTGTATAAGTTACAGCTCCACGGAGCTGCTTGCACAGAAGATCATCCTTCTTCTCACTTCTTTTCCCCTTTTTTGTTACAGGAAAGCAACTGGATGGTATATGGTATGAATCTCCTTTCTGTTACTCTGACAGCTGGCTTGCTTGGGACCTAAAAGATTGACCTTATGAGTCATGAAAACATTGCTTCTGCTGCAGTGACCCATTTATGATCCCAGAGCAGATAGGCTATAGCTACTGGATATGTGTCTTATTTTGTCCTCATTTTGTTATCCAGTGATGCTTATTTGTTTTTGGTTTACATTTGGCATAGCCCCAAGTAATTTCAGAACATTTAGTAAATAATAATGTGAAGCATAAGTTGTGGATAGACCACAAAAATAATAATAAAAAACACATCACACATTGCTCAAGCATGGATCTATCTATTCAAGGCTGTATTTTCTGTCATCACTGTGCAATAATTCAGTTATTAGGTTTGTGGCTTGTTATTTGGTAAAGAGGCAACGAGTTGCATTTTTTAATAAATCCAGGTAATATTGTTATGACCTGAATTTACCTCTGTGTTCTGCTTTTCTTCCAGGCACACAGCCATAGTGACATACGGTGATGAGTTCTTCTTCGGAGGGGAGGGGATCTCCAGCTGTTCGCCGGTAAGTCTGTGACAAGGGGACTGACTCCTTTCACAAGTCTCATCTAACAAGCTCATGAAGGAAATTCCTGTGAAACAAGAGTTACAACAGAGAGACTTATTAATACCCAAACAGATCTTGGTTTGATCCCTGTCACTCAGATTATGTGTTCCAGGCTGTCAGTGGACAGTAGTGCTAAAACTAAACATCTAAAAATCCATGTGTTTATAAAAGCTGTATTAAAATGTTGTCATGTGCAAGACTTAATATCAGGTTTAATTGGTTTGAGATGTTGCCAACTACTAGAGGGCATGTCACCAAATTATTAATTCACATACATGCTCTAAGCTGTTATTTTGTGATGACTTTTTAAATCTGACTCTCTACTCCAGGTTCTGCATTTCTCAGAGAAGTACAGAGTATTCTATTTTCTTTCTTGTCTACAAACTAGGGCTGTCAAAGTTAATACGATAATTACGCGTTAACGCAATTTGCAATTTTTATGTTGTAGCAGGCTCAGTTTTAAAGCTAGAGTAAAGATACTGACATCATAGGAAACTAGAAAACCTAAGGAACCCAGGGAGGCTAAATAATGTCTAAATTTTAGTGAGGAAAAGCTGGTGGCCATTTTCAAAGGGGTCCTCTGACCTCTGACCTCAATATATGGGAATGAAAATGGGTTCTATGGGTACCCACGAGTCTCCCCTTTACAGACATACCCACTTTATGATAATCACATGCAGTTTGGGGCAAGTCATAGTCAAGTCAGCACACTGACAGCTGTTGTTGCCTGTTGGGCTTGAGTTTGCCATGTTATGATTTGAGCATATTATTTTATGCTAAATGCAGTACCTGTGAGGGTTTCTGGACAACATTTGTCATAATTTTGTGTTGTTAATTGATTTCCAATAATAAATATATACATATATTTGCATAAAGCAGCACATTTGTCCGCTCCCATGTTGATAAGAGTATTTAATACTTGACAAATCTTCCTTTAAGGTACATTTCGAACAGATAAAAAAATGTTATTAATTTGCGATTAACTATGGAAAATCGTGCGATTAAAAGTGATTAAATAGTTTAATCTATTGACAGATCTACTACAATCCCCATCAAATAGCCCAAAACCAGCAATGCATGCAATTATAATTTCCTAACCACCTGGGCAGTGTGGTTTTTATCCAACCAGCCGTGGATTAAGACACATTTGGTGTGTTAGTGAGTATTTCTGGCAGCGCGACAGTGTACAGTATGTGGGATTGACTCAAAGTAAACTACAGCGCCCACGTTCATTGTAATGAAGGAACTTGTCACTCAGTGCGACAGTGTGATTCATTGCTTTGGCTACACAGACAATACTTGTTAGGAGGATAAATATTGGTTTTGGTCTTTTCAAGAGAAATATAGATATAGATATATATAAATAGGTAAAAATAAATAAAATATAGAAATAGATCAAATAAAAAAATATAGAATATCGCCAGTCTTATTCTTTAACAATCACTGTTAATGGTAACAGGCAGCAAAAAAAAAATCTGCAACTGGTACGTTAGCCTCTCTGAGATTAATTTATTTTTTAATGATTGTGCAAAATTGCAGATCTAGAAAGACACTCTTGCTCTGTAATTCAGAGGACTGAAAAAACCTGATAGCTGAACATTTCTTCTGCCTTCAAACATCTTTCCAACTGTGCTGCAAGTATCTTCCCTTTATGTAATCTACCTTATAGCAACTACCCACGCAAATCAGAGAAACACCCCAAACACAACGGGCCTAGAGGGTCTTTCTTTTAACTGCTGGACCAGTTATTAGTGACACTCTTCAGCAGCTCTCATATGATGTGCAAATGTTGTGAGACGTTTTTCGTTTGTCTGCTGTGTTTCTGTCAGGGTGGCACGATGCTGGGTCCTCCAGACACCGTGGTAGAGCTGGGCGAGACAGAAGTGTCTGAGGACATCTTCATGGATTACCTCTCTTCCCTGGGAGAAAGCACATACAGGTCGAATAGCTGTTATCTTTCACGCCAAAAAAAAAATTAATGACACAAGCAATGCATGAAAGCTGTCACCTGATGCATGAACTCTCTTCTTGGTTCAGAGGTGACAGGTATCGTCTGTTTGAGCACAACTGCAACACCTTCACCAACGAGGTGGCTCAGTTCCTGACAGGCAGCTCCATCCCGTCCTACATCACCGACCTTCCATCGGAAGTCCTCTCCACGTGAGTGAGAAGCTCAGTCTGTCAGCTGCCCACGACTTCAGTCAAGTCTGTGGTATTTGCCTGTTTTAAAATTAGTAATGCTAGCTTTACACTTAAAGCAGCAGTAGGTAGGATTGGAGCAAATCTGATTAAAAAAAGTTATTTTTTATAAAACGGTCACTATATCCTTACAGTAGTGCATGAGACACGTAATCTGAATAAAATCATGTGCCTCTGTGTCCTCCGGTGCTCCTAATGGCATCTGGAAGATTTCAGAGACCGGAGGAAAACAACCAATCAGAGCCGAGCTGGAGCCTGCCGTCTCTGAGCAGCTGTCAATCACTCGCAAACTCTGATCAAACGGTCAAACTAGGCAGCGCTGATCAAATATGAATCAATATTCTGTTACTGAAATGCCTATTTCTCACCTCAAATGTTTTGAGAAACATCTTGTAGTGTACTGTTTAGCTGTAAAATGAGAAAGTTTGTGACCCGGCAGCCATGTTGAGATCAGTTGAGGAAATACCAAGCGCTCACCAGCCGGAGCAAATTTTCTCATTTTACAGCTAAACAGTACACTACAAGATGTTTCTGAAAACATTTGAGGCGAGAAATAGTCATTACAGTAACAGAATATTGATTCATATTTGATCAGCGCTGCCTATTTTGACCGTTTGAACGGAGTTTGCGAGTGATTGACAGCTGCCTTTGTTGAATGAACAGAACACTTGAATTACAATATGCTGAAAGATTATTATGGAATTTTTGCCCAATGATGCCATAAAACATTCTGCCTACTGCCACTTTAAAAGTAACAGCTAAAATGGTCATTATGATTCTCTAGCCTCAGGTACACTGAGATTTCTAATTACGTATGACAAAATCATGAAACGTGTGGATTATTATGACGTGAACAATTTATTCTGTGTGTCTGTGTCAATCTGCCTCTGAGCAAGGCGAACGGCGTTACCATGGTTTTGCTCTCGATGGCTCAAGTTACCACAGTCTTGGAAAGGGAGGAGTTATCGGAGGGGTATTCATTTGGTTGCAATCTACAACCACACCACTAGATGCCACCAAATCCTACACACTGCACCATTAAGTGAAAAGACCTCATATAAAAATACTTTGTTAATCCCACTGGAAAACAAAAGCAGAAACAGTCTGTTAATATGTAGTGACATATGAATAAGGTTAAAAAAAGTGCAACCACTGTGTTATAACTCAGTTTAAAATATCAAATCTCTTCCTTCCATCTCCAGACCGTTCGGCCAGATACTGCGGCCCATTCTGGACTCTATCCACATCGCTCCTCCAGGAGGTAACGTCATCAACGGGGGAAGAAACGTGTAACCTGAGAGGGCAGCAGAGTCACAGAGTGCTCATCAGGTCACTTTTATTGTAGTCAGTCAGTCAAACTAATTGTCCTTCTTTCTTCTTTCTTTCTGTAAATAAGTTACACTCTAGCATTGAGTTAATGGCTATTTTGGAAGCTATAACTGATAACTGACCAGTGAATCCTTAAATTTCATAATTTACATATAATTTCCTCCTTAAAACCTAGTTGGTTGATGCTAAATAGTACTTGGGGGGAACTCACAGCCCTCTTCATGAAGTGTGAGGGTGCGCCTGGTATCAAAGTCAATGTACTGATGTGTACTTACAAAACACAGATGGGATTTTGGGTTTACCAGCATTGCCGGATATCAAAACCATTACTTTCCAACACTAAAAGCTGACTTTGATGAATGTTGCCTTCTTATAAATAATTCTATGGAAAGAAAGATGTCCAATTAAGCTTTTTCAGAAGTGAAGAATAATTTAAGTTTATTTAGATTTGGGGCACTGCAACATAATTTACTATTTACATTATGGCTGTCACAATATCAGATTTTCACTACATGATTATCGTGGCCGAAAGAATTCACCATAATGATATGATCACGATATCTATAGAAAATTTGAAAAAAAAAATGCTATCCAGCCGGTTAGACTGTTATCAGGGCATTAAACGGGCGTTATCAGTGGTTATAAGCCTCATAGATGTGGGTCAGAAGGGGCCTGCTACACCCACTAGTAGGTTTTATCATCGATTCACATGGGTTATCACTGAAAAAAGGAATAAAAGAAGACGACAGCGACCTCTAGCGACCGTAATAATTATGACAGGAGTGAAAGCAGAAGTCAGGCGCTGTAGTTTAGACAGTGTGAAACTCCATATGGGCTGGAAGTCGGGGGCACTTTCACCCAGAAGACCGTGTGAAACCAACAACGTGTTGTTTGTCTTTGTGTTCACAACCTTAAGTTTCACTTTCATTTTTCAAACGTAGATCTCTCCAAAACACGATCTTTTCCCCTAAACTTATCTACGTGGTTTTGTTGCCTAAACCTAAACAAGCTGTTTTGTTTGTGTTCAAAACGTAACGTTTCATTTAGTTTGACAACGCGTTAGAACGTGTTGCTTTTAAGTTTCGCTTTCACTTTTACAACATAGTAGGTGTAGCAGGCCCCTACTTACCCACATCTATGAGGCTTATAACGACTGATAACGCACATTAAATAAGATGGTATTTGTCGAATCGGGTGCAGCTGCAGCATCAGTCAAATTCATCTTTAAATTTGTTTATTATGCGTTTTGTCTCTTTTTTGGCAAATGAATTATACTCAAAATACGAGTGTAGGGAGGTGGAGAGAGAGTCTGTTACCATAACTGTATATATAAAATGATTTAAGATGCGTTGGATTATTCACACAATATTATTATATGTGTATTTTCAACACAATATCAATATTTAGTTTTAAATATCATGGTAACCGTCAATACCGGTATATCACAACGCCCCTAATTTATATTTTGCAAGAATTTATACTTTTACATTTCACTGTAGACATATTGCACTTTTTGCTCCACTACATGTATCTGAAGGCTGTAATTAAACCACCTACAACATTAAAATACCTCTTGCACATTAGTGCATTTTAGTACTTTAACTTTTGTACTAAGGTACAAAATGCTCCTTTACTTTTATGTAAATTGGACCTTGTAGGTTTTTTTTCCAATTTGGTGTTGCAATGTTTTTTTTAATATAGATTTTGTTTCTTCAGTTTAGTTATTTAATAAGGAATTTAGTTGTTTTTGTTTTGTTTTTTTACAAAACACATTATTACCAACATATCCGGTTTCCCACATGGTTTCTGCAGTGAGAATCATCTGCTGCTGACTACAATGGAATTAATCTGTGTACACTTTTAGATATATAGATATGTTTAATATATTCAATTCAATGGACGCAGGTTGATGGAAAATAAGAGCAAAATGGTTGGAGAGTTTTTTTTAATGTCAATCATATTTTATTTTGCACTTTTATGATTGTTTTTTTTTATTTGGTAGCCTGTAGTTAAATTCCCATCAGTGATCCTTTTATACCTTTAATATTTGTCTTTACCGTTTCTGTTGAATTCAACTGTACATTATAGGGATGCACAATATGGATTTAGTTCAGCCGATAACCAATAATTACCTGCTTTTCATGGCCGATACCAATTAGATAACCGATAATTTCACATTTTTGTATTTTCATTATCTTTAATTACATAAACTTTAGTTTTTTTATGCACGCCTGAGGTGGATGACTTACTATTCCATAGCTCTGATCAAACCAAATCTTACTGACATCCCTATTGCTAACACAACAAAAACAAAGAACAATTCTGACTCTTCAAATATTCATTTATGTTTTCTACTAAAGTACATCAGACATCTTCACACACATACCAACTTTAAATGTGCATACTGCCTCCTACTGTATGTGTGTAGATGCTGCGCTTGTTAAGTCAATGAAAGCAATTTGGCTTTGCATTATCGGCAGATAAATTATCGGTATAATTTCACTATAGGAATAATACATAATAATCTAAATTTCCCATTATCGGCCGATAATTTATCGGTCCGATATATATCGTGCATCCCTAGTACATTATCATTTCATTTGTCACATCATTTGTGATATGACATACAGCAGGTGATTGATGCCTAACTCACACTGAGGTTACAGTATAAGATTATAGGTGATATAAGTATATGTTGAGTGTATGTCTCTATAGCAGGACTTGGATCAGTTCATTGTAAATTCAGTTATTCCTACGTATACTTTTGTAAATGGCAACGTTGATTACAAAAGGGCATTTTCCAGACAATCCTGGTTGAAAGGTTTTGAAAACAAAAACATTTTTCTTGGTCAGAATGTAATTAAATCTTCTCTCTGATATAATTGAAAGTGAACTGTACCACAGCCCTGTTATGTGACATAAGTTATGCCTCCTGGCCTGTGTTACCAGCTCCACAGGGAGATGCTGATCATAGATACATTTTATTTTACAGTTTTATGTTGCCATGTGGATAATTCTAATTTTTTTATAGTAGATGTGACCATGTGCAGGGCAGTGTCCTGTACTGTCGACTTAATAGCAACCTGCTCGAGTCCTTTAACAGCCACCAGAGTGTGTTGGATATACAACACACCTCTGTGCCTTCATTTCCCTCTGCTTGGCTACAGTCACACTGTTAGTTATCATATAGCACATATATGGTAACTCCCTGTGCAGATGGCATTCAAATCTGCTAGTTAGTTTACTGTGTGAAGGTTCAGAAATCTTACACAAATGAGGTGACAGGGGTAAGAAGTAGTAAGGAACCCTCAACTAAATTATGTAGGAAACTGTACAAAACTGTAGGAAATGTAAATATTCCAGATTAAACAACATCTGGATCCAGTAACACTCACAGCCTATAATCTCAGTGCATTATACACTGCTCTCTGCCATCAGAAAAAAACACACATAGCTGTCTAGTTTCAAAATAATGCATAGATGACATGCATTAGGGTCTGATTAAGACAGTGTTACACACATGAACCATATTGAACCTCATGAGCCTGAACAGAACGAAGGCTTGAAGAAGCACAGAAAAACAAGACATCTCAAAGAATGACTAAACCAGCATTAACTCTCTTTGTGTTCTCCTGCAATAAATAAACCTCACAAACATTTTAACTTCCAAGCAGTCACCATCACTTGATCATTTCTCTTGCGTACCTGCACATTAATATTGGGTGTGCAAGCATTTCAAAACTTTATTTTCAAACTTTTGTGAGTACTTGGCTACTTTTAGGTTGATCCCCCTTTAAGAGGCTAGAAGGCTCAGGTGCATCTGTTATTTTTGCCTTCTGCTAACCAACTAAGTGACATGCTAACCAGACCACTGAAATGTATTACTGCACAAGTCACCCTTTGTTACTCTGATATGTGTTGTTGCTGGCTGCTACCTGTAATGTGAAATTGCAACAGATAGTGATGGATATTATTCCCTATTTAAGTGATCTAACTACAGTAGATATGTTTATGCATATTGTTTATATTGTTTGTGTAATAGTTTTCTTTTGTAAATCTACCTACACATAAAGCCATTGACTGCAAATTTGACAATCTTTGGTGTTATTTTTGACCATTTCTAATAGCTTCTGGCTGTTTTCAAAGCTTTTTAAAGGTGCAGTGTGTAGGATCTGGCGGCATCTAGTGGTGAGGTTGCAGATTGCAACCAAGTGAAATTTCTCCCGTGTGCCAAGCGTGTAGGAGAATTATGGTGGCTGACGCGAAAATGCGAATGGCCCTATTTGGAGCCAGTGTTTGGTTTGTCCATTCCGGGCTACTGTAGAAACATGGCGGCCGGCTCTGTGAAGAGGACCCGCTCCCTATGTAGATATAAACGGCTCACTCTAAGCTAACAAAAACACAACGATTCTTATTTTCAGATGATTATTAGGGGTGTAACGATCTATCAATCTGGATCGATGGATATCGAATCCAATATCATCGATTCAAAATGAAAATATCGATACATATCATCATACGCCTATTTTGAAGTTCCCATGGCACATCTGTTTCACCATTTCTGTCCACCTGTCCAAGCATTCCTAAACATCCAAACAGTGCTAAGCTTCGGTTAAGCTTTCCGCAACAAGGGGCGCACGGACATGAGCTGACGTGGAATCATGACAAGGAAACTTAGCGAGCGGTGCTAGCAGCGTAACGTTAGCAAGTGTGCGGTCGGCCGAGAGAGAGAGAGAGAGAGCTGTTGTAACTGGACTTTACATTGTTCAATCTTCCCCAAATTTCACATGCTGTATAAGAGTCCAGGCCAGAAGATATCCACACAACCAGATTGAGTCATAGTCATAGCGCCACCTATACTCTATTTTTTATGCTGTTTTTATCCAGCTTTCTCTGATGCCTTTGAAATCATACTTGTTGAGTAATTCATGCTATAAACTTTAATGTACAACATTATTCACATGCAATGTTTATGTACAACAGCTATTTACAAAAACATATATACATTGTATAAATAATCATTTTAATTAGTGCAGTTCAGTGATGTGGCCTTTAACTGCTTCCCCAAATATGTTTTCTGTCGTGTCTTTCACTTGATTTCATTTTCATCAGGGAAGAAAATAAGAAAAAAAATAATTTAATTTGTTGCCACCTTCTTTTGTTTTCATTTTAATTGCATCTTTATAAAAAAAATTATAACTTATGGGCTCACAGATAATGTATGTAGGCTACTCTTGCATGTAGGCCCAAGCCTAATAAAAAAAATATGTATCATGTCAAACCACAAGCATCTAAAACAAACAAACAAACAAACAAACATAAATGGGTAAGAAAGGACATTTATCCAAGTCTGACTTTCAGTTGGCAAAGTGAGTCTCGTTTCTCTGACTGATATTGGAACTGCAGCTCTCTTTTATCAACTCTGTATATGTCTCTCACACACACACACACACACACACACACACACACACACACACACACACACACACACACACACACACACACACACACACACACAAATATACAGTATGTATGAATACACACACAAACAGCCAAGAAAACACTTACAAACACAGATATGCACAGGTCTTAAAAGTCAGAACACATAGAATACAAGATTTAATAGACAGAAGCAGACAGCGAACACAATAACCAACAGAGGGAGCCAAATGTCTTGTTAAGGTTAACAAGACTTCAAAGAGCATATATAGTGTCAAATATTCATAACTATCATCTATCATAAACTGTTTATATAAATAAAGTGAAATATTAGGAATATTCCTTGTATGCAGGTTGTTTTCCATGCCATGTGTACATATAGATCCTTGGGGGATAATAATCCTGTAATAATAGGATATGCCTACAAAAAGGACTTAATATCAAAGTCGTCATTTAAACCGTGAGGGGACAAGGTGTTGATGGAGTAGATCCAATAAATCTTATTGTGATCATTCCCTCTAGGCGGTATATATCAACTTTTTCAATGCCTAGGTCTCAAAGTGCTGATATTGGACCGGCCAATTAGAAATGAGCATGACAGCTGTTCTAATATTCCTCCTGCTTGCTAATAGCCTCACTGCAGTTCTTTGAGCATCCACAAAGAGACAGTGTTGCTCTGTCTCTAGCTTGAGATGCATCTTCAGGACCGAGATGGATTCTGATCAGAAGGTTGCAGTCTCAAAACCACCCAGGACTAACCATGAAATGTTTATCCAAATATTGAATCCATATGGCTTCTGTATCCCTATATTCATAAATTGTTATGAAAACCCCTGTGAGCAAGGCACTTAACCAGCTAATTGCTCCATATGAGCACTAATAAGCAATAAAGAGCTGACGTTGTGCTGAGCAACCCTCAGTTGTGTTTGTGTGTTTTAAAGGAAGTGAATGCTCAGCAAAACTGGATCTTCTCTGGGTAAGGCAAAAGGTTAATAGGAAAAGGAAATGCACCGAAAATAAAAATGGAAAGTAATACTTTCATCTGGTTTTGATATTGATAAAAAACAAATTAAAGGGATATTAGTTTGGGTGTTTTGAAGTGGTGTTGTATGAGGTACTTATCCATAGTCAGTGTTTATGACGGTCGGTGTGCCCCCAGCTTGGAGAAGCAGACAGGAGTTACCGCATGGAAGCAAAGCAAAGTACTGCTGTGGATGGGGCCGGCAGCAAAATGTATAGATAAGTTTCACTAGAAAATATTCTAAATATAGTGTACACTTAAACTGATATTGATTTTTTTTTTAGGTGAGCCTTTCTATTAGGGGGCTAAAATACATTTTGCTGCTGGCCCCGTCCACAGCAATACATTAATTTGGTTGTGTGCCGGTACTCGTGTCTGTTTCTTCAAGCTGGTGGCGCACCAACCGCCGTCTACTGTAGGTGATACATTGACTATGGATAAGTACCTCATACAACCCCACTTCAAAACATCCAAACTTCCAAACTATCCCTTTAATGAGTGACAAAGCTAAATGAGAGAGCATAATGGAAAGACATACTGTATGTTGTCAATATGGTCCTGAATCTGTAATTGTTCACTTTACTTTAAACTTTAAAACCCAATGCTTCTAATGTGGACAAGTAGAAAGCAACATAGACCATTTTACATGGTATGAGTTCACAACAATACTTAAAAAGTTTATCATTGTTCAGTTGTTTAATATTCACACAAATATACCAGATCTCGTCTACATCATTTTGTCGACCAAACTTTTCCAGATGGCGGATATCTCACTGTGCAGCAAAACTGTTGTGCAGACAGATGTGAAGCAGACTTGGTCGATGGCCTTTAGATCAGCACCCCTCCTAAGAGAGAGTGGATAATAAATGCAGACAGACCTAGCCCGTCCTTGCTCCCTGCGGCTGAGTAGCTGAATCAGCTCGGTTATGTAGCACAATTATGAGTGTCCACGTGACGTTTGACAAACGTTAACCTTCTCTCCAACTACAAGGGTACTGTCAGGCTGGCCAAAGTTGTTAGCACCGCAGTACCTCTGTGACAAAACCCAGTGAGTCACACCAACCCTCCTGCTGGGGTGACAAATCCTTTCATGACACATAGGGGTGACTTGGCTTCTCTTCCTATAGGCTCTGCTTTAGCTGTGGCACAAAGCTCATTTTACTGGGCCTACTACTGATGTACAGTAAACGAATTTGAAGCCCAGTGCCATACCAGCACGTTCTCATCCCAACTCTCCCCTTGGCGTCAAAACCACCATAGGTACCCTTGGCCTCACTGTAGATTTAGGCAACAAAACCACTTAGTTAGGTTTAGGACAAAACTACATGTTTGGGCTTACTACGTTTGCAAAGTGAAAATGAAACTGAAAACCGTTTTTGTGTCAAATTATTGATTTCTCAAGTAAGTAGCCATGTAATAAGCGGGATAATGTACAGCTAGCGCGTCATTGTTGTGAAATAAACCTTGACAGGGCGGATGCGGCACCTAATGAGAAAAATAGTAAACAGCTATAGTGATAGTGAAAATACTGAGTCAGTGGGTCAGAAGTCAATCGCACAAACTAAATGGATTGTGGTGTTGTAAAAATGTGTGGAAAAGTTGATTTAACAGCAGTTACAGGTTCTGATTTGTGTCTCTCGATACGTTACATAACAGTGTCCTCAAAGTGTGTGTGTGTGTGTGTGTGTGTGTGTATGTGTGTGAGAGAGAAGGTGAGAGACAGAGAATAGAGGGATGCTTTTAACAGGTTAGTGTTTAAAAGCTGCATTTTTGTGAGCTCTCCTGAAGGCTTTGCCGGGATAACTACATCCCCACGGCTTAATGTTTCATTTAGCACTGATATGCATAATTAAGGGATTCATGTACCATTTTTGAAGGTTACCCTGCCACTTCGAGCATGGAATAATTAATGTTTGCGCTGCACAGTAGAAGAGTATCAGGTTCTTAGTTTTGGGTAACAGAAAATCTACAATTTGTCACGTTTCCTGCATCTGGTGTTTTGCGGGAAGACATCCCGTAATCTCGTTTACAAATCTGCACGCTTGAAAAACACTATGCACTGTGAAAGCTCCTAAATGGCACAGCTTTGATTCTCAAATCTCTTTCGGTGTTCAGTCAAACCAAATTAGAGCTGCAGTGGAACAAACTTTGCTGATCCTCTAATAATCTGTTAAAATATATATTGCTCGCAATCACAGACACGTTTTTGTGCTGTCACGGCAGTTGTCTCCACATTTAATTAAGTTCAGTCTCATAGGAGTCTGGCTAAATGTTGTAAGCCACATCAGTAAGTGTGATGATTATTCTTGTCCAATCATGCCTGCTCTGACATTGTTTCATCTCTGCTGTAGGTGTCAGTTTGAATGACTGTCTATTTGTTACAGAAGCCTGTTTGAGCATGTACGAAAAAAAGAGGATATCCTCCTTTACACCCTTTAACTCTCTCCCTCTTTTCCTGCTCCCTTTCCCTTCTCACCATCCCCCATCTCCCTCCTCCTCCATCTCCATCCTCAACTCATCTGTATATTCATTGTATCTTTGTCCTCACTCTACCTCTTCTGCAGTACAATCTCTCCACTACCAAACATGCCTGCTTTCTCTTTTTCTAATAATTTATCACCTGTTTCACCTCAGATCTCCTCTCTCTCTGCTCATCTTCTCTCCTCTCACATCCCCATATCCGTCCTATTCAGTCCCCCCTTTCTCAAAATCCTTAATTACCCAGGGAGTTTCTGCTTGGCTGCACCTCCTCCGCTTTCCAGGCCTCCTCTCATTTCTCTCCTCGCCTCCTCCTCCTCCGACTTTCTTGACCTTGTTCCTTAACCCCCATCATTTTCCATCATCCATTTTGCTCTCTAGTTGTAATGGGCTTAGACTTTGCAGCTATTACGAAGTACTCCATTGAGGTTTTTTTTAAAGATAACTTTAAAAAACGCACTCATGTGAAATAAAAGCGCGTAAACAACCAGAGTTTCTGCACATCATGTTTTTGTTTTTTTTATGTTTTGTTGCACGTTGCAAACACACTGAGCCAGATAATTCATGTCTGAGTTATGAATGAGTTGCTTCTACTCTGTTTTCATCTCATGCAGAAACAGATTACTTTCTGGTTAAAACTTAAAGGTGCTAAATGCGAGATTGAGAGCATTTCTATTGCCTCCGCAAAGCTCTCAACATGGTGACAGGTGAGCCGGCTGCTCGTAGCTGACGGTGCTAACAAGGCTAACAGTGAAAACCAGTCCAGTCTCATGTTCGTGTCTAGAAGGGAGCAAGCAAATTGCGAAATCTGATCTGAGATCTGCAAAAACTCTCGCGAGACTCACTGCCCAACGACCTATCCTAACCTTAACCATTCGAGGACAATACCTAACCTTAACCATTTGAGGTCAATGCCTAACCTTAACTATTTGAGGTCAATGCCTAACCTTAACCATTCGAGGTCAATGCCTTACCTTAACCATTCGAGGTCAATGCCTAACCTTAACTATTTGAGGTCAATGCCTAACCTTAACTATTTGAGGTCTATGCTTCCGTGACAGCGCTGTCGGTTGAGCGACTTCATTCTCTGCTCAGGTAGACATTACATTAATGCTCTGGATATCGTGTAGGGCACCTTTTAATGAAAGAACATTTGCAGAGGAAAGCAAGATAACAAGGGTGTGACTTCATTGCTTTTTCCTTGTTCCTGCTCTTACACTGTCTGTTCCTTCAGACCACCTCTATCTCCTTCCTTTACTCCCCCCTCCAACTTGTCAGCTCCCTCCACAGGCAACCAGCTGGGAACGGCCAACCAGCTGGGCAGGTCACCGTTTTGGAACCACTTGGGTCAACAGCTGCTGTGTGCTCCTTGTCTGTGTCAAGCCAAGGCCAGGATAACTGCCGTGCCCTTGCATAAATACATAGATGCATAAATATATATAGAGAGACATCTGAACTGTCCTCGAGACCTTCTGCCGCATCAGTCACCATTTGCAGTCGTTTCCTGGAATGCCCTTGGGTTGTCCCATCTGGACAATATGTGTGAGTGTGCGCCGGTGAGTTCATGTGTATCTGCCTGAATGTGTGTGTGAAAGTGACAACTTATCTGTGCCTGTGCACCCATACTATTTGGGATTTTAAGCGGCCTCCACTTTTGATCATTGTAAGATCACTTAAAAGAATATTTCGTCATTTTGGGGAATACGCTTCTTTACTTTAGTGCCGAGATGATACAAACACTGATACAACTCTCATATTTGTCTGTTCAATATGAAGCTAAAATTCGCAGCCGGTTAGCGTAGCTTAGCATTAAGAATGGAAAAAGAGGGAAACAGTTAGCGTGACTCTGTCCAAAGGTAACAAATTCTACTTACCTGGTTTTATACTGCGATATTTACTGGAAATGACAAACAATACAACCAGAAACAGGGCGTCTGACAAATGTTCAGCTCAAAACGTCACGCTGCACAGCGCTTTGTTGCTTGCGGCCAGTTAGTTCATTCCAATAGAAATCAATGCAATCAAACTGATTTTGTCGCTAACGCTTGCTCGCATCGCATTCTGTTTTTTAGGGTGAAATGTGTAAACTACACACATCCCAATACATTAGACCTCACTGCATTTTACACATTCCCTCTAGATTTTTTTTGTGAACCCCAAACCTTAAAAGTTCAAACTGCACCTATGCCTGTACAGGAAATACACACACACACACACACACACACACACACACACACACACACACACACACACACACACACACACACAAATCGATGTACGGCCGTATCCACTATAGAGCCAGTGTTACAGTTGAATCGAGGCTGCAAACCCATTTTGTCCCTCATTAGGAGAAGCGTGTAGTCACAGAGCTGTGGGTGTCTGAGTCTACGGGGACCTGATCTGGTGCCTGCGGACCTGTAAGGCGCAGAGGGGGGAACGGAGGACAGAGAGGGAGAGTGATGAGGGATGGAGAGGAGAAAAGGAGGTTAAGAAAGAGAGAAAAGAGCAGGAGGTAAGAGAGGGTAACACTAATTATCTGATAGCTGAGGGTTGAAAGGTCCTTAATGGACACGTTGGCTGTTGCAACAATGAGACCTGCTTTTATAATTGATCACATGAAATGTCTTGCTATTGCCAACACACAGGGCCATCCTCTCACAAAATAACGCACATTTTCAAAGAGGAATTCCAAGAAGTCACATCGAGGCGGCTTCAGTCATGGCATAGTAGAGATTCAGACTGTGATATAGCTTACTAAAATTAGAACACGACTGGAAGCTTTAAATTCCTCAGTAGCAACAGAGCTGGTTTGTGATTCTGCATTACTCACATTTTCCACTTGATGGCACCAGCTCAGAACACATCCCACAGAAGTAATCTGCAGCTCTTATGGTATGGTAATTTCACACGCTAGTGTTTGTCTGGTAGGTATAATATGACCCAAGGATTTAAAATAAAATTTTGTTTGGGTTTTCTTAATATGAAGCCCACTGTAACAGCAGGTGTCTGTTTATTATAATGCTGGAGACCCAAAACACCCTTAGAGACATGAATTGTATCACAATGTACAAAACCCCTTGGGAATTTAGGCTCGTTTTGAACATTTGAAAATTGTTGTATATCCTTCTTACATTATAATTTGGACCTTTAGTTTGTCAAATTTGAGAGGTAAACTGCACAAGCTGACTCATCTACAGCATGCACTGCAGACCACTGATGTGGAGGCTGTGAGACAAATCTCTTTGCACTCATGAAACCTGTAACTAGGAGGTGTCACTACAAATTTCAGACCATGTGAAAAAATGTGGCACTGGAGCGTCCACTTCAATGCATCAGATAAGTGCACACCGGAGTGTTAGCTGTGAAGATGCTTTATTTGTTGGGAGTAGAGGCACACCGAAGGTGACCAACAAGTCCAGTGGAAAGAGATGTAACTGAGGAGGAAGCTGTTGGTGCCAGCTAATCAGGTTCGTGTAATTATTTACGCTAAGTTCATTATTGTACAGTAAACACCTGTATAAACAAATAAAGAGGGGGGGGGGGAATACGAAGGGAAAATCATGCATAAATAAATAAATACATACAATTTAATAATGGGGGGGAGGGGGGGGAAGCAAAGGGAAAATCATGCATAAATAAATAAAATTTAATAAGGAATAAATACATTTAAAAATAAATTTAAAACAAACTAAATGGAAAAATAACTGATAATAATAATAATCAAATAAATTTAAAACATAATATAAATAAATAAATGAATGGGAAAATTGAATAGAAGAGTGGATAGATAGTTAATTAATGAAAAGGTTAATAATTAAAGAAGCAAATTAAAACAAAATTATCAATTAATGTCAAATTTGAGCAATTAATTAATGCCTACATTTATTTATAATATTATTTTTTGTACATTTATTGGCATATTTATTTACCTATCGAGTAATTAATTTATTAATTTTGATTTTGTCAGGTTCTGTCCTCCATACTGTACAATCTAATATATCAGCCTTGTTATTAATGCTACCTTCACCTCTGATGTAAGTGCACCTAGTGTGGCATAAAAAAAATATATATTTATATATTAGGATACAAAAGGCTGAATAATGAATATAATGTCATACATATATACATATGTCTAAATGCAGATATGCATTTTCAGTCTTCAACTCTAACAGCCGCAGCGGGATGTTTTAAAATTGTTAAATTTTATTTATAGTGACAGGGCGATACAGGATGTTTCCTGATGCAGACGATCTGAGAGAGCCACTGGTAGACTACCAGATCTCTGACAGGAAGGAGCTACCAGAGGAAGAGAGAGTGGACAGATTCTGCCGGGGCATTTTAGAGAAAGACGAGAGGCTCGAGCCAGCTGGCAGTCCTCATGAAGGCAATTCTCTGCGTCCCACAAATGTCTCCTCAGAGAAAACCTTTAGGATGGTTTGAAAAAATGCCACTGAAAATAGAATGAGTATCCACAACGGCACCCTCTATTCTCTTTTGTCCTGCGAGATCAACTATAGAAACGCTGGCTACCAATACGCTCCAACTCAGAGAGCTGCCAAGTCTGCTACCTGTAATTACAACAGTTTTTTTGGGAGAGAGGCAACAGCATGAGCACATGTACACATACAGTATGAGAAATAGCACACAAGTCTGTTTGTATTCCGATGGCTAATGCTAATTCACCCATTTTGGTAACAGCTAAAATATTAGAAAAAAATACATATCTAGTGGCAATACATCTCTACTTCAAAATCAGGTCACAGAATCTGAGGGGTCGCAGAATACGCTGTAACACAGAATAAAAAACAGAGAGATGCAGCACCTCTGTTGACAACAATAGAGCACATATACGTTCAGATCTTCCTTCCACATCTGCCACAAACATTTTTACGTGCACATACAGTATGCGCTGCGACTTTACATAACAGCTTTGTATGACAGTAACCGTGCTTGTCATCATGAACAGAAAAAAAAGTAGTGAATAAAAACATTTCACGCTGACTCTCTTTCATATCTGGCAGTTGTTGAACCATTATTAACGGCTCTTCCACAGTTTGAGCCGTCTCAGTAACAATAAATATTTCTGTCATACCAAACTGTCAAAACTGTCGAACAATTACAGAAACACACCTCCAAACTTTCTATAGTGAAACTTTGACACAGTTACCAGTGACTTTTGTGTGTGAGGTATTATTGGTGTGTATATCTTTTGTTAAATCAAACATTTACATCCTCGCACAAAGTATTGGGCATCTCCTCCTCAACATGACACAAACCGGCGGCCCTCTAATTAACTCCCTTGTGTTGATGCTGGGACATCACTGCTCTGACAGTTTCTCTGGTTGAGATTCACTGATGGGAAACTACAACTTCAATGTAACCTGGAGGACACTTTAGTGAGTATTATGCATTCGGATGACTACATTCATTACATAAACCCTAATAGCGATGCGCTGATCCAAGCGTAATGCCAATCCGACAGTCTGGATTGGTGCATCCCTAAACCCTAATACCCAACTACTTATTTCAGGCTTTAATATTAAAGTTATTCTAATGATCTCCAGTCTGAAGATGTATGTATTTATATATGTACACACGGAGATGTACATTTTAAATGTTTTGAATCTGCCAATTCCATTACACTGTATGCAGGACTCAAATATTTAGAGAGGTCTTATACGTTCTTCAACACTCAAGGGTAAAGAAAACTCACACACATTCGTCTGTATGTCTACACTTGTGAGGACTCTCATTTACATACAGTAATGCAACCCTACCCTGCTACCCTAACATCACAACTAAATGTCTAACCTAGGGTGACCGTATTTTCAAACCCCCAAACCGAGACCCTAAATGCACCGCACGTTCATGAATGCGCACGTTCATGCACATGCATACGTTAACATGCACGCACCATAGGCGTTTTCATCAGGATGGCTAACTTTGCGCACCTGAGGCACATTTGAGCACGGCGTGGGATCAGAGCGAAGGCATTATTATAGATGGATGCATCAGAGGCTGTGACAATCATGATCACATTCACTACTTCAATCACAGGGCTATCCCCCTCGTGACAGTTTGGGAGTCCTGTGGAGAGTTTTCCTCAGAGGACACGTATTGCTTTCTGGGCCTATGGAAATTATTTTTCAGTTTGGAACCCGAATAATCTATCACATCATGCACGGTGGGTGCTACGCTTCCGCAATGGTTTTATCAGCTGTAACCACCGTATGAGCGCAGTGAGCTAGCCAGTGGGGCACGCTCACATGCACTAAAAGCAAGCGTGGACGGCCCGGCAATGTCAACAAAGCATGGAGTAGATCTGATTACAACACACACAGTGGGAGAGTGACTTCATTCTCTGCTCAGGTAGACATACTATATCTGATATAGACAATAGTTGTTTGCTGCTATATTAATGCTCTGAATATCTTATAGAGAACTTTTAACCCTAAAACCGAGTCCTAAAGGAAAGGAGTAACTGCTCCTGGCTAAGAAATAACCGTAAACTGTAAAACTGCAACTTGTCATTTTTACTCTTTGGCTTTTGTACGGATTAATCAAAATTAAGGCTGTTAATCGCGATTAATCGCATGATTGTTCATAGTTAATCGCAAATGAATCGCACATTTTTTTTATCTGTTTACAATGTACCTTAAAGGTACTGTTTGTAACTTCTTACACGTATAAATCATTGTGGGTCGGTGTCCCATGAGCGCTCGCGTGTGGCTACGCTGTTCAGACTCAGACTCCAACACAAACTACACGGAAGCACCAAAACCGCAGAGTTATATCTAGTGAAGCCCGTCTTGTAAACAGTGTCGGCTCTTCCTGCTTCAGCCTCCCGACCGTGGTCAGAAGACACAGGGGAGACCGTAGCTTTGGTCTCCAGGGCCGGAGTCGATGCTGTACTCTGCTCCTTTGCCTGCTTGCCTTCACTCACACACCGCGCTCGTTCTCACTCGCTCTCTCACTCCACCTCTCACGTGCATGTGTGCACACTACACATTGCAGAAGAGTTAGTTTAGCTCTGAGAATAATTAGTGAATGTACAGTGGAAGTTTGTGCAGAAATAAATGCTGCAGCTCCTCCAGACCAACAGAGGTTTCCCTTGTCTTGTGAAGTGACGGGCCCCGGAGCGAGTAACGTTATCGTCTCCGACCAAAACTCTGGTGTCTCCCCTGTTCCTTCTGACCACGGTCGGGAGGCTGAAGCAGGAAAATTGAACACTAGGATCAGCATTGATTCATGGAGAGACCTTCGTCTGGTCAGCTAACATTACTGCCAAGCAGGTGAATTATAGTGATATTGTGTTTTAGCTGACGTGTGTCGCCTCACTGTTTTGACTGATGCTCGTTCATGTCTATGTAGAGCGAGCACAAGCTTGAGCAACCCGACGCTGACTTTCGTTGACTTAACGGCCACAGGTGTTGCTGTTAACAAGCAATTTCTGATTCTTACATAGAGTCCCTTTAAAGGGAGATTTGCCAAGTATTTAATACTCTTTTCAACATGGGAGTGGACAAATATGCTTTATTTATGCAAATGTATGTATATAATTATCATTGGAAATCAATTAACAACACAAAACAATGACAAATATTGTCCAGCCGCTCCTCATACTAATACGTCATATAATAATGGTATCTGGTGGTCGGACTCTGCAGAGACTCTACAAAACAATGACACATATTGTCCAGAAACCCTCAAAGGTACTGCATTTAGCATAAAAAATATCAATCAATCAATCAATCAATCAATCAATCAATCAATCAATCAATCAATCAATCAATCAATCAATCAATCAATCAATCAAATCATAACATGGCAAACTCAAACTGCATGTGATTATCATAAGGTGGGCATGTCTGTAAAGGGGAGACTCATGGGTACCCATAGAACCCATTTTCATTCACATATCTTGAGGTCAGAGGTCAATGGATCCCTTTGAAAATGGCCATGACAGTTTTACCTCGCTAAAATTTAGTGCAAGTTTGGAGCGTTATCTATTATGACATGGACCAATGGATTCCTTAGGTTTTCTAGTTCCATATGATACCAGTATCTTCACTCTGGCTTTTAAACTGAGCCCGCTACAACCTCCGAAAGATCGATTGCGTTAAAGTGGTAAAGAAATTAGTGCGTTAACGTGTTATTATCGCGTTAACTTTGACAGCCCTAAACAAAATATAACATGTTAATTGGTGAAGAAAGCGAATCAGCGTCTTTCCCAAAAACTTGAACTGCTCTTTTAACCCTGAGACAGAGCATCATTGTGATAAAGACACTAGCATCAAGACCAACTGAGACAACGGTTATAGGGTGATCACTGAATAGACACTCTCTCTCTCTCTCTCTCTCTCACACACACACCCACACACACAGACTTACAAGTAGGTCGAGTTAGGACCAAAGGTAATGACTTGCATGGGCAGGCGGGCAGTGGAGCGTTGTGGAGTCTGTCCATCGGAGAGACGAGGGCACGACACGCAACAGCATCCTGACAGACACGGTTTCACCAGGTCAGCAGAGAACTAAAAGAAGGGCTGCTGTAAACCTGGCTCAGCCTGAAGTCAAGGTGAGACACTGATAAGTTGCTGATAACTTGTGCATAAAGTGCAGTATTTGACTGCCCTAGCACGTTGTGTTTTTCAACCTTTGAGAAGTGATTATAGGAGTTACTTTGGATGTCAAGCTGAAAAGGTTAAAGACTCTGTGGAACAAAACCTGGAGCAATACCTCAAAGAGACAGAGGAGAGAAGGTAGAGGAGACCAATTATGAGGAAGACGGGCGTCACACATGGGGACGATGACAGACAACCGCTTCCACAAAGCATTGGAAAGTAATAAGAAGTACATGACAACAAGTTTAAAAAGAAAAATGCATTCAGAGATTGGCAGATGTGATAACGGAGTGTCCCCACATGACAAGAAATAGAGAGCAAGAGGCAGAAACAGGGAGAGAAGTTATAGCTGTAGGATGCACAGGAACATCTGTCCCCTTTGAATAGTTAACATTTTTTGAGTGCTGAATTCCTTTTAAGTAAAGTGAGGATATTTCCCCTCCAAAAGTATGGCTACATTGGGAAAGTTAGAGTCTTAACTGTTGCCTAAAATATTTTTCTTCCCGAGCAAGACACAATCCTCCTGCCACAGTGAACCACACGACCATTTATCCAAAGCATATCTTTGGAAAGAGTCTCAAAAAGACTTCCAGCAGTCAGGAATGAGTGATGATCTCCCAGCCATTCTGAGACAGAAAAAAAAAATCACATCTGATCCTTCTGGAGACATTTTTCTTCACTTATGAGGAATATGTTTCCTCACTCCCAAAGGTATAACACTTTTTTTTAAACTGAAAACACAAAAAAAATTGTTATGCAACCAAAATATATTTTCTTGCGCCTCAATCTGCAAAATTCTGATAATTAACCCTTCGCTAAACCCAGTTTACAATGATGACAGTGGTAGGTTTTTCCACTCAAAATTTGTAAAAAAAAAAAAAAATATGTTTGAAACAAGAGCTGTGTTTCCATTCAATTGTCAAGCGAATTTTAAGCAAACTTTTGAAATGCAAAAAAGAAATGCAAATTAGGTGCGTTTCCATCAACTGGTTAAGAACGAATAAACTATAGGCTGCAGCGTAGTTTCGTCAGAGGTTGGCGCTATAGGCAACGTGGGGACTGTCCATTATTCCGAAACCCAATAGTCTGAAAAAAGTCCCATTGGACCGAAAGCCTCTTTGTCCGATAGCCCGTTATACCAAAACAAATGCCCATTGTTCCGAAGACCCATTGCTCCGAAAATATAAACTCTCCGTGAGCAGATGCACATGGCTAAATATCATGCAGAATGACGTCATCGGATCTTCCTGATTTTTTTTCCTACTGGCGAAGGCATAACCCCGCCACTCTGCCTCTTATTACTTGTTGCCTTCGTTGGGTTGGTTACGTTTATGCATGAGGAGTGAGATTAGATAGGTTTTTTAAGGTAAGAATATTTGGGTAAGCCGACCAGAGCTAGAGTAGGGCGGGTCCTGCCTTCGCCATGGTATGAAAAAAAGTAACGTGTCCGAGATGGTCCGATTATGTCAATTTGCATAATAATTTGGGCCTTCGGAACAATGGGCGTTTGTTTTCGGGATAACGGGCTGTCGGACAAACGTGCTTTCGGTCCAGTGAGACATTTTTCGGCCTATTGGGGTTTAGGAATAATGGGCCGTCAGAGCGATAGCATCGCACTGGCTACGCATAGCTGTAATCTGCCAGTAAATGGAGTAGAAGAAGTAGAGCTGGAAATACATTTCCCTTTTATCGTTACAACGCAACACTATCTGGGGTAAAGTTTGCTGTGGTTGCTTTAGTGTAAACATTCTCAAATCCAATATAGAGTAATACAGAGCTGCTATGTTAGCCTACACTCTGATATATTACAAACTAATTCCCATGCAGTAGGAAAAAGCTACACAGTGAATGGGCTATAATGAAGGTAACTTGTAACCTCATATAATATAATTACTAACGAAATTCTCCAATTCTCCATCTCTTTTGGTGCCGAGTAACGCTCTGACTATTGGTGCCTTCAAATGGGGTCGTGTTTACCGTTTTCACGAGTTGAGTCCATATGAACGCCCCCCTCTTGTCATATTCACGACCTTGTAAGTGTAAAGTTTCTGGAAGCTCCGAGTTCACGAGTTGTGACGTGTTTGTTGACGATGTCAGAAATGGAGGAGGCCTTGAAAGTTCATTTTTCAGTGCATAATAAGTGAATATATTGTAATTTTATTTGTTTATTGTTTATCTTCGTAATTTTATTCTAGGTCTGAGGAAAATGTTGATGTTCCAAACTGCCTAATCATTTTCCCTCTGTCATTATGCCTTTGCCTTTCCTGCATTATGTTAACGACTTGCTAGCTTGCTAAATTGTTAGCCTCTGTGGCTTCTAGACGCCGACAGTAACGTTAATATTGCCGTTGCTTAGCAACGGTGTTCTCACAACTTGGGCTTACATTCCATGTTGTAAATACAAGCTCATGAGTTTCATTTGGAGGCCCCATAAGCACCATAAGCACCATGCACACCGATTCAGCATTTGGAGAAATCCGAAGCCTAGTTACGGTTGCTAGGATATGACTGGGCAATCGCTGTTCAGGGGAGATGTTTGTCAAAATGGTCAATTCAGATAGCTAAAGATTTTTAAAAAATGTACATAAAGTCAATCAAACTGTGGTGCAGTTGCTCATGGTGGATAAAATTAGCAGCTGGGTCTATAGAAAGTTTGGATGTTTTCTCAGATGTGAGCAGAGAGCCGGAGAGCTGCAGGGAGCCGAGCCCTGCACTGTATAGTTGACTTTACTGATGAGCTGAAACAAGTAGCCCTGAGCAACTAAGTGACAGCGCAGCGAACAAAAGGTTTGAAGGCACACAAGACAAAAAAAAAAACAGAGCTGAGTCAAGAGAATAAGAGGAAGGGGACACAAACAGAATTAGATAGAGACACACAAAGAAACAGACCTGAGGGGAGGGATACATACATACATAAATAAATAAACACATAGCCACATATTCAAACCTTTATGCTCTTAACTATCTCCATCTGTCTGTATTTGTGCTATGCTTTCCACACGTTTTTTGGGAGTGTTTTTCATTATTGCACATTTCTTTCTCATTTTGCTGCATCTTCTGTTGCTATTTATCACATCTTCATGTCCTTGCTTTGCTACCTTTTCCATATTTCATACAATTCTGACTAACAGTGTTGAAACTCATACTTGCATGTATTTCATATACCCAAATTTGTTCCATTCTTAGTTTCACAATCTTTTTCTTCGCTGTAGCTTTTTTGCTACTCACTGCTGCAATGTGGCATTTTTCCCCCAACCGAGATCATGAAAGATTGATCTCATCGCAGAGAGACAGAGGGGCGGGAAAGGAAAAACAGAGAGAGAATTGGATAGCAGGGAGTATACAGGGCACTGAGCTGCAGTATCTCTCACTTTGTATTCTGCTGCTGTCAAGTGTTGTTGTTTTAATTGGAGCCAAACTCAGCTCAACACAGCAGTCAGATCCTCTCAACCTGACCCCAAAACAACAGATACTCACCCAACACACCCGCACTCACACACACACGCACGCACGCACGCACGCACGCACGAACGCACGCACGCACGCACGCACGCACGCACGCACGCACGCACGCACGCACACACACACACACACACACACACGGAGACAGAGGCACACAGCGGTAGACATGGGCAGTTGAAAAACAGAGAAATGCAGTGAGAATCAGGTTAACATTAATAGATATTACAAGTTAAAAGCAGTCGTAACTCTTCAGTGGATAACTGGACTACAGTATGTCAATTTTTGGTAACACTTAATTTTACAGGTCCGCAAATTTCATGGTAATTAGGTGATAATTAGCAAGTAAACTATTTGAAATTTCTTTGGAATTACTGCCAAATTACCCCAATATTTACCTCAAAATGTATCGAAAATTACTTCATTATAAACATGATTTAATAATTATATGCTAAAATAGCATATAATGGTTAAAATAGGGCCCTTAGGGTTGAAGAGCGGCTGTGCGCTGCTCTTCATCGGAGGTGGAAAAAAACAAAACTAATAGAATCAGGCACAATTCTCACCATTGTGTAACTTATTGTCGACACAAATGTAACCTGGTAGCTAATGTAATGATTCAGGGAGTTTTTTTTAAGAAATTTCAAAGACGTTGAGATACCAGCTGACAAGACGGTGGCTATATTTCATGGGAGTAAATCATTACCTCAACTCCTCTTCGCCCTATTACTGTAAATCTCCATGGTTTTAGCAGCAGCACTGATAATGATAATCTAAAATTAACCATGTTATTTTCCAAGTTTTGAACACTGGAGTGCTAAAGTGTCAGAATATTCTGCACGATTACAATCTTTAATCCTCCGCTATACGAGAGGGGATGGGATTCATTTAGCCTCTAAAACAATGTTGATTACGTGCTCGAGTGCCTCTGCATTATTGTTTCTATTTCAGCAATCACAAAGAGACTTCGATTTAAACTCGAGTGAATGGGATCAAATTGTTCGTTGTGGCACAGAAGGAGAGGCAGGCCGACTAACTGCGAAGCGGAGTGTAATAGATTAATTCAGCTGCTCACGGGTGCCAAATGTATTGCCAAGTGTGGCTGATTAAAAGGTGGGACCTGCATGGGGAATCAGAACAATGGTGCCCAGTAAATCTTAATGTAAATCTAATCTGACGTTGCATTAAATAAAAGAGACACTTTGAATGGAAAACGTGTGGAAGAAATGTGGAAGTTGGTGTATTATGGGCACGTACGTGCGTGCCTACAGAAATTGAACTCTTTACTAGAGTTCTGTAATCTTCGAATGGGATTCTGTTAAACTGTCATTTGGTTGAGATGTGCAATGCTTTCCAAGTTATTTGACTGTTCCCACT
The DNA here is from genome assembly GCA_916701645.2 of Sebastolobus alascanus. Classification (NCBI taxonomy): domain Eukaryota; kingdom Metazoa; phylum Chordata; class Actinopteri; order Perciformes; family Sebastidae; genus Sebastolobus; species Sebastolobus alascanus. The sequence goes on from CAKAOJ020000035.1 coordinate 67,686, forward strand.
TATCTATTCAGCTAAAGCTACTGTGTATCCCCATCTAAGTTACTGATTTCTTACATTTCTCACAGTGTTTGCCTTGTGCCAACTCAGTGGAACCAGCTGAAGTGAAACGTTTTTTTTCCAGGTGACAAAAAATGAGAGTGAAGAAAACTGAATAAAACAATGCAATGTGATTGTTGAAGGTTCAGCTTTGATTGTGAGAGGTATACCAACGGCAGGTGTGTTTACAGTTACTGAGAGCTGAATTGTTTTCTGAAAAGAAAAAAGACCACAAATGCAAGATGCATTGTGTCAATAGGCCCTTTTCACAGCAGCCATTTTGACATGTCATTGCAGGGTAAACACAGGAATAATTAATAACATTATATTTTTTTTCATTTATCTGCTGGTTTACATCCCTTTGCCAAAAAGACAAGTATCGACTGCAAGGTGTTGTTGAACTCAGCTCTAAGCTATTGGCAAATAGTACAGCTAAATACTGAGCAAGTCCTCAAAAATAGCATATACTATTATCAACAACCCCACACACGTCCTCTGTGACTACTGGGCGTAACTTAAGTACGGAAGTTATGTAACAAATAAATCAACGTCCTGTCCTGGCTTACGATTACGTGGATTAAATACCAATTGATTACATGAGTTATATATGAATTATTAGGACTGTCGTCAACCAAATAAATTCTTAGTCGACTAACACTCGAACGATTTTGTCGACTAATCGATGAGTTGATTTAATCGACAGATCTGTAAAACTGAGTTTCTCCACAAAGAATCACGCAAAAGAACCACTAGGTAGTAAGTCATTCAGCATGAAAAAGTACACAAAAAAGACCAATCAACTAAAGAAATCTTAATCGACGGAGACCAAAACGACAGATTAGTCGACTAATTGACTAAGAGGGGAAAGGCGTACAAATTATAGTGTATTACTTTTCGTAGGTAGAGCTTAGGACAGTGCAAGGGTCAAAACCAGGAAGGCAGTCAAAACAGGCAAACTTGTCCAAAGGGGTTAGGCATGGCATTAGAATCATCAGTCCATGGATCACAGACAGAAGGTCAGACAGGTAATACTGTATCAGCGGCTGGAAAGCAATGCCATGAAGCAACAAGACACTCTGGTAACTGACTGGGGAAGGGGGCTGGTATAAGTAGTGCATGGCTGATGAGGGAAAGTGGGAACAGATGAGCAGGGGGGGCGGTGTGGCATACTTGCCCACCTTGAGACCTCAAAAAAGGGAGGATTTCAAAACCAAAGCGGGGGGGCTGGGGTTCCTCACCCCCGAAAAAATGTGAGTTTCAGAGACTTTGTTTTCTGCATTCTGGAGACTTTTAAAGACTGAAAATAACAAAATATGGAGTACGCAGCAACCACATTTTTATATTAAATAGGCCTACTTTTAATTTTACTTTTAAGTCTCAGGAGAGAAAACTGAATAATTCACCCCTCTGGTGAGAACGTGTGTGAATCTCTGGTATAAACTAATATTCATCAGTTTTTGTTCATTTTTTTTGCTCCTGCTTGAGTATTTCTTTCACTTAGTACTCTCCATTTCACTCTCCGTCTCTCACTCACCGAAGGTCCTTTCAGACACAACGCGACAACGGCAGCACTGCGCTCTGAAACCCGTTATTTCCGACGGCTTGTGCCAAACCACGGTGGCTTTTCGCCGCGTTGAGCGAAGCCCAACTTTGGGCGCTGCACGCTGTGATGTGCGGCGAGTGCAGCTCAAACCACGTTGTGTCGCGAACATCTTCTCTACCGGGAAACGACGTAGGTGTAGCTGTATTGTTGTCCGGGTGGAAACAGTAGGGATTATACACACTGTACAGCGCCAGAAACAGGTTGAGATAACGAAAAGGGAAAAAAAGGTTTAAACGTTTGTCATAAATCGGGAGAAATACGGGAGAATTGTGACCCCGGGAGGAAAGCGGGAGAGGGCAACGAAAAACTGGAGTCAAGTTGGGATGGTTGGCAAGTATGCGGTGTGAGAATGGCAATGATGGGGCTGTAGGGAGGGACAGAGAGGCATAATGTGACAGTTGAATTCATTACAATGAAAGACAAGGAAGGCAAAGTACTATATTGTGTATGGTAATGGCAGGCAGCAGCTGAACAAATAATGTTTCCTCATCTTTTAGCCTAAAGCCAATTCATTTTCACCTTGAGTACAACTAGAATAAGGACGTCTCAGCAAACATAGCTCAACCCAACAGTCAGCCTGAAAAGACATCTAATCAGCCAGAGTAATCGAAGACATCTGTGGGTGTGTGGGGCCTTGAGTGTTTTTCCAATAATGTTGGTCTGAACTTGACATGTTATGGATTTGAACATCCGATCGTTCTGTACATACCCCGTTTGTTTTTGTTTTTTGATACCATATACCATTTGTTCCGACAATTGTTTAGCTCTTTACTATAAAAGAGCTGCTTGACTGAATCGCTATGGGAGACGGGTTAGTTATTGTGGAGAGGGAACATAAAAGCTTCACATGAAGCAGATTAATGGTGGCAATTGAGTGGAAAAATTGCAGCTCCTGCAATGGTGAGAAACTGTAGTGGTCCAGAGGTAGATTAGTTCAACGCGACACCGAGAGAGTAGTGATGGAGAGTGACAGGATTCAATCATAATCACTGAGTGATTGCCCACTAATGATTTGTGCTGCATTTAGTAGCTCTGTGGGTTAGACCAAAATAAGAGCATTGTGTGTTTGTTCACACTGAAAAAGAGAGAATGTAGGACAAATTCAGTCTATTTGAGCTAATGTTTCCATTTCCAGTTATCCGTCTGTGTGAACCTTAATCACCTGTGAGGCTGTCGAAGCATCTGCAGTTAAGCAACGATGCCATTACGTTCACAAAAAAACTGAGCTCACTCTACTTATTTCTTATTCTTTTAATTACTTTAGATGGACAAGATAGTCTATTCAGGTAATTACACAAATGCAAGATTTTTTAATTTCACCCCAGTGCCTTTGAGGTTGTAAGATTTTCTTTCTCCTTGAGGCAACTGTTGATTTGAGAATTCAGTAATCTGAACAAAGCAGTGGGAAACCTCCAGGGTCTGAGAGGTGAAGAGCTGAAGTGAGCTGAAGAGCTGAAGTGCCTTAAACTTGCATTCTCTCTAACAGCCAGCAGGGGGCGACTCTTCTGGTTGCAAAAAGAAGTCTGATTGTATAGAAGTCTATGAGAAAATGACCCTACTTCTCACTTGATTTATTACCTCAGTAAACATTGTAAACATGAGTTTATGGTCTCAATCACTAGTTTCAAGTCTTCTTCAATACAGCATGATGTTCATTTAGTAAATTATGGTCCCATTTAGAGTCAAATAGACCATAAAGCAGGGTATGCTTTAGGGCGTGGCTACCTTGTGACTGACAGGTCGCTACCACGGCGTTGTCCGGGCTGGGAGTTGTCCGTGTTTTCGTCTTACAACTTTAACCCTTTCACAGTGTGTTTTAAGTTCATGAAAGTTTGTAACATTTTGTTCGCCTAAAATGTCTTCTTATATACCATTCCCATGTGTTTAGACTCAACAATTAACCTAACCTGCATGTCTTTGGACTGTGGGAGGAAGCCGGACTAACCACAGAAAACTCACACATGCAAACTCACACATTTCACACAGAAGGGCCCAAGCCAGATTGAAACCTGCGACCCTCTTGCTGTGAGGCGGCAGTGCTAACCACTGAACCACCGTGCATTGGGATACGACCTAAATGTAGACAACTAGCCAGAGTGATACAATGGAGGTACATACATTTACTCACAAGGGCCAGGAAGACAGTCCGATCAGGGGTTGGGCAGAGAATCATCAGTCCGTGGATCAGGCAGAAGCTCAGACAGCCAGGCAGTTACAGGTATCAGGGTAAAGGGTAGTAATAGAATAGTATATAGAAAGGTAGGAAAATAGTAGATAGAAAGTAATGGTATGAAGCAACTTTCATGATCTGGCAGGGAACGAGTGGAAAAGGGCTGGTGCCTATCTGCAGGGCGGATGAGGGAAAGTGGGAACAGGTGAGCAGGTGGGCGGGGGGGAGGTCAGGTGACTGGGACTGGAGGGAGAGAGGTTACTGCAGGGCAGGAGGGAGTGGCTGCATGTTGGAGTTAGGTGACTGAGACAGGAGAAAAAGTCTGAGGGCATCTGGTGGACAGGCAGAGAATGGCAATGAATGGGTTTGAGGAAGTGGGAATGTGGCTGGAGGGAGGACAGAGAGGCAGAATGGTGAGATATTTGGCCATAAAAGACAATTTGAAACTTTGACCTGCTGATGGTGTACGAGGAAAAGTCTGTCAGAATGTGTGTACATTATTTTATCGCATTCCATCCAATAGTTGTTGAGGTATTTCAGTCTAGAACCATACCACTAGCATGGCTTAAAAAAAAGTCATCGAGGTCAACTGGAATGCGACTGCAAGATTGCGGGTTCAATTCCCATGCAGGCTGGACAACTGAATGAGGTGTGTCCATCCCTCTCTCAACAATTACGGGGGACATATCATGAAAAAAAATCACTTTTTCAGTGCTTGTACACATACATTTGGATATCTGGAGTGTCTACCAACCCACAAACTGTGAAATAAGACAACCCAGTCAGTTTTTTGTGGGATGCCTGGATCAGAAAACATGTGATTCAACAAACCAATCAGATTTGGCTCCCCTTCCTATGTCACAGGCTATGGATGTATGAAGAGTACTGGATACAGCGTTGGTGGGCTCCCATTCATTCCTAAGAGAGTTGCTCAGTGTCGCATGAAGCCAAAATGGCTCGACTGATGAGAGATAAAGTACCCGGATCATTCGGCAATCTTCCGCATCCATTGGGTCCATAGAGCAGGCGCAGTAGGGTTTCCTTTAACTCCGCCTCCCAGCCCTCGGTCCAGCCGCGATCTGGGTCTCATTCACATGAACTCATTAACTCTGGCTTTGGGTATTAGTGCATCTTAAAACTCTTAGGACCTAATGATTTAAATAAGGGCTATTCAAGTGTTCCGCCAAGTTACAGAAGTCTCTTTCTCAATGTAAGTCTATGGGAAAAAGTCTTTTTTGGGCCCAATGGCATCACGTGATGGACACGAAAGTTGTAATTCCACCGTTTGTCCACTACGAAAATTTGCTTCAACGCCCGCCGCTCTTCCTGTAAGCTTGATGCAGGCTCATTAGAATATATCTCCCACAGCTTGAGAACTACCTTTGCAAAGGTGCACCATATTTTTCTCGCAAGCCAACCAGAGCAGACTGGGCTTTTTCGGGAGGGGGGTCTTAAAGAGACAGGCGCTAAAACGGAGCATTTCAGACAGAAAGGGTAAATACAGGTATATTCAGACAGACAGTATGAGAAAAATAATGTCTTTTTTGAATATTAAAGCAAGTAAACATGTTCAAGTAGAAACCCAAAATACAAGTATGAACGTGGAAATGAGCATGATATGTCCCCTTTAAGCACTGCGCAGGACTCCCAGAGCAGGTAGCAGCACCGTAAGGATGTGAAGGAAGAAATGCTCCCGGCAGACACTCACTGATTAATTGTGGTTGATTTCAGGTCAGAGGGACTACTGACAGACAGAGTGACCTGCTACCTGATGACTGACTGGTTTACTCACTGGGAGTGGTGGTACTTTACTTCTAAAGAGTTAATTTAAAAGAGCACACACAAACACACACTACATTTAGTTTTCAGCTTTACACAACCCTCCCTACTCTGTATCCGCGATAAGACCTCCATCATTATACACACACACACACACACACACACACACACACACACACACACACACACAAGATCAAGCCAGAGTAATTATGGATGTGTCCAATCACCATGAATTTCCTTAAGTTTAATTAATTTTGTGCAGTAGGTCTTGGCTCTATCTATCCATCAGGTTTTATGTGCTGTCTGCCGCCCACCTCTCCATCTCCCATCATTTCCCCTTTAAAGCAGATGTATCGATCGGGGCTTGTCGTCGCTTTATGAAGTAGTCCGGAGTGCTTTTCTCTATTTTTCTTTCCTTTATATCCCTGTTGTTCTGGCGCTGAAGGCAAGTGGAATTTGATTTGTCACTGCGGTAATAAAAACGGCGGTCCCTTGACATAAACTGTAAAATTTGGCCTTTAATAACATTTGTTTTTTGACAGAGAGCTAGTAAAGATATTAAGCATTTAAGAATCCGATAATAATTTTTTATTTCAAGGCCTGGTAAATCAACGAAAGGCATTGAGTAACGATCTATGGACAGTAGATGTATTTTTTAATATCCTTTGTTATACTGGCTGTGACAATCGAGGCAGGTTGTGCTGTTACAGAGGGAAAGGGCGGAGAATTAGTGGCACAAACCGGTAGATTTCCCGCCAGATTAGAGGGGGAGGGACTGAGAGCGAGATTCAGATAGATGGATGGAGTAGGGGAGTGCTCTTCCTCAGGAGGCCTGCAGTTTAATTGAGTTTATGAAGCAGTGGACGGAGCAGATTGATGGGGGATATCCATCTAATGGCACCATGATGTCTGTGGACTCTCTTCTTTCTCGCTCTGCATCCTTTCACCTGATCCTTTTCTCCCTTATTCTTCCTCTATTCATCTCACTTACTGTCCCGCTTCTCTCCGTCTCCCTCCCTCCTTCTTTCTTTGTGTTTCAAGATCCCTCTTTCTTCTGCGCTCTCTCAACTCTCGCACACTCTTTTGTACTGTATTGCCAGATCCCTCACATCCGTCCCCACTTATACAGTCTCCACCATCTCCATTTATTCCTCATTTTCCTTAATCATCTCTTCATTTTCATCTTTACCCCTCTCTTCTTATGAAACACCTCCACCTCTGCTTTTGCCTGTATGGTTAGAACTGCCTCTCTGCCTCTTCCTTTCTTCCTCTCCATTTCACACACATTCACATATAGATTGAAATATATACACAGAAATTCAAGCGCACACATGTTCTAATATGAAAATACCAATACATATCAGATTGCAATACATGCATAGGGTAACATAGGTTACATACTGTATAACCGTTGGATCAACAGCATTTAAATGACTATATTTCATCATTGCAATATGTAAGGGATAATGTACAGCCGGTCATTGTTGTGAAAGAATCCCCGACAGGGCGATGCTGCACCCCTCCGCTTCGCGTCGGGGTGCAGCATCACCCTGAAGGGGATTCTTTCACAACAATGACCCGCTAGCTGTACATTATCCCGCTTATTACACGGCTACTTACTGAAGAAATCAATATTTTGACACAAAAACAGTCCGCCAGAGTCCGACATCAGAGCTGCGCCCATATCAACGGTCTGTTATACATAGCAACGGTCTGTAATATAGAAATAACATGGGACCAATCAGAATCGAGTATTCAACACAGCCGTTTAATAATAATGTTCAATAACCTTGATTCTGGATCAGAGCTATTAAATTATATTACTGTATGTAATGTATAGTATTATTATTAGGGCTGTCAATCGATTAAAATATCAAATCGCGATTAATCGCATGATTGTCCATGATTAATCGTGATCAACCACACACAATTCGAACACATTTTCAATGATTTGTCGTGATAGCTTACTAATAAATAATGTTCATTACCTCAGCTGGAATTCCTCATGCATGCTTATATAAACACAGTTTCACCCCCTTATTCCCGTGTCTCTGTATAGGTACTTTATTTATACAAGGTATATAACTATACTGTAATTTGCGGGCTGTAATTATAATGGGCTACAAAATTACACGGCCATGCCATGACACACACACACATACACACACAGACACAGACACACACACAGACACACACACATACACACACACACACACACACACACTTAAACCTGTTTTGTCAGCCGGTTACACTCCCGACTGTGTGTTGACAGCTGGCTGCAGACAGAGAAATGACCAGATTGATGAAGCTGTTGCTGGCCAGGCCTGCAGAGTTGCAGATTCGTATGTGTGTGTGTGTGTGTGTGTGTGTGGCTGGCTGGGCTGTGTGTGTGCTTGTATGAGGGGGAATTTATTGATTGAAGATTAGAGTGCAAGAAAGAAAGGCAGAGATGTCTTTGGGATGCAGAGCAATGTGAAAGAGGGGAAATGACATGCTAATGAGTGCATGAATAAAAGAGTGAAGATGTGAATGTTAGTGTGCACCAGCATGTCTTTCTTTCCATGTACACATGAATATAACAGTCTCCATCTGTCCCTGATGATATTCACTCTCACACTGTTACCCCTGTGATTATAATAATACACACATCTTAAAGCTGCAGTAGGTGAGATTGGAGCAAATATGATTTTAAAAAGTTATATTTATAAAACGGTCACTATATCCTGACAGTAGTGCATGAGACAGGTAATCTGAAAAAAAATCGTGTGCCTCTGTGTCCTCCGGTGTCCTCCGGTGCTCCTAACAGCAACTCCAAGATTTCACAGACCGGAAGAAACAACCAATCAGAGCCGAGCTGGAGCCTTGCCGTCTCTGAGCAGCTGTCAATCACTCGCAAACTCCGATCAAACGGTCAAACTAGGCAGCGCTGATCAAATATGAATCAATATTCTGTTACTGTAATAACTATTTCTCTCCTCAAATGTTTTCAGAAACATCTCGTAGTGTACTGTTTAGCTGTAAAATGAGAAAGTTTGTGACCTGGCAGCCATGTTGAGATCTGTCGAGGAAATACCAAGCACTGCCTACTAGCCGGAGCACAGCCAATTGGAACGCTCTCTCTCTGAAATGACCTGTGATTGGCCAAAGTCTCCCGTCACGGGCTAGATTTTTTAAAGCCTGAAAACAGAGCCATGAGGAGGTGCAGAAGTCTAGTTTCCTCTCAGAACACTTGAATTACAATATGCTGAAAGGTTAATATGGAACCTTTGACCAAATTATGCCAAACAAATTCTGCCTACTGAAGCTTTAATGCCTCAATGCTTCTTATTAACTCCTATTTAACCATTTCAGTTGACAAAATATGTATTGACAAAATGTGAGGGGAAACAAGTGGGAAAAAGAAAGGACAAAAACATTTCCTCATACTGAGGATATTTCACTGGAAATAGTATGCAATTGTACTATTGGTTTCATACTAAGGTTTCAGACATATTACAGTATGCAATGCTGGACAATACGGCGGCATAAATATTCCACAATGCATTGCGGTAGTGACGACAACGTTCATCACGGACGTTGACGGACAGCTCTGTAACATCAGTATAGCTTCAATTTAACTGTAAATATAAGATTTCACTTTGCAAGGCTTAATATATATTCTAAATTAATTCAGACTTGATTGAATTGATGATTCTCACAAACCGTTGTTTTGGTCACATGAGGTTGGCCCGGGTCACCATGGTTACATGTCTCCAACCGGCAAGGAGGCTCAAACTACTGCTCAGTGCTTCCGAAAAGATACATACTTCTGTTTATTCACACAAAAGTATGTTGAACGATATAGTACACATATTGGGTATGTAGTGCATAGTATGCGAATTCGGACGAAGCCAGCATGTAAGTATGGAATTTGGGACACAACCTTAGTTTAGCCTGTCAGCATGCTAACATTTGCTACTGAGAAATGAACACAAGGTACAGCTGAAGCTGATGGGAATGTGATAAACCAAAGCACTGGACAAATTGGAAATTTGACCAGATGGTGGCGCTAGATGAAAAGTCAGGAGATCGCAAAAGTTATTACAATTTATCCCGAGGGAGGCTTGAATTTGTGTAGCGAATTTCGTGGTAATCCATCCAACAGTTGTTGAGACATTTCACTCAAAACCACAATGGTGGCGCTAGAGGAAAGATCAGGGAGGATCAATACTGTTGGGACCATGAATGCCTGTGTCAAATTTCATGGCAATCCATCCAAATCCAATAGTTGTTAAGGTATTTCAGTCTGGACCAAATTCAGTCAGGACATTGCCATCTCTAAAGCCGCTAGCTTGGCTAAAAAATAAAAAAAATAGGCTAAGGGTCTGAGTGTGTAATGCCTCAGTGGACTGGCCTCTGGTTGGAAATGAAAACCAGTGAAACCCATATGCTTTTGGCCTTCCAAGTCACTTAGCCCATCAAACCACCAGGCTAAGCACTTCCTCAGCTCTCCATGGCCCCGTTTCCAGCTGCGAACGTTCCAGTCAACCACAGCATTAGCTGGATTAACCTCCAGGCTTACTCTGGTTGTCTGCCTCTCTCCTGCAGCACCAGACTTAAAGCTGTCCTTTGGTTCTCCCTGCCTCTGCCCGTCTAGCTCACTCTCTCTCTCTCTCTCTCTCCACAGCTTATGTTAAATTCTGTTAGTTCTGCGGCAAACGCACGCCTCTCGCCTCCTTTCTCCCTGCGCTGCTGGAAATGTCATCTCCCTTTTCTCTCAGATTTCTTTTGTCCTTCCTTTCTTCTCCTGGTATTATCTATCTCAGTCTCATTCTTGCGATCATTCTCTTTTTGACAATATTTCTTCAGAGAGGGGATATTTCCTCCCATTTCCACTCCCTCTTCTCCTCCTCCTCTGGCTTTTTGGTGTGTTTTTTTTCCTTCATTCATTTGGTTCTCTGTCCTGTCATTATCGACTGCAGTGAGTGGCTTTGTGTGGCGGCTCCTGTCTTATCTGGTTCTGTCAGGTGCTGGTTAAAATCCATTCATCGCTCGGATGCACAAAGGTGGGCTGGTAAAATGCCAGTGCTGCCTCCACACCGCAATGGGAGGAATAATCTTTTAGCTGGACACTCTGTATGGCACTAAATGTGTCTTGATTCCCTCTTCTTCTCTCTCACTTTATCTTCATAACTGTCAGTGGAACATTGGGAGAAATTACTTGGGTTTGTTGCTGTAACTGTGCCTGTGCTGTTTCCTTTACTTTTACAATGCTTCTCTGACTTTATTTATGAATGTTACATCTCATCTATTAGCCAACATTATACTGTACATTCTGTAAGCGAATACACTGCACCGATTTTCATCAGGGTTGTCTTGTCCTACAAACAAAAACATGGGCCATGATCAGTTTGAAACATGCTATAATACTACACATAGGAGCTTTAAAGGGACTCTATGTAAGAATCAGAAATTGCTTGTTAACAGCGACACCTGTGGCCGTTAAGTCAACAAAAGTCAGCGTCCTGTTGCTCGCGCTCGCGCTTGTGCTCGCTCTACATAGACATGAACGAGCATTGATCAACACAGTGAGGCGACACACGTCAGCTAAAACACAATATCACTCTATATTTCACCTGCTTGGCAGTAATGTTAGCTGACCAGACGAAGGTCTCTCCATGAATCGATGCTGATACTGTGTTTTCCTGCTTCAGCCTCCCGACCGTGGTCAGAAGGAACAGGGGAGACACTGGAGTTTTGGTCGGAGACGATAACGTAACTCGCTCCGGTGCACAGTCTATTCACTCAGCAGCAGGAAACGACACGGGGAACCTCTGTTGGTCTGGAGGAGCTGCAGCATTTATTTCTGCACAAACCTCCACTGTACATTCACTAGATATTCTCAGAGCTAAACTAACTCTTCTGCAGTGTGTAGTGTGCGTGCATGTGAGTGAGAACGAGTGCGGTGTGTGAGTGAAGGCAAGCAGGCAGGCAGAGGAGCAGAGACTCCGGCCCTGGAGACCAGGGTTACGGTCTCCCCTCTGTCCTCTGGCCATGGTCGGGAGGCTAGAGCAGGATTAGTTGACACTGTTTTACAAGACGGGCTTCACTAGATATAACTTTGTGGTTTCGGTGCTTCCGTGTAGTTTGTGTTGGAACAGCGTAGCCACACGTAAGCGCGCATGGGACACCGACCCACAATGAGTATAAGTGTAAGAAGTTACAAACAGTCCCTTTAAACCTGCATCCAGTGATTTATTACAACTTAGGGCAATATTTTCACCTCCTAAAGATGATATGGTTGCTGATTCACATATTCAGCAGACACAGAGCAACATTAGCATTCATTTGGAGTCGTGTTTCAGGCGACCTGATGAATGTAAGACCAATTTTCACTCTCCTTTTAGCTCTGTTTTGGTCCCTACCAACTCCTGAGAAAAATACCTGGCTCGTCACCAGCTAGTCGCTAACATTGTTCATCTGCTCTTTGGTGCTAGCATAAAGTAGGTTTATCAGAGCCTTATCGCTGAAAACAGTCACCAGATTCGGCTGTTATCAGGCCATGAAATAGGCATTATCAGTCGCTATAAGCTCCATAGATGTGGGTCATTACGGGCCTACTGTGCCTACTACGTTGTAAAAGTGAAAGTCAAACTTAAAAGCAACACGTTCTAACATGTTGTAAAACTATATAAAACGTCATCTTTTGAACACAAACAAGGCTTCTTTAGGTTTATGCAACAAAACTAAAAAAAAATTATGTTTAGGCTAAAAAAATACTTAGTTAAGTTTAGGGAAAAACATCGTGTTTGGTTTAAAATAACTACGAACACAAAGACAACTACACATTGTTGGTTGGGTCTAGGTGTGTTTTGTGTCCCATCCATCGTCCCCAACCTTCTCCTCTTATGGTATACTACAGCGCCTGACTTCTGCTTCTGATCCTGTCATAATTACTACGGTCGCTGGAGGTCGCTGTCGTCTTCTTTTATACCTTCTTTCGGTGATCTACCATGTGAATAGATGACAAAACCTGCTAGTGGGTGTAGAAGTCTCGTAACCGCTATTTGGTTAACCGCCGACAACATTTTTGACTGGTTAGGGTTAATTTACAGTCTACTGTACATGTTAATTTAACATATTGTAAACATTTCAATTCAGAATCGGTGCGTCATGTCATTGATCGGGGCACCCGTGACCTGATTAAAATGCGTCAATAAACATAATTTGTTAATAATGATGCATTGTTAATATAAAAAATAGGTCTGTCAATCGATTAGCGATTAATCGCACATTTTTATCTGTTCAAAATTTACCTTAAAGGGAGATTTGTCAAGTATTTAATACTCTTATCAACATGGAAGTGGGCAAATATGCTGCTTTATGCAAATGTATGCATATATTTATTACTGGATATCAATAAACAACACAAAACAATGACAAATATTGTCCAGAAATTCTCACAGGTACTGAATTTAGCCTAAAAATATGCTCAAATCATGGGAAACTGAAACCCAAGAGGCAATAACAGCTTTCAGTGTGTCAGTGTGCTGACTTGACTATGACTTGCCCCAAACTGCATGTGATTATCATAAAGTGGGCATGTCTGTAAAGGTGAGACTCGTGGGTACCCATAGAACCCATTTTCATTCACATATCTTGAGGTCAAAGGTCAAGGGACTCCTTTGAAAATGGCCATGCCAGTTTTTCCTCGCCAAAATTCAGCATAAGTTTGGAGCGTTATTTTGCCTATTTAGTATGACATGGTTGATAGCAGTGGCCTGTCCTTAAGTTTTCTAGTTTCATATGATGTCTGTATCTTCAATCTAGCTTTAAAACTGAGTTGGAGCGATCCGAGCGGGTGAAAACGAGCGCGGTGTGCGAGCAGGCAGCAGGCAGCAGGAGCAGCGCGTACCCACACGCGAGCGCGCATGGGATTCCGACCCGTTAGGATTTATGCGCGTGATAAGTTACAAATAGTCCCTTTAATGCGTTGAAGAAATTAGTGGCGTTAAAAGGAATTTGTGTTAACGCGTTATTATCACGTTAACTTTGACAGCTCTAATAAAAACATTAAGTAGTGCAGCTTTAAAATAACCAATATTGATTATACAACATAATTTACTTTTAGCAACTGTTTCATGTGTTCGTGATAGTCGCTTAAAAGCTACTGAATTGATTGTAATAACTTTGCTATCTTTGCCTTTGAGGTAGCAACAGTTTTTTTTATTTTTTTTTATCACAGATGAAATCAATCTATTCCTTATTATTTTAACACATTCCCAACATTGTCTTTGACAAAACTTATAAATATTCACCTTTTCGTCTTCTTGACTTTTTTTCACGGAAGACATTTTATCATGTCTCAGTGGGAAAAGCCCATATGTTAATACTCATGGTCACACTGTCCTGGCTCACTTGGACACTAGAATAGAACAGAGCCATCGTTAAGGTCATTAGTGACACTTGCGCTTTTCCTACTATAACAAGTCAAAATATCTGCGAGAAAAAGGCCTGTTGATGCAGAATCTTACCGTTTTGTATAATAAATTCCTGGATAACAGTGACATTGCTTTCTGAAAGGTCACTGAAAGGTTCGGTTTTGCCACTAGAATGCAGAGTTCCTGCATCGGTATTAGCGAGACGGCTGAATAAGTAACGGTAATATTCCAGTGTCCTCTGACCTGAATAACAACATGTACACACTGGTACTGAGCCTCAGGATGACTGCCATGGGCGAGAGAGAGAGAGAGAGAGGGGGGGGGGGGGGGGAGCGAGATAGGTATAGAGAGAGAGAGAGAGGGGGGAGAGAGGGAGAGAGAGAGAGAGAGGGGGAGAGAGAGGGAGAGAGAGAATTATTATGGACATGGTTTGTGGCGTTTGGCTTTTTGCTCTCTGTGATGGATTTGGTCCAAACCCTTGAGACACACAAATGAACTGTGACATTTATGACAGCTGGAGATGATGTCCACTGCCCTGCCTGCTCTCTCTCTCTCTCTCACACACACACACACACACACACACACACACACACACACACACACACACACACACACACACACAAGACAGCTGTTTCCAGTTTCTAATACTAATCAATATTACTAAAATATGGATATCCACTGGGTATCTAGTATATTAGTCATGTGTATTAGCATTATTATTATTATTATTATGTTGCCATTTTCTTGCAATAATAAATAAATGTGAACAATTATTACAATGGGTTGAAATCATAGAAATAGAATAGGAGTAGAACAAACATTCTCATTCATGTATCGTTGCCATTGCGGCCATTGTAGCGGGCTAACTTCCGTATAAACTAAACTGATTTACGGCAAGTCGCACACTCACTGAGATGAGGTTTTGCAGTAAATTTAACAACTTAATGTACTTAAAGTGGCAGTAGGCAGTATATTTTTGGCATCAGTGGGCAAAAATTCCACAATAATCTTTCAGCATATTGTAATTCAAGTGTTCTGAGAGATAACTAGACTTCTGCTCCTCCTCATGCTCTGTTTTCGGGCTTTAGAAAATCTAGCACGTGACGGCAGACTTTGACCAATCACAGGTCATTTCATTGAGAGAGAGCGTTCCTATTGGCTGTGCTCCGGTCATGTGACCGGTACTTGGCGTTCCTTCAAGAGATTTCCAACATGGCTGCTGAGTCACAAACTTTCTCATTTTACAGCTAAACAGTACAATACAAGATGATTCTGAAAACATTTGAGGAGAGAAATAGGCATTAACGTAACATAACATTGATTCATATTTGATCAGCGCTGCCTATATTGACCGTTTGGTCGGAGTTTGCGAGTGATTGACAGCCGGCTCTCATAGACAGCAGATGGACAGCAGATCTCAGATCAGCTCTTACTGCTTGTTTTCCTCCGGTCTGTAAAATCTTGCAGATGCCGTTAGGAGCACCGGAGGACACAGAGGTACATGATTTTTTTCAGGTTACCAGTTTCATGAACTACTGTCAGGATATAGCGACCGTTTTATAAGAATAACTTTTTTAATCATATTTGCTCCAATCTCAGCTATTTCAGCTTTAACTCAACTTAAACTACACCCCCCCCCCTCCTTTTTTTGTGCATATAATATGTATATATATGTATATATATGAACTATGTGTATGTATATAGATGTACTCTATGTGTAGGTGTATGTATATGTATGTATGTATATGTGAATGTATGTATATGTATATGTGTGTATATGTATGTTCTTTTTTCCAAAAATTGCAAATATAATCTGCACATATTGTGGATGTGTAATTCATGAGTAATTTGCATAAAAGTCTTTTTTATAAAAAAAAAAAGAACGCTATTTTAAAGAAAAATTAAAAGTGCCTGTTCGTTCTGTGTTTCTATACGGCTAGATGTGTGGCCTCCAGTGACACATCCTGCTTCACCTCTCGGCTGGGTTGTTTGTGCTCGTAGGAGCTAACATTGTTTGTGTGCATGTACAATAAACATGACACTGTTTTGCTGCAATGTGTGTTCATGTGTGAACATCTGTTACCCCCGTCTTCAACACGTTATATGCTTATTTTGCTCTATTTCCTTCAGCCGTGTGCATAAAGGACAGCATTAGCTATTCTAATGCTTGCGTGTGTACGCTATAAAGACAACACAATAGTGTTTGAGGTCTCTTACTCACCCTACGTTGTAATGCTCTCTGTATTCTCTTTGTCTCTCTCCTCCTCTCTCTCTGCTCTGCGCTATAACATTCCTGCAGGTCAGAAACAATGAAAGGTCTAATTTACAGCGTGTCTTTATTGCAGGATAAATGGCCAATCACATTATCAGTGTCAGAACCAATTAACTAATTCATTTTAAAGATGTTTAATGTAAGCGGCAGGTTGGAAATAAATTGAGTCAGATGACTGTGCAGACATTCATAACTGGATTAGTGTATTGATCCAGTCGAGAGGATGTTGCTGCAGTCAGTAAGAAATAATTAGTTACAGTAGGTCAATTAAATACGATCCTTGGTAGATGATAAAATGTGACGTCTCTCTAACCACTCACTACTTTACTAAACTGTTCTTAATGCATTAAGTCTATCTATTACGTGTGTGCAGAAGGGACTGGTCTTCCGACATGCAGGCTGCAGGAAACAAGGCGACGCAAAAGGTTTTTTTGTTACGTGCTGTCGGATGACATCACACACTTAAGGGCTCTAAAACACACGCTGCCAGCTCGCTCTTAACCCAGAGGAATCACATCCAGTCAAATCCCCGATGATGTCAGAACAAATTAAGTGGCAACACGCCTATCTGGGAGATCCAGACCTTAGGCTGTGTGTGACAAAGGCACAAGAGAAAGAAAGAGACGAGAGAGAAAGAGATAGTTGTTATCTTCACTGTGATCCAGCTGAATACAGGTTGAAGTCAGAGGATGAGGAAACTGGTTCCCTCCTGTTCTAACCTGTCGGTGCATTTTGCCCGTGTTCTCGTTAGATGCTGCGACTTTCTGTCCTTTCTGTTTGGATGTGCGTCACTTACCAGTAAACCTGAAAGCATATTGTGTGTTGCGTCAAGCTTGGGAACTCCCTAACTGGGTCAAATGAAAGCTTAAAGCAGATCTTTTGGGCTGCAGCTTGTAGGAGGCGGCAGTGTCGATGCAAGCGCTGCCTTGAATGTTGCTGTCACGAGCGTTTCATTAAGAGGATTTTGGGGGAAACCTTCATTCTCGGATAAACCTGTGCTTGTTTATATCATCAGTCGATGACAGTCCAGCTGATTAGACTGTTGTCAGGCTCTTAAATAGGCGTTATCGGTCGCTATAAGCACCATCTATAAGCACCATAGATGTGGGTCAATAGGGGCCTACTACACCCAATAGTAGCTTTTATCATCTATTCACATGGTCGATCACTGAAAGAAGGTCTAAAAGAAGACGACAGCGTCCTCTAGTGACCGTAGTAATTATGACAGGAGCAGAAGCGGAAGTCAGGCTCTGTAGTATAGACGGCGTGAAACTCCATACTCCACACAAAACACAGGGTTTACACCCAGGAGGCAACGGTTCGCATCCCTTGTGAAACCAACAACAGAGAGTTGAAAGTTTCACTTTTTCTTTTGAAACGTAATTATTTTAAACCAAAACATGATGTTTTTCCCTAAACCTAAGTGTTTTTGCTGCCTAAACCTAAAGAAGTTGTAGTTTTGTTGCCTAAACCTAAAGAAGCCTTTTTTTTTGTGTTCAATACCGTAACGTTTCATTCAGTTTTACTGTATGTGTTAGAACGTGTTGCTTTTAAGTTTCGCTTTTACTTTTACAACGTAGTAGGCCCCTAATGACCCACATCTATGAAGCTTATAGCCATACTTGCCGACCCTCCCGATTTTCCCAGGAGACTCCAGTTTTTCGTTGCCCTCTCCCGCTTTCCTCCCGGGGTCACACTTCTCCCGTATTTCTCACGATTCACATTTAAACCTTTTTTCCTTTTCGTTATCTCAACCTGTTTCTGGCGCTGTACAGTGTGTATAACCCCTACTGTTTCCACCCGGACGACAATACAGCTACAGCTACGTCGTTTCCCGATAGAGAAGATGCTCGCGACACAACGCGGTTTAAGCTGCACTCGCCGCACGTCACAGCGTGCAGCGCCCAAAGTTGGGCTTCGCTCAACGCGGCGAAAAGCCACCGTGGTTTGGCACAAGCCGTCGGAAATAACGTGTTTCAGAAGACAGTGGTGCCGTTGTCGCGCTGTGTCTGAAAGGACCTTGGGTGAGTGAGAGACGGAGAGAGAAATGGAGAGTACTAAGAGAAAGAAATACTCAAGCAGGAGTAAAAAATGAATAAAAACTGATGATTATTAGTTTATACCAGAGATTCACACAAGTTCTCACCAGAGGGGCGAATTATTCAGTTTTCTTTCCTGAGACTTACTCAAATTTTTTCGGGGGGAAGGACCCCTGACCCCCCGCTTTGGTTTTGAAATCCTCCCTTTTTTGAGGTTTCAAGCTAGGCAAGTATGCTTATAGCGACCGATAACGCCTATTTAAGCCTGCATAACAGTCAAATCGGGTGCACAGTCGGTGCTTTGGAGGGGTTATTTTGTGATAAAGTGTCGTAAATTACCCTGCTGTCGAGCCCACTCCTTTCAGTTATTTATCTTTTTGTATTTCCCTGGATGCTTTTTGACAAGCCCCAACAAGCCTGAACTTGATGAATTTGAGATGAAGCCTTTACCTGAAATGTCTGCAGGGTGGTCGACTCAGCCTGCTGGTGGTGTCTTTGCCTTTTCTGTGCTGGGTTTCATCCTGTATGTGAAAAAGGGAAAAAAGTGAGACACGACGCCAAAAACTTTTTTATATTGATGCTTTAAAATATTTTCTGCTGTCACACTTACCTTAATGTTAATGTCCTGAAAATGTGTCTCAGCTACAGCCAGCAGGTAGCATAGCTTAGCTTAAAGACTGGAAACAGGGGGAAACAGTTAGCCTGGCTCTGTCCAAAAGTTAACAAAATCGGCCTTTGTTCCCTTTATGATCCGGGTTAGACTGTAACATGGTATCATTATTGCTCCTCCTGAATAGAAACAGCCAGTACACACAGGTACAATTAACGAATGAGTGCTATATTTCTCGAAAGATTTATTCAAACAGGACACATGGGCCAACGTCCTACGAGTGCTATAAACATTTCAGCCAGTTAGTCAGTCAAAACTTTATTTATATAGCATTTCGTATGCATGAAAATTCTGTTCACATCCCGTCATCCCTTAAAAAAAGAAAAACAACAAAAAAAACTCTAGAGAAATTTGAGTTACAGAGAGTGACGTCAGATTGCCCAGTCTGCTTTTATATCTATAAAAAGCCCTTATATAAGCTGAGTAGTCAACAAATTTCACAGCAGACAAGTGGTACAGCATACATATATACACAAGTAGTACATAGCAATCCAAGGCAGCCTATTGCTACCTGTTACAAATTATCATGAAACAACGCATGATTTTTTTTTTTTTTTCTTTTTTTTTTTTGCAGATGCAAAAGCTGTACAGGAAATCTTCCTTTCATCTAATGTGTTGGCAAAGCACTTGGATACAATGCAATATCTTTTTAACATTAAATACATGAGTGCATGTGTACCGTACGATGTAACTGAAAAGATCACAAGCTTCAAACGTATGACATCCTCTGGTGGTGAAGGAAGGTGAGCGGGCGGGCGGGCGGGAGGGAGGGAGGGAGGGAGGGAGGGAGGGAGGAGGGTTGAAGGGTGCGCAGCCATGAGTCAAACATCTGGAAGCACTTTCCGTTGGTCAAATTTTTTTTGTTTCGTTTTTGACAGGAGCTTAATCCTTGAAAAAACACAGTACAAAAAACAGACAGAAAACAAAGAACCACACACCATAATCTATATATTGCTAGGGATCATGGAGCCCAAGTATGTCTACCAGGTTGCATTCAGATAACCCGCGGTAGAATACTTGCGTTGTTTCTTTTTATAGTGAGGAAGTTTTACAAACAACAGTCAGTTCGCTCTGAGCTGAGCGAGCGACGCCGTAGTCTGTCGTTAATCAGGAGAGATTGAGTAAGCGCACTCTAAAGCTGATGATCCAAAGACAGTCTCAGCATTCTCACTGTTTTGGATATTGTTTGAGCATCAGTTAGGTGTACTCAGTTTCTCCTGATTCAAGGCTTTTGGTCCTGTTTCGTAACCACAAAAAGTTGTGGAACATTGTATGGAAGATATATAATTAGTGTGGCTCTATGTGTGTTTGTGCGTCAAGTATTTACATCGTCCACAAACCCATCAGAGGCTTTTACAGTCTAATTTATTCAGCTTTACCAGCTGCTTTTCCAGGCAAGGGAGTCATAGGAGTCCATCCAGCATTGAAGAAAAAAAAATCCCGACCACAGGGAAATTAACACTAAAAGGTGTTTTCCGGCACATCAGCACGATTGTTTCTTGTGATCGTGGCACCTCTGATGCGCGTCTCCCAAAGAGCAAGAGGATATTTGAGACTCACGGTGCTCGTTTAAACTCTGTCCGCCAATCGCCGTGACAGCCGATGAAACTTGGATGAAAGTCGAGAAGAAGTTCTGCTTGTCCTGAAGGACTTCCCGTAGACTCCTGCAATTGTAAATCCCAAATGTCGCCATTGTGTTAAACCTCCGGTGCCGTTTGTTAACTCAGCCAGTGTATGAAAAGGGTCCCGTCCTCCAAGACCCGACCACAACAATAGCTTTGATGTTGAAATTGTGCGAATCAGTTAAGTCTTCCTCTCAGCTACAGTCACGCCATGCTTCTGAACGCTGCTTGTTTCAGTCCATCAGAGAGATAAAACCCAGAATGAATGTTTTTAGACGACCCGGACGATTCCGAATGAAAAACAAGCGTCGCCGTATCAGCTGTGGCCATGCAACCCCATTTCTCTTTTCTGTCTCATCTCCTTCATCTGCTCCCGAGCCCTCTGCGGAGCCTGATCTCTTAGCTCAGCTCTCCCCCTCGGTTTTGAGCACCCTCATCAGCACCCACCACCCTAAACGCCGAGGAGGGCTCCAGACAGACAGACAGTGAGATAAGGATAAGGGTGAGGCCGGTCGGGAGCTTATTGCTTTACTGACGCATATTGCTTGTTTACTCCGCTGTCATTCCTCGTTTGTTCTCAACCTCTAATGCATTCCGAGTGATTAAGGACAGACCCCACAGAATATTTTGGTAGGGTTTTTAGAGGCCAGAAAACTTTTCGTATGAAGTGACCCACTTAAAGTGTGGCGCCGGATAAAAGAGACAGGGAAGCCATGGAGAAGAAACCTGCCGCAACATGGCACATTGCGTAGAGTGCGGCGCTGGCGAGAGCACAAGCGCAGTATGTGTTTGATGCGCATTCACACCATGCATATCCCATTCATGCTTTTTGTATTCGTGATCCCCATTCTCTGCTGATCCTTTAATACAAAAGCATGCCAGCAGCAGCTCGGAGCAAACCACTCCAGCAGCCTTGCTTTGCAGGTTTTTCACATCTTGGGAGAGGTAAAGCCGCTGCAGCATCACCAACAAGCATTATATTGCTAATTTATTCTCTCCCGCTAAAAGTTTCACTCCGCCGCTCGCTTTATTTTGCTTGTGTACATCCACAGCTCCATAAAATTGAGATGCAAATTGAGGGAATTTGGCTGACTGACATTTCTGCTTCGGGAGAAAAAGAAAATCAATGAATTCAAATATTAAAATCTCTCTTACATAAAAATCCACTTGGTGCGGTTTTAAAGCTTTAGTAGGAAGAATGTTTTTAGCATCATTGGGGCAAAAACTCCATAACAATCTTTCAGCATATTGTAATTCAAGTGTTCTGAGAGATAACTAGACTTCTGCACCTCCTCATGGCTCTGTTTTGCTTTAGAAAATGTAGCCAGTGACGGGAGACTTTGGCCAATCACAGGTCATTTCAGAGAGAGCGTTCCTAATGGCTGTTCATTCAACGGAGGCAGCTGTCAATCACTCGTGAACTCCGATCAAATGGTCAAACTAGGCAGCACTGATCAAGTATGAATCAATATTCTGTTACTGCAATGCCTATTTCTCACTTCGAATGTTTTCAGAAACATCTTGTAGTTACTGTTTAGCTGTAAAATGAGAAAGTTTGCTCCGGCTGGTGGGCGGTGCTTGGTATTTCCTCAACTGTTCTCAACATGGCTGCCGGGTCACAAACTTTCTCATTTTACAGCTAAACAGTACACTACAAGATGTTTCTGAAAACATTTGAGGCGAGAAATAGGCATTAACGTAACAGAATATTGATTCATATTTGATCAGCGCAGCCTAGTTTGACCGTTTGATCAGAGTTTGCGAGTGATTGACAGCTGCTCAGAGACGGCAGGCTCCAGCTCGGCTCTGATCGGTTGTTTTCCTCCGGTCTGTGAAATCTTGCAGATGCCGTTAGGAGCACCGGAGGACACATAGGCACATGATTTTTTTTCAGATTACCTGTCTCATGCACTACTGTCAGGATATAGTGACCGTTTTATAAAAATATTTTTTTTTTAAATCAGATTTGCTCCATTTTCTACCTACTGCAGCTTTAAGGTAGCAGCACATCTCCAGATGTGAATAATGTATTGCAAAGCATCTGGTCATTCATGACCCAGCCTGTGTTTGTGGAGTTTGTGCACGTTTCCTTTTGAGTGTTCGGGTTTGCGTGTGTGAGCATGGGGGTGTATTAGGGAGTAAATCTGCCATGCTGTGATTGACTCAGTCATTAATAATAGTTCTCTCCCCCCACAACACACACATGCTCTGCAGTGAGAATACCATGGTTTACAACAGCTTGGAGCGCCGGGTACCAAACACCAGACAAGTGCTTGGGAGCCATCGCTCAACCCTTCCATGGACATGGATGCACAGAGGGAGGTCGGGGGGGTAGATGACAGTCTGCCAGGAGGCTGCCAGGAAGCAGAAAAAGGGGGAGAGAGAGAAAGAGAGAGAGAGGGAGCGAGAGAAAGCGCTAAATAGTGTGTGACTTCTGGTAAGCGCTGCCGTTTGATTAGCTTCCACCACCTGTTTGATGTGCTATAGCATGTGCCAGGCATATGCACTGCGGCATAGCTGGTGTCCTCACGATAACAAATGAAGGTGAATTCAATCAGTGAGTCAGACTGGCTGTTGGGCTGTTCTGCACGGCGGAGGAGGAGGTGAGAATAAAAGTGGTGTGGAGGTTTAAAAGGCTGAAAAGCAACTGAAGCCATCAATAACCAGCGTTTGAAAAGTTACTTAAAAAAAATGTAATGTAATGTAATTTATTACTGATTGAAAAAGTAGCTACGGTAACAATTCATTTTACAGGTCCGCAAATTTCATGGTAATTAGGTGATAATTCGCAAGTAACCTTTTTGAAATTTATTTGGAATTACTGCCATATTACCCCAATATTTACCTCAAAATGCTTCGAAAATTGCTTTATTATAAACATGATTTAATAACTATATGCTAAAATAGCATATAATGGTTAAAATAGGGCCCTTAGGCTTGAGAAGCGACTGTGCGCTGCTCTTCATCGGAGGTGGAAAACCAAAACTAATAGAAGACACTTCTGATCAGGCACAAATCTCACCATTGTGTGACTTATTGTCTACCCAAATGTAACCTGGTAGCTAATGTAATGATTCAGGGAGTTTTTTAAGAAATTTCAAATAAGTTATTTGCTAATTATCATCTATTTATCAGCAGACATGGAAATAAAGCATATCAATTAACTTTGTATTCTTTCCCTTGAAATGTATTTAATAAATTACCAGCTATTTATTACTGCTTATTGGGAAATAGCGGAATATAATTATTAAATCATGTTTATAATAAAGTCATTTTCGATAGACTTTGAGGTAAATATTGGGGTAATTTGGCAGTAATTCCAAAGAAATTTCTAATAGGTTACTTGCTAATTATCACCTAATTACCATGCCATTTGCGGACCCGTAAAATGAAGTGTTGCTGTACTTACTTTACCGATTACTCATCAGCAAAAGTAATTAGTTACATTACTTGTTGCATTCATTTTGTGACTCAGCTAAAGAGAAATTTTGGTATATTTCAACCTGGCGTATTTCAAATAAATGTGGTTATTGTGACTTTACGGGTTGTGCAAACTTTGCACTGACTCCATTGTAGAGTTTCGGGGAAACGAGGACTCAAAATAACTCAATAAACGTATATCGGGCTAAACTGTGCTGGCCTCCAACATCTTTCTTTTAAGAACAGGTGGAATTTGTTTTTTTTTGCCAGGATAATCTTTCTAAGTTCCTTTTTTTTGGTCTGTGAAACAGGTAAAAAAATGTTTTTCTTCCCTAAGAGGCAAAGAAAAAAAGTAATTTAGAAAATTCAGCCTAAAATTTCTTTTTTTTCACCTTTTCCTTCCATAAGAAGCACAAAAAGTAACTTAGAAAAATCGGCCTAAAAAAAAAAAAAAAATCACTTGTTTTCAGACAGAGAAAAATAAAGGAACTTAGAAAAATCAGCCTGAAAGTTTTTTAGGCTTTTTTTCTTTTCTTTTTTTTACCTGTTTCACAGACAAAAAAAAAAAAGGAACTTTGAAAGATTATCCTGGCAAAAAAATGTTTCTAACAGTCCTGAAGTCATAAAGACAGAAGAGAAAATAATTTAGATCAGACTTAGAAAATGGATCACCAGAAAAAAAAAATATTCTCGCTTGCCTTTCAGGGTTTCCGTAGCTCATCAAAGGCTAGCTAAACGTTAGCCCCGGTGACGACATGCAGCTCTCCAGAAGTCCACACAGTGAAACTTCGTGGTTCACACACCCTCCAACTCTGAGTCCTGAATGTGGCTAAGCAAGCCAGCAAAGAAGACACGACATGCAAATAACATAATCGACACTTCAAATTCGCATTTTCATGCCAAAGAAACTAGATGTGTTTACTATTTGAATGCATTAAAAAGCGGGAATTATGCGGTTTTTCGTTTGGATGCTCGCAATCATTCACTTGTGGATACGAAAGTACTTCATTACGGGGAGTGAAGTAAATTGCAGTGCACTGACGAGTGGTTCCAGCCTCTCAGATTATGTTAGCGTCGCAGCAGTGAACACATGCATCAAACAGCTGCGTTTAGGAATAGCCATACTGGGAAGAGGTGTTCCTGTAGCGCATCACTGCTTTTTTTTTTTCTTCCTACATCTAGAAACACTTCATGATGTTAATCATGAAGTGTTGATTATGAAATCATGTCTCTGCAAACGTATGGATCTGTCAGCTGAATACAGTAAAGTCATGGTTTACCGTATGTTCAGACACCGTCATTTCTCTTCCTGGTACGACCAAACGACTGTACCAATATGCAGAATTGGCTGACATTTCTCTGCCTCATTTGTGAAATTCTAGCGTGGAGCCGAGAGGAGGAGAGAACGCGATGACTTTACGACGACCTTTCGGGGTATACACGGACTCTTTTGCTCTTCTTCTCGGCGTCGTGACGCATCCTCGCTTTTCTTTAGAGGTAAACATCCACGGTGACACAAAAGAGGCGGCGAATGAAACCGTTACCAACACGGGGGGCTCGCTCATTCACTTCCCCGGTTCTCTGAGGATCAGTGTGCGGAGTGTGAGTCTGTTTGTGTGTCAGTGGAAGGGGTAAGGGGGGAAGGGGGGGGGGGGTGCCTGTGGTCTCTGACACAGCTGGGAACCGTCTGTAGTTTTTGACAAGTGTGTGTGTGTGTGTGTGTGGTTCAGATCCTTCTCATCTCATTTGCCCCTGGAATGAGATGAATAACCAACCCTTCCCCCCCTCTCTCCTCTGCCTCTCGCCCCCCTCGCTGGTATGAAATGCCAGGCTGATATCTCACTCTCCGGAGGTGCTGGAGGGCAACGGGAGCTGACAACACAATGGCATTGTCTCTGCTGATGAGGAGCCAGAGTCTTAAGGGAAACACTCCCTCCTACCAGTCCCCGAAAAACAGTAAAGGGGGGGGGGGGGAGATGCCATCCCGCTTGTTAGCAAAATGACCAACATGCGTCCCCCTTGTTACCCTGCCATCTCCCTCTCCAGTAGCAGAGGGAGTGCAGGGGCAAAGGGGGTTGTTTAGTTGAATATGTTATTCTAGTCTGTCTGACTCATTGATCCTTTATCTGACTGATGTTTGTGCAAGTTAGACCGTGGCTCTGAAACATCCGCGGCCTCCGCTGGGCCGCGTTCTGGCCGCGCCATTGCCCGCCGTAGCTGATCGCGGCCACTCCAGACAATGCTTGTGATCCCCACCGGCCGCGCCATTTCAGAAGCGTCACCGTACGCGGCCCTCGCTGTGCTGTGCGATGATAAATCCATGGCGCTGTCCGTGGCGCTGAAGCAGCAGACGGGTAGAGCACATCTGGGCTAGTTTGTGGGGTAAATAGTGTCTCTATGTGTGTGGGATTTGTGCGTGGTGGAGTGGGTGCTACAGGGCAGCGCAGAGTGTCATTGAGGTGCGGGGGGGGGGGGGGGGGGTTTGAGAGGAGAAGACGGGGGGAGAGCTGTGCCAACACACTGAGAGGCCACTCAATTATTTAGAGGAGCGGCCAGGTTCAAAGAGTCACAGCCGCCACCTTCACCAACAGCCACACCTTATTCTGCTGCTGCTGTTTTGACCCGGCTGTCTTCAAAGTACACAAATATCACTCACATTATTATTATTGTTGTCAACAATGATGAGGAAAATGTAAAAAAAAAAAAAAATTCCGATTATACACGATATTTGCTTTCTCCTCTGTCGCCATTACGGCTGTGGATATAAAAGATATCTGAGCATTTCTTTGAACGTTGCTTACAACTCCGCTTGTGTTTCCTCTTCTTGTCTGTTCGCCCCCCCCATGTTCAGACAGTGACCTCTGTCTTGCTGTTGGTGGGCAGTCCCTTGTGCTTGGGGTGCACGTGCGGCGAGTGGCCGTAGCCCAGCGGCTGCGAGAAGAGCTCGGGCAGCGTCTCGATGCTGAACTGCCTCTTGTTGGAGTAGGCCAGGCGCCGGCTGTTCTGCTGGTGCAGCGACTGGTGGTGCTGCTGCTGCTGCTGGATGGGATGGTGCTGCTGCTGCTGCTGGATGGGATGGTGCTGCTGCTGCTGCTGGATGGGATGGTGCTGCTGCTGCTGCTGGATGGGATGGTGCTGCTGCTGCTGCTGGATGGGATGGTGCTGCTGCTGCTGCTGCTGCTGGATTGGGTGGTGCTGCTGCTGCTGCTGCTGGATTGGGTGGTGCTGCTGCTGCTGCTGGATGAGGTGGTGCTGCTGCTGCTGCTGCTGCTGCTGGATGAGGTGGTGCTGCTGCTGCGCCTGGAGGCCCATGTGGGAGGCCACCGGGTGCTGGATGTGGCTCTTGCTGGGGTCCCACGCTTTGAAGGCCGAGCTGGAGGTGAGCGGGTGGGTGTTGGTCTTGGAGATCTTGGGCTTGGGGATCTGGGAGGCGTTGATGGTGATGGCCAGCGGCGCGTGGATGTCGGGCGGCGGGAGGAAGGGCTTGTCCTTGGGGTGGAAGTTGATCGGCTGGAACGTCGGAGGGGACTGCCGGTGGGTGTAATCGATCATCGGGTAGCTCTTGTAGTAGTCTCTCGCAGTCGTGTCTGGATGGTGGGAGAGACAGTCGAGGAAGGGAAACAAAGGCAGAGACATGGTTAAGACAAAGTAAGTGATAAAAGTAGTGAATGTCACCTTCACTTCACACCTACAGTACATCTTTTCATATTTATATTAGGGCTGTCAAAGTTAATAATAACGCGTTAACGCAAATTCGTTTTAACGCCACTAATTTCTTTAACGCATTAACGTAACTTGCAATTTTTTGGTGGTAGAGGGCTCAGTTTTAAAGCTAGAGTAAAGATCCTGGCATCATACGAAACTAGAAAACCTGAGGAATGATATTGATATAATAGTAATAATAATAATAACTAGAATGGCACTAGGAGAGCGCAGACCTCCACCAAGGTGCGTGACATTAAAAACAGAACACAGCTCAAAGCTGGCCGTGCCGTGAGGTGGTCGGCTTATTATTAACATGGTGTGTTTCCGTGTAACGTATCGGCGGATGGCTCTCTCATTCAGCAGCCTTGTTATGTCTGTATAACGTTACACTACGTTGTCTCTCATCCCGTCATCTACTGCTTTTTTCTTTCTTACCGCGGACGGCCAGCAGCTCCCGCACCTCAATGTCTCGCCACACATCCACACACGTATCTCTCTGCTCTCAGAAGGAGGATGAAGGCGGGGTCACGCGTCATCAACGCGTCATCAGCTACACTGCGCATGTGTTATACCCTGTGGTTTTAATGCTCAGGCTGATCGGAATTCTTAAAAATATTCCTGAATCCAGATCATGATCCGGGTCACCACCAAATTCAAAAGGATTGTTCATTGTGCTACAGCCCACCCCTCCAAAAAATTTCATTCAAATCCATTGTGAACTTTTGGAGTTATCCTGCTAACAGAGGGACAGACAGACAGACAGACAGACAAACCAACAAACCAACAAACCAACAAACCAACGCCGGTGAAAACATAACCTCCTTCCAAGGCCTTTGGCCTCGGCAGAGGTAATAACGCTCCAAACTTAGGCTAAATTTTGGTGAGGAAAAACTGTCATGGCCATTTTCAAAGGGTCTCTTTGACCTCTGACCTCAAGATATGTGAATGAAAATGGGTTCTATGGGTACCCACGAGTCTCCCCTTTACATACTTGCCGACTTTATGATAATCACATGCAGTTTGGGGCAAGTCATAGTCAAGTCAGCACACTGACACACTGACAGCTGTTGTTGCCTGATGGGCTGCAGTTTGCCATGTTATGATTTGATCATATTTTTTATGATTTTACAATATTTGTCATTGTTTTGTGTTGTAAATGGATTTCCAATAATAAATATATACATACATTTGCATAAAGCAGCATATTTGCCCACTCCCATGTTGATAAGAGTATTAAATACTTGACAAATCTCCCTTTAAGGTACATTTTGAACAGATAAAAATTTGCTATTAATTTGCGATTAATCACGATTAAATTTTAATCGATGGACAGTCCTAATTTATATACTTGGCTAATTTAGTAGCCAATTAGCTTTGTTGTGTGTGGGCGTGTGTGGTATTTACCAAATTGAGACACATTCTGACCCTGAACCTAGTCAGAGAGCTCATCTGGTTAAAGTCACACAGAAACATCACATCACAAAACATCCTGTACACACACACACACACACACACACACGTGCACACACACGCGCACACACACACACACACACACACACACACACACACACACACACACACACACACACACATTCCTGTTAAATCTGTCAGATCTGTCAGGTAAGCACATAAAAAATAAGCCAAGGCTTAGACGATGAATCCTGCGGGGCATACAGTATGTGTGTGTGTGCGTCCTTGAAGTTGTGTGTTTGTACCATATATTATCTATTTGAGCTCTGAACTGTCTACGCACTGACCGCAGAGTTAAAAATACCAACAGCACCAGACAGAAACAAATAGAGGGAGTGAGGCTGAGGATCAAGAAAATAGCCGACCAAACGGGAGAAAATGGAGAGTGGAGAGAGGGGAGGGGGGGGGACGTGAGATTTGTTGGGAGTAAAAATAGAGCGGGTTCAGCGTGTCGAGTCAGATTAGTGTGAGCTCCCTGAGTGGAACTCGACTCTGCTGTTCGGTCATCACCACTCTGCCCTAAAGACACTAACAACCTTGTTTGCTTAGCCCCGGAGAGAAATAAAAAAGATTCTTCTCTATGTTGCCTTTTTTGTCTTCCTTCATACTTGTACACTCATTGCTCTGATTTACACTTACACTTACAATATCTTAACATCTGTCTTCCTCATAACATATCAGGACGCAGCTGCTATCAGCTTGTACTACATGTTTATGACAATGTGCATCTGCCTGTGTGTCTGATCTTATCATTATTACACTGCTAACAGGAACATAAGATTATATCAATAGTCTGGTCAGGAGATGTATGACTAGTTGAGTTTAATTTATTGTAAGGAAAATCAATGAATGTGGCCAGGTGTTAACCCCCTGAGACCCACAGTAGACCCGTTTTTTGTCTTTTTTTTAAGGGGGTACAGGAGGTCTTTAGGGGGAGATAGCAAGTCAACAGTAGATGTCACATAGAAGTGGTGTACATCATCTGAAAGCTGGGAACCTGATGGTTATTTTGAGATGCAGCTCAGCACCGTGTGTCAAGTTCATAAATCAGAAATAAACATGAATGAATGAATGAATGAATGAATGAATGAATGAATGAATTAATTGTAAAAGTGTTTAAGGGTTTAGAACATGATGACAGAAGTCTGTGATGGCCATCCCCATGCTCTATTATAAGCTCGTAAGTTGTTGCAGTAATTTTTTGGTTGATACCATTTGTTACACAGATTTGGTGCTAAATTTAACCATTTTTTTTTTCCACTCGAGAATTGATAAAAATTATCAATAATCCCTCCAAAATACCACATTAAGACACCAAGACCTTGAGGAACACCACAGAAAAAGCCATGCTGTTATTTGGTATAAAAAACGTTTGATATTTGGAGATTTCTGCAAGAAAATGCATTTTTCAGCGATTAGATGGCGAGCACTTCTGTTGTGTAAACTGCTCAGAAACCCCCTTATTGTCAATCTACATAAGAAAGCCATCCATCCTCTGAATGCTCTAGGTCTCTACTTTGTGGCTGTAAAGTTTCATGAGGCTGTGATTATCCTAGAGGTCACCACAGGTCATTTTATACAGTGAGGTCAAGTTTAAAAAAATGGTCTCACTACAATGAAATGGCTACTATGGGGACTGACATCATCACACATGAATACAATTGGGCTCATTGGATCAACAAGAGAGTCTCAGCTTTACAGTGATACCCAATTTATGTAATTCCAAGACTGTTTAGGGATCCCAGTATGCAGAAATATATACACCATTTTAGAATAGGCGAAAATAACTGTACGGAAATAAAACTGCATGGTTTTTACCCAAAACTGCATGTGATTATCATAAAGTGGGCCTTAGGTTTTTTAACTTCATAGGATATCTATAGCTTCACTCTAGCCCTAAAATTCTACTTACTAGACTCTCTGAAAGACAGTAAAGTCAGCGAGTCTCACAGGGTTAATGCATGCATGTGTGACAGAGAGACCCGTACACTGTGCTCACAGGAATTTCAAGGTCTTCTGAGACTTAATGCAACTCAAAAAGAAATCATTTGAAAGCATATTTGGGGTGCTGTATATTTAAACCACTGGACTGCTTGAGGTCTCTGTGCTTGCAGCTTACGGAGCCTTGCAAGGAGAGTCTTTGGACAATATTCAGATAAACACCACAAACAGAATTCATCCATTGGCTGGCTGAAAACAGACTGCAGATTTATTGCTGTATTTGTTAGAAAGACAGAGTTTAGCAGAGGCCTGTTTGTCCCTCTGTAGCCACCGCTGTCGATTAATTACTAAGAATTTATTCTCGCCAAGATGACTGAAAACATTTTCTTATATTTGTATTTTCAGAAAACACCTCGAGGAGTACTCTCACATTCACACATGTCAAGAAACTGTCCAGTGCGATCACAGTCAGGTAATTATTGAACACTTCAAATGTGGGTCCGTTGCGTAACTCCAGGGCAATTCAACAGCAGCTGTTGAGGGAGGAGACAGAGTCACCGCTAATCATTCAGTAAAATTCTCCAAGCTGGTCCAAAGATTTAAATACAATCCTGCTTTTCTCAATGTACCATCAAATAAAACAAAGTGCCACTACAACCGTTTTAATTGTTGTTTATCTGAAAGGCCAACTGGATATCTTCCCTCATAACTAGGGCTGTGTGCTGGCAAGAATCTGGCGATACGATACGTATCATGATACAGGGGTTACCATTCAATATATTACGATATACTGCGATACTGTAAGCAAGGAGATATATTGCGATTTTTAAAAAAATCTAATTTTAGTAAAACTGTCATAGTACAAAGAACACACCAGAAATACACCATTTTAGAATAAGCAAAAAAAAAAAGGAGGTGCACCTTCCACCAGAAGCGGCACTGTGATTCGTTTATTTCTCTAACGGGACTTTTATCTTGTTTTACTTTTGGGCTGAAAGTTGTGCGCTCCCTGTCATTCAGACCTGTTAGAGAGGCCAGCAAACCTCCGGTATCGGCTGCTTTCCGTTTCCGTACGGTAAAGAAGAGAGCGGGAGAGAGAGACAGTCAGTGTGTTGTGTTAATTCTGCCGGTGGGATTTCGTGTAACTCACTGCGCTGGTTTCACCCGTTCACCGCATACACAAATGCCATGGTGAAAATAAACACACTAAACTAAGGTGGAGGAGACTAAAAAAAATAAAATGAAAACCCTCAGTTAGCCAATTCAACAAGCTGGGCTAGCTAACTACACCTAACTAGCTAACTAACTAGAAAGACAAACTGACAGACCGATGAACAGATTTATCGGATATGCTGCTGCTCAGACTCAAACGAGCATGAGTGCGCCTGCAGCTTGGAGGATGAAGTATGACCTGCAGCTTCTACCATAGTCATACGTCATATTCCCATTTTACCAACAACCTTCTTTTCTTTCTTTTTTTTTAACTCTGAGTACAAAATTATGTTATTTGTCAAAATCTTTTTGACAAACAGTGTGGCTCATCAACTTAGTCAGGATTTGACTCAAATAAATATGAAATATCATAGAAATGCCAAAATACACCGGAGGGGGGCTTTAAACTGAGAAGCAGACAGTACGTCCTGCAGACTTGTGAAGAGGGATATAAGAGACAAGAGAAAGAAAAAATTAAATTTATCACTTTACTGTTATTGTTCAAACAACAGAGATTTAGGAGGCATATTTTTTTTCTTTTTAAAGCAATAAAGTCTCACATTATTCATGTCTAAGAATGAGGAGAATGAACAGGAAAACTGCTTTGCTTTCATTTAAATTTCGCAAGCTACTGTAGGGATGAACGTGTTGAGGATTAGTGTGTATTTGTGTCTGTGGGCTCCTATGTTTACGTACATGTGTGTGCAACTGTATGTGCGCCGGGCATTGTGCAACAAAGAACACATTTACATACACTCTTTGAAAAGGGGAATAAGCCGCTTGATGTGCACGCGCCTGTGCGTCTGCTTTTGGCAGCCTTCCCCAGCTGATGTGAACATTTGTCGTTGGCAGTTTAGCCTAAAATGGAGGTTTAATATGCAGAGCGCTGCACAAGCCCCGGGTTTTAAATGTACGAACATGGAAAAGTTTTGTGCAGTCTTATTATTTTTCAGTTTTTGTACCATTTATTCAGTGTGGACACCGTGTCTCTCTCTTTGGTGTAAATATACTGCAGCTGAAGCTACAGCAGCAGAATTTGAGAGAAAATTTGATTAAATCTCTGGACAGGGCGGGAGAATCTGGGACGGAACAGAAACAATGAATTAAACACACCCTTCTTTCCCACAACAACTGCTGTTGCTGTCCGTTTGAGTGTTTCCACACATGTTGCCAGCAGGAGCACCTGACAGCAGGCTCCTCTGTGACAGTATTGTGTGCCTTCCTCTCCATTTCACAGGCTTTCCATCTGCTCATTCCTCCTCTCCCTCGATCTCTTGTTTTCCAATCTTTCCATCTGTATTTCATTTACTCCTTACTCTTCGACAACATCAGCTTCTGCTCTCTATCCAGCTCAGCAGCCTAAAGCAAGGCCCGTGGGCCCAATCTGGGCCACCGCATTATACCTGCAGAAGTTGGGCCCTGCAAAGGAGTTTGACAACGTACCGTATTGTACTTGGTCTCATTTGAATGCAATTTGAGCAGAGAAGCTGCTCGGCACAATGAAACTCTTCTTTATCTTGTATTTTCTGTATGTCAATTTCAGAACTTTTAGGTGCAGTTTCGCAACCCCCGGTTGGCTGGAGGTTATCGTTAGACACGACATTGATTGGCCACGACCTCACTTGTCCTCACGTGTCCACGATAACTGAACGAAATTCAATTATGTTAGTACAGGGATTCCGCCACTGTATTGCAAGTCCGGTGGGCCTGAGATGACTCCATGGATGTATTAAGAGAACTGGATGCAGGGTTGGAGGTTTGCTCAGTGGCGCATGACGCCAAAATGGCTCGACTTCCAAGTGGAAAAGTACCCGGATCTTCCGCGTCCATAGGGCCCATGGAGCAGGCGCAGTCGCGTCCGCTCGGTCACATGGCTCGGCCACGGGGTCACAGCCGTCACGCTGTCGTCACGGCTTGCTAACTCCGCCTCCCAGCCCTCGCTCCAGCCTCGGTCTGGGTCTCATTCACATGAACGGAGGAAGGGAAATAACTCTGGATTCGGCTATTAGTGCATTTTACAACTTTTATAGGACCTAATGATTTAAATAAGGGCTATTCAAGTGTTCGTACTGGGAAGTTGATTTACCTCCAAAAAATGATCCGCTGAGTTACAGACGTCTCTTTCCCAACGAATGTCTATGGGATAAAGTCTTTTTGGGCCCAATGGCATCACACGGCGGACACGGAAGTTGTACTACCGCTG
Organism: Sebastolobus alascanus; assembly: GCA_916701645.2. NCBI lineage: Eukaryota > Metazoa > Chordata > Actinopteri > Perciformes > Sebastidae > Sebastolobus > Sebastolobus alascanus. Next base: position 102,248 of record CAKAOJ020000035.1, read on the forward strand.
TTTGGCCGCTACGAAAATTGCCATCAACGACCGGCGCTCGTCCTGGGGGCTTGGATGAATCCCCGGCAGGGATTTACGCCTCCATTACAACAGTTACCCGCTACTCAAAGGAGCGGCTGTGAAACGGTGACAAACAAATTTCATTTCCTATATTCTTCACAATAAAATTCCCCCGTTATTTTGTTACTTAAAAGCTTTTATAATGAAGCAGCAAAATCAGGAAATGTTGGGTTTTCATCAGCAGCAACTTAACAAAGACTCCTATGCAGCTGAAAAGCGAAACGGTAAAATAAAGCAGATATCTGAAAGTACAAAGAGTGAAGTCGGAGATTCAGTTAGAAGCTACAAAAGTACTGAGAGCAGAACACACAACGTTTTTTTATCTCTAGTCTCCTGCACGCTTGTTTGAGGGGGGGAAGGGGGGGTCATTGGCAGCTCTTTGGTTTTAAACCAAACGAAAAAGGAGAGCCAGAGAACGTGAACGAAGTGATGTGTAAACTGTGCGATAAACAAGTCAGGACTAAAGATGGAAACGCCACAAATCTCCTCTCCCATCTTAAGACTCACCATCCAGAATACGCAAGTCTGCCACCGACTCCCTCCACAAAGGGCAGCCGGACCAAAACTCCTCCCACGGTGAGCAATCAGCCCTCAATCAAAGGTAACAACATATAAACGGTGGCGAGACTGTACGAGGGCAGTTACTAGTCACCAGCTGATTGATCTGATTTATTGATCTCAGCATGTCCTTGTGTAAAATAGCACTAACTGTATATACATTGTGGCCACTTCCGGGTATTGCAATGTATGCGTCTCAAGTCCGTAAATATTTATATCTACGTGCATCTCTCTTCAGCTTGTTTTGGACGATAATATCGTTTTTCTTTCTTAAAGCAATATCGTCAGTAGGGGAATTACAATATCGCCCAACCTTAACCCCCGGTTATAATTTCACAAGCATTTTCTGAACTTTCAAGGTCCTTTTTAGACATCACTAAGTAATTGTGGACAACATGCTGGTCCCTTTAAACACAATACATATTTTGATCTGTATCCTCAACCTCTTAAACTCTCCATTTTGCCGTTATATTTTCTCTTTTTCCATATTTTCCATGCCCTGTAACTGCTTGTTCAAACTTCATTGCAGCTATATGATGTCTCACACTGAGTGAAAGATTTAAAGCCCAGATGTCGTGCTCTTATAGCTGCACCACTACCTCAAATAGAAATATGCTGCACCCCTTCTGCACATTTCAATGTAATTTAGACTGACATATTTTGTACTTAACTTTGGGATCTCCATTCCGCCTCATAAAAATACTAGTGAAGAAAGATTTCCTCATTAGTCTCCACCGGTACTCACTGATCATTGCTTGTAAAGGAACCTATCCTGAAGTGCAAAACATTAAATACAAAACTTTGAACCAGAGGAGTTCCTTCAACTTCAAAGCTATCTTTTGGGGGATTTGAGATCATAAAACCCAAACTTATTTCACCCATTCTGTGACCTGAAGCACATGCTAAAAAATGCAGCAACTACACTGCAAAAAATGTAATAATTTAATGTACTGAGTCTAAAAAAGAGTCTTTCCCCCTAAAACAAGTGATAAACTTTATCAGTAGGGCTGTTAAATGATTGAAATATTTAATCGCGGTTAATCGCATTATTGTCCATAGTTAAAGCTGCAGTGGGTAGAAATGGAGCAAATATGATTAAAAAAAGTTATTTTTATGAAACGGTCAATATATCCTGACAGTAGTACATGAGACAGACAATCTGAAAAAAAATCATGTCCCTCTGTGTCCTCCGGTGCTCCTAATGGCATCTGGAAGATTTCACAGACCGGAGGAAAACAACCAATCAGAGCCGAGCTGGAGCCTTGTCGTCTCTGAGCAGCTGTCAATCACTCGCTAGCTCTGATCAAACGGTCAAACTAGGCAGCGCTGATCAGATATGAATCAATATTCTGTTACTGTAATGCCTATATTTCTCGCCTCAAATGTTTTCAGAATCATCTCGTAGTGTACTGTTTAGCTGTAACATGAGAAAGTTTGTGACCCGGCAGCCATGTTGAGATCAGTTGAGGGAATACCAAGCACCGCCCACCAGCCGGAGCAAACGTTCTCATTTTACAGCTAAACAGTACACTACAAGATGTTTCTGAAGACATTTGAGGAGAGAAATAGGCATTACAGTAACAGAATATTGATTCATATTTGATCAGCGCTGCCTAGTTTGAACGTTTGATCGGAGTTTGCGAGTGATTGACAGCTGCCTCCGTTGAATGAACAGCCAATAGGAACGCTCTCTCTCTGAAATGACCTGTGATTGGCCAAAGTCTCCCCTCACGGGCTAGATTTTTTTAAAGCCTGAAAACAGAGCCATGAGGAGGTGCAGCAGAAGTCTAGTTATCTCTCAGAACACTAGAATTACAATATGCTGAAAGGTTATTATGGAGTTTTTGCCCAAACATGCCAAAAACATTCTGCCTACTTCAGGTTTAACTCTAAAAATTAATTTAAAAATGGCTCTTGGATTTAAAAAAAAAGTAAAAATATGTATTTCAAACAGTGCTCAAGCTGTTGGATCATTGGACTTTAATTAAAGACTTCATGCAGTCTTGGCCCAGAAAGCGGAGAACGTCCTGGCAAACACTCTTTCACACCCTCTTCGACAATATCCCTCCACCTTCTGTCTTATGTTGTCTTCCCTGGAGACCGGACACTCACCTGGATGGAGCTCTGTGGATCACACATACAGTATTTGTTTGTATTTAGAACTGCTTCCTGAAGATCAACCAAGAGCATCTAAATTCTACCATATAAGTTGATCTCTGTCTCTTTTCGCTTCATTCTGCTTGTTTATTCTGTCCTCTCACTTTCTCACTCTCTAACCTTTCGCATCTTTATCTGCCCGGTCCACCTGTCCTCCTTTAATTAAGATAGATACATCAGAGCTGCTTGAGCCAGAGTCCTGCTGCTACACCTGGCACAGGTTTGCTGTCAGAGAGTCCCGACCTCTTTGACCTGTTACGCCCTTCTTCTTTTCTATCCTTTTTTTTCCTCTTTTGTGCTTACTACTTCTTTTTCTCACATTTCACCTCTTGCTTGACACAAGAGATTTTAGAAAACAAATACGTGAGCTGTTAACAGCTGCATTAAGTCCCAATGTGTTTGTAAAGATTTCAAAGCAGCTTGGTCCAGAATACCTGCTGTTTCAGCTGGCACATGGTCAGCTATCCCACCCAAACTGTTGTGTGTCCTAGCCATGACTTTGTCCACACAGTCAGGATCTCTGGACCTGGTGCCTTGTTTATTGCCCAGCGAGAGAACTGACAAGCATGTGTGAAAAGATGATTGAACTGTGTGTTCATTTACGTTTCTCTCTTTGTGACTGCATAGTAGGTGATAGGACGCTGTGGGCCTCATGCAGGAAGTGATATAAGAACAAAATGTTCTCTTATTTTTGTCCGTATCCACAATTTGTTCTCATTTTGTTAGTACCCGTTGATTTCTGGGATTTACTAATATTTTCTTATTTTTGCTCTTCTCTGAGGGAGATAAGAATAAAAAAACATCTCGTCAGCTGCAGTGTATGTGCACAACAGACAACTGAGTCCACAGTTCACCTTTCCGGGAGAGTTACTGTAGCAGCCACGGTGCTGCGTGTATACAGCTTTTTAATTAATTTGTAATATTTATTTTCACCGTTTAACCGATAGCATTAATCGGTTAAAATTATTAACGTCGGTTAACAATTAAACGGTTAGTTATTAACATCCCTTGTGGTAATGTTGGATGTGTGTGTTGTACGTGTGTTGTTGTGTTAAATGTTAGGTGCATCATTAAGAGCAAGAAAACCACAGTGTCCCTGAAGGCAGAAAGCACGACACACCAACATGTACTATAGAAGAATAAATACAGAGAAGTGCATATACAGTAGGAATATGTGTGTGTGTTTGTGTGAATGTTAAAGACAAAAACAAAGCCAAGGGGCACAAAGAGGAGCAGTTCATCGTCTGTGTGTCATCAAACAGACAGAACTGAACACCTACAGTAGACGTAGAGAGAGAGCGAAAGAGAGAAAGAGAGGGGTGAGAAAGAAGCATTGCACCTCAATGTGTGAGGAATAAGTTACTTTGAGGTAGTTTTCAGTGAAATGTGGCTGACTTCTCACACTCATCACTGAGTGCTTGGGGGACGGGGGGGCTGCTACTGCTGTAATCGGCCTGTTTCTCACTCACTAAGCAGAATAATGACATGAGAATTTCTCTTTCCTGCTCTTCTTCTCTTCAGTCACTTTCCACACTCATTTTAGCTGCCATTTCCCTTCTTACTGTCTTAACTGATTAGACAGTACAAGATTATTGTAAAAAAAAAAAGAAAAGATTGGAAATTGTGATAGCATTAAGTAATAAAGTTATAAAACATAATTAAAGAGGTTTATTATGGACATGTATGTACAACTTATCCTATAATAAGAAAATGGGGCATTTTTTAACAGGTGAAACTATGATATAAATTGAATATTTACATGTAGATTTACAGGCGTTCTTAGCTATTGACTCACAGACTGCAGGAACAGAAAAAAAAGAGCTGAATAGAGTGTCCCAATTTTTATTGATAATTACAGGAGAAAGTACCAGAAATGTTTTTTTAAATAGTGAGGGTAATTGAAACGTATGAATTTAAAAATAAACTGCAGATAAGCTGCAGCCAATATCGCTGTCTTCTTATGATGAGAGAGGGCAAATTAAGAGTTAAGAGAAAAGGATTTTGATGAAGAGAAAAATAAACCAATGAATTCTGTTTAATAAAGACAGTGAACAAGTAAGGGATAATGTACAGCCGGTCATTGTTGTAAAATAAACCCCTTCAGAGCGACAAATATTTCACAACAATGAACGGCTCGCTGTACATTATCCCGCTTATTTCACGGCTACTTGCTTAAGAAATCAACAATTTGACACAAAAACAATCTGCCAGAGTCCGACATCAGAACTGCGCCCATAGCAACGGTCTGCTATAAAGAAATATCAGACCGTAGAACTAACAGCGTTGTGCTAACAGCATGGTGCTAACAGCGCTAACGGTGAAAACAAAGGCAACAGTGCTGACAGAGCTAACAGTGTTAACCTGGGGGGGGGGAACCGGAGGGTGGGTGCTACGCTCCCACAGAGACGCCGTCGGTCAGGACGCTGTTATCAGCTGTGACCACTATATGAGAGCAGCGCAGACTCTCGGCCGTGAGCTGGCCAGTGCGGCACGTTCACATTCACGAACGTGTACTAAAAGCGTGTGCGGCAGGCACGGCTTTGTAAACAAAGCACAGAGAAGCTCAGATTACAACACAGACGGAGAGAGACTTCATTCTCTGCTCAGGTAGATATTATTCCTCTATAACGTTACATAGACAATAGTTGTTTTCTGCTGTATTGATGCTCTGAATACCGTATAGAGTCCCTTTAAAACATGACACATCATACAGTGTGTGAACAGGTAACTATTGCTTTAGGCCTGTAACACAAGCAGTATATCCTTGGCTAACTATGCTGTTAGTCTACATACAGTATGTTGTTGGCTTGCAGGTTATGTTAGAAAAAAAAAAGAATTTCAAGCAGTAAATTTGCCTCCGTTATGACTGTAAACTGCGTTATTTGCCGCGTGAGAACGGAAAGCTTGACAAACGTAACAAACGTAAGTGAGGCTTTTAGGCTTAGCAATCGATAACGGTTTTGTCCTTAAAAAATCTGGATGTGTTTCTGTGTCTGAAAGTCTTCAGCTATGATATGATGGGTAGTCCTGTCTCTATTTGCATATCGTGTCAATGAACAGTACATGTACACGTGTCAAACTGTCGCTCCTCATCATCGTCACCGCGTCCTTATCTGTCTCCAATGATCAGATGATAGATGGTATACGTGTGTGTGTGTGTGTGTGTGTGTGTGTGTGTGTGTGTGTGTGTGTGTCTATGGACATGTTTACGCTCCTTATGTGTGTCTGTGCAGTAGGAAGAACTATAATATCTGTGTGTGTGTGTGGTGGGTAGGACATGTTTATGATGTTTACGTGTGTGTTTTCTTAGTGTGAGTGTATTTCTGTGTGAGAGAGAGGCCAGAGGGCGAGCTCGAGGCCTGAACCAGTAGCTTCAAACTGCTGCTGTCCACACTACTGTCACTCAGCACCCACCAACGCCTAATAATGTTAAGTGTGTGTGTTTTGTCACTTTCTTTTTAATTGTGAGTTGAGTTACCAGTCCTGTGTTAGTTATATTATCATCAGCAGTGAATTAATGCCATCGTACCTTTTTCCCCACAGCTGATTCACAGTTACTATTAACAGAAAGGCGAGCTGTCAATAACTGTCAGCCTCATAGCGGCTGAGCTGTAGGTAGATGACGAACCTGCCAATAACAAACAACTGACAACAGTGTGTTTTTTCATGCAAGGCAACTATGATCCTAATGTCTGCTATGTTCAATACAGAACTTCCCCAGTTTCACAAAGCTTTATAAAACAGCATATTTACTCAGTTAGAAGAAAACAGCAAGCCACATATATATGGCTATGTTATATACATGTTATATACATGACCATATGTATGTTGCTTGCTGTTTTCTAGGGCGATAAAAATAAAAATATTTAAACGTGACTAATCGCAAATTAATCGTACATTTTTTATCTGTTCAAAATGTAGCTTGAATGGAGATTTGTCAAGTATTTAATACTCTTATCAACATGGGAGTGGACAAATATGCTTGCTTTATGTAAATGTATGTATATATTTATTATTGGAAATCAATTAACAACACAAAACAATGACAAATATTGTCCAGAAACCCTCACAGGTACTGCATTTAGCATAAAAAATATGCTCAAATCATAACATGGTAAACTTAAGCCCAACAGGCAACAACAGCTGTCAGTGTGTTGAGTTGACTATCATACCTTGAGGTCAAAGGTCAAGGGACCCCTTTGAAAATGGCCATACCAAAATTTTGCTTAAGTTTGTAGCGTTATTTAACCTTCTTCCAGATAAGCTAGTGTGATATGTGACATACCAATGGATTCCTTATGTTTTCTAGTTTCATATGATACCAGTATCTTCACTCTAGCTTTAAAACGGAGCCCGCTACAACCTAAAAATCGCAAGTTGCGTTAATGCGTTAAATAAGTTAGTGGCGTTTAAACAAATTTGCGTGTTATTATCGGGTTAACTTTGACGGCCCTATTATATACAAACATGACACACAGTATATTTAGTTATGTCTGTGTTTTGTTCAGTGAAGTGTGTGATGTTTAGCTGCAGAGGACAGAATGCAGAATAAGAGGTTACACTGATTCTGTGCTTCACGATGAGCCCGACTTAAGTTTCCAGTCTTGTACTTGTGCTGTTCATTTCACAGAGGACAGCTTTGCTAACAGCTTTTTCCTCTTACCCAACAAAGAAAAGGTTTTTCTACATTTATGCATTGATGGGTAACTTTGGTATTTCAACCTGGACCCTATTTTCTCATGTTTTTGTGTTTAACTCACTAACAGGGACAACAATTTCTGAAATTGCTGCAGTATTGAGGGAGAGAGCTGTAGATGGCAGCTGCTCACAGGCTGCAATATGGTGCTATTGGGGCAAGCTGGCACCGTCATTTACGTCCACGAAAAGTGCTTGTTTTTGCCATGACAGGCTCTGATTGTTATTATAAGTGTCTGACATTATGGAAAGAGTCTCGCTGAAGGAGAAGACTCGTTCTGAAATCGGGCGATGTGACGTGTTGCCGGAAGACAACGGTGGAATAGAGAAATACATCCATGGTTGAAACACTGCGAGCGTCATGCGAGCGTCATGCGGGCAGTTTGAAGTGTTGGAGTACAGAAAGCGTAGCTTAGTGTTATCTAAAAGATTTCCAGTGTCATGGCTGAATATTTAGATGATTGCAACAATGTGGATGAGGTCTTTGAATTCGATGGCAGCACATATTTATTAATTATTTTTTTTTTAAGAACTGGATCCCAGTAATGTATTCTCACTGGTGGAGCAAAAATAGATTTGGGAAAGTTAGATTATTGAAATCAGGTTGTGGAGTTGTCTTGTGAGTAGCCTAAAGCTGGACATACACTGTACGATTTTAGAAATGCTGTTGTGTAATTCCTACTCCTACTGTACGAGTAGATTGTTTGCGATGTAAAGCCAAAGCTCACGATTTATGTGCTCACACGGTCAGCCACGACCTGAGTGCTCACACTGTACGTGTAAAATAGAAAAAAAAAACACGACCGGTCGGCTCCAGCGGGCCGTTCTGGCTGTTGACAGTTGTCAATAAAGATTTGTTTGAATGCTCCAAGGCAGGTAAAGTCTGTTTGGGTCTGTACGGTTCTGTACGGTTCACAATGCTAACAAGGCTAACGTCCTGCCTTGATCATCTGTACCATTCTGTCTGCTGAAACGTCTAAAAAAAAAAAAGAGGCAGCGGCGTATATGGACTTGCAGGTGGCGAGGAAGACGTGGACAGTATGGCTTGTCCATTTTGCTGAGAGAATTGGAGGTAAGCTAGCTACATTTTAATTTAGGTCTATCTATTGTACATTGTTATCTTGATAGCTACACTCTGACTACTGTAAAAAGAGTAGGAAAAGGCACTGACGTCTGGGAATCGGCTCGTGGCTCTGCTTCAACTGTGCGAGAGCCTGTGGTCGGCCGACCAAAATTTCTGACGTCGGAAATTCGTCCGACCGTTTAACGAGGAGTTAATCGGTCCTCGGTCCCCGCTGTACGCTGCGCGGCAAACGACGCCCGACAAAGCTGAAATTCGGTCCGACTCTAAAATGAGTCGTGCGGCTCAAAAGTTCTAAAATCGTACAGTGTATGCCCAGCTTTAGTCAGTCATAATATTTACATCATGGCTGCCGTGATCTAATAGCATATGGAGAAAACAGCAACAGCACTCAAACATGAGTCAACATGGTTGGATGAGAGTCAGACTCATAAAAAATCATTACCCTAATTGGTGCTTGCTCTCCTTCCCCACGCAGTGCGTGCATAAATACGGGGACATTTAGCATTTATCATCATCCTGATACAGGTTTGTATATAGTGTATTTGACCTCACTGACCTCAGTACAGTAAGCATAGCTCTGTATCCGTCTTGTTATGTTCACATCACTAGTGTAATCCATTGTGTCTCCATCTAGTCCGGATGTGTGCGTGTGTGTCTGTGTGTGTGTGTGTGTGTGTGTGTGTGTGTGTGTGTGTGTGTGTGTGTGTGTGTGTGTGTGTATGTGTGTGTGTGCAATCATCCTCACCCACGGCCTTGAGCGAGGTGTACTTGTTGAAGCCAATGCCCAGGTTGTTGTGAGGGTGAGACAAGGCCATGGCTGGACCCAGGGGAGACAAGGCGGCGTTGTTCAAATGGTTGTGATCTAAGGACCGGAGAGAGAAAAAGTTTCCATTTAAATGTTGTGCATGTAAAAAAAAAAATACATTTCTGAAGCGTCAGCCAGAGGAAATGCAAATCAGTACATGTTTCCATCAACTGGTGTTATGAGAATATTCTCAAGAGGGAGTAACAATATCACAAGTCCTGTGTAACTCTGGTACATCCTCAGACTTTAAAGTTTCTTCCTTTAAACGCAATGTTTGCACACAGCATTCCAAATGTGACGTAAGATGCTAGTTATGCTCTTTTTGGGAGGATGGATGTAATGCTCCAGCTGAGGCTGGATAACCATTTGCGCATTTCTATCAGCCCTCATTACATAATGTTTCTGCTTGAATTAATAAATATATTCATAAAGCCTTTAGATGAGCAGGTTGCGCAGGAAGGAGACTTAATATAGGCCTACCGCTAGAATACACACGGATAGCATGGACAAGCAAAATAACATTCACAAACCTATTACGTAATCACATATATGTCTCCTTACATTCTGACAAACAGAATGCAGTTTGGTTTCTTTATGAGAAATTATGACATTATGAGTCACAGAGATTTTGTAAAAACTTTGCAGTATTACATTATAGCAAAAAATGTGTGTGAGGTTGTCACTTCACATCACAACTTAAGCAGATTCATCTTTAGGTGCTATATTTCTTGATATTGATTTAACTAAAATGTAATGTTCATTAAAGTGTGTGTTTATTAAAGGGACTGTATGTAAGTTTATACACGTATAAACGTGTCTTAATCGTTTTTTTATTGCCAATGTGTGAACAGGTTGTAACCTAACCTGAAAAATGAGACCTTCCGCGACATTCTATGTTTCCATCAGCCTGTAGATTGCTTTTAATGTGAAGTACCCGGGCCTGTTTTTTTCCGGGAAAATCCAACGAATGTAACATCATGTGCGGTCGTGAGTGCCTTTAATTTCAGCTGCGCTTACAGGGCTAACAGTGTGCCACCATAGCTAACGTTCGGTTAGAAATGAGTTCGAGTCCGCTAATGCCAACAAACCACCAGCCCCTACCACAACTCAGACTCCAACACAAACTCCACGGGAGCAGAAAAAAACAAAGTTCTATCTAGTGAAGCCCGTCTTGCAAAACAGGAATGTGACCGACGTCGGGGGGAAAACTAGTGATGTGGGTGGAATAGCAGAGCCAGTGCGAAGGGTGTGTGTGCACGTGGGAAGTGAGTGGTGAAGCAAGAGAGAGAGAGCGGCAGTGAGTGTGTGAGAAAACGAGGGAGCAGCGGAGCAGAAGAGAGTTAGTTTCTTTGAGAACATCAAGTGAATGTTCAGTGGAAGTTGCAGTTTGTGCAGAAATAAATGCTGCAGCTGAGTGTTGCGATAAGATATATTGTGATTTTATTACCTTTTTTTAACTGCAAATTATGCAGTTTGTCAACATCTGTTTAATGTAAAAAGATACAGTTTTCACTCTGTTCATCTCGGAGTTTTCATTCACATATCTCGAGGTAAGAGGTCAAGGGACCCCTTTGAAATTGGCCATGCCAGTTTTTCCTCGCCGAAATTTTGCGTGTTATTTAGCGTTCTTCCCGACAAGCTAACATAACATGGTTGCTACCAATCGATTTCTTAGGTTTTCTAGTTCCATGTGATACAAGTAGCTTCACTCTGAGCCTCCTACAACCTCTGGAAGACAGAATAGTGGTGCCCGCCGGCAGGCCGTCGGATTCTTAAGAGGTTAATTGTTCATAAAATAAAAGATCGATGCTTGACGTCTATGTATTGATACAATATTGCCACGCAAAATATTGCAATACTATGCTGTATCAATTTTTTCCCCCAACCCTAGAATGTACTGTACATAACCACCTACTGCATGTGTATGTCTTTGTTCCACTTTGTTGTCCTTGTTTTTAACTGTATGTCTTTTCTATCTATCTTCCCTAAAATTGTTGTGTACACACATGCTCGGCCAATAAAGCTGATGCCAATTCCAATTCTGAAAATGTCTCTAAAACTTAAGCTGTCTCCCACTGGGTTAGAAGTACACACTAACACACACCTGCATAACCATACACACAAACCTGAAACCCGCGTCCACCAGCCTCATGATGACTGAGACGCATCAGTGAGGATGGAGCGACGGGGAAAGAGGAGAGCGAGAGCGGGCGAGGCAGGGAGAAAGCCAGAGAGCGAGGGATGTGACACCAGCGCTGACTGATTGAATTAGAAATAGATCTTCACTTCCCCGTGTAATGGATATGCAGTGATGACACGCTGTGTGCGGCGTGGAGTGCAGGGAGGCACAACTGTGTGTTGTAATTTTATGCGTGTGTGTAAAATGTGGGTTGCTATTGTCTCATGTGAACCGCTGGTACCGGCTGCTCTCCTCACTCATTCATCTACCAACACTGCAAAAAAATAGAAATTTAAAGGGGCGTGACCCTAAAGCAAATAAACACAAACAAAAACAATATAAAAATGAATAAAGTAGGTTTCTAGGATCTTTTGAGTGATTACTTAACAACATTTAAAATAAGAGCTTTCGCTCTTTAAGTGTCCTACATTCAGATGCCATGTTCTCAAGCGTTCCTCTAGCGAGCCAACAACAGGGAAAATAATGAGACGGACAGAGAGAGAGAGAGAGAGAGAGAGAGAGAGAGAAAGAGAGAGAGATGGAGTGAAGAACAGAAAGATAGTAGAGAGAGTTGAAGGCAGAGATAGACAGGGGGAAAAAAAATCATCTAATTGATGGAAAGATCCCTGGCTGGTCTCCAGTTTGACCACAGGGCTGTTCCTGGCCACCAGACAGAGAGAGAGAGAGAGAGAGAGAGAGAGAGAGAGAGAGAGAGAGAGAGAGAGAGAGAGAGAGAGAGAGAGAGAGAGAGAGAGAGAGAGAGAGAGAGAGAGAGAGAGAGACAGAAACAGATAGACAGAGACAAAGACAGAGAGAGAGAGACAGAGAGAGAGAGACACACACACACACACAGAGAGGGACAGGGAGAGAGAGAGAGAGAGACAAAGACAGAGACAGCGAGAGAGAGGGAGAGAGAGAGAGAGAGAGAGAGAGAGAGAGAGAGAGAGAGAGAGAGAGAGAGAGAGAGAGCGAGAGAGAGAGGGAGGTCTCATTATAAATCTTGTACAGCCTGCTTTGACATTACTGTGCTAAATAACAGTCGTGCTATTAAGGCATGGGATGGGATAAGGAATATGGGATGTAGAAGAGATGGTTTGGATCATTTATTAGTTTTGTAAAGATGGAAAGTGCTGAGTCTCTCAAAACACTTTCCTGATTCCTCTATTTTTATCCAGAGTGAGTGAGTAAAAAAAAGTTGTATGAACATGATTTACAGTGAAAAGACCATTTCTCCATTAATGATACAGGATGATATAAGAGCTCAGAAAAATCAGCTGATATGATTTCTGACACTACAATTTAATTTTCTCTAACAAAACACAACAAATATCACATAAAAATGCCAGTCATGGCTCCTACAGTAATCCTAATTAAAATTAGGCACTTGGCATTTCAACTAAATCTGTATTAACTGATTTTTTGCCACTAAGGTGAAGCAGCATTAGCAGTAAACACAACATCAGTATATGTAAAGTTGATATGGCTAACTTGTTAGCAAACAGTGGCCTATTTACACATCAAGCAGATACGGAGAAATATTAGCATTCATTTGAAGTTGCGTTTCTGCACATGATGAATATAAATCCAATTTTCACTCTCCCTTTAGGTCTGTTTTTGGTCTCCACCAGCTCCTCAGACAAATATCTGTTTCTTAAGCTTCTAAATGCTCCAATATGTTCACCAGCTAGTTGTTAACTTTGTCTATCTGCTGTTCAAGCCTGGTAGCACTAAATGGCGTATGAACGACACGGTAATTCGTCATTTCACGTGCAATAAGAACGCTTATCTTGCTTTTGGCGTGTCATTTGTACACCATGTAGTCTGTATTGACTGCAATGTAAACGCATCTGCGTAAATATGCTACGCTAGAGCTAGTTACGTAGAATAAAAAGTGAGGTGGGTGGGTTCAACAAACAGGCCTTTCAACCAGGAAACCGGTGGTCGTGTCCCAAAGTGTTGTTGAGTTATTTTGAAGTGATGTTTGTGACATGTCTTATAGTAACATTTATGACGTGTTTTTTGTACTTCTGTGACGTCGTTTCCGTACGTATTTTACTTACATGATGTTTTTCCTAACCCTAAGTAAGTGGTTTTGTTGCCTTAACTTAACTGCGGCCATCACCGTAGTTTTGTTGCGTGGCGTAAAAATGACACAAATGCGTTCTCATGACACGCGGAATGTCCTTGTAATGTCTTGCTATTTATACGCCTTCCCATGAGATCAGCATACTTGAGACCTCAAAAATAGGGAGGACTTCAAAATCAGGGCCTGGGGGTCCTCCCCCAGAAAAATGTGAGTTTCAGAGACTTTTTTTCCTGCATTCTGGTGACTTTTAAAGAATGAAAATAACAAAATAATGAGTGCCCTGCAACAGCATTTTTTGTAAAATAGGCCTACTTTTAATTTTACTTTTAATTCTCTGGAAAGAAAACTGAATAATTCGCCCCTCTGGCATGAACTTGTGTGAATGCTAATAAACTAGTTTAATATTCATCAGTTTTCATTCATTCATTAATTTTTTGCCCTGCTTGAGTATTTCTTTATCTTAGTGCTCTCCATTTCCCTCTCCGTCTCTCGCTCACTGAAGGCCCTTTCAGACACAATGCATCAACCACTGCACTCTGAAACCCGTTATTTCCAATGGCTTGCACCCTGCCACGGTGGCTTTGCTGTGATGCTATGTGCTATGCTGTGATGCTAGGGCTTATGACTTAATATACACTGTACAGTGCCAGAAACAGGTAAAAAAAACAGTGTGAAAAATTGCCATAAATCGGGAGAAATGCGGGAGGATGGTGACCCCGGGAGGAAACCGGGAGAGGGCAAGGAAAAATGGGAGTCTCCCGGGAAAATCGGGAGGGTTGGCAAGTATGTAGATCTGGTTGGCTGTTTGGTGCTGAGCAGGTAATGTACAGTGGGCTTTTAGAGCTTTTTCACTGAAAACAGCTGCCTGCTGCTGCTGAAAACGACACTAACAACACTACTAAGTGGTAGTGAACCAAAACAATACAACAGTAGTTTGGCTTGAAAATGTAAACAATGAGCTGAAAGAAGCTGAGGGGAGAGAAGAGCTGAGGATAACTGTAGAGTTGGGTGATAATTATCTATTGGATTATCACTAAGAGAGACACCTTCCACATTACACATAATCATTTATGCATCGTTACCAGGCGGCAACCTCCGGTTCTGAAAAATGAAGCCAATGCTGAAGATCCTTAAATTTGCATTCGTTCTAACAGCCAGCAGGGGGCGACTCCTCTGGTTGCAAAAAGAAGTCTGATTGTATAGAAGTCTATGAGAAAATGACCCTACTTCTCACTTGATTTATTACCTCAGTAAACATTGTAAACATGAGTTTATGGTCTCAATCGCTAGTTTCAAGTCTTCTTCAATACAGCATGATTTTCATTTAGTAAATTATGGTCCCAATTAGAGACAGATAGACGATAAAGCAGGGTGTGAAAACAGTTGTCCGTGTTTTCGTCTTAGAACTTTAACCCTTTCACAGTGTGTTTTCAGTTCATAAAAGTTAATTGTACCATTTTGGTCGCCTAAAAATGGCTCATTCAGCATTAGGAAGTACTGAGCTCCGCCCTCTCGTGTCACTTCTGGTTGCAAAAAAACCAGATGGCGACGGCCATAATACTGAAATCGATGCTTCAAAACTGTAGTCCGAAAAACTAATGGGTGACATCACAGTGACTACGTCCACTCATACAGTCTATGATAGTTACTATAGAAATATCGATTATTGCAGCTTTAATGTTTTGGGGAAGGTTTTAGTTAAATGTAAGATTTTCAATGAACATGATGGCCTCACTCAGGGCTGTAAAATATTTTTATACATATGATTTGAGAACGTGGGATACCAAAATCTCATCTTTTTGCGACTGAATTGAATTTCTCTTTGTGAACAGAGTATATATTTCCATTTTAAGACATCATTTTATGAAATGTCAGGTCAGCAGCCTGATTTTATGTGTAATTCAGGAGGCTTCCTGCCTTAGTCACTTTGCTCGTATTCATACGGCCATATTGTAAGAGCGTGAGAGCGAGAGAGAGAGAGCAGATTGAAAGGGAATAAATTCTTCCCTGTATTCTGTATTCTTGAATAAATTCTCTCTGAATGTCCTACATTTTCCCCGCGTGCGTGTCTTCATGGGTGTGTGCGCATTCTTTGATGTACTATAGTATGGAGGCCTCAGAGGAGAAGCCCTCATGAGAATTCAAATTTATGTTTATTAAAGAGAAGAGGAGCAGGAAATGAGGACTTAGAGTATATGAATGTAACTTGCAATGTGAAAATGTGAGGGTGAGAACAGGAAGTGTTTGGTTTCAGTGCACATTATTAAAAGGTATTGTGAGACCTGCATGGCTTGTGTGTGTGTGCCGACTACTTCTGTGTGCAGCATGTATGTTTGTTTTGCATATGCATGCTTTCCTACCAGCATGCATTTGTTTTTGTTTGTATGTGTGCGCTCGCATGCGTACTGTGTGTGTGTGTGTGACTAGTGTGTGCAGGCAGGCAGCAGAGCACCGCTGGGTGATGGCCTAATTCAGCAGGGCTCAACATCAAAGAGGCAGACTGCTGCAAGGGCTTCAGCCTGCCTTACTCTGACATGACTACTGTCACACACAGAGAGAGAGAGAGAGAGAGAGAGAGATGGATGGATGGATGGATGGATAGAAGAAGAGAGGAAAATAGATGCAAGGCGGAGGGAGTGGCGTGGGTAGAAAGGAGGGAGAAAGAGAGGAGACCCCTGTGTTGTTTAATGCATAAAACTAGCGGGAAGGGAGTTCGAGTCCTGCTAGCCACGCGGGCTAAGACGAGTGCACTTATAGAACTGTAGGGCACACTGGATGAACAGCCAAGTGGCGTATATGTCACATCATTTCATGTAAGCGTATGAGGGAAGGAGAAACGAGGACCGAGAGGGCAGGACAGGTCGGAGGAGGCCACGGAGGAGAAGCTTTACTTTATGACACATGTTGTCTTTTGAATGTACTAGGGATAACACATTTTCTATATGAGAATGTAACAAAGAATGCATGTTCCTAAAGTAAAGCACCAGCTGTTTAGGTGACTGGCCAATGTGCACATTAAATTATTAGAGCGGAAGCTACAAAATCATACATTTGTCTTCACTGCACTGCATGCAACCAGCATTATCTCACAACTTTGAAAACTAGAATTTGTAGCAAATCTGAAGGATTTAGTTATTTATACCTCCGCCAAGGCCGAAGGCCTAGGAAGGAGGTTATGTTTTCACCGGCGTTGGTTTGTTTGTTGGTTTGTCCTTTTGCAGGATTACTCCAAAAGTCCGTGATGGATTTGAATGAATTTTTTTGGGTTGGAGTGTTGCACAATGAACAAACTATTAGATTTTGGTGGCGATGTCGATCACGATCCGGATTCAGGAATTTTTTTAAGGATTCCGATCGGCCAGAACATTAAGACCACAGGGTATAACACATGCGCAGTGTAACTGATGACGCGTTGATGACGCATGACCCCGCCTCTTTCCTTCAGAGAGAGAGACAGAGAGAGAGCGGTGGATGGGGGGCAACTGTAGATTCGGCGTTTTTTCTCATTAAACTGAGTTCGACCACAAGCACACTTGGTGATTGTGATTGAAAGAGTAACGACGACGAAGTGTTTTATGATGCTCCGCTATGTACAGATGATCTCAACATAAACAAAAATACACATGGATGCTGGCGCAAGCTGAACGGAGAGGGGGCGGGGGCAATTGTACTCGTGAACCTTGGCGGAGGTCTGCGCTCTCCGACTGCCATTCTAGTATTTTAAAGGAATAGTTTTGGGGCTGCACGGTGGTGCAGTGGTTAGCACTGTCGCCTCACAGCGAGAGGGTCGCAGGTTCAAACCTGGCTTGGGGCCCTTCTGTGTGGAGTTAGCATGTTCTCTCCATGTTAGCGTGGGTTTTCTCCGGGTTCTCCGGCTTCCTCTCACAGTCCAAAGACATGCAGGTTAAGTTAATTGTTGACTCTACATCGCCCGTAGGTGTGAATGTGAATGTGAGCGTGAATGTTTTGTTGTCTGTCTCTATGTGTCAGCCATGTGATGCCGACCTGTCCAGGGTGTACCCCGCCTTCGCCCAATGTCAGCTGGGATCGGCTCCAGCACCACCCCCCCGCGACCCTGAATCCGATAAGCGGTTACGGATAATGATTGAATAATATATCACTATTTTATTGCACATTAACAGTATCTGATAATGATTTTATCTTTAGATGCTGCTGCTAAAACACAACCTTAAACAGGAACATGTTAGGTAACTGCATACTCGTTGCATGTTAAGGCTTTCAGTAGGTGGCATGTGTGTAACATATGGGCTTCCTTCATTAATATTTTTCTCATTGTGCTCGAAAAAATGCATGCAAACATTTGTTTGAAGTGTGGTGAAGTATATCGTGCTGTTGTCCCTCTAAATCACGTAATCAACACATCTACAGAGTAAGAGCAGATGCTGCTTAGCTTCCTTCCTCCTAGTCTCTCTTCATGTGTCTTTTTATCTTTATCTCTCTGTATCACCTAGTTTCTCTCTGTTACATTTGCTGTCATATGTCTCTTCCTGCTCATGTAGCTGTCTTTTCCTCTTCCCCTCCCTCCATCCTCCTTCCTCTCTCACTCACCTACTTCTTCCTGTAACTCTTCTACTCTTTTATTCTCTCTCAGGGATTGTGAGGCAGGCCATCTGTTGTCTTGCAATGAAAGCAATGTGTGGGGAGCACTCATCCACCTTTAATTTTTTAACTCCTCTGCCATAACTTTTATTATAGTGGATGGATGTGCAGATGAGCGTGAAAAGTTTTTGAATCTGTGGTGTGTCTGCACTGTATTTCTCTGTAAGAGTTTTTATTCCTCTGGATTACTACATTTAACATGCAGTGATGTAATAAAATGTGCTTTGTTGGCTGTCTTTAGTGGCAAAAACTGCTTGAATGTTTAACTTTGCAATGACAACTGGCACATAAAGCGAGTGATGAAATGACTAGAAAGAGTTGTCGCACCCGTTGCTTGCCCACTCATTCCCTGCTCCTCTCCTACTTTCTTTCTTTAGTCTCGTTCTTGTTTGTGTGTGTTAAATGGAGTCATTTCAGTACACTGATTTCAATGAGCAAGTCTCTCTGTCATCCCCCCCCCCCCCACCCCTTCCCTTCTTCTTCTTCCCTCTCGCACACTCTATTTGCAGGGTAAACGAGGGCTTATCCCAGGATAACACCATTATTTTCTGCCTTCAGCCCACACATTGGATGCATTGAACTTTGACTGTTTGTCTGCTCAGCACTTTACGTAATGCAGAGGACCGCTATACACACACACACACACACACACACACACACACACACACACACACACACACACACACACACACACACACACACACACACACACACACACACACACACACACACACACACACACACACACACACACACACACAGGGCTGGTAATAAACATGGGGATGGACAGCGCCTTTTACTTTTAAAACTCCTGTTGGAGAGATAGTTGGGGAAGGCGAAGAGAAGTGGAGGAGAAACAGACTAATAAAAGAGGTAGCAAAGTGAATGAAGGAAGGTGAAGGAAGGGCATAAAGGAAGAAAGGAATGAAGGCAAACACAGCTAATATACGGAAGGTGTATTGAGAGATGATGAAGCCATCTAATAATAACTGTCAACATGCTGCCAATTGTAATTTGTTTTTTAACTCAGAAACCATAAATTGAAACACGTTCATTTGAAGTATCACAATTTAACCTCAATTAAGAAATCACTACATAAATATATATAAATTCACATGTAAATAATCAGAATCGGAAATACTAGCTCCACCCTCCACCCAAACATTAAAGCTGCAATAATCAATATTTCTATAGTAACAATCATAGACTGTATAAATGGACGCGGTCACTGCAATGTAACCCATTAGTTACGGTTTTGAAGCCTCGATTTTAGTATTATGGCCGTCGCCATCTTGTTATTTTGCAACCAGAAGTGACAAAAGAGGGTGGAGCTAATTGGGACGTTGCAGTTTCTCTTATATAAACATAATGAAATGTAAAAAAATTAAAATAAAGGAGTAAGTAACTTGAACATAATGCCACAACATATAACACAATATATGTAGTGAAATATAAGTAAATAATAAAAATAAGAAATGAGAATACAAGAAATACGTACAAGTATGTGCATTAAAGACATACAATATATAACATATAACCACAGTGCAAATAAGTAAATACTAACTGCTGAGAAATGGCATCTATTGAATGTGTTAAATATATATGCAAAAATAGTATAAATATAAATTGAATAAGAATATTTCTTGAAAAGAAGATGACGACCTCTACACAAACAAGGTCACAGGATTTATATGATCATAGCCACACTAGAGTTGTAACATGATCCAAAAAGTTAAAGGTTTACTTCTAGAGGTAAACTCTGACTGATTTTGACTTTGTGAGGATCTTACATAATTATTTTTATATTTCTAATTAATTAATCTATTTTTTCACACTTACACACACAATCATACACATAAACACGTGTGCCATATTTAACAGATACCCCTTTAAACACTAGGGAATTACACATATTTAATTCACAGTTACTGCAAGATGTTATTATTAGAATTATTATGACTATTAGTCCATCATTTTCCGTTTTGTTATGTTTGTTATATATTATGTCAAGTTCTGCATGTCACCTTGTTTTCTTAGTCTTTCCTTGGGTATTTCCCCCCCTTTCTTGTCATTGTTGTACCTGTAAAGTCACTATTGTTTTGTAAAAAAAAACTACAAAATATTATTCCTACTGAATGGCAATATCAGTGAAATACTTCCATTTTCAATCTATAAAAAATGCTTAAACCTTCTAACAGTGTTTTTTTTTCTTTTTGGCCACTTTGTAGCAGCGAAGCAAAGCTGTAGCAGCTGTAAACATCACACTGATAAATATATAATGGGCACATAAAGTCGAGGTGATAACATGTTAGCCAACAGTTCCCTACTGTATTCATCCAGCAGACATGTAGCAACATTAGCATTTATTTGGAGTCATATTTCTGTTTTTCATTTGATGAATGTATTTCCAATATTCACTCTTTTAACTCTGTTTTGGTCACCACCAGCTCCTGAGGGAAATATCTGAGACTTCAGCTGCTAAATGCTCCACTATGTTCAGCAGCTAGTCATTGACTTTGTCTGTCTGCTGTTTGGTGCTGGGCAGGTAGTGTACAGTGGGTTTATCAGAGTCTTTCACTGAAAACAGCTGCCTGCTGTGGCTGGAAACAAGGATAATAAGAGACTGAACCAAAAGAAAGATGCTGAAAATTCTCTGCTGAGCTGAGGGAAACTGCAGAGTTATATAATGCAGAGAGTTGTCTATACTTATCTGTCATTTCATCCACTGTTAATGTAAAAATATTGATTAGTGCAGCTTTAATTTAATATATCACTGTCCAAGGAAGAATCAAATCAGGTAAACTTGGTAGATTACTGTAGTCCATGTAAACATTGTTAATGACATGTCACAAAAATGGGAATGACAGATGAGGAGGAGTAAAAGCTGATGAAGGGGAATGACGGGTAAGAGGGAGTGAGAGATGAACAGATGGGAGACAGATAAAAGAGAGAGAAGAAAAGAGATGAGAATGTCCTTCTTGGTTTTCATCTGTCCCTGAAAGTAGATCAGCCGTTTTCAGCACCACGGACAGAACCATCAAGTGTCCCGCTGAGATCTCAACGGTTTCTTTTCAGCACCATGGACAGCGTCATTAGCCCTCAACACCATATACCACATCAAAGCCATCATTCCTTTGGTTTTACTGGACAGTTTTGACAGTAAAGAGCGACTCAAAACATGGGGAGAGGCTGTTGTTTCATAGTAATCTAGCCCCTTCATTTGATTCCATGGTCTTTGTCTGCATTATTCCTCTCCTCTCTCTCCTTTTTCTTGCTTTTGTCCTCTTTTTTTCCTTCCTTTGGTCCCTCACCTCTTTCCTGTTTGTCAAATAAACTGTCCAGTTACAGCACACTAGATCCGTGTTCATCTAAATTTCTTATATCCAGTCTGGCTGGTTAACCTTGTCAGGCATAACTTTAAAGGGACCTATTGTGCTATTGTACTTTTTCTCTTTCCTTTAGTGTGTTATATAGTTTTTTGTGTATGTAAAAGGTCTGAAAGGTTACAAAGCCCAAAGTCCACTCCAAAGGGAGTTACTCTCCCCCACAGAAGCACTGCTCCTGAACTGCCTGAAACACCTTGCTTGAAAGTTCCGCCTTTTCTTCCGCAACGTGGTGATGTCACCAGGTAACACCAGTGATAATTTTGCAGTCAGCTATTTTAGATTTAGTCTTAGTCTTAAAATGAAAATGCTTATTAGTTTTAGTCACATTTTAGTCATTTTTATCCTTTATAGTTTTACTCGACAACAACTTAAAACATTTTAGTTTAGAGTAAGTTTAGAGTAATATTTTCTCTCTTTATTTCATTATCTTTTTTTTAATTTAATCTTAGTCCTGTTTAGTTATCAGATTGTATTGAACATTTATGTCATTTTAGTCAAACTTATTTCACAAACAGAGCGTTTCAGACAGAGAAGAAGACCAGAGAACAGGTGAAAAGAGGTGCTGCAGCACAGCCGGTATGAGAAAAATAAAGCGTTTTTTGAACATTAAAGAATGTAAACATCTTCAAAAGACAAGTATGCACCTGAAAATGAGCATAATAGGTCTTAAAAAATATGCAGCAGCGAGTAAATACAGGAGAATATTAAGTTTCTTTAAACACACTTAAAAGACTCTCTAAATGTGTAAGATAATGTGTGTTTGTGCGTGTGATAATTAGGGCTTGCGTGCATGAGGGTGTGTGCATTCTTTTGTGCTTGCATGTGCGTGTTATGTAACAGTAAAGCAAACAGTGTGAGTGGATCTCTTTATTCCATTATTTCTTTTTCATTATCTACAAAGAGCTTCTTTAACTCTGACAGGCGTCTCAAGTCCCACCGGCCCCCCCTCAAAGTCACCATGACTCATTCTTCCTCCCTCCCTCCCCCCTTCCCCCTTCCCTCTCTAATTGTTCTTCAAGGAACAACAAAGCAAACCCCTGGCCACCGCTTCTTAACTTCTGAGGATTCAATTATTCAAAAGAGGTAATTGTACTGCACAGTCATCCAAAACTCACTCGCTAACCCACAGACACTTACTGATGTTCTCTGTGTGTTACTGTTTCTCTTTTCGTACGTCTGTGTTTGTGAGCAACCTTGTGTGTGCATCGAATTTACTGTGTGAGTGTGCATTGGTACATGTGCAATTTGTGTGTGTGTGTGTGTGTGTGTGTGTTGCATAATCATCTCCAGCTCCCTCTAACAGCTGCAGAAATTTGGAGAGGTGAAGAAATCCTCGTTATGCAACAGGACTCGATTCGGGTCTCATACATTAAGCTAATTTGCCTGAATTAATCTTTCATGAAAACATTTCACATCAGTCGCTTCACACTGCAGATCGGGGTTTGGTGCACGACAGAGGTCAAGTGAGGGTCATTTGTATCTCTCGGGTAATTGATGACAGATATGAAACAATAAGCAACATTGTCTCTTTTGTGCCTTAAAATTACATTTGTGACAGTCATGAACACTCAGTATGACCTTGTTAGGGCCCGAGCATCGACAACGCCGGGCTGCGAGGACCCTATTGAAACTGTAGGAATTATTCTTTTTCTTATCTCAAATGAATTGCCTTTTTGAGGGCCTTAACATGCTCAAAAAGTTGTTAAATTTTGGAAACTTATCAAAATGGGTGAAATTTTGTTATTTTAAGGGTCTTGGGCTTGGTCGTTGCAAAATGGCTCGCTAGCGCCCCCGTACAAAGTTGGAAAAATCGAGCCCCTCGTTCAGGTTTCACCTACATGTATGAAATTTGGTAGGCAGATGTAACATGTGGAGACGCACAAAAAAGACTCTTGGAGGTATACCCAAAACCCAACAGGAAGTCAGTCATTTTGAATTCAATGTGCCATTTTCGCCCATTTTTAGCATTTTACAGGCCGTGTACTTTAACGAACTCCTCCTACAGATTTAATCAGATCAACTTCAAATTTGGTGAGGACCATCTAAAGACCTTAAAGATAGGGTCGACGATGTTGGAAAGCTAGCATAATTTGAATGTAGCATCGCCTCAGGAGCTCAGTCTAAACCCACCCCCTCCCCTCGGGGCACCTTCCAAGGCAACGCCCCCCACACACATGCACGAGCACCGCCGCATCGTAACTACTTCACAGACACAGAGCGGAGAGAGGACCTCAACTCAACAACGCTACCTCATGACAAGTAACCGCGGCAGTGCTACTGCAGGGCTGAGTTTTCGCTTCCATTCTCCAGGAAACTTGCAGCAGCGACACGCTTTGAGTTCAGGCTGGTGCACGCCAAGCGTAGAGAACGAGCGCTGAAAGTATTTATATAGATATAGGGGAGTAATGTCTCACTGAGCAGAGAATGAAGTCACTCTCTCTGTGTTGTAATCCGAGCTTCTCTGTGCTTTGTTGTAGGGCTGTCCTCGACCAAAGAAATTCTTAGTCAACTAACATTCATATGATTTTGTCGACTAATCAATTAGTTGGTTTAATAGACAGAGTTTCTCCACAAAGAATCACACAAAAGCACCACTTTAAGCATAAAAAAAACATTAAAAATAACATCTGACAACTGAAATCTTGGTCAACTAAGACTAAAACTACCGATGAGTGGACTACGAGGGGGCAGCCCTACTTTTCATAGCTGGGCCGGCCGCGCGTGCTTTTAGTGTTGTTCGAATGTTCGTGCATGTGAGCGTGCTCCACTGGCTAGCTCACGGCGTCTGCTCTGCTCTGCTTTCATACGGTGGTTACATCGCGGAAGCATAGTGCCCACCCTTTGGTCCCCCCCCCCCCCAGGTTAACACTGTTAACTCTGTCAGCACTTTTGCCGTTGTTTCACTGTTAGCGCTGTTAGCACCTTTAGCTGCTAGCCGTCTGGCTCAGCCGCCGCCATGTTGAGAGTCCTTGAGAGGCAATAGAAATGCTCCCAATCTCGCATTTAGCACCTTTCAAATGCAAATCGAGCAAAATTTGTCTCCTCACTGAAAAAGATTTTTGAGTAAAGTAGTTGGACATTAAATTGAGATAACCATCGTCGAGTGATTTTTAGGTATGAAGGACCCTTACAGGTTAAATCGTGTACAACTCTCAGTAGAAGTGATGGAACATCTTAAATCCCTTAGCAATCCCCAAACAAGTTGGATTTTTAGAAAGTCTTCTTCCCTTACAGCCTAATGTCTTTCTACCATTTAATTTTCTAAAAAGTAGTTACAGAAACTCCTTTCTAAATCTCTTTGAAGAGATATCCAGTATTGCAGGCTTCCTATTCGCTCTAGCTGCAGAACTAATGAATTAATAATAACCAATCTGTGTTTGTGTAAGTACATATGTGTGTGTCACTGCAGTGGGTGCATACAGGTACGCTCTCTTTCCTCCTGTAGATAGAGAACTAGTGAATTATTGAGCTAATCTGAGTGTTGAACATGCCCTTTCGTCACAGAGGCCAAGCAGCCCCTAGGGCTTCACTTCACACTCACAAATCTCTGAAACTCAACTCAGAGGCTTGCATCAAGAGGGTCACACCATTTCAAGTCACACATGACATTCCTTCAGCATGGATTTACCTTTTCAGAAGAGTTGCTATCATTACATGATTGCCACTTTACTGCCACACAGCATGAGAAAGTGTTAACTCGCATAAACGAAAATATGGCCTTGCATAGCACTGGTTTTACTTGGTTTTATGTCCATAATCCTTATCAAAACGTTCTTTCAAATAATTAATTCCAGATCTTTCAATCGATTTAAATATCTAATCGCGATTAATCACATGATTGTCCATAGTTAATCACGATTAATCACAAATTAATCGCACATTTTTTATCTGTTAACAATGTACTATAAAGGGAGATTTGTCTAGTATTTAATATTTTTATCAACATGGGAGCGGACAAATATGCTTGTTTTATGCAAATGTATGTATATATTTATTACTGGAAATCAATTAACAACACAAAACAATGACAAATATTGTCCAGAAACCCTCACAGGTACTGCATTTAGCATAAAAAATATGCTCAAATCATAACATGGCAAACTGCAGCCCAACAGGCAACAACAGCTGTCAGTGTGTCAGTGTGCTGACTTGACTAAGACTTGCCCCAAACTGCATGTGATTATCATAAAGTGGGCATGTCTGTAAAGGGGAGACTCGTGGTTACCCATAGAACGCATTTTCATTCACATATATTGAGGTCAGAGGTCAAGGGACCCCTTTGAAAATGGCCATGCCAGTTTTTCCTCGCCAAAATGTAGCCTAAGTTTGGAGCGTTATTATGCCTCCTTCCCAAGCTAGTATGACGTGGATTACCAATACCAATGGATTCCTTAAGTTTTCTAGTAAAACCTAAGTCTAAAACTTTAAAACTGAGCCCGGTACAACCTAAAAATCGCAAGTTGCGTTCATGCATTTAAAGAAATTAGTGGCATTAAAACAAATTTGTGTTAATGCGTTATTATCACGTTAGCTTTGACAGCCCTTCATCAAATTATTATATTATAATTATTCACTCCTCTCAGTAAAAAGTTAACCCTTTTACACCGACTTCTCTGAGGGTGTTTTAGTCTGCCCTCCTTATACCCTACCATTCACACACTGGAACATAAAAATGTAAATTTAAACTCATGTTTTGTTTCAATTTTTTGTATCTTAGTGTTGTTTTTCTGCTCGTTTTTCCTGTTCAGTGCTCTTTGGAGACCCTTATTGGAACCCAGTATATTTTTTTCTATGTGATTAAAAAATATACATTCAAACTCTAAAGCAAACCAATTTAATTGGGTTTTAGTTGATTTACATACCTGATACCTGACCAAGACAATCTGGAAATATGCATCAATATTATATTGAATTTAAGTTACCTATATCTTATGCTTCAATTTCCCTTAGAACACATATGAATGTTTCTCTTGTTCAATACCTGTGATCTTATGTATTTTCCAGAAACACAAATAATGACGCTAGTGATGATTTTAAACATTTTCTGGATAGGTAACTGTCATGGTTGTTTAAAAAGGGCCAGATGGGAAAAAGACACATCCTTACTATTTATTGTTCTGTGATCTTTTGTAAAGGAGTATAAAACACGGTCAATGTCAGGCCTGGCACCAGAGATTTAAAGCTTATTCCTCCTCATCCATAAACCCATTTAAGTTGTGACCAGGGGCTAATGTTATACCCATAAAAGAGGTGAGGGAAAAAATTAATTGATACATCTTTTCCATTAAATCTAATTTCTCACATGTTTCTGTCACCGTGGGGGCCATGTCTGTTTCACTGATTTATGAGCTGTCCAAGGGCTATAAAAAAACTACAGGTAGGGAACCAACATTATCAGCAACACGAGATGTGACCAGTGCACTTAAAGAGGACATATCATGCTCATTTTCAGGTTCATACTTGTATTTTGGGTTTCTACTAGAACATGTTTACATGCTTTAATGTTCAAAAAACACATTATTTTTCTCCTCCTGTCTGTCTGAATATACCTGTATTCACCCTCTGTCTGAAACGCTCCGTTTTAGCGCCTGTCTCTTTAAGGGGCCGTACACATGCCACGTCTAAAACACGTGGAAAACGGCAGCCGTGCTGCTTTCATCCTTTCATCCAAGGTGCTTGGGGTGTTGCGTTCCTGTCGCGCCTGCCGTTACTAAGCAACCAAAACCTGCATGCTGCAATGACGAAAAAGAATTTTGGTGGTTATTTATCAGTAGAAGCCTCACTGACTAAACTAAACAACGTCAAAACAAAGATAAATTGATTTCCAGCACCGTAAATCCCTCACAGTAACATTTTTGCTTGATTTCTCTGTGTCAGTTTGGCTCACCTTTCAACCAGATGTTGCGACGTCCTCGGTCAGAAAGGCTGAAGCAAGTAAAATAGTCCGTGGGACAGATGTAAAGCTCATGGGTAGCCCTGCACTAAAGTGATTAACTTCTCCTCCATATATTTGCCGTTTGCGCCCTGAAAAAAAGGGGCTCGGGTACGCTTGCGCGTCGCGATGGTATCGCTCCTGCATTTGAGCGTGTCTACATTGACAAGAATGGATTTGAGGTACTAACCGCCCCGCCTGAAAAAAACAAGTCTGCTCTGATTGGCTTATGAGAAAAATATGGCGCACCTTTACAAAGGTAGTTCTCAAGCTGGGGGCGATATATTCTAATGAGCCTGCATGTGACATAGGAAGTAAGCCTGGGACGATACGCCGATCTCCCAATTCGATACTATCACGATACTTGGGTGCCGATTCGATATGTATTGCGATTCGATATTGCGATTTATTTGGGTTTTTGTTAACTTTATTAACACTAGACCATGGGAAAAAGTTGAATCATACACTTCTATGGACTTTTACTTTGTAAAATATCTAAATTAATACAGTAAGACTGTTTTTCAGCATGTATGTAGTCAGAGATGTCCTAAAGTCAAATATATCAGTCATTGTCAGACATTATTTATAAAAAAAAATTTCAGCAACCCAAAAATCAAAGAATAAAGACATTTCCCTCATAAATTAGTGGTATTTTATTTTAATTTATAAGGGACATGTAATGATTTATACTTCTGGTGAATATAATCCAATCAATCTTATTTCTTTATATGTATTTTCTATATATGTTCCATTTGTTAACATCTTATTTTGAAAACCGGACGTAGTCACACATGTATACTTTCGCTAACTTCGCCAAGTCTGTCGCTAGCTCTCCCGTCAGCTCCGCTCTCTTTATACATCCTTGGTCAGCTTGTTTCCTGTCCATGACAGAGTTAGCATGCAGCTTTAGCCATGATGTCTAGCTCTGCCTTTCCTGGCAATGTGTAAAACCCAAAGTGTTTCCATACTTTACTGTATGTGTAGTGTTTAACACTTTGGATTTAACATGTGAGAGTGCAGGTCGTATCCACGCGGACCCTCCGCCATTTTCTACTTTTTCGTTTTGGCCTGCGGCGGCTGGCTGGTTTGTTTTGGTTGACGATATGGAACGGATATGATGTCATGTTACTCAGACTACAACAATAAAAGTGGTAACTTCCTTTTACCTCCGCATAGACTCAAATGAAGCAAATCGTTATACATAGGTGAAATCGTTTTTTTCCCCCATCCCTAATAGGAAGGGGAGCCAAATCTGAATGGTTTGTTGAATCACTTGTTTTCTGATCAATGCAGCCCACAAAAAGCACTGAAAAAGTGAGTTGTTCACGATATGTCCCCTTTAAAAATGAAATATCCCTTGTGGATATATGACAGAGTTTCATTAGTGTCTATGTTACTATCATTATACTGAGTTAATCAGGCTTTCTTTAAAGAATAAGTTAAGTTTCTATGGTTATTTCTTATAGTTTAAAAAGTAGGAAGAATGACTACTTGATGAATGTCAGCAGGGAGAAACAGAAAATTTTAAATCTGGACATTTGATGTGCTGATGAGTGTGTGTAAAACTGGCATGCAGCCGTTACTTGTAACTGAGGGTTAAAAAGCAGATGCACATGGTCAAGGTCAGTGAGAACACACACACACACACACACACACACACACACACACACACACACACACACACACACATATAATACGACATTATGGACACAGTCTCACCTTCCAATCATTGCCAGGTTGTGTGAAAGGAGAGCATCAAGCATGGACTTAACTATTTATGTATGCATCCATCCAGACAGGAAGAAAGGGCACGAGGTATGCATATTAGTTTCTCTGTGAAATATTACTGAATAGACCTTTGATTTAGCCAAAGGAATATAATAAAAGGAAAAGGAGAAGAGATATAGAGGAAGAGGGGGAGGGTGAAGAGAGAAAACACGTCCCCCCCCCCTCGTTTCACTGTCATAGTTTGGGCCTCTGAAGTGGGCCCAATCTCTTGTGATGTAATTTGATGAATAATGGTTGATGACAGTGATACACAACAATGTGTGTATGTGTGGTTGTGTGTCGGGTTATACGCTGCTCCACTTGTTAGCGGGATGCTCCCCCATTTTACTGGACAACCATCCAGTTGGTTCATACACACACGACCACACACATGGGTGCCTCATATATGCACAACCCCATCAGTCATGCTCACCCAGTGCAAAAAACTACACATTTACATTGACTTAATAAGAAGAAGAAATGTAGATTCAGCAGCAATGTGAGTCTGACAGTCGAGATCTGCTGTATTTCATGTGAAACTGATAATAAAATCAGAGGAAAAAGGAACAATAGTAATTGATGTATATATGTTGAAAAAAGTGTGTTTCAACAATAAAGTTATATTTTTAATTGACATTCGATACATTCTAAATGGCATTCAATTGTTGTCCTATGTGGGGACACTTTCATGGCTGAACCAGTGTTGATTTTGTTATGAAAACTACAACGAAATATGTTTATCGATGACTTTTTTTTCCATGACTAAGACGAGACGGCACCGACGTCATTAAACATCAAACATGCAATGTTGTTGACGAAAAAAGACCAGACTAAAATGTAGTTTAAAAACATAAAAACTTTACCCAAATATCTCTTTATTTGTGTCACCTTCTACCTTCTCTTCCCCTCTCTCTGTCACTCTCTCTCTCTCTGTCTCAAACACACAACGCACTGCGGCGGCGGCGGCGCTCAGTCCGTCACTGTCCTTCTTGTCTCACACCTCAATCCTGACAATTGTGCTACTAAAATGCATAAAGTTGGTGGTTTGCGATTCGGGTTCGGGTGGTTAGTAACACATATTTTTACATGTTGGGCGGGCGGATTGGCTCTAAGAACGGACCGGTGGGTGAGACTGAACTGCGCATCACTGATGAGCGCAGTCAGGACGACTCAAACTAACTGCAAAGCCGCATTCTTAATCATTCAACCTGTGCTTGTCATCAGATAATGATAAGATCAAATTTTATGTGAAATAAGTTTCACAAAAAATAAAAATAGCAAAATTAAGAGAGAAAACATTTTGACTTAAATGTAATGACATTTCGGTGACTAAAACTGGACCAGAACCTGTTGAATTGTCGTCGACTAAAACTAGACTAAAACTATGAAGGATAAAAATTACTAAAATGTGACTAAAACTAATAAGCATTTTCATTTTAAGACTAAGACCAAGACTACATCTAAAATAGCTGCCAAAATGAACACTGGACTGAACTGAAGTATAGCTGAAACAATTAGTCAATAATCCAGGTACTTGATTGACAGAAAACTAATTAACAATTTTGACAATCAAATAATTCTTTAAGTCGTTTTTAAAGAAAAATGCTATCCGGCATTTGCAATCCCTGCTTCTCAAAATGTGAGGATTTACTGCTTTTTGTTTTCTATCATTGTAAACTGAATATATTCGCATTTTAGACTGTTGGTCAGACAAAACTAGTAATCTGAAGATGGATTTTGGATTAATGAATAATGAAAATAATTGTTAGTTTCAGCCCTAAACTGAAAGTCCATTCCTTACAGCTAACGTGTAACCCTGTACAAAGTGCAACTACATTTATGTCTCATGTACCTGGCACCTACCTTTGTGTGTGTGTGTGTGTGTGTGTGTGTGTGTGTGTGTGTGTGTGTGTGAGAGAGACTTTCCATGTGTAGAGACCAAACTCTTTTCTCTCTGGACATGTACGTACACATTTCTATACAGGTGCATCTGAGCCCACTGTTTGCTTGGTTGAGTTCTTTTTTTTGTACCGTCTGTGTATGCATGTGCGGGAATGATCTCATCTGTATTCTTCAGGCAGCGGCGGCAGCGGCGTTGGTGGAATTGCTCAGCTCTCCGACTTCACGCAGCACCATAAAAGCCCAGCAGCCAGCCGGCGCTGTCCTTCACTCAACGGCTCCCATTACAACACTTGGTTGGTGAGGGACGACTGATCAAGAATATTAACCGCAAACTTCTGGTTGAGAGAGAAGCTCATACTGTAAAGTGTCTTAGAATTATACCCATGTACTGTAGGTAACACAACAGAAAAGGTTTTCATCTCTTCATGTAGTGCTAAATCATGTGAATAGCTTTTTAAATCCTCCAGAGAGCCACCTACCCAGCATTTATCCTGCATGTTTCTCCAGTATTTACCCTTGGAAGTTCATGTTACAGACCTTGACGCGTTTCGGCTACTCAAACACCCCAAAGATGGATTGATGTAAGTCTGTAATATAGAATGCTTTGAGTGCTTGTTGTAGTGAGCTAAAAAACAAAACCTTTTCTAAAGATGTCTTCCTTTGGCAGTTTCTATCAGTAGCTGGTGACATGGACTGATAGAAGTGAGGGTGAATAATGACACTAGCACAGACCTCTAACACAAAAGCAGCTATCCAAGGTACGTTTAATCTAAAGTGCAGCTGTGAAACAAACTTTAGTTTCACGACCTTCAACGTGAAAAGGATCGCAAGGTTCGGACCCGTATTGACGATGTTAATATCAGTCAATCAATTTTGCCCACTGGAACCGTGATATATGCCTGGGTCACGCTTTCTTACATTCTTACTTCCCTCAGTGGTATCAAATAGTTTCAGTACAGTTTTGTACGCTCAGGTTTTGGCCTCCACCTCCACACAACGGAGGTTAATGGAATTTCATTTGTGGTGCTCAGAACATTACAAAGATATTAAACATTAGAGGAATAGTTTGGCAAATATGCTTATTCGCTTTCTCATTACTGTACATTCTGTAAATACAAAGACGCAGCCGGTTAGCTTAGCGCACACTAAGCTGGGAACGGAAACAGGGAAACAGCTAGCCCCGCTCTGTCCAAAGGTAACAAAATCCACCTAGCAGCATCTCTAAAGCTCACTGATGAAACAAATAAGATATAACATGTTAATTAGTGAGCTGTAGAGGTGCTGGTAGGGGGATTTGTCACCTTTGGACAGAGCCAAGCTATTGTATTTCCCAAAATGTCGAACTATTCCTTTAAAGCTATCTTCATGATTACCACTTTTTCTTTTTTTTTTCATCTGAGTAAACTACACTGCCTTATTAAAGCTGTATCAGAACTATGTTAAGAAATCCAGGATGCCATTTTTATACACCTTAAATGGAAAAGTCTAAATATCCTCAGTTACACTTCCCTGTGTCACACCCTGTGAAATGCATACAAACAAATCAACTAAAAATACAGTACACCAACAACATCCCGTTATCTCCCACTGATATATTATTCTCCCACTCCCCCCCATCTCACCTCCACCTTCACTCCTTCAAGAATCACCATTCTTCAATATACGTGGACATACAGTACATAACTTTTTTTTTTCCTAGCTAGGGGGGCCTGAATAATACATATATAAATAAAAAACTAGTATTACTGACTCGCAGTTGTACGCCTACGCCAACCAGTCAGGTTGCAGTTTACATCCATGTCTGTCCAAAATGTCATCACTTCATCATTTAATCCTGTTAGAAATTTGTGTGAAATTGTTATAATTAGCATATGTATTTTTGAGCTATGGCTAAAAAAACGTGTTTTGTGAGGTCACTGTGACCTTTGACCAAAATCAAATCAGTTCATTCTCGAGTCCAAGTGGACGTTTGTGCAAAAATTGAAGAAATTCCCTCAAGGCGTTCCTGAAATATTATATTCACAAGAATGGGATGGACAAAGGGACGGACGGACAAACCGGAAACATAATCCCTCCGGCCACAGCTGTCGCTGACGTGGAGGCATAAAAATAAAATTAAAAAAATGTAACATGCTGTATTTGGGTTCTCCACCATCTGTTGGTTATACAGTATATTGTTCACAAATATATAGGTTTATAATAACTGACCAATCTGTGTGTGATTAAGGGGGTTAATTAGAAGCAGTGAGAACATAACAGTATCTTACGACTTATACTACAAAAGGTTTGAAACCGACGACTCAACAGAAAACAACAGAATGCAAACAGCTACTGTTGTGAGAGATGCTTTGCGCTTCAATGAGCTCCTTTTCTTCTGTCACATCCTTTAGAAGGAACACGCGCAAACACCTCGGTCACGTGGCCTGCCCGTGAGGACCGCGTACAAACACACACAACACTTACACGTACTCTATGGTCATTCACCAACACACACACACACACACACACACACACACACACACACACACACACACACACACACACACACACACACACACACTGAGCGGGTCTTTCCCTCCGTCCCTTTGTCTCGTCGGATCAGGAGCCAGCTCCTCTCCGTGTTTCCTAAAGCGTGAATCTCTTGCTAGTGTGCCCACCCGCCATGTCTAACAGTGATTGATGCTCCACAGACTCTCAGACAGACCCTGTGTGTGAGCGTGGGTGTGTGTGTGTGTGTGTGTGTGTGTGCATGCGCATGCCTGTGTTTGACCTTCAAATCAACTTCCATCCAAATAACACACCACCCTCAACCCCACCAGCTCCCAGCAAGCCTCCCTATTTGTGCTTCCATCTTGGTATGTCCTGACCGATACCAGATTAACATGGTGGACTGGGTCAGCGCTGCAAAGGCCACCTGGGAGGGAGTTGGATTGTAGAGTTTGGGGGGGGGGGGCTGAGGGGTGTTAGCATATCCTGCACAGACTGCTAATTGGCTGCTATATACCCTGCGGAGGGGGAGGAACAAAGGCAGGAAAGGATGGCGGAAGAAGTGGGAGGACATGATGGACGGTGGCGAAGAGAGGAGAGAGGAGAGAGAGAGAGGCCGTGATCCATCCTGGGATAGAGGTGTGACGGGATGATAAAGAGAGAGAGAGAGAGAAGCGCCTCGTGAAGAGAAACAGAGGGAGCAGATGGCTTCGAAAGAGAAACTGATGACATGAGAGTGACAAAGGAGCTCCATCCAGCAGCGGTGTTGTCTCGCAGAGAAACAATCTGCCCTCTTTTTTTTTTTTTTTTTCAATGCACGTTTTCAGAAATGCCATCAACTCATCACTTTCGAAAAGAAGTTAGAAATCACTCCGCGCATAATTGTTATTCCAACTGCTCTGACGTGCTTCCAATTATATTCTATTTTTCATCTTTTTTTAGAAATACTCTCCCCTATTATTCAGCAATCTGCCCATACAGCCTCTACCCCACTTTCTGCTCCCCCAAGGCAGTGATTTGTGGATTCTGTCATACTCTGGCAGCTGGATCCTCTGCCTGTCCCCCTTAGAGAGAGAGAGTAAGAGAGAGAGAGAGAGAGAGAGAGAGAGGGGAGAAGGAGACAGAGACGGAGCGAGAAAGAGAGGATGAGGGTCTAGCCACCTCCGAATAATTACACGTCCCCTCTCTCCATGCGCTGTCATCCTTTAGGTAGTGTGAAATGTAGGCTACCAGACTAAAAATAATCCAGACTGCTGAGATGGTATGCTCTCACTTTTATGAATGACTCCGTCCATTCTTAAAAA
This sequence comes from Sebastolobus alascanus, assembly GCA_916701645.2. Taxonomy (NCBI): domain Eukaryota; kingdom Metazoa; phylum Chordata; class Actinopteri; order Perciformes; family Sebastidae; genus Sebastolobus; species Sebastolobus alascanus. The sequence goes on from CAKAOJ020000035.1 coordinate 137,270, forward strand.
AAACACCCACACAGGTGTTTTCAATTTCTCTTACCGATTAGACCTCTGCTCAGGCCGAAGGTCGGCGGGGCTTTGTGCAGTACGGTGTGATGCGTTGGTGTGCTGTGGGGTTTGGGATCCAGCAGATGATGGATTGACTTGGCCGCTCATACCAAGACTTTAGACGTAGCATTAATGGAAACCTGGACTAACATGCCACCCCCCCCACCCCCCCAGATGTCCCACCATTGTTCCAGATTTACGAAACAGTGTAAAAAATGTTGGGTTCATTTGAGCGCTAGTGAATCAGTGGTCCTGTTTTTAATATGATGATTACTGTTTTTGCTTCATTGCGTAACTCTCATAGGAATGAACGGGGGCCCCGCCTCCGACGCCGTATCCAGTTCTCTTTATACATCCATGAGAGCGTGCCCTTTTCACAGCAGCCGTTTTGACATGTCACTGCAGGGTAAACACAGGTGTAATTAATAACATTAATTACGGCCCTGGTATTGTGCATGCTGGCTCGCTGGAATGGCTGTGACACGATAAATAGAACGGGAGTATAATTAATTCTACACCTGCTACCCTGCTATGATGATCTGACATTTCATGGGCGCTATTTTTGAATAAAGTTTAGGCAAGAAACATACACAATCATTGTTGTCGCACAGGCTAAAGGCGCCTTAACTGGGACACTTGAATAGAGCACAGCCATCATTAATGTTATCGGTACCGTAACACCTGCGCCTTTCCTGCTATGACGAGTCAAAGTGGCTGCAGCCTTTTTGACGTATAAACAACAGACTTTGTCATATCAGGAAAAACACAGGTGCAACTAATTACATTAACGATGGCTCTTTTCCACTGGAGAGGCCAGTAGGCCCGTGCTAGTGAGCCAGTGTGCACAATGTCGGGGACCCGCATGACAATTACACACCTAAATGGATTTCACCCATTTTAATGTAGTTAATTACACCTGTGCTTATCCTGTTCTGACACGTCAAAATGTCCCAAAAAAGGTTATGGTCATGCTACCAGCTCAAATTGGACTGGTCTGTACTCTTTGTTCAAAACAATTAACCTTCATAATTCATTTTTTCTGGTCTTCATACTATTTAAAATACATGAAGAAATAGCATCAATTCAAGAGTTCACAGTGTGCTTGAAACTTGCATTATCAATGCAGTTGTTTGGTTTCAGTAAACCCACTCAGTTTCACCTTGTGAAAACATTATCTTAAAGGGATTGTATGCAACTTTTTACACATATAAATAGGGGTGTAAAAAATATCGAAAATATCGAATATCGCGATATTATGTTTTGTGATACTGTATCGATTCTCAAAAACACTATCGATTTTTAATAAATAGTTGACATGCAAAGATGAACTCAGTCAATATTTAATTTCATTTTCAAACATATGTGACCTCTCAAAGTAGTGCTAGGATGTTGAATGTTACAGGGAATGTGATCAATGCAAATACCGATCCCACTGTTTCACTTTTACTCAGATTTTTATATGGTGGCTTGCTCTTTATACTATGATAGTTATCCTAAAACTAGATTTAAAAGGAAAAAAATCGCAATATAACGCGATATATTGAATCGGAACCCCTGTATCGTGATACGTATCGTATCGCCAGATTCTTGCCAATACACAGTCCTACATATAAACGTGTCTTAATTTTTTTTTCTTGCCAGTGTGTGAGCAGGCTGTAACCCAACCTAAAAAATGAGACCTTCCGCGACTTTCTGGGTTTACTCTATCTAGTCTACCTGTAGACTGCTTTAAATGTGAAGAACCCGGGCCCGTTTTTCCGGGAAAATCCAACGGATGTGAACTCATGCACGCCCGGAGTGCCTTATTTTCAGCTCCAGTGTACAACCATAGCTAACGTTCGGTGAGAAATGGAGTCCGCTAACGCCAACAAACGACCAGCCCCCACCACAACTCAGAGTCAAACTCCACAGAAGCACAAAAAAAACCAAAGTTAAATCTAGTGAAGCCCGTCTTGCAAAACAGGAATGTGACCTATGTCTGGGGGAAAACTAGTGTTGTGGGAATTGAGTGGTGAAGCAAGAGAGAGTGAGCGGCGGCGAAACGAGCGAGCAGTGGAGCAGAAGAGAGTTAGTTTAGCTTTGAGACCAGCAAGTGAATGTACAGTGGAAGTTGCAGTTTGTGCAGAAATAGATGCTGCAGCTCCTCAAGACCAACAGTTTCCCGTGTCTTGTTTCCCTGCTGCTGAGTGAAGTGACGGGGGTTAATGCGAGTAACGTTATCGACTCCGGCCATGGAGACCAAAAGTACGGTGTCTCCCCTGTGCCTTCTGACCACGGTCGGGAGGCTGAAGCAGAAAAAGTTAACACTGGGAAAATGTTATTTATTACACGGCTTTGCTGAATGCTTGATTCTGATTGGTCAGTCACAGCGTTCTACGGTCTGTTATTTCTTTATAGCAAACCGTTGCTACAGTATGTATAACACACCGTTGCTATGGGCGCAGTTCTGATATTGGACTCTGGCGGACCATTTTTTGTGTCAAATTATTGATCTCTTAAGTAAGTAGCCGTGTAATAAGCGGGATAATTGCCGGTCATTGTTGTGAAATAAACCCTTCCAGGGCGATGAGAGAGGCATCGCCCTGTCTGGGTTTATTTCACAACAATGACCGGCTCGCTGTACATTATCCCTTAAATAAACACTAATAACACTAATGTTCTTATTGTCTGACACAACATATTCTAGTTGGATTCACTACCTTTTACTTAAGCAGCTAATCCTTCATGTCTATCCACTTCAAGCACTAATAGACCTTCACAGCAGATGTTCTCATAGCAGGAAAAGCACAGGTGTAATTAATAACATGAACTATAGCTTTGTTCCACTCTAGTGCCCCAGTAAGCCACCCCATTGATGCAGCACATACACATCATAAGAAAAAAAAAAAATTCTTTTTTTTTGGAAATACATCTAAGTTGCTACCAGTAATAATACGTGTATTGTATTAGCTTCAATGTCAAACCGTGTCGACACAATCCAAGCAGAAGATGACAAAAATTGAGCTCAGTGACCTGTGCCTGACATCGTTGGCCTTTATGTAACCTTTATCTGCCCAGGGACGCTTGTAACCATATTTCCAGCATTTTGCTCATTTTCATTCATAGCGCTTCGTACAGACACCCCTGAGAGCTGCCCAGCACAGTGTGGCCAGAGAACAGCTCCACTGAAACAAGTAGAGGTTAAGTGACTTGAGATTCTCCACAACAACTACAGTATACTTTCACTGCCCTAACTTTCCCCACTGGTCTCAAGGTTGCTGGTTCGAATCTTCTCTGAGAGACGACTGTCCTATACATTCTATTTAATTTTTTGCTTCAAACAATGGCACTTCAAACGCACCGTCCAAAAATGTCAGTCGATAAGAGTTGTGACTTCATATGCCAAGGTCACGACTTTGACATTTGTAACATGTGATTCAGCCTGTTATTGATGGAGACGGGCTGGGTGAAGTGTACCACCTCGGGGTATGTTATAAAACACACTCACACTGGGCCACACGGCTGCACTAAGCTCAAGCATACATGCATGCAAACACTCGGCATCAACACAAGAATTAAAATACGTACTTGTGAGGAATTCTGCCTGATTTCAAAACCTCTAAATCAGGAATAATAAATAATAGAATAGGAGTAGAGATGGACGTTGGTTATTTATTGGTTATTTGACTAGTACAAAAGAAAATGCCAATTGTTGTTAGTTGTTATGGTGACGACACATGTCAGTGGGGCTTTAACGTGTGGTCACAGCAAAGAACGTATATTGATAAGAAGTGAAAGCCAATTGATCGTTCCATTGCAACATCAGCACCCAGCAGCAAAGCTACGCTTCCGCCATTTTTGGACTAAAAAGCAACTATCGGACGCCAGTAAAACGTAGTGCCGTACATAAGTAAAACAAAATTATTTCTATTCTATTGTCATATTTAATGTCTCTACCCAAATGGCCTGTGTTGAATAATAACAATATTATACATATGCATGCTATTATAACTATTTACTTACTTATTTACTTATTTAACTTTTTGCCCGTCCGCTTCCCAGAGGAGCATAAAGTGAGAGAAGGACATAAATGGAAGTTAGAAAAATCTATCTCTTTATACATCCATGGCCACAGACTCATTGGTGTTTTAAGTCCAAAATGGCGGCAGTGCTACCGCAGCGCCATCTAGCGGCTGTTGTCAAAAAAGCACCGGAGTTTCGTCTCTTTGCTTCTATACTCTTTGGTCGCAGCTCCAGAGACAGATGGCTGGCTAGTTAGCTAGGTAGGTAGCTTGTCCTTCTCCGGAGTGGCGGGGCGTAAGGCGGAGGGAGACCCAGCGCTGGCCACCAGCCCACAGTTTGGCTTATTTTCTGTAACCAGTGTAGCATTAAAGCATGGCGGAAATAGCAAGCTAGCTAACTAGCCAGCTGTCAGCTAGCAAGCTAACTAGCTTGCTAATTCCACCATGCTTAAATGCTACACTGGTTGCAGAAAATGAGCCGAACAAAGTTGTCACTCATCCGGCGATAGCAATGTGCTTTCCTGTGCTGAGGGTGAAGTATTACTTTGTTAAACTTGACTCATGTACTCTGGCTCTATGCTTCATAACGTTACTATTCCTCTGCATGTTTTAGTTGTTGCTGCAAAACCTCCCCTCAGTAAGTCCGAGACTTGCCGTAAGTCGGTTTGGTTTATATGGAAGTTAGCCTGCTACATCGGTCGCAATGGCAACGGTATACATACAAATGGCCGCCGCTCTGACCATCCTGCTACGTTATTTTTAATGGGAATAGAGTGCTACAGGAATGAGTCCTAAAACCCGGAAATGAGTTAGCATTTTAGCACTTCCGGTTCCCTCGTCTCGAAGTCAATGGGTTTTTTGAATGGGTTTTTAGTTAGATGCCTGAAATAAGGTCTGTGGTTTACACAAGTTTAAGCTTAATATCTCACTTGTGAATTTTGAAGCATTTATGTGTCTTTAAAAAGGCGGTTGCTAACAAGTGGCTAAATCAGACGACTAAATGTCATCACGCCGACTCGTCCGCCTCTACAGCCTTGTTGTGTCTACTAGTGATCATGTGACCGTGGTGTAGTTCGTTTACAACCTAATCCCAACCTAACGTTAACTTCTGGTGATTGCATTCACGCTTCAAAAATCATAAAAGTGGTGTTCATTTGTGAAGATTATCTTGCTGATCAAAACGTGTACTTATCATAAATGTTTGTTTGCCAAAGAGTTTATTTTCTGCAAAAATCCAAAACCCAATGGAAAAATCCCATTGGCATTTTTTTTAGGGAACCAGGGCGATGTTAACTTCCTGGTTGGCCTACAAAAATACGTCATCCCTGGAGCACTCTATGTCCGTTCAACTCAAGTCAAGTCAATTTTATTTGTATAGCCCAAAGTGACAAACCACAAATTTGCCTCGGGGGTGGCTTTACAATCTGTACAGGATATGACACCCTCTGTCCTTGACAGTGCAACCCTCTCATCGGATAAGGAAAAACTTAACCAAAAAAAAAACCCTTTTAACAGGGAGAAAAAATGGAAGAAACCTCAGGAACAGCAACAGAGGAGGGATCCCCCTTCCAGGATGGACGTGCAATAGATGTCGTGTGTACAGAGTAACAACATAATGAAAATACAACATAGACAATCCATGACAAAAATTAATATGTATAATGTGAATGTATGTGAGAAGGTGGATCAAGGAGGATGTCAAGCAGCTCCCAGGCGTCGCCAAACAGATAGAGCCAGAGCAACACGACCTCCTCTCCAGGCCAAAACCGGTAGAGCCGGAGCGACACAACCTCCTCTCCACACCGATAAACTCCTATTCTATTTCTATGACAGTAACTGTCTCTGGTGCTTGGCTAACTCTAACCCCGATACAATCCTAACTCTGATCTCAGTCCTAAACCTAAATACAAACTCAAAACTAATGTTAGATTTAACCTGGTGTTAATCTGACTAACCTACTGTATATCCTCCATAGCTCATTATTCCAACCCGAAGCCCTAAACCCAACATTAAAATATCAGCTACTTGATGTATGAGATATTCACAAGCAATCTGCAACACAGCCATAAGAGACAGACAGTACACATTAAACAGCGCAATTGCAGATAACATAAAAGCCACATGTTAATACTATTTGCTCACATACATGCTGCATGTTAACACCCCTCTAGCCTCGCAGCAGCATGACTTATATAGCCTACTGACACACACAAGACGCTAAATATAGCGCACATACGCACTCGTAGTGAGATACGTCAGCGGTTTTACCATGCTTGACATTTCTCTCATTCTGCAGCCAGCACATGTCGGCTGTCCAGTGACATTTCACACACTGGGTGGAGGGATGGACAGTGACAGAGGACAAAATAAAGATAGAAAGCAGGAAAGAAATGAGAGCGGGGCGCAGTGAAGGGAAGCAGAAGAGTGTTTTTGGAGAGGTTTAAACAGGTTTTTACTGCCGCACATACACACAAACATGCTATTCCTCATTGGTTCCAGTCTTTCCTGCCTCTCCCTCATCCTTCTCACTTTCAAGTTTCACTCCCCGAGTCCCACCATGTTTCTCACCTCGTCGTCACCCTATTGCCTCCATCTGTCACGCACACACACGCTGCCACATTGCATATCTCTTTATTTTTGGGCATCTTAGCTATCATTTCTTTACTTCCTCTCTCGTGCTCTACTTTTATTTCCCCTCTCATGTTTTCGCGCTCGCCCCCCCCCACCCCCCCCCCCCAATCCTACGCCTCTAATCCTCCTTCGCCTCTCCTGTGCGATGGTGAACGATTGAGACGCCACGGCGAATGACAGGCTGTGATTGAAAATCCTGTTTAGCAGAGTTGTGTTTCCTCCTCCTCTGTTTCTCCTCTCCGCGCTCCTTCTCTCCTCCTCCCCCTTAGGCCTCGGCTCCTGCACGGTGGCCAACACTGGCCTCCCTTTGATCCCCCATAATGCATTGTGATGGCTGTGTCAGCGCTCAGCCTGATCTCAGAGAGACTATCTCTAAGCAACAAGCTAAGATCAATAGCGCGGTGTCACCGGGGAACTGTTTTCTCTGTTGGTCTCTCTCCTCTCTCTGTCCGTCTGATTATCTCATTCTCTCACTATTCCTCACCATCTCTTTTCTTTTCCTCCACCTCCGCGTTATCTCTCTGTCACTTCTCGCAACCTTTCCCAGCCTCGCGCCGTGCCTTCTCTCTCTATCTCGTCATCTGTCTTTTTGTGATTTATTTATTGTCTTTTTTCTTTCTGCTTCCCACTCTTTCCTGCCACACACACGCACAAGCAGGAACGTCTCGATGCACATTTAATATGGTCGTGTTATGAAAAGTTAACCAATCCTCTGTCACAGTGTTCCAGCAGCAACAGCATTGTTTTCTTCTGTGTGACTGCAGCAGGTAAATTTGCTTCTCAATGCGAGTGTTTACAAGCCCCCCCCCCCCCCCCCCCCCCCCCGCCCGCCCGCCCAACATTGCCATCTTTTTATACAAAAAGGAAATGGGATTTGACCACAAGTTGCTCAAAATATGACCGCTCTTCAAAAGAAACTGCACATGGTAATTTCTTGGCAGAGTGGAGCACTTCCAAAAAATTGATTTTGTTTCCACAGGAAAAGGGCAAACTGACACGAACCACTTTCTGCAACCAGCCAAAGATAAATTGACACTGAGTTTCCCATTTTCAGCAAACACAGAGAAAGTGCCAGGACAAAAATTGGCCATTGTAGTAAGTGGATATTGTTAAATTATCCAGTATTTGTAGCTGTGCGGCGGGATTTCACAAGATACAACAGAGCAACAGGTGACATGGATTAAAGTGTGTAATCAACCTTCTTTTTATCGCCTTTTGTCTTCAAAACAAGATGGAGGGTGCGTTCCAAATCGCATCCTTTTTTTTTTCAGTTTTACTGCAGCTGCCTTTACAAAGTACATACTGTTGCATGTACAGTAGTATGCATACAATTGGGACATACTATTTCGTCATAACATTGCACCTGGAATTTTGACCCCCTTGCTCAGATATCTGCTGTCAGAATAGCCAGAAAAGCATGCTGGCTCACATACTGCAAAATTGGAACGGATGCAGTAGGACATCCCGGTAATTTTGGCATACTGCATTTTGACATATACTAAATATTTTTCTAGCATACTAAATAGTATGGTAGTATGGGTATTGGAAGGCAGAGTAAGAGTCTACGGCCATGTTAGCGGCTCTGTGAGGCTGTACTAAGGCACAGCAGTGCTTTGAGCTTATGTAAGCATGCTACATGTTGCAATGAAAATGCTGACATGGTGATGTTTAGCAGGTAAAATGTTTACCATGTTCACCATCTTAAGTTAGTGTGTTAGCATGCTAACATTTGCTAATTAGCACTAAACACCAAGTACAGCTGAGGCTGATGGGACATCATCAGTTAGGTATTTGGTCATAAACCAACAAACCTGTTGATGGCGCTATACAGGAAAAGTTAAGATATCACCAAAGTGATTACAATTCATCCTGAGTGGGGCATGAATATCTGTATTAAAATTTTCACTGGATAAGCGAAAAATGTTAACTGCTGGTGGCACTAGCGAAGATGCTAGGGGTTACCACAGTCACCAGGTTTCAACCTCTGGGGACCATGAGGTTGAAACCTTTCATGGAAATAAAATGAATAGTATAGGGTTCAGATATTTCAGTCTGGACAAAAGTGGTGGACCAACCAACTGTCAGACAGACATTACAATCAATTTAACTATGCTGCTAGCATGGCTAAAAACAAAACAAAAAAAACAAGACCCACTAAGCCAGTTTGTATAAATCTATTCGAATGTGTTATAGACTACAAAGCTGCAGAACAAAGTTCGCACTATGCTTATTTTCATTGACTACAGAGGTTTTTGCTATATTTCAACCTTGCAACTGACCCTTGATTAGATCAGCCAGTCATTTAGCTGTTTTAATCAGTGGGCAACCTCCGGGTCTGAAAAGTGAAGCCAATGAGGAAGTGCCTAAACCTGCATTATTTCTAATAGCCAGCAGGGGGCGACTCCTCTGGTTGCAAAAAGAAGTCAGATTGTATAGAAGTCTATGAGAAAATGAGCCTACTTCTCACTTGATTAATTAACTCAGTAAACATTGTAAACATGAGTTCATGGTCTCGCTAGTTTCAAGTCTTCTTCAATACAGCATGATGTTCATTTAGTACACTATGGTCCCATTTAGAGTCAAATAGACCATAAAGCAGGGTATGCTTTAGGGTGTGGCTACCTTGTGATTGACAGGTCGCTACCAGTCTGGGTGTTGTCCGTGTTTTCGTCTTACTTTAACTTTAACCCTTTCACGGCGTGTTTTCAGTTCATGAAAGTTAATTGTGACATTTTGGTCGCCTAAAAATGTCTTATTCAGCGTTCGGTTGTACGTAACTCCACCCTCACGTGTCACTTATGGTTGCAAAATGCCGAACTCGAGGCTTCAAAATGGCAGTCCACAAACCAATGGGTGACGTCGCGGTGACTACGTGACTGATCTGAGCCCAGATACTGTGAATGAATAATGCACACACATCCATCCATCCATCACGTCCACTTTGACACAGAAAGAGAATGTGAGAATGTGTGGATGTCCATCTAGACATAATAGTTATGTGAATTACCTTGACGAAGAAAGAAAAAATATATCAAAATCTAATTTCTATTGTATTTTATTGGGAAATGTGGTGTTTGTCATTGATACCTGTGTGATTAATGTCCATCTATTCTACAATTTTTATGAAATGACATTGCCACAGCAGGTTGAATCATCACAATCACAGGAATTCTTGTCCCTGGAGCCAACAAGAAGCCTGATGATTGATTGCAGCGTGTGGGATAAGAGTGACAGATCAACAGTATTATGAAAAAAAAACATTACACTGTGTTTCTGAGCAGACGGCGGAGCAGCAATAGGTGACAAGATGAAGCAATGACCTCTACCAGGTTTAGCTTGCATTGAAGGGCCTGCTACTTCCACATCTGGCTCCAAGAGTATTTACGAATAACGAGAATGAATCACAACATGGGCAGAGTGGCGACATTACAGCACACGTGCGCATAATGTCCAGGTGTGAATACAAGGACGCTGTCAAATTGATGATTCTCCGGATGCAGATCACAGTTTAACGTGAGGTATAAAATGATGTGTTGATTCGTCCTTGTGTTGCAGATCGGTAATTGGCAGGAAGGGATCGCAGCAGTGTGTTTCGACATATGGCGAGAGTGTTGGGACGAGGATGAGCACCGTGAAAGAGTGACAGTCGGTGAGGTTTGAATGACATCCGGCGTGGGATTGAGCTAATGTGCGTGGATTAATGATTCAATTAAGAGAGATATTTGTTTTTAATGATAACGAAAGTATGAAGTGTGACAGAGAGTGAGAGAGACAGAGGGAGCACTTCTCTCCTTCCGCGGCTGTTAGATAAATGATAACTGTCACTTGCACAGCAGTATACTGGCAGTGGTATATGGCTTCACTTTGTTATATGACAATCTCACCTTGTCTGTCATACACACACACACACACACACACACACACACACACACACACACACACACACACAAACACACACACACACTGTGAAGGTCTGTTTCTGTTAGTTCCAGTGATTGATTGTAACTATTGTATCTATGACACTACTAAACCCAACTGGTCAATACTGCCTTATAAAGGCAGAGAGCAGCAACTACAGAAACAATGAAGATGAGGAAAAAGGGTTTGACATTTGAAGGCTCTTAGCCAAACTGTGTCACAGAGATGGGTTGATTAGCTTCAGCTAAGGCTATCTGACCGGCCAGCCTGAACTAGCCGGAGTTCAGTCACTGCAGTTTGATTTTTAACCTATTTTCCTCACATTTGAGAAATTGTCAAAAAGTCTGATTCTGGTCTTAACTCAGTTTTACCATGTCGTTACAGCATTTTGGCTTTGTAGGGCAGAATATAGGAGGCGCTACTGTCAGAATCTGTTTTCAAATGCTAACAGAGACGACCGTGCTCATTCTCAACATGGCCAATACGACCCCTACTCTTTCACTAGGTTCCAGTCTCACCACTATTACCTCACCACAAGAAAGCACTGAATCACCTACACCTCTAAAACCATAAACAAAACATTTCTCTGTGAGGTTTCGCGGGAAAAATCTGATCGGACGTCGGAGCTGCACACACAGGTTAGTGATATGGAAATGAACCGCACAGTTAGTCACTCATTCTGCGTAGCAGTCTTGTCTGTTTGGCCTCCTCCCTCGTCTGTCCACACGTCCACCTCTCCCGTCGTCCTGCACGGGTCTTTGTCATCTGTGTTTAAAGTGTATGTGTGTGTGTGTGTGTATTAAAAGCAGGCTGATGGTCGGTGCTCTTTAAACCCTGTGGCCGTCACACAGCACAACGACTGTCATAACAGACCTGACTCCCCCTCTGAGGATCACGCATGGTTGAGTGTGATTAGGTTAAACACGCTCTCTGAAATGACGTGATGTGAGGTGGCATTGTGTGTTGTGTGTGCTGTAGAGAGAGAGAGTGTGTGTGTGTGTGTGTGTGTGTGTGTGTGTGTGTGTCACTTACATGTGTTGTCATTTTTATGTGCAGTGCTCACACGTGTGTTCTTGAATTCTTAAGGTGTGTGCTGCTCATTGTGGTTCCTTGTTCTTCTGTGTGTGAGTGTGCCAAAGACTCCCATGCTGCTTTCCCAGAGCTCTGGCTTTCCGATGTGAGACTGATTTCAATCAGATATGTTACAGCACCGTTTGGCTTAGCTTAGAGAGACACACACACACACACACACACACACACACACACACGGAGCTACCATGCAGAGCCCAGCTCAGCCACTGTTTCTTTAGTGATAACTACATCAATTTAAGCTCCCAGTAGGAGCAACCTTCACAGACCGGAGGAGACATCATTCTCAAAGGCACATCCTCCTCCTGTTACTTCTCATTGGTTTCACTTATGATGTTGTGTTTATGAATCAGTGATGCCCTGTGAGAACCAGGCACCTTTAATCTTCCCATAACGATTTATTTTCCAGTCACTGACAAAACGCTTCATGGCAGCAGGACTAAGCCAAACGCTGTATGATGTAGTTGAACTGCCCACATAATTGAAGGAAAGGGGAATGAAAACAAGCTTTTTTATTACTTCGGTCCTTTCATGGAGATACAAGGTTCCCAGAGGACACTTTCCCTTCGTCTGATATCATCTATAAGCTTGTAATCGTAGGATTGAGCTTGAACAAGATTGCTTGTTTGATTGTGGGAAATTACTCTGGTTGAACATGACAGGACACATGTACAGATTCTCAGAGTGGTGTAGAGCGAAGACAGTTAACCGACTGGATGGCACATGGGTAGATCAGCCTGTGGTCAGGCTGAAAAATCCAAGAAAGCATGGCTGTCATTCAGAGCTGCATCACCATCCGTATCATAATCATAATAAAGCATGCTTCTTTGTCTGATAGTATGTACAATGAACTTAATATGATTTATGATTTAAATCCCTGGTTCAAATTTGACAGTATAGCACCAAGGCAAAAATAGTTTAACACCAGTGGGCAACCTCCGGGTCTGAAAAGTGAAGCCAATGCTGAAGTGCCTTAAACTTGCATTCTTTCTAACAGCCAGCAGGGGGCGACTCCTCTGGTTGCAAAAAGAAGTCTGATTGTATAGAAGTCTATGACCCTACTTCTCACTTGATTTATTACCTCAGTAAACATTGTAAACATGAGTTTCTTCAATACAGCATGATGTTCATTTAGTAAATAATGGTCCCATTTAGAGCCAAATAGACCATAAAGCAGGGTATGCTTTGGGGTGTGGCTACCTTGTGATTGGCAGGTCGCTACCACGGCGTTGTCCAGGTCGAGGACTTTCTGCGTTTTTGTCTTACAACTTTTACCCTTTCACAGTGTGTTTTCAGTTCATGAAAGTTAATTGTAACATTTTGGTCGCCTAAAAATGTCTTATTCAGCGGTCGGTTGTACTTAGCTCCACCCTCTCGTACCACTTCTGGTTGCAAAAAGCAAAGTTGGCGACGGCCAAAAACCAAGATGGCGACGGGCAAAAGCCAAGATGGCGACAGCCAAAAACCAAGATGGCGACTGCCAAAAGCCAAGATGGCGACGGCCAAAATCCCGAACTTGAGGCTTCGAAACAGAAACAAACCAATCGGTGACGTCACGGTTCCTATGTCCACTTCTAATAAACAGTCTATTTAAAGCACCAAGGCAATAAGTGGTTAACACCCAAGACAAGGGGTTGTTCTTACCCGGTGTAAGCGTTTAATGCTAGTCTACTCTAGCTCTTTTTAATCTTACATGTCACTATTTGTTACTGGTTGTCAATAACATGTATATTCTTTGCAGTTGTGACTGTCATACGAACATTGTTTTGTAAAACTAACAATGCATTTATGACAGTTTTATGGTAAACCATAAAAAAAATGAGCATATTTTAGTTTGGGTAAATAGCCCAACAGTAATATAAATAATAACACTAACACTGGATCAAAACAACCCCTGGTACTATAAAGTTAACCCAGTGTTTGCATTGGTGCCACATTGACTTAAACTGGGTCATTTTTTCAACCAGTTGATTTTTAGTGTATACACACAATTTGAGACAGAAACAAACTGTATATTTAAATTCTGATGATTATGATAAAGCAACTTGAATCTAAGCAGGCAGTCAGACTTTGTAGAAATTACATTCTACTGATAACGGTCTGTCTTGTCCTGTAAATGTACTTTTCTGCTGGCAGATTTTCTGTCCTCCCTGATTTTCTGTCCTCCCTGCTCTCTCTCTCTCTCACACTCCCACCTCTGTCATCTCCCTCCCTGGTAGTCAGCACAAGTGCTACCCTTGGCCCTGATGCATTAACCAGGAAACCATTGAGTCCTCTATGAGAGGGGTTATGCCTCATTATGACAGAATAACAGTGCCGAAATGGAGCCCGATCCCTCCCAGCCGCTCCATAACAGTAATACTATCAGTGAGCCCGCAGCCGACGGGGCTAATCCTGGCCATTTAATGTATAGCCATGCACTGCACCTCACTCAGGGGCTCGGCATATCAGTCTCCAACAGACACTCTCGCAAACACACACACACATTCACACACATTCACACACGTCCATGGAAATCCACATTCTCCCTTTGAACTTCCTCGCCACTCATTGCTCCATACACATGAAAATGCCACCCTATACTTGCACATACAGGACAGCTAAGTGCTTTTGCACGCAGCGAAAAAACCCTTCCTCTTCAATGTTTCATATATAACACCCTAACAGTAACAATACTGGCGACTCTTTCTTTACTTCATACATGGAGTTCATTCTGTTATATTCCAGGAAAATATTGGTGATTTTATATCTAATGGATACAGACAGAAGAAAAAAAACATTTACACATAACTAAAATCCCATGGCAACACGCTTCCGCTCACTCACACACGTTTTTTTTTAAGGTCAAAATGTGTAAAAATGTGTCAATCCATAATGGTTGACCCTGGGGATGGCTGGAGGCAGAGGAGGTGACAGACACAACACAGCCTCCCTCAGTTTCTCTTGCCATCTCCAATACATACACACACACACACACACATGCGTAATACACAACCCCAACGCATTAAGAAAGCACACAATGGCAATGTCTTGCCAATGTCTTGCCAATGTGTGGCGTCATTTGTCTCTATTGAGCTGCAATTTATGAAATCGTCTGTCCACGGTGGCTGTCACTGCTGTGTGCGTGTGTGTGTGTGTGTGTGTGTGTTTGTGTGTGTGTGTGTGTGTGTATGTGTAGGGGGGCTGTCATGACTGCTTGGCGCGTGGCACTGCAGAGCGGGGTCTGATGTCCTTCAAATGACTGAGAGAAAACAAACCCCCACACCGCCCTGGATCAATGCACACGCACACACACACACACACACACACACACACACACACACACACACACAAGCATGAAAACACACGCCCACACACAAGCTCTTCATGCACACGTGTAAATAACAGTACAGATATGCCTGAAGACTCTCTACAGTCCCTTATGTATGCTGTATACATTATAAACACGTCCTCTAGCAGCTGCAGGGGTCGAAGTGTATCAACTTCACCTAAACAAGAGCACAGAGACCCGCATGACGTGATCCTGGATAAACCAGAACTAAATCTTCTAAATCCACAAATTCATAGTCAGTGGACATTGTATATTTATGTGTTTCACTGGGTTGGAACAATCCTTAAATAAGACGAGTGAAATAAATGAATAAAAGCACGTTTCCCGAGCGCTTTGCATGTTTGTGGTTTTGAGTGAAACGTCTCAGCAACTATACGATGGAATCAATAATAAATCACACACACAATTAAGAACACAAGTGGCTACTATGAAAAATCTAAACTGCAAAAAGTGTTTGAGAAGATGATGCTGAATTAGTTTAAACTTCAACTCCATATGTGTTCTTTTTAGGGTTTTTCAAATGGAAACGCCCACTCAGCTGCTAGGAAAAAGCAGTGACGTAGGTTACCACAGTAAGCTAATCAGTAAGGTTATGAATAATGTGTAACGCTAGCACTAGCTGAGTCAACGATAGCTGTGTTAAGTTTGGAAATAACTGAAAGGGTTCGTTTGGATTTTTTGAAGTGGGGCTGTATGTATAAGGCCGTGTTCTGTGAGGTAAAATTACTGCTTTTGTCAATGGAGTCTGGTGTCTTGGAAGAGAGCGATATAACGGCTTCAGTTCTCCGTTGGAAATGCTTGTCTGACGGCGAGGTGAAGCGGCTGTTGACGGGAGCAGCAGAAAATCGTATTTTAGCCACCTAAAAGATTATCATAAAAAATAGTTTAGGTTTATACTATATTTACAATATTTTCACCGCTTTACCTTGCCGTCAGACAGCTGTTTTATCGCTCTCTTCAAAGCCACCAGACTCCACTGACAAAAACAGTAATTTTACCTTGTAGAACACGGGGGTTGCTGGTCTACCGCTGCATTGATCGGTTAGTTTGTTCGTGTCATTGTGTGACTTTCGGATCCGAACTAACACACAGCAGTATACCGCTTAGCTTCCGTGCCGGTACGCCTGTCTGCTTCTCCAAACTGGGAGCGTGCCGACCGCCATCTAAGTTACTGTACGCAATACACACTGACAATGGATAAAGATATTATGTATAAAGATGTAGAACGTCATCATGCAGAAAACTACCTCAGGTCACGGGCCAAAAAGTTTTTAGGGCTTGGGAAAATAACATTTTGACGCTAAAACATACATACTTCAACCAAAATTTGAATGTTGGGATTTTAATACATAAGGAACACCGCTGGGAAAGATTGATATAAAAACCTCAAAAAGGTGTGAAGGAAGATAGTGGCACACTCATAGCAACAACGCAAAACATTATTTCATAATTTACTAATGTTTCAACGTGACAGTTAGGGGTGTAAGAAAATAACGAAAATATCGAATATCGCGATATTATGTATTGTAATACTGTATCGATTCTCAAAAACGCAGCATCGATTTTTAATTAATAACGGTTTACATGCAAAGATTGACTAAGTCAATGCTTTATTTAAATTGTAAAGAGATGTACCCTCTCAGTGTATGTGCCCTCTCAAAGTAGTGCGGTGATGTTTGATGTTACAGAGACTGCGATGAAGGCAAATGCAGACCCCACTGTTCTGATGGCATGAAAAGGAAACTTTTTTAAACTCAGATTGGTGGTGTGTTTTTCTTACTATGACAGTTTTCCTAAAATTAGGTTGAAAAAATTGCAATATATCGCCTCGCTTACAGGATCTCAATATATTGAATCGTAACCCCCGTATCGTGATATACGTATCGTATGGCCAGATTCTTGCCAATGCACAGCCCTAATGACAGTCTTCTTCAGGGTGTACTGCTGATCAGCCAGTATTTCCAATCATTCCCTGACCTTCTGCCTGTCTGGCTGTGTCTCTCTGTTTGTCAGTCACACTCATTGTTTTGGCGGCTCGCTTAAGCCGTAATCTGTCGCTGCTCTGGTTTATTAATAAGCCTATTCTGGATATTCCTCCTCTGTGAGTTGCTTGACTTTCAGCGGCGGCGGCGGCGACAGATCTTCACAGAACTTGGATAAATGGAGCGGCACCATTCATGTCCATGCGTTTGCTTGTTGAATCATTTTATTTTCTGCTTTCAGAACAGATTTTTTTTTTTCACCTTTGTGTTTTTTCTCATTGTTTTCTAGTGCAATGTGGTGTTTTATTTTCATTTTACTTACATCATCCAATTTAGATATACTAGTTGTTTTTTTTATTTTCATGTGACACCAGCTTTTGTTTTCAACTCATTATCTTCGCTTTGTTTTTCTCTGGGTTGCAACGCCGTATTTTCGTCACGTTGCCTCTAGGTTTTGTCCCCGCAACCCCAGAAGTTTGCTTTCAACTTTATTTGTAACAATCAACAGTTCAACTCTTGAACTCCTAAAAACACCAAAAGGAACATCAGGTCTATTTATTGTAGCTCTGTGATCATTTCTGGGTGACTTTAGAGTTCAGTCAGAAAACGAGGGATCAGACAGCTCAGTTCTGCAGACACTCAGGCTGTGATTTAGAGAGAGAAAGGAAGAAAGGGAGGAGAGGGGAGATAGACGAGGAGGGCACAGAGAGATGACAGAAAAAAGGGGAAGCAGAGATAGATAGAGAGAGAGAGAGAGAGAGAGAGAGAGAGAGAGAGAGAGAGAGAGAGAGAGAAAGAGAGAGAGACCTCGGGGGAGGCAGGGCTGTGAGCAGAAAGAGGGCAGAGGATGAGAGAAGATTGGCGGCTAATGAGAGGGAACTGGAAAGGCTGAGACGGGAAAAGAGATAGCGGGAGAGTAAAGCGAGCGATGCACCAGAGGATTATCAGCCTGACTTACACCTGATTTAACCCACCCTAAAAATCAGGGGGGGGGGGGTATCTCAATCCTACTGTTAATGTGGTCCTGTTCATGAACTCAATCTTAACTACCAGATAAAAAAAAAAGATAGTGACAAAAAAGATAATGAAAGCCAAACTTTTCGGTGACGTGCAAATCATCAAGAAATTCATGAAAATATCTGCAAGTCAGACAAATGTGTGAGTGAGAAATTTAAAATGGGTGTTTTTGGATGTTCAGTGGTTTTGGCTGTGTCAGTATAGTTTGGGTGGAGAGAGAGATGTACAGATAGTTTGGCCTGAGGGGGGGAGAAAAAAGTGAGAGAAAGAGAGAAAAAGTTAGAAGTTGATGTTGAAAAGGGAAACGCAGACTCATATTTCTCCTCTCCAAGTCCGATAATAATAGATTATTGCGAGGCTCATATGAAGGTCGAGAGAAAGAAACGAAGATCCAGAGGAAGACATTCAAGAGAGCAGGAAAGAACACACAAAGGTCTACTGAGATTGAGAGAAAAAAGGGTCTTAAATGCGGGAATAAATAGGGTTGACATGCTGGAGGCTGATATAGCCAACTAGAAATACGCAGAAGGTTTACAGTGTGCTTGTGCTGCTATATTTGTCTTGTCAAAGAAACACATCAGGTGGTGTGTTAAACAATCTCTCATCTCAGAATCAGAGATTTTCTTTTCTTTTTAGTTTTTTATCGATTAAAATATTTAATCGCATGATTGTTCATAGTTAATCGTGATTAATCGCAAATGAATCACACATTTTTTATCTGTTCAAAATCTACCTTAAATGGAGATTTGTCAAGTATTTAATACTCTTATCAACATGTGAGTGGGCAAATATGCTGCTTTACGCAAATGTATGTATATATTTCTTATTGGAAATCAGTTAACAACACAAAACAATGACAAATATTGTCCAGACACCCTCACAGGTACTGCATTTAGCATAAAATAATATGCTCAGATCATAACATGGCAAACTCAAGCCAAACAGGCAACAACAGCTGTCAGTGTGTCACAAAGTGCAGGTCTTTGGTCATAAACCAAGTCTGATGAAGCGTTAGATGAAAAGTTAAAGGATCACCAAAGTTACTTCAAGTCATCCTGTGGGGAACATGAATGTGTGTACAATAACTCATGGCAATCCATCCAATAATTGTTGAGCATTTCACTCGAAACCACAAATGTGAACCTTGTGACGGCGCCAGAGGAAAAGTCGCATGATCACCAAAGTCATCAGGATTCATCATCAAGGGACCATGAATGTCTGTACAAAAAGTCACTGCAATCCCCCTCAACAGTTGTTGAGATATATCAGTCTGAACCAAACATCGCCATCCCTAGAGCCATACAACTACTAAACATTAGGCCGACTCATTTCACATACTAAATGACCATTTGGATACTTTCAGATTATCAACTGTGATGAAATGAGCTGACATCTGTATAAATTGTGGATTGCTTGTTTGCAGTTATATTAAAAGGCACAGACGCAGGCATCTGTGTTGATTTATTACAGCTGCCGAGTCTGGTTGAACACATTCCCGTGCGATCCCATAAAATGCGTTTCTGTTCTGCAATATTAAATCCGGTCGTCTGAGGCCAGCAGTCGAGGGTCGGTCTGAGGCCACGGCAGCCAATCGCGAGGCCAGCAAAGGGTCGGGATCGGCCATTTCTGGTTCGCGTGCACATCCCGTCGCACGCTAATTAGAATAAAAACTCCCATAATGCAGCAAACAGATTGGTAGGGAGACCCGGGGTCCTGTCAGTCATTCAGATGTAATTGGTAGGGCCGTAACCGGATTAGAAGACAAGTTGGCCACCTGATGTACAAACTGTACGCTACATTCATGCATGAGAGCATGTTTACATGCTTTTATGAACACACACACACACACACACACATATACTCACATATTCTTAAACCATATTTGCTCTGTTTCACTCCTTTCCCTCCGTCTCTCTCTCTCTGTCTCTCTGGCGGGGTGTCGCTGACGAGCTCAGTGCGGATATAATTGGCACTGGCCCCATGTGGCACTGTAGTGAAGAAATCAAGGGCGCACAGATGTAAACAAACACTCCCTCTCGCTCTCTCTCACAGATGCTAACACACACACACACACACACACACACAAACCAGCCCCCTGCCTATAGTACGTCTTTTCACTTAACACCCGTCCCGTGGGCTCCCATGATACTCATTTCCTTGTTTTGATTTCAATGTCACACCGATCCTATCTCCCCCCCCCCTCCGCATCGAACAAACACTCCTTCTCTCTCCTCTTCCTCCCGCTCTACCTCTTTTAATATTCCCTCCTTCCATCCCCACCTCCCCTTCCTCCCCCCTCTCACTCTGATGTTTATATTTCCCTCTCTCGCAGGCCGGCAACATGCAAATTATGCCCCACAAATGCAAATCCTCTCCCATCTCAGAAGAGACCTCCAGTGAAGGCGAGGAGTCCGCCCAGCTCAGATATGCCCCACTGAAGTCTTTTCCTTCCGTAACGGAGGGGCGTCGCTTCTTTGAAGGTTACCTCCGAGAGCTGCTGAATGAAGCAGTACATGTGTGCATGTGCATTATTGAGACAGTCCGTGGCATCACTATTCAGTGGGTTTTAAATGGAGGCTGCAAGAACAACCAGGACACTAGTTTATATTTGTGTTTGGGTGATTTAACCATTGGCACAATAACTGAAACTCACGTAGGGTATTATTATTGCATTATTGGTTTATGTGTAAAAATATAGTTACGTAGCTGACGAATTAATCATGTAATGGTTCCATTACAGTGGCTCAATGACATTTCTCCATGGTTATGGGTAAAGTGAGTCTTTGCAACCAAGCGAGGGAGTTTCAGTATCTCGGGGTCTTGTTCACGAGTGAGGGAAAAATGGAGCGGGAGATGGACAGGCGGCTCGGTGCGGCGTCTGCAGTTATGCAGGCGCTATGCCGGACCGTTGTGGTGAAAAGGGAGCTGAGTCGGAAGGTAAAGCTTTCGATTTACCAGTCCATCTACGTTCCAAACCTGACCTTTGTTTCATGACTTTTGGGTAATGACCATAAGAATGAGATCGCGGATATAAGCGGCCGAAATGAGCTTCCTTCGTAGGGTGGCTGGGCTCAGCCTTAGAGATAGGGTGAGGAGCTCAGACATTGGGAGAGAGCTCGGAGTAGAGCCGCTGTTCCTTTGCGTCGAAAGGGGCCAGCTGAGGTGGTTCGGGCATCTGATCAGGATGCCTCCTGGACGCCTCCCTTTGGAGGTTTTCACGGCACGTCCAACTGGTAAGAGGCCCCGGGGTAGACCCAGAACACGCTGGAGAGATTATATATCTCGTGTAGCCTGGGAATACCTCGGGGTCCCCCAGGAACACACTGTGAAAGGGTTAAAGTTGTAAGATGAAAACACGGACAACTCCCAGACCGGTCAACGCCGTGGTAGCGACCTGTCAATCACAAGGTAGCCACGCCCTAAAGCAAACCCTGCTTTATGGTCTATTTGACTCTAAATGGGACCATCATTTACTAAATGAACATCATGCTGTATTGAAGAAGACTTGAAACTAGCGATTGAGACCATAAACTCATGTTTACAATGTTTACTGAGGTAATAAATCAAGTGAGAAGTAGGCTCATTTTCTCATAGACTTCTTTTTGCAACCAGAGGAGTCGCCCCCTGCTGGCTGTTAGAAAGAATGCAAGTTTAAGGCACTTCAGCATTGGCTTCACTTCTCAGACCTGGAGGTTGCCGCCTGGGCCAAAGCCAGAATTTTAGAAATACTTAAGTCCGATACCTAAAGGTATTTACTAGGGAATCCATTGGTACCAACCATGTCATACTAGCTTGTCGCAAAGGAGTCTAAATAACGCTACGAAGTTGCGCTAACTTTTATGCTAAATGCAGTACCTGTGAGGGTTTCTGGACAATATTTGTCATTGTTTTGTATTGTTAATTGATTTCCAATAATAAATATATACATACATTTTCATAAAGCAGCATATTTGCCCACTCCCATGTTGATAAGAGTATTAAATACTTGACAAATCTCCCTTTAAGGTACATTTAACAGATAAAAAATGTGCAATTAATTTACCATTAACTATGGACAATCATGCGATTAATTGCGGTTAAATATCTTAATCGGTTGACAGCCCTAGTATTTAAGTTATTATTCAAATTAAAGTATTTTCAGTCGATAAATACTGGAATCAGCTATGAAATACCCTCTGTGTAATGTAGTATATTGTTTATTTTAGTAGAAACTTGCCCCACATAAAAAAAAAAACGGGTCCTCAATGGAAGCTACCGCCCTGATTTCTGCAGCTTTAACATTCTGATTTCAGTTTTAATTATCACATATGATAATATATGCATTCTCAGAAGATTTTTCTCAAGGTCAACAACTTGGTTTGAGGTTTTCCACTTGAATAATGTATTACAGGAAAGTTCTTGCAAAGCCAGTTGAGGGAGAACCTATAGTAGTAGAGTCCCGGCTGTTTTTAGCGATGCTCTCCGTGGTGCTGAAATCAGCAGACAGTCATTTTGAGGAAACAAAGAAAGGAGAATAGTTCTGCTCTGCTCTGCGCTGCAGTCGGTGCTACAATTAGAAGCAGCGTTGGCACGGCTGACATCAGCTATAAGTGATCTGGGAGCGCTCTCGCATTCCCAGCTTTCCATCTTCCTTCCCGCTCTTCTTCCCTGCCATCTGTTCTGCTCTCACTCCTCCTCCCCTGCCACACCTCCTTATTTACATCCCATCGCCTGGCTGATGCCCCTCTCCATCTCTCACTCTCACTTTTATATAATCACTCACTGTCTCACCTCTTTGCACCTCATGCTTTTTTGTTTTTTTTCTGATTTCCAGTCCTTTGCTCTAGTCTGTGGAGATTTTCTTCTCCTTCCTTTCCTTCCATCCGCCTTTTCTTTCAAATCTTTGCCTTTATCTCACTCATACTTCCTCTACTTTCTTCCTGTGCCACCCCCTTGAAACCACTAGGGGTGTAAGAAAATATCACGATATTATGTTTTGTGATACTGTATCGATTCTCAAAAACACTGTATCGATTTTTTATTAATAGCTTACATGCAAAGATTAACTCTGTCAATACTTTATTTAATTTGCAAAGAGATGCTTGATGGGGTTTGATGCTTCCGATTGCTTAAAAAAAGTCAACTTTTTTTTACTCGGATTTTATGTGTTGTTCTTTATACTGACAGTTCTCCTAAATAATAATAATATATCGCCTTTCTTACAGTATCGCAATAAATCGAATCGTTACCCCTGTATCATGATACGTATCGTATCGCCAGATTCTTGCCCACACACAGCCCTAGAAACCACCTATAATCTCTGCTCTCTATCTGTACAGTAAAACACAACAGAATGTTTGTGTAACCCGGTCTGTGTTGTGTGTAATTTGTTTGTATGTATACATGCAACCTTCTGCCTGTGTGTGTGTGTGTGTGTGTGTGTGTGTGTGTGTGTGCAGAGCAGGGTGACTGTCCTCAGGGCGGCTCTCCACACCAGAACAGAGCAGAGCAGCAGCTGACCAGCTGTCCCCCTCACAGCTAGCAGCATGTTGTCTCTTCTATCTATTCTCTCCATCTCTGTCTCCGTTCACCCTTCCTGCCCCTCTCTTTTTCTTTTCTCCTGCTCTTTCTCTCTTTTTTTTTTTTTATTCCTTCTTTCCCTCACTCGCTCCACACCTTGCCTCCCTTTTTTTAATTCCACCCTCTTTTCCTCATTGTCCACCGGACACGGCGTCACACCCACCGCTCATTGTCATCGTCAGCCCCCTCTCACCTCCCTGTCCCCTTCTTTCTTTACCTTCGCCTTCTCTCCCCCTCCGTCCCCGTCGCTTCTCCCGTTGCACGCCTCAGTAATGTCATTGTAAAAGTATGTCTCTTTTAACCTCATCTAATTTTCATCTCCTCCCTCCTGTCTCTCTTTCCACTCCCCATTACCTCGTTCTTTGACTTTGTTCAAGAACTTCTCTCCGTCAAACCCCCGTTTCCTCTCCATCACATCGGCTGTCTTTTGTAACCGCACAAAAAAAACCTCTTCCCGTTTCACCGATTCAGTCGTCGTAACCGTCGCATGACCTCAATACTTTTCCTCCTCGTGTTTTCCTGTTCCCCTCTCCCCTCTCTTTCTGTCAAACATGCCAGCCTTAGACTTTACATCCTGCCACTTTTTATCCCTCAGTTCATCTCTTACATGGTATTAAAAATATATATCGGCCTTGAAAATGAGCACGGGTGAGCAGGAGAGGAGTGGAAGTCAGATAAGGAGATCATTCTTTTCTCAGAGAGGAAACATGAGGATTTGGCTGCTGTCTTCATTAGGGAAAGGGGCTCAGCACTTGTTCGGTGTATTTTCATCCTATTCTCACTGCACAACTTGTGCAGCAACAGCCTATTGCAATCCACAGTGCACTGATGCACATAGTAGTTTTTGATATACATGTATATTGATAATAGCAAACTGAATGTTGTATGTTCTGCATTGTTCCCTTGCAAACATTTGCCTTTGTTTTTTTGTTTTTGTTTTTACAGACTGCAGATTTCTTCTAGAAATCACTTTAGAGAAGTTGCATGGAAAGGCAATAAAGTGTTCATAATCTGGTGTGCACATTTTGCATTCTGTGCATTTATATCTGCATTG
The DNA here is from genome assembly GCA_916701645.2 of Sebastolobus alascanus. Lineage (NCBI taxonomy): Eukaryota > Metazoa > Chordata > Actinopteri > Perciformes > Sebastidae > Sebastolobus > Sebastolobus alascanus. The sequence continues at coordinate 161,894 of CAKAOJ020000035.1, forward strand.
GTCAGCAAGTCAGGGTGGATGTGTAAGAAAAGTTGACGACCACTATTGCATGAACCTACAAGTTCAGAATAAACGGCAATTATTACGGTCTAATTTCAGACCCCGCATTGTGCTATAAAAATAAATAAAACTACATAAGAGTCCACAGCCATATATCTGCTCTGTGAGACTGTACTTAGGCACAGCAGTACTTTGAGCTCAATGCTAACAATACGAACATGCTGGTGTTGAGCAGGTATAATGTTCACCATCTTGGTTTAGCATGTTAGCATGCTAACATTCGCTAATTAGCACTAAACACAAAGCACAGCTGAGGCTGATGGAAATGTCATTTGCTTTCCAGGTATTAGTTCATTAACCAAAGTACTGGACAAACTGGAATTTTTGACTTGATGATGGCGTTAGATTAAAAGTCAGCGGATCACCAAAGCTATTACAATTCTTTCTGAGGGGAACATGAATGTCTGTACTAAATATCCGATCCATTCAATAGTTGGGGAGACGTTTCACTGAGTCAAAATTGCCATCCTTATGGTGGTGCTAAAGATCGTCAAAGTCAGTAGGATTCATCCTCTGGGGACCATGGATGTCTGTACCAAATTCCATGGCAATATAGCCAACAGTTGCCAAGCTATTTCAGTCCGGACCAAAGTCGGGAGACCCACTGACAGACCGACATTGTCATCCAGACAGTCAGGCCTCTAAGCGTGGCTAAAAAACGGCTGCTGAATCTATTTCTAGATAAAAAGCTTTTACTTTACACATTCAATTTTAAATGCTTTTTTTCCCCCATTGAAAGGCAATAATGTTGTCATTATTATCATTATAAGTGGGCCATTTTGCTGTAGGTCTTGGACAAAGTGGTGAAGCATAATTTCCCATACTGCCTCGAAGTCTTTTGGATGAGCCCTAAAATTCAAATCACGGAGAGGGAGGGAGAACAGTTTTGTGTAATCGCCAGCCTCCTCTGAAAAGTACTTTGACTTTAACATGTGAGGGATTTCGTCTACATTAATGCCCATCTGTCTTCCGTCCTCTCTCTTTTTCTCTCCGTGTCTTTCGCTCCCTCACATCTCTCTGTTTTTCCTCTCAGTCTCACTCTCTCTCTCTCTCTCTCTCTCCGTCTAAGTGGCCTGGAGGATTAAATGTGTTTAATTAAGAGGTGATTATGTGTAGACGGCTGACACAGAGGGGATCGGGACGGCTTCATCCCATCGCCCCTACTGTCATCACCCTGTACCCCCATTCAACCCCTGCAACACACACACACTTACATACACTCTGCCCTGTTTATCCCCCCTTTCACACCTCTCACAGCCTTCCTTCTATTATTTCCTTGCCCTTTTTTTTTTTAAATGATCTTTCTATCTACAGGATTTATTCTCCCTCTTTCTTCTTCGTCTTATTTCGTCGCCCTGAGTGGTGTAGTGTTTAGGAATAATTCTTCTTCCTTCTTGTGTAAACTAAGTGCGGGATTTTTATAGCATGTATATGTCATTTATAGGGCTGTCAATCGATTAAAATATTTAATCGCATGATTGTCCATGATTAATCACAATTTTTTTATCTGTTCAAAATGTAAAGGGAGATTTTTCAAGAATTGAATACTCTTATCAACATGAGAGTGGGCAAATATGCTGCTTTATGCAAATGTATGTAGATATTTATTATTTGAAATCAATTAACAACACAAAACAATTACAAATATTGCCGAGAAACCCTCCCAGGTACTGCATTTAGCATAAAAAAATATGCTCAAATCATAACATCGCAAACTGAAGCCCAACAGGCAACAGCTGTCAGTGTGTCAGTGTGCTGACTTGACTATGACTTGCCCCAAAACTGCAAAATCCCAAATGTGATTATCATAAAGTGGGCATGTCTGTAAAGGGGAGACTCGTGGGTACCCATAGAACCCATTTTCATTCACATATCTTGAGGTCAGAGGTCAAGGGACCCCTTTGAAAATGGCCATGACAGTTTTTCCTCGCCAAAATTTAGTGCAAGTTTGGAGCGTTATTATAAAACCGAGCCCACTACAACCTCCGAAAGATCTACTGCGTTAATGCGTTAAGGAAATTACTGGCGTTAAAACGGATTTGCGTTATTATTGCGTTAACTTTGACAGCCCTGGTCATTACATGTAATCATGGAGGTAACTTGGGCAGAAAGAAGAGAGAAAACAATAAGATGGAAAAGTTTGATAAACACAACAAAATGTGGTTTGAGAAATAGAGTAAATATCATCTTAAAACTAAATAAAAGTTCCAGCTTCATTTCAAAAGTCAAGATTCATTTTTGTTTTTTTAATGAGCGCATCCACCCGATCCATCAGATTTAAAAAAAAAAGCAGCAATCAAAAGATAACTATATCACACACGATAAATATTAAAGACAGACAAAAATGCTGAAAATGCTATCACAGTAGCACTACTTACTGTACAGAATGTACTAAAATGTGTGTGCATGGTGCTGAAAGGCTGATTAGATAACGATGTTGAAGACTACAGACAAATACGAAGACGACATAATGTGAGAAAGCAGAGGAGGTAAAAAAAAAAAAGGGAGATTTAATAGCAGGGGAAGAACGAAAATGGAAGGAGCGAGGCAAAGCAAGACAGAAGAAAGCAGAGTGCTAGTAAGCGCAGTATGGGGTGAAAAAGAGGCCAAAAACTTGTTTATTGCGATGGTGGGAAGATGAAAGTCAAGGGGGAAGCCTCAGCGTTTTTTTTCTTTTTGTCTGTATGTTTGGATGAATACTGCATGTGCAAGTGCGTGCATTTCTGACAGTGCGAAATATGAAAACTATTATGATTAATATATGAACCGGAGCATATGAAACATCTGGTTGTTTGTATCTGTGCGTGTATGCTCCATGAAGCAGCTATCATGTTTATGGATATCATATGGCTTCATGCATGCTTTGGTGAGTAACCAGATAATAAATTAAGCGGTTTAACAATAAAGACATTTATATCAAACGCAGCAATACAAGTCAGTGAGGATACTAGGAAAACAACTGGACCAAAGCTTGGCTCACATATTCTCTGCTGCGCCTGATGACGAGGACAAAATAGTGAGGCAGCGGGGACCTTTGTCCTTTAAAACATGCCATCACTCTTGTCACAAATGGGCCCTCAGGAAACATGCGCACTAATTTGAGTCTCAATCCACTGAAGAAGCACAGGGGTTATATTGAGCATGTATATGTGTGTGTGTACTGTGTGTGTGTGTGTGTGGTCAAAAGAGAAAGAGGGAGACAGATGGGTCACACAGCGTTTCCCTCTGTGGGTTCGGAGCTGGAACACGGCTAATTACATCTTAATTAAAAATGACCTGTCTGTCCCCACGCCTCTTTGCCCATGGTTGACACGCGTGTGCTTGTGTTTATGTGTTAAGACAGACAGACGGCAATTAGAGAGTGAGACCTACGTGTGTATGCTGTAAGTGTGTCAATATAAACGGGTACAAAGGGGGGTTCTGGTGCAGAAATGGAATCATACACATGCTTTTAATGGGTCTATGGTGTCTTCACTGTCCCAGGAGCTCAGTCCTGACGTGTTGTGGTGTGTCTCAGTGGATATTAAGGCTCTGTCCCAGTTCTCTCAATTAAACGACCCCCAAATGTTTCTGAATTCGGGTTGCTTCTCCAGTGGAGTAGAGCAACGAATTTGAAAACGTAGACATTACGATTGAATAGGAAAAATATATCGGGTTAGCTGCAACGCCTGAAAACCACATAAGTATGAGAAAACTAGTTAGGAAGTGAGCAGAGAGGTTGATAGCTAATGATGGATAAATGGATAAAATAGAGAGCTAAAAGCAGCCTAATGGATACATGGTTAAAATAGTTAGCTAAAGGTAATAGATAAACTGTTAAAATGTAGTTAGCTAAAATATATTCTTCGCTAAATGATTAGCTTAAATTAATGCATAAACAATTGAAAAATAAATTAGTTAGCTAAAAGTAACGGATAAACAGTTGAAATAGTTAGCTAAAAGTACCGAAATAACCTAGTATCACGTAGTATCGAAACTTCTCCAGTCAAATGGTACCTGCTTTCGATCCGTTTTGTACCCAGAACTAGAAAAAAACAACTCTTTGTATGGTTTTGCTGGCAGCCAATCACCACAAGCGTTCTACGATTTGACCTCTGAAGCCCTATGGTCCATAGGGCTTCAGAGGTCAAATCGGTATCGGGTCGAAACAGGTAGTAAGTACCCTGTTGCGTAGTTACAAAAAAGTAGAACATATGCATGCCATACCATTTTGAAAAGCTGAGCTCTCAAGCTTCCAGAATCTGTGAACAAACCGTATGTTGTCCAAACTATGTCTTATTACAAAGCATTTTAATAACAAAGTCGTAAAGAACTTCGTAAATATAAGACCTAAGTAGTGATCAAAAGATCTGAGATAATTTTCTCATAACCCTACAATATCATGCTTGGTATCTTTGGAAACTAGAAAATCCGAATCCTGTGACGTGTGAATCGCTCACCGCTACCACAGCAGCTACAACCCATACAGGCTTTGGTGTGGTGAAGTCGAGCGCGCTGTACAGTATGTGACCGAGTTTGCAGTTCAGCGTGCCGAGATGCCACCAAATTGTTCGAAAGTATAGCTATACTACACGCGTGTGGCGTCTGATTAAAATAAATGCGGTGGTGGTGGCATTTTACGCAACTGAATGCTTCCATTCAAATGATGGGTATCGAATGAAGTAGAAAAAAAAATAAATCAAACGAAGTACTCTATTGGTACCGGTATCAAATTTAAGGGTACAGGTATCATCATTTTTTTTTTTTTTTAAATGATACTAAGCCCTAATGCAAACCACACAGATTCACAGACACCCACACGGAGGACTGACCATTGTTGGAGCGTAGTGACCTGGCGGAGATGCCGTTGGTCCCTATAGGATGATGAACCCCGGCTCCATCCACCAGTCCTCCCTCCCCTGGCTGCTTCATGAGCTCCGTCAGAGTCCTGGAGGGAAGACGAAAAACACACATTTACAAAGAGGACTGAAGGGACAGTGTTAGAGAGATGTGATGAGGGAGATAATGATAAAAGACAGAAAAAGGGAACACATGTTCATGTGGACATAATATGATAATTATTAAAAGTACCCAAACAGCCTTCATGTTAATAGCTCTACCAGAGGAGGAAGAAAAGTTTGAAACAGATTGTTCACGTCTATAAAAAACAAACCCAAACAGAAAACGCTCAGAATTTAATTCAAGAAAGTGGAACCGAGGATGAAAAGCATGAGTCTCTGGATGTTTGCCAACTGGGAGCATCAATCATTTATCAAAAAAAAAAAAAAAAAAATCAACTTCCCCTCTTGCCATCTTTTATTGTTTGATGCCTTTGAACAAGTTCTGAGGCGTCCTCAAAACTGGAACAGAGGCAGGAAACAGCCTTCCAACATGCAGATTTAACTCTTTCAGAGCACTCAGAACCTGCAGCTGTACACAAGGATATGAACTGTGGAAGATGAAACGATGTTTTTTTTTCACAAGTGGTGGTTTCAGCCAAGTCATCTGATTTCTCAAAGTGTGTCTCATACAAAGCTGCATCCCTGTCGTGTGTGTGATTGCAGTTTAATAAGGTAAAGGAAAAAAAAATCCAGATGTAAATAAGCATGCTCATATGAGGTTTTATTCTACTACTCTCTCTACTACCAACTTTTTTAACATACGAGGACTATTGACCGGGGTCCCTGAGGACCCCAAGAATAAACTACTGTAAGAAACAACCATCATAGCAAAATGTTAAATTATTTCTCTCAAAATTACTATTATGTTATGTAATTAATGTCATCTGAAGAAAAAAAACAGATTGGTCGCTCGTCCCAGTCACTATACTCAACCCAGTCGGTCACCATTTTGGACCCAGTCGGTCGGTCGCTCTATCCAGCTGGTCGCTCGCTGGACCCAGTAGGTCGCTATACTCAACCAAGACGGTCGCTCGCTCGCTATTCTCGACCCAGTTGATCACTATACTCGAACAAGTCGGTCGCTATACTCAATCCAGTCGGTCACTCGCTCAACCCAGAAACCGAAAGAATAAACTACTGTAAGAAACAACCATCACAAAATGTTAACTTACTTCTTATCAAAACTTGTTATGTGATTACTGTCATGTGAAGAAGAAAAAAAACAGCTTATTATTATTTTAGGAAAGTTACAGATTTGCATATTGTATAAAATGGAAATAGACAGAGCACATGAGGAAATGTGTGTCTGCTGCATCTGTGTCTGACTGAGAGAATGCCCCTACCCCCCTGATAGTGTGTGATACTTTAAATTAGGACCAATGGGAAACATTTTATCTATCTATTTTATTTGAGCTATTTAAAATACAGGACTGGGGTCCCACAGGACCCCAATACATTGGTCTTTTTAAAAAGCACTAATTAAAACAGAAACAGAAAACAATGATATGAAGTCATTAGGAACAAATTGATTGACAAAGTCATGAAAAATTGCAATAATAGAATAAAGTACCTGTGCGATATGACAAAAAGTTATACCTCTGGCGTCCGCGGGGACCCCAGTCGGTAGGATGAGGGTTAATTGGTTTTATAAGCTTTCCAGTATTTGCTCACATTAACAAGAGAACGCTCAACATCAACATGCAGCCACTGACAAGGAAATTATAGCGACATAGTCAACAAATCAGCTGTGACCTGAGAGCTGCAATCAAGAGAGCCGTAAATATTTCCTCACTGTTAATCTCACTGTTGAAACCCCGAACGCAGCCTTCTTAAATGCAGCCGAGCAATTGTCTTTTTATTAGCCCGCTGTGAAATGATTGCCTGTGGTCATGGGAGCAGTAAGCATAAACACATGAACACCTGTACTACATAATGCAATTCAACACAGTAGACTTGCAAGAGGCGCTAAGTATTAGGTGCCGTTGTGAAGGTCATACCGTTTATGTAATTTGTTCATGGCAGATGTTCTATCGCAAACTTATTTTCTGGGGACCCATTCTTTAAAAATGACAAACCATCGCACCCAAATTCCAAATTAGCCCTATCTATAAATAGTGAGAAGAGTGAATTTGTGCGTCCTAACTATTTTTACTGCCATTTTCGCATCACCTCATCTTATCATGAATAGGTAAACCAGCCATTTTGAAGAGATATACATTCGATAAATCACAACTTCATTTTATGCACGTGTTATTGAAAACATATACACATGTTAAATACGTTGTAAACGAGACCAAATCAATGCATTTAGGTGGAGTTAGCTCATTCTCTTCATTTCCTCTCGTCAGTTAAACAATCTACATTTCTGTAAGTTAACAGGCTCGTGTGTTTTTCTTCTCTTCAGTAAAAACAAACAGAATGTACGCTAGACATTCATATTAGATTCAATAGTTATAAGTAGGCTACAATTATCCGAACAATACGAACATTTAGACTCCCTCTTGCGGCTCAAAGGTGTACTGCAGATATACTTGTTAAATAAAAGTCCGTTGAGGAAATTTAGCAAATGTATTTGGCTCTCGTAATCAGTAGGGCTGCCCCCTCTTAGTCAGTCAGTTGACTAATCGGACATTTTGGTCTTAGTTCACTACGATATATTTAGTCGATTAGTCATTTTTTTACGCTTATGGCTGATGCGGTGAAGGAATCTCCCCCCTGCGGTGATAATGATTGGCTCAACAGCGCAATATGCTGTATTATTGCCGGGTTGTTTTTGTTTATTTATCCCGATTTTAGTGCTATAGAAATAAGCTTCATTGTTAGGCTATTATTAAGCATATTGTTGCTTTGTAATAGCAGAAGATGAGAAAATGATGATGTTTTAAAGCTATTTAAATACTTGTTTTTTGTTAATTGCAGAGCACAGAAAGGAAATAAGGCGCAGCGTTTTTTTCAGCTGATATGCTCTGGTTGCGTCTGGTTGCTATGATACGGAATATCCACAGAAGTAAAAACTTTGGAACAAGGTAGAGTACTTGCTCAGGATGAAGGGAATGCCGAAACACGTAGGGAGAGAGGATGTGTATTCATTTCTCCTCCATTGTTGTTGTTGTTGTTCTGCACTTGTAGCCTACTGCACATGTAGGAGGTGACAGTTGGTCTTTGTGGTATATGTCCCGCCCCCTTCTCCATTGTGATCGAGCTGCATTTTACCCAAAGTTGAACTTTTTTCAACTCTCGGCGACCAGAAAAAAAACAAACGTGCAGCGCTCAGCGCAGGATAGACGCTCAGATGCTGGTGTTTGTAGCATAGTGTAAATACACGGCGCTCCCTTTGCGAAGAATTCAAAAATTGAAAGACGTGAACATAGCGGTTGTGGCAGTTGCTTGCTATCCCCTGCTGTTGGGTTGTCACTAGCGCGGTACTGCAATATTGCGGTTATTGCGAAGACCTATTGATGCTTCTTTCACGCTGAACGACCTATTTCCAAGAAACTTATGAGCACATCTCTGGTAAAAACAAGTTTTTAAAGTGGTGCCTCTGTGTGATTCTTTGTGGAGAAACCCTTTTACTTTTACAGATCTGTCGATTAAATCAACCAATCGATTGGTCGAGGACAGCCCTGGTAATCAGGCCTTAAAATGTGATCAGCTGTTTTTGTCTTTATGGGCTACTTCGTCCACCAAATTTGAGAAGAAATCAATTCATGAGTTTTGGAAATATCCAGCTGAGACAGAAACTAACAAATGAACTGACGGGGTAGAAACACGCTCTCCTTGGCGCAGGCAATTATACGGTACAATTCAATTTCTACTAGACACCAAAGAAATGCTCACGGATGCTGCTGAGAGACTTCAAGTGACTCCACAGTACAGCTCCAAATCAGAAGTATCAGGCAGGAAAAAAAATCTGAAATTAGATTGGTATTTCGTTCCTCTCCCTTGACACCCTTCTCACAAGCTAAGGTGCCATTAAGCAATCCTCAGCTGCTCCAGTGGAGCCGCACGGCGACCAGCAGCCGTCTGTGGTTGTACTGGGCAGCTCCCTGGTGTGAATGTGAAAAATACCTAGCTCAGCAAAACTTCCCCAGGATAAATTAAAATCAGGAAAAAAAAGTTTGTTTGATATTACACCCCTGCTGAGATGCCAAGTCATCTCTTCTGGCAAATATGTTCCATTTTTTTTTTCAAGTGGAAACGCCCACTCACTGGTTGCAAAAAGCAGTGACGTAGGTTACCAAAGTAAGCTAATCAAAGCTAATCAATAAGGTTATGAATCATGTGAACGGTAGCACTAACTGAGTCAAAGTTAGCTGTGCTAAGTTTGGAAATAAATGAAAGGGTTGATTCGATTCGGTTGTACGTATACTCCAGCGTTCTGGGAGGTAAAATGACTGTTTTTGTGAATGGAATCTAGTCTAGTCTTGAAGACCGAGATATAACGGCTTCAGTGGGCTGTCTGATGGTGAGGTAAAGCGTTTGTGGACGGGAGCAGCAGAATTCTTTTTAAATATTATTATTTTTATTATAATTATTTTCGCCATCTAAAAAAAACGATATCACGTTAAGTGTACGCTATATTTAGAATATTTTCACTGCTTTGCTTCGCCATCAGACAGCCCTTTCCAACGGGGGACTGAAGTTGTTATATCGTGGCCTTCAAGACCAGACCAGACTCCATTCACAAAACCAGTCATTTTACCCTGGAGGAACACGGGAGACGCTGGTTTACCGCTGCATCGATCGGTTCGTTTGTCTTATTCTTTGACTTTCGGATCCGCCCTAATGTGGCGTCCACACAGCAGTACATTGCCTAGCTTCCGTGCCGGTGCTCCTGTCTGCATCTCCAAACTGGGAGCGTGCCGACCGCCATCTAAGTTACTGTATGAAACGTTAATACGCTGACTATAAGGATGTATGTATACTACGTATCAGCGTCAGCATGCAGAAATTATATATTAAAACCTCCAAAAAAGAATGGAACCGCCCTTTAAAACCACAACATTTCAGGTCTGACAGCCACAATGAAACTTTGATGATTTCCATGGGGAAATTAGTGCATTGACAGGCATGCAAGGACGATAAATACCCATAAGGTATAAATACCCACAGGAACACATATACTGTACCCGCACATGCAAATAAATTGCCCTTTGCATTTTCTGATTGCTAACCAATCAATTCTCCCTCTCTTGTCTCATTAATATCTGTCCACTTTCATTCCATTACTTCATTTGCCTCCCCCCCCCCCCCCTCATTCTCGATGGTTATAAAGCGAGCTGAGGCCGTATCCCCGTCACTCTCTCCCCGCCCGCTCGCTTTCGTCCCCTCGAGAATGCTTAAGAGCGCTATTGTTGAGTACTTGTTGTTCTCTACACCCTCTATCTCCCTGGAAACATCTTCCCTTTCTTTCTCTCCTCTTCTAATCCCGTCTGTCTTATCTTCTCAACTTTCTGCGTCTGACTCCGTTCCCCTCCCGCTATCTCTACCCCCCCCCCGCTTCTTCGTCGCTGCGAGCCTTTTATCTCCCCCTGTATCGCTTCCTCAACGCTCCGTCTCTCTTTCTTCTCCTCTCAGCCCTCCGATTCCGCCTCTCTTGCACTCTCACATTGTCGTGTCTGGTCCGTCTCACCCTTTGGCCCAATTTTCTATTTTCTTTTCTCTCTTCCCCTTGAGTATTCTCAGCCCTTCCCTCCCTCGTTTCTCTTCCCCTCCCCGAGGAAACTGTCACATAAACTATTCCAACTTGCAATATTAGCACTCTTGAAATGATACAGAGTGATGCGAGGACATCAGAGCTGCCTATGAGCGCACACAAACACAACCCATCAGTGACTCCAGGAAATAATAAATAATAAAGTGATGGCACGCATCTACCGGCAGCTTTCACCTCTGCCAGCTTTTCACCACGTCGTTCTCACGAATGGCAAATGGGCACCGCCGAAGTTGTGGGGGAATTCAAATACTCTCTAAACCCCAGATCAGAATAGCATCCACCCCGTCTATATGCCGAGGGATATCTGGCTCTTTCATGATAAGGGTGGAAGCTCTAGAAGTGTTGACATGCAGCACTTCAAACAACACACACACACTTCAAGCACAGATATGAGGGAGGATAGAAGATGCAGTATCCTGCAGGCCAACACATGACAACATATACAGTACATACCACTTCTCAATTCTGGAGGAACTTCTATTCAAACGCTGTCTTTTTTCTAAAAGCTGAGCGTTTTATAAAAGGATGATAGTTGGTTAAACAAATCTTCTCTCTGAAATGTGTCAAATGTTAACTAGTTGTAAACCCACTGGAATTGAAACTGGGCTGTTTCAGTTGAGCTGATGTTACTGGCAGTTTGGTACGCTAAAAGTTGCAGTCGGTAACTTTAAACAAATGTGATAAAAAAAATTTTTTTTGTTTTGTTATAAAACTGTCACTATCTCCCGACAGTTGTGCATGAGACAGATAATCTGGAAAAAATCATGTTAATTCCTGCGTTTGGTCTTAGAAACTACAAATTTACAACAGAAAGACATGGGCTTTTACCATTCAGGGTGGCTCAAGTGAAATGATGCTATTGGTTGCATTGTGGGAAATGTAGGAGTCATTGTTTTTGCAGCTTGGCATATACCAGGGACTAAAGTCAGGATATCTCTTCTTCTGTTTGCTTTGATTTTAACCATTGTTATTAAAAGCTGTTTGTTGTGAACACCCCAACTTTATGGGTGTGAAGAGATTCTGCTGTAAGGATGTATAGCACCAAAGGTATGCTAGATGCATGAGTCTGACAGAGTTATGGATACTGTGTTATAAGAGGTCACTATTTGTTTGCATCTCATTTTGCTAAATCATGTGTGTATTTTCGTATCCGTTATAACTCCAATGTCATTGTGCACCAATCACCTAAATTAAGTAGAACAACAGCTGGCTTCTGAGCAACACCAGTACAGGGTGTAATATGCAGTGCATGCTGGGACAGCCCACCATGTAGTTTGACACCACAAAGTCAAACTGCAGTACTTTGAACTTTGTATGAGTCACGTTTAATTAATTTTTTACTTTTAAAGCATTGATAACTGCTCTTGCTGCCCGTATTGCATTCTTGATTTAAATGTCAGGACAAAGTACTTTATTCACTTATAACATCTCTCTCATTTTTATACAGTACAAAGACAAAGGCTATTTTGTTAAAGCTGTGTCAACTTTCTTCATATGGAAAACTCACTATTGTTAAAATTTTTGTGTTAAAATGTTGTTTTCTAAATTAATTATTGTTAATCAATTTCATGATGTTTGCATCCACACAAACCCCGGCGAGCCTAATTTCCTATTTAATTACAAAAGAATTGATTTCCCTTGTAATGCAAGACAGGATATGAATTGAATAATGAATAAAAGCTGATGTACAGAGACTGTCTTTTTCAAAACTCATAAACAAAAATGATTCAGCCGCAGGCTGTAAATATCCGCCACAGAGGGGTTTAATCCCGTGTGGTTTGGTGGAAAACTCCACAGAAACATCTCCTGGCAGTCTGACAGGCTTAAAGTTCTCATGAAACGGCGAGCAGAGTGTTGTTTGATTCCACATATTAACGTGTTTCCTATAAAAACAGTAAGCTAGGGGGGGACTTGTCACGGATCTGGATCAAAGAGGCGGACTGATGGTCCCACAGACCGACATTTTCATCCGCAGAGTGACGTCGCTAGCATGTCTAAAAATCACTTCATAATTTGACCACAGACTATATAAGAAGTGATCTTGGTCTTGGTTTTTTGAAACCAGAAGTGACACGAGAGGGTGGAGCTAAGTACAACCGAACGCTGAATAAGACATTTTTAGGCAACCAAACTGTTACAATTAACTTTCATGAACTGAAAACACACTGTGAAAGGGTTAAAGTTGTAAGACGGAAATACTGTCAACTCCCAGTCCGGACAACGCCGTGGTAGCGACCTGTCAATCACAAGGTAGCCCCGCCCTAAAGCATACCCTGCTTTATGGTCTATTTGACTCTAAATGGGACCATAATTTACTTGATGAACATCATGCTGTATTGAAGAAGACTTGAAACTAGCGATTGAGACCATAAACTCATGTTTACAATGTTTACTGAAGTAATAAATCATGTGAGAAGTAGGGTCATTTTCTCATAGACTTCTATACAATCTGACTTCTTTTTGCAACCAAAGGAGTCGCCCCCTGCTGGATATTAGAAAGAATGCTAGTTTAAGTCACTTCAGCATTGGCTTCACTTTTCAGACCCGGAGGTAGCGCACTGAATTTGAGCAGCAGTCTTCATGATATACATATAATTTACACTCAGTTCATTAGTTACTGTACACTTAAATGCAGTTTAATACACCATAAAGCTTCATTAGAAACAACAATATAAATAAAATAATCTGACACATTTATATTTGTCTCATTGCTCAGGAAAATGTGATCCTCTACCGTGGCTCTAAATGTGCCCTTGAACACTGTTCTGCCACAGTAAGGACTCCAGGAGAGCAGCTCAGCTAAAGGCTAACTTCATGAGCTCACTTATTGTTTTGTTGTTGTGACAGAAAACTCAAAAGGATGATTAAGAGTCCAGCATGATGATTAAGTCACTTCCTCACTTGTTTGCACACTCACTCTGATGCATGCAAATCTGCAAATGCAATGTCAATCGAGCGAGTGGTTTGGGATAGAATTTTATTTGCAAGTATTAAAGAGGACCGTTTGTGCTTTTGTGCTTTTCCCCTTTCCTTTAGAGTGCTGTATATTTTTTTGTGCATGTAAAAGGTCTGCAAAGTTTCAAAGCCCAAAGTCCACACCAAAGAGAGTTACTCTTCCCCACAGAAACTCTGCCCCTGAACCGCCTGAAACGCCTCGCTTGAAGTCCCGCCTTTTCTTCCGTAACATGGTGATGTCACCAAGTAACACAATTGCCTAATACCTGCCTAGCGGCTAGTTTGGCACGCCGTCAAACAAAGTTAGTTAGAGTGGAGCTGGAGCGGAGTCCGAAGAGTTTGGTTTGGTTGGCCAATCATAACAGTGGGCCAGCTGACCAATCAGAGCAGACTGGGCTTTTCAAGTGGGCGGGGCAGGAGGTCAAACAGAGCGTTTCAGACAGAGGGCAAAAAGACGTGCTGCAGCACAGCCGGTAAGAGAAAAATAAAGAGTTTTTTTAAACATGTTCTAGTAGAAACCCCAAATCCAAGCATGTACAACTATTTATTTTATGGTCAAATTGAAAATCAATGCTATCAAACACTGTGGAACCACTTGCAACCACACAGTTTTGTGTTTTTGTTAGTGTATCACAACCTTGCAGTGGCCCGGTCCTTGTTGTATAACTAAATGCGCACTATTGCTTTCAATTGTAAAAGTGTGTGTTCGTGCTAAAAATAAAGTGAGAAAAACACCCCACGGTCATGTAATAAGACATTCAGTATTGTTCCGCACACAGACACACACTGGCGCGCACACACAAACACATTTACTCCCCTGGGTGTGTAGCACAGCATTTTGTAGCTGAATCACTCTTCACTGTCACAGCAGGTCAGTTTATATTACAAGGCCCCCCACAGATGATTCCAGGGCTCTGTAACCTAGCATGGGACCGAGCATGGAGATACAACCCTGCTGTTTTCAAACAGGGGATGGCGTATAATTGTTTGTGATGCTGATGGTGCTCCCAGCCTACAGTTGTGCCACCCGCCCGAACACAAAGACACAGATCGCGCTCACACACTCGCACAAACAGAAGCTTCAGACACTCACACAGCTGCCGGTGTCCTACCTACGGTTGTGCCTAGAGGGAGTTAATAGATGCCACACAGGAGTGACTCACCCTTTAATTCTCATTGGTGGTAATTTAGAGAGGTTACAGTGGGAGGGAAATGTGTGTGCGCTGGTTACCAAATAACAAAAAAATCCTCCAGGGCAGGGAAAGGGAATTTTAAAATGAGCAAGCCAGGAGGATGTAGGAGACTTTATGACCATGCGGGGGCTGTTTTCTCTCTGTCCTGTCTCTCATATTTCACTACTAATTAGAAATGTGAGACCTCGAAACACAAAACAATCTTCTTCATTATGACCAAATGATCAGATTTTCGACCTACTTGTTGAATATTAAATACTACGCCTGAGTGTTTTGTTTTTATACTTCAATAATACGATTAAGTAGGTTTCCATTCTGCTCCATGTTGGTTGCAATGAGCAGCTCTTTTGAAGAGTTGGATTGTTATGTAAATCAAGTTATAGTTCATAGTTATTGTTGCCTCTGAATGGGCGGTTTGAGCTAGAATGCCAAATGAAGCCTTTGTAAGTAAGAGGATATATTCACATGTAGCATATAGGGCTGGGACGATACACTTACTGTATCTCCCGATTTGATACTATCACGATTATTGGTTGCCGATTCGATATGTTTTTAAGTATTGCGATTTGATATCACGATTTTTGCAACACTAGAACATGGGAAAAAGTTGAATCATACACTTCTAGGGACTTTTACTTTGGAAAATATCTAAATTAATACAGTAAAAATGTTTAATTTTCAGCATATATGTAGTCAGAGATGTCCTGAAGACAAATATATATATATAAGTCATTGTCAGGCATTATTCTTTTTTTTTTCTCAGTAACCTAAAAATCATAGAATAAAGACATTTCCCTCACAAATTAGTTAAAATGTATAAGGGACATTTAATGTTTTATACTTCTGGTGAATATAATCCAGTCAATCTAATTTCCATATATGTATTTTGCATATACGGTTCCCTTTGTTAACATCTTATTTTGAAAACCAGATGTAGTCACACGTGTATACTTCCGCTAATTTTTGCCAAGTCCGTCGCTAGCTCGGCCGTCAGCTCTTTATACATCCATGGACAGCTCCATCGGGGCAGTTTGAATGCATTTAACATAAATGTCTATATAGGTGCTCTACAGTTGTAGCGTCGGCCGATTTGACCACGGAGATGCGAGTGACGGCTGGCTTGACCGCACGTTACCACAATACGATAAGTTTCCTGTCTATGACAGAGTTAGGGTGCAGTTTTAGCCGTAATGTCTAGCTCTGCTTTTCCTGACAATGTGTGAAACCCAAAGTGTTTCCATACTTTACTGTATGTGTTGTGTTTACCACTTTGGATTTAAAATGGGAGGGTGCAGGTCGTATTCACCTGGGACCTCCTCCGTTTTCTGCTTTTTCGATTCAGTTCGCTGAGGCCGACTGCGGTTTGTTTTGGTTGACGGATACGGAACGGATATGACGTCACGTTACTCAGACTACAACGATAAAAGCCGTAACCTCCTTCTACCTCTGCATAGACTCAAATGAAGCAAATATATTGATTCTGTCATTAAAAAATTGATTTCAAAATCGTAAAAAAAGAAAAACAAAACAGCAATACATAGGTGAATACATTTTTTTTCCCATACCCTAGTAGCATAGTGTGTGTGCGCTGTAGTTTATCCGTCTCTTCATCTCTCCCTCCTTCTTTTTATCTTATGGTTTTATGAAATGACAGAGCCAACACTTGAAGTCTCGCTTCATCAGTAATTCACTGCACTTTATCCCACCACTGCTGTCAGAGCGAGGGAACACACACACACACACACACACACACACACACACACACACACACACACACACACACACACACACACACGGCCAAGATTCCCACACACAGATAGTAGGCTAAACGGACACTGTAGCGGCACAAGCGGTAGCATGAATTATCTCAAAGGGGGCCTGATGCACCAGTCCCTCTGACACACAAACATTTGCGTGCTCGTACATGCGTGCACAGAGCAAGACACCCAGATACGCATGTAGCTGCCAGATAGTGCACCCTTGTAGGCTTGGTACAGAGCCTGGATCTGTCTCCCACCCTGCTACACTCCTATTAGAGCTGACAGCTGCCAAATAATGTCCCTTGGCGTGGCTGAGCGCCTGCCATGCCAGGGCCGGTTTGTGTTCATGCATACTAGTCTCTCATCCACTAACACAAGTGTGTGTTTACATGTGTGTATAACCCCCACATAGGACGAGTTTTATTCCAAAATATTGTCTCCCTTTTGGAAAAAAAAATGGTGCCTTATTATTCACAAATAGAGATATACCTTCTAACACGTGTGTTAAGGCCATAGAGAGTATTGATGTAAAAATGATCATTCCCTCTAATATTGGAAATCACATGGCAGTTGCAATATCAGTCAAAATAATCGCAATGAGATATTTTTTCAAAATCGTGCAGCCCTAATAGACAGCATTTAGGATCAATAATAATTTAAATTTTTTATCCAAATTAACTTATTGACTGCCTTGCTGTTATCATTTGTCAGATTATTCAACTATCTGTTTAGACGCATGCTGGGACAACCTACAATCCCAGTGGACCAATCAATGACAACTAGGATGAAAAATGTTTTTTTCACGACAAAAATGAGACCAAAACTAAATAGAAAGTAGCCTTTGAAAACCGGAACTACGTATGATGAACCGTATTCAATTTTTTGTTGACAAATAAAAACTACACAGTAATGCGAAAGGCGGACGAATGGACAAATACGTGAATTACCGTTTTAATACTTCTTCAATGACCTGCATGCATCTGTAGAACCACACTTCATCCTCTGCTGCTCAAAACCATCTCTCCTCTTCAGAAGCTGATTTAGCTGCTAACGAGCAGCATCTCGCTAACGTTAGCGCAACACGGTCAAGTGCTGTGAATGAAATTAGAAGGAAATTCGCAAAAGAAATATTACATTAATGTTATCCAACGTTTTAGCTCTCAGGGTAAACCCAGACAGTAGGCAGTATTTTAGTGAAAATGGGAGTTAATATCACAAGGTCGCGTTTTCATGTAGTGCTCACCTAGCATTACCGCTGCTATGTGCTGCGCTAAGGCTAGGTGAGCAAAACCAAAAGTGCTGGGCAGCTACAGTATGTTCACACAGTTTGCAATGACAGCTGTTGTCTGGTAAATGTACAGCACTTATATCTTACCACACAGCTTTTTTTTTGCCTCCGTTTCACCCATTCACACACACACACACACATACATACATTCATGGCAGCGCTGCCATGCAAGGCACTGGCCTGTCCATCGAGAGCAACTCGGGTTTCAGTGTCTTGCTCAAGGACACTTCAACATGCATGCGGACAGGAGGAGCCGGGGATCGAACCACCAACCTCGTGATTAAAGGACGACCCGCTCTACCTCCTGAACCACAGCAAAGACATGCAGGTTAAGTTCATTGTTGACTCTAAATTGCCGGTACGTGTGAATGTGAGCGTGAATGGTGATAGTCTGGCGAACTGTCCAGGGTGTACCCAGTGTCAGCTGGGATCGGCTCCAGCCCCCCCCCCCGCAACCCTTAACAGGATAAGCTTTTACAGATAATGGATGGATGACAAAAATGTCACCGCAGAAAACAAGACTAAAATGTTTTTAGTTTTTGTTGACTACAGGCCGTTACACAGCGGGGGCATGACGAATAGATGACACAAAAATGCAAAATACTCGTCTGCGAATATTATATATCTAGAGCTTTTATTTTGTAAGGGAAGAACAGAAGGAGTCAATCTAGTCTGTGCTACCGTTGTCAAGGTTGAAAGGAGTAATAAAATGTACTGTCCTCGTTCGGACTACGAAACCTCAGTGTTGTTGTTTTATAAAAATAGCCGCAACTTAACCCGTTCCGCACAACTTTATTGGTTGATGCCTTTATTCGCGGAGCAAAAGCCCAAAAAATTGTCCTCATACCAAAAAAAAATGATGTTGTTTTTTCGCCGCGTAATATTCGCGTTCTGTGTGAAAATACTCATGACAAAAACAACAGTTTGAAAAAATATATTGGCATGTGAATTAATTGCAACAAACAAAACGGCCCCGGTGCGTAAAGGTCTTAAAATGTGACTAAAACTAATATAATGTTTGTCAAAAGACTGAGACTAAACTAAACCAAAATCAATCAATACTGTATGTCCTCAAGGACTCAAAACTCTCTATACAAAAGCTGTTTTTTACTAAATTGTTCACCATGTCTGATAAAGAGAAACATCCCTGTTTGTTGTCAGTCATCGGTTCTCCTCTCATCTCCATTTCAATATCTCTGAAAATGTTACAGTAATGACAATAAAGATTCTGGGTGATTTTTGCTACACAGATTTATACACCAGCGTGCCTGGATTGAGCAGTAAAATAAAAATGTGCAAACTCAAAGCCAGCATGCTGGAAGCCGCATGAACCCGTTGCTGGCAGGATCTCAGCGCTGAGGCTGTAGTGTTGCTGACGATGATGTCACAGAAAATACCATATGTCAACCTCTGAGTCACCGCCTGCACTCATTATTTTTGGGCCGTCTTTATTTTAGAAACAACAAAACACACACACACACACACACATTTATACAAAGATTCACTCTCCTCAAGGGATTTGTTCTCAAACATTCATCAGTGTGACGCACACATAAACCCACGCATGAATACACCTACACTCAAACACACATTTGTCAGCAGAATATCTATCATCCCGTGAAGCCTTCGACATTATTGATGATATACAGGTACTCAGCATGCCATGATCTCGCCGTCATCCATCATTACACTGAGATAGGCGGGATGATATTGATCTGTTTTATCAGATATCTATCACTGTCTAAACAGATTAAACCACTCATTAGGAAAGCCTGTAGGAGAGGTCATTATAGGTGTCCATCAAATAAAATAGAACACAGTGCATCTAACTATAAAGCTAGCAATCTCTGTTTGTCTTTCTGTCTGTCTGTCCTTCGCACATCGAGTACTGCTCATCCCATCTACTTCACACATGGCGGTTGTATTGCTGGGGACCCAAGGGAGTGAACCTTAAAGGTACTGTTTGTAACTTCTTACACTTACACTCTTGTAAATCATTGCGGGTCGGTGTCCCATGCGCGCTCGCGTGTGGCTATGCGGTTCCAAAACAAACTGCACGGAAGCACCAAAACTGCAAAGTAATATCTAGTGAAGCCCGTCTTGTAAAACAGTGTCAACTTTTCCTGCTCTAGCCCCCCCGACCGCGGCCAGAAGACACAGGGGAGACCGTAGCTTTGGTCTCCAGGGCCGGAGTCTCTGCTGTACTCTGCTCCTCTGCCTGCCTGCTTGCCTTCACTCACACACCGCGCTCGTCCTCACACACCGCGCTCGTCCTCACTCGCTCTCTCGCTCCACCTCTCACGTGCATGCGCGCACACTACACACTGCAGAAGAGTTAGTTTAGCTCTGAGAATATCTAGTGAATGTACAGTGGACGTTTGTGCAGAAATAAATGCTGATCGTTTCCCCGCCGTCTTGAATTGTGTCCACTCTGTTTTTCTGCTACTCCTCCGACAAATTTCGAGCAATCGTCACCAAATTTGGTACAGAACATCTCTGGTCCAAGCCATATCCAATCCATTAGGGCTTCACGATTATGGCAAAAATGATATCACGATTATTTTTTGATCAATATTGAGATCACGATTATTATCACGATTATTCATAGATTTTAGGGACAAAATGTTTTTATTGAAATTTCACATTTAAAAAAACAGAGCGCTGCTTTCACTTCCATGTTGTGCTACATTCCAACCGTCAGAAACTCTAAATGTTATCCTTTTACTTTGTTATTGTCATCTATAGTGGTTATTTGCATAAAAACACACAATACAAATGATTAGGAAAATAATTGATTGTATTGATTGTATTTTTATTTAAATGTTTGCTTTGATTAAAAAGAATCTTGGCATTGATAGTTCTAATTTTGTATTAGAAGCTGCTTGGAGCTAGTGTCAGGAAGTTAAACAGGTCATATTCCCCTCTCTATTATCTATTTTCAAACAACTGGATTTATTGAAATGTCTCGCCAAAAACTACATTTTACAAGATAACATTTGAACGCATCATGATAGCGTTATAATTTACCATCGCCCAATTTTTTTTTTTTTCAAGACTGTAACTTGAATCAAGCTTATTGTAGGGATGAATGTAACGGTACATTCACACTACCATTTCATTCAGCCAGTGGGGGTCAAAACCCCAACCATCCATCCCTTTGACATGGACAAAGGGATCAATTCACCATTTTATGCCTTTCATGGAACACACAACCTGTACATGTCATGTACTGTAAATATGTCACGGTCAGGGCAGCATTGATGGATTAGCATCACCACAGCACTCTATCATCAGTGCACCGTGACAGGAGGCTCCAGTAAATGGTGTTAGCGGCGTGTGAACTGCGGAGTTAAGTGACCTTGGATTACGACCACTGGCACGGACACATGGCCAGTATGATGGTCAATCGCTCAGGGAGCAGTTTGCTCGGTTCAGGAAGGTGAGACACAAACACAAAAAAAACCACACTACAGGATGGATGGATGGATGAATGGCAGATCTTAACTTGGCTCATTTTGGATGCAGTTTACATGAGCAGCGGGATGTGGCAGCTCTGCGTCTCCCAGATGGGTGCTATTTGTGGATAAGGGGATGCAGCTGGTCAGCCAGCTATCAATGTGAACTATCAATGGACATGCAAACAGCTTGAGTAGACACCCAGGACTGGCTGTTGCATGAGTACACATCAACAGATCCTCGTTTTCCGGTTAGTGTCACATCATGCCAGATTTATGATTCGATAATGTATGTTTTTTTTTGGTACTGTTCACTTTGAGAGTTGATGCATATTGTTCCTAATCAATATGTGCATAACATAAAACACTCTCTCAAACTCTATCAATACCACTCTCATGTCTGTGTGCTAAATGTGAAGCCACAGCCAGCAGCCGGTTAGCTTAGCTTACCATAAAGACTGGAAATGGGGGGAAAACATCTCGCCTGACTCCATCCAAAGGTTAAAAAAAAAATCCAACTACCAGTCACCTTGAGGTTGCCAGGCAACCAGCGAAGATTCCAGGAAGTTACTGCGCCCGGCCAAGAAATAGTCCAACAGTGAGCTTTAAAGCTTTAAAGGTGCTGCTGGGTGAATTCTGTTGCATTCAGACCAGATGGCAACTTCCTTGGTTTGAAAAGTGAAGCCAATGCTGAAGTGCCTTAAAGTGGCATTCTTTCTAACAGCCAGCAGGGGGCGACTCCTCTGGTTGCAAAAAGAAGTCTGATTGTATAGAAGTCTATGAGAAAATGACCCTACTTCTCACTTGATTTATTACCTCAGTAAACATTGTAAACATGAGTTTATGGTCTCAATCACTAGTTTCAAGACTTCTTCAATACAGCATGATGTTCATTTAGTAAATTCTGGTCCCATTTAGAGTCAAATAGACCATAAAGCAGGGTATGCTTTAGGGCGTGGCTCCCTTGTGATTGACAGGTCGCTACCAAGGCGTTGACCGGTCTGAGAGTTGTCCGGTCTGGGAGTTGTCCGTGCCTTCCTCTTACAACTTTAAATCCTCTCACAGTCTGTTTTCAGTTCATGAAATTTAATTTAACATTTAAGTCACTGAAAAATGTCTTATTCCGCATTCGGTTGTACTTAACTCCACCCTCTCGTCACTTCTGGTTGCAAAAATCCAAGATGGCAACTGCCAAAAACAAAGATGGCGACAGCCAAAATGCGAAACTCAAGGCTTCAAAACGGCAGACCACAAACCAATGGGTGATGTCACGGTGACTACGTCCACTTCTTATATACAGTCTATGCGTCCTCGGTCCTCCCCACACCTCCAGCCCCAGCAATAAGCTAACGCATCCCACAGCAGTTTCTCCACTGAATGCAGAGACCAAACTGATATCGACTCTCCATTAAACTCCCAGTAAGACAATGAATAAGCCGACCCCCACATTTTCCAAGTAATTAGCGTGTCTGGGATTAGTAATTATTATATAATTGGTAAATTTCTTACACTGCTCAAAGTTACTGAGTAATGGTTCCAAAAAAACAAGATGGCGACGACCAAAAACCAAGATGGCGACGACCAACAAACCAAGATGGCGATGACCAAAAACAAAGATGGCGACGGCCAAAATGCTGAACTCGAGGCTTCGAAACCGTAGTCCACAAACCAATGAGTGACGTCATAGTGACCACGTCCACTTCTCATAATATACAGTCTATGCTTCAGACAGAGCCAGACTAGCTGTTTCCAGTCTTTATGCTATGCTAAGCTAAGTGGCTGCTAGCTGTAGCTTCATATCTAGCAGACAGTAATGAGAGTGGTATCAATCTTCTCATCTAACTCTCTGTAAGAGAGTGAATAATCCAAAAAAAATGCAATAAAACAGCCACTGAAACTTGTACATTTTTCAGCGACCTCTATAGATCCTGGGTAGGAATTAGCTGACAGTGTCTGGCAGTGTAGAATTCCAGCCAGAACGAGTACAGCTTTATGTCTAACATTATCATTTTAAAGATTTGACTCAGGTACTACATACCCCAGAAAACCTTCACTTAACACCAGAGGTTTAACAGCAGTCTTAAAGTAATTTCTGAGACCACTTTGTTGCCCTTAATCTCCACTGTAGCTGTGTTGTTCACACAGTTGAAACAAAACAGCTCAGTGCTAATCTGTTTGACGCAGTACGATACATTTGATGCAATGCAATGTAATGCAACAGGAAAGCAACACGGTAAAAAGCCTCGCAATGCAGCAAGTGGGAGCCAGGAGTCAACCTGTGTTTAGCTCATAACACACGTTCGCTCATGCACAGATATTCCCTTCACACTGCATTCAGCTCAAAGTTCAGCCTTGTGCGCGGACATCAAAGCCATGCGCAATATGTAGTTTGTCAAACACACACACACACACACCGACTGTACAGAGAGTGCAAGGACACTGTGACAATGCGGTATAATATACTAATGGATAAGCAAGTCTCAGCCAATTCTTGCTCCTCATTTGTCATGAAATCAAACACACACACACAGGTGTGTACAATAAGTCTGATCTTGGCTTTTCCCTTCACATGAGTGAGTGTGTACCTACAGGGTTGGTCACATCAATGACTCTAATCTATCAACATGTCCGTCTTGACTACTTTGAATTCCATCCACACACGTCTCTCTTTATTTCTCTGTCTCTGTTCCTCCTACTGTATCTGTTTGTTCTCTTAACCTCTGTCTTCTTCCACATCATCTTTCTTAAATACATCAATTTTCCCTCAGAAGCGTTGAAGTGGTCCATTTCACTTGTGCCACTTTCACTTTTGAACTCTGTCTGCGTTCATCCTCCAAACTATTCTTTCGGACTTCATACTTGGCAGGTTCCCTTTGTCTTTTTTCCTCCTGCCCCTGAAGGTACAGTAGGCGTGCACGATATGAGGGTAATCTGCGAAATGTGCGATAACATGAGCGGAGTCCATATGAACGCCCCCCCCTCTTGTAGTATTCACGACCTCGTAAGTGGAAAGTTTCTGAAAGCGCAGAGTTCACGATTTGTGACGTGTTTGATGACGTTGTCAGAAACGACGGAGGCCATGGAAGTTCATCTTTCGGTGCATAATAAGTGAATATATTGTAATTTTAGTCGTATATTGTTTTTCTTCGTAATTTTATAATATGTCTGAGGAAAATGCCGATATTCCCAACAGCCTCATCTTTTTCCTCTGTCATTATGCCTTTGCATTCCCTGCATTATTTTACCAACTTGCTAGCTTGCTAACTTGTCAGCCTCTGTGGCTTCTAGACGCCGACAGTAACGTTAATATTGCCGTTGCTTAGCAGCGGTGTTCTCGCGACTCAACCACTTGAACGCCAAGCATATCGTGTACACGACTTCCCATGTTGTAAACACGAGCTCACGAGTTTCATTTGAAGGCACCTTTAAGTCATTCAGAACTCAACAAAATAACTTAAACTTGATCAGCTGCCTCTCTGATCAGCTGTTCGCTGACTTCACTGCGTGTGTTCATGTGTGTGGAGAGCTGCGACACAGAGCAGGGAGAGGCTGCAGCGTGATAATAAAGACACAATATTAATATAATAACAATAGCCGCAGAGCCCTTTTAATAACGGGTTTCAGTAACCATCCCTAAATATAATGATTTTCTTATTCATCGCGTTTCAGACAGCCTTTTGCGATGTGTTCATCACGCATTCTCACATCGCGATGACGATGAAATTGCGATTTCTCGGTCAGCCCTACCTGAAAGTTAAGATATAATTTTCAACAATTAAACAGACTTTCCAGGAAAGACTTTTGTTTTCTCTTGCCTTGCTTTTTTAAGATCACTTTACCTCACTTGTCCTGGTTTTAAAAACGGTTTAAAAAATGTTATTCTCAAGGGCACAAAGGAAACGAAAACGCATTGTGAATAGGTACTTGCTGAACATTTTGTAGTCTCCATTAGATGGTGTACTTCCTGTTTTTTTGGGGGGGGGTTTCCCCCCAATCGCTACACATATGCTTTCAGCAGACAATAACCATGATTCACTTTGACTTTAATATACTTAAATTATATGTTACTCATTAAAAAAGCTGCTGATCAAACATTCAATCAATTCCCACGTCCACGATGGCACGTACTGACACAGACAGCCATTCCAGAGGAAGAGGAGAGGAGAGGAGAGGAGGGGGGAGACAGGGAGGGAGGGATAGATTAATAGAGTGATGATGTGAAAAATTAACTTGCTCAGTCCACTCTTTTGATAAAATGCCAATTAACCAATCTCTTTTCACCGGTTAATCTCAAATCCTCCATTTTCCCAAGCTTTCTATTTTGCTCAAATTCACTCTCTCTCTCTCTCTCACTTTGTGCCTCTGCTTGTTTTCGCCTGTTTCTCTTTTTAATGGCTCTCTAACTCTGACGACTATCTCCCCATCCCTCCACACTTATTTTACGTCCATCCCTCTTTCCTCGTCTCCCACACTCTCCCATTCTCTGTTTTTTTTTTTTTTTTGTCTCTCCTTATCTTCGCTGCCTCCCGACTCTCTCTCTCTCTCTCTCTCTCTCTCTCTCTCTCTCTCTCTCTCTCTCTCTCTCTCTCTCTCTCTCTCTCTCTCGTCCTCTCTGTTACGTGTGCTGTTTAGCTGCGCTTAGCTTCACCTGTCAGCTTGGATCAGGGCTGTGGAGCAGCAACATGACAAACTGCCCTCTGATTCACTTACACACACACACACAGACACACACATGTAAGCGCACACACTTGTAGCGTCTTCTCAGAAAACCCCCCCGCCCACCCCCCTCCTTTTCTCCATCTCTGTGTCTTTCACTGGCTTATTGCTTTGAGTTGATGCACAGGAACAGCTTTATCTTACAGTTACACACAGGCCTGTCTTTGTACAAACATTTTAAAGGAATATACTGTTGTTTTTTTGGCCAATTGCTCAACTTATCTACAATGAGATATGAAAACAGACACCTAAATGTGTCCCTGGCCTGTGTGCACTCAATGTTGGTGACAGTAGGTCACTAGAAACAGCATATTAATAGATCTGATGATGCATGTTTGTGGGAGAAAAAGTTACGCTATTATGATACAAACATTTTAAAGGTGCAGTATGTAGCAGTTAGCGACACCTAGCGGTGAGGTTGCAGATTGCAACCAACTGAATCGTCTCCCGTGTGCCAAGCGTGTAGGAAAACTACGGTGGCAGATGTGAAAACGCGAATGTCCCTATCTAGAGCCGGTGTTTGGTTTGTCCATTCTGGGCTACTGTAGAAACATGGCGACCGGCTCCGTGAAGAGGACCCGCTCCCTATGTAGATATAAACGGCTCATTCTAAGGTAACGAAAACACAACGATTCCTATTTTCAGGAAATTATAAACTAAAGAAAATATACTTATTAATATTATATTCCATTTCTGCCAATAGATCCCCCTAAATGTTACAAACTGTTCCTTTGATAATGATACAAAACAATAGATAAGTTGCTGCACGAAGGTAGAAGGGACTAGATTTCGTGGTAGGCCATCGATTTTACACATATATCAGTCATTGTCATGAGGAATACTACTCAACCTGTAAAAATTGGAAAAAATAACCTGGATGATGTCATCCGGATTACTTTGTGTTAGGCCTCGAGACTTCAAATTTGATCAGAATGTGTGCGCTAAAAATTTGGGTTGTATAGAGTTTGCAGCCCGTTTGCATGAAAAGGCGGGTGGGGAGGTGAATCGGTCCAACATACATATGACTTTTAACCAAGAGGCCGGTGTTCGAAACCGATGTTTTGTTTTGTAAGTAACGTTAGTGACGTTTGTGACGTGTATTCCATACGTATCTCACTTAGTACGTACTTATTTTAAGCGCAACCATGACGTCTTCAAGCGTTTTTTTTGCCTAAACCTAACTGCGGACGTTACCGTAGTTTTGTTGCGTGGCGTACAAATGACACGCCAAAAGCCTAAAATGCATCCTCATGACACATGGAATGTCTGTGTAATGTCGTGCTATTTTTACGCCTTCCCGTGATAGCGGGCAGAAGTTTGAAAGGCTTGGGAATTTACCAGGCAGGTAGGGTTTATTATGTTATCCATGCATTATGGGAAATGTATGCTGTGTTTTTGTTGGAGGTTGAAACATACGGTACTAGGAAATAAAAGTCAGGATATCTCAGCGGCTGCTGCTTTGATTTTCGATTTTTAATCTGTCTCTCGCAACTTCGCAAGTAACTGTAACATAATGGAAATGCAATACTGAATCTCTGGAGTACCCCTTTAAATCCTAAACACAGTGAATGAATATGGTGGCACACGAGCAATTGTCCCAAAAACTAAACCTGGTTACATACTGAACAGGCGGTCTTTGAAGTCAACTAATATACAGACCATAATGAAGACCATGAACAACACAGACGCACGCTGGTGTTGACGAGACTAAGGTGCAGCAATGCGTATGGAAATGTGGTGTTTTTATGTAAATAACACATGCATGGTGCCCTAAGGCCTCAGTGGCACAGAGGTCATTCTTTGCCATGGGCTGATCTGTGGAGCTTACAGTATATTATGCATAGAAGCTTCCGCGGTGGCGCCGTCGGTCAGGACAGCATTATTAGCTGTAACCGCCGTATGGGCGCAGTGCAGAGCGGCGGCCGTGAGCTAGCCAGTGGGGTACGCTCACACGCACGAACATGCACTTAAAGCATGCGCGGCGCGGCTATGTCAACGAAGCACGGAGAAGCTCTGATTACAGCAGACACAGAGGGAGAGTGACTTCATTCTCTGCTCAGGTAGACATTACTCCTCTATATCTTTGCATAGCAAATAGTTGTTTACTGTTATATTAATGCTCTAGATATCGTATAGAGCACCTTTAACAATTTATTAGAGAAGAAAAAAATCTGGTATAGAATGTAGACCATGTATGTGTGACATGTTGCTGGCATAAACAAACCCTAGTAACCCCCCCCCCTCCCTCACGAAAGCAGGTCAGGCAGACATATGTGTAGGGAGAAAGAGCATCGATTGGTAGTCTTAGAAAGGTTCCTATAGCTCTCACACAAAGGCAGGCCCATAAATCCACTTAATGGCTGGAGATATTAGCATGAGCTAAGCTGGTGGGACAGTCATCACTTAGAGCAAAGAGGAAGGGAGAGAAGGATGGAGACAGACTGAGAGGGGGATGTGAACGCGGAAAGTGGTTTATTATATGTTGAGTGGTTATGTGTATGTAAATGAATGCCTGTATACATATTGATGAAGGTAAACACATATGCATGTTAGAGAGACTGAGAGAGAGAGATGACAGAGAGATCAGATTAGCGGGGTCTACTATAGTGTATAGTGTACTACATTCAAAAGCAAAAGCACAATGTTAAGCACAGTAAAGTGAGATGGAAAACTACAGATCCCCTTTGTCCTCATCATGCCGTAAAACAACTTTTTCTTCCTGCTGACAATTTGCAGTGTTTACGTGTGATGCAGGCTGCTCTGCTCTGGTTCCCAGGGAGCTCTCAGAAGTGTTGGAGGGCTGTCAACAAGGCGGAAGAGCTTTTTGAAACTATCTTTTTTTTTTTTTTTTTTTTTTTTATAAGCATCTTCCTCTGCCGGAGACGGAAGAAAGACGAGGGAAGGGGAAAAGACAAGTCAGCAAGCCGAAGACAGGGGGGGTGACAGTTGTAGCCTAAAAAGAGATTTCAGTTTGGGATGTCAGTGCTCTGCAATGATAAATTGCCTTCACTTTGTCGTGGTGATAATGTTCAACAAGACACTGACCATTTAATACATAATGACACAATAGAAATTGGCGCTTCAACAGCATTCTTATTTTTTTTTCTATGTTTCGTTTCAGGATGTCTGATGATTTCCGCTTTAACTGAACAACAGGCAGGAGGAAGCATAACCAACATAAACCAAAAATTGCAGTTTTTGGCGTCACCGTGTGATTCTCCTGCTCTCTGCCTAATCTACTTCTACTTCATTAGTCACTGCTGACATTTGCTCTGATGCTTCTCGACGACATCCGACATTTATATCCATTCATCGCAGATCAGCTCCGGTTTACAGCAAGGCAAGTCTTTTAAGAATAATTATGTCCCTTGTTTCCCGAAATGTATATCTTGCCGCTGTAATGCATTATGAACGGTTGAAGCAGCTGTTGTTGGAGACAACCATGTCTCCTACAAAATGACGTACCCATACAACTAAACTGCATTTTCAATTACGTTTCGAGGGAAACGTCCGGGATTACGGTCGCACTTTTTAACAAAACACACGGTTAACGCCGAAAATTTACACAAAGCAAAACTACTTGGTTAGGTTTAGTAAAAAAAAAATCATCTTGGCTTAAAATGATTACGAAATTTAAACAAAACACAACAAAAAAATGCAGCAAAACATCATGATTAAAATAAGTGAACTTTGACTTTTAGTTTCACATGGGCCACGAACAAGACCGGCGTGAAAAAGGCCGGTGCTTGTTGACCCATCTACCACCCTGTCCCAATACCGATACCTGAGCTTTGGGTATTGGCCGATACCGAGTACCGATCTGATACCAGTGTTTAATTAATCAGCTCTATGTCTCACTGTGTGGAAGTGACTGGGATCATTCTTTTATGTGTAAGGCAACAACAGACTTGACTTAACCATTGCTTTCCTAACTTCTAAACCAAAGTGTGACTAATAAATACATAGATATAAATGTATTAAATCGTTCTTTATCATTAAAATAATAAATCGTACATCAGCAACTCTGCATCTTTTTGACGTAAGAAAAAAAAAATCTGACTTTGAAACTTTGTTGCATGTCAATTCCCTCTATCTCTCCAATTGGTTTGTCACTTTCCACAGTCAGCTGTCCAACAAATCAAAAACGCCACAGGGCGGTTAGATTTTTAAACATCCGCTTTCAGTTCTTGTCATGGCATGACAGAATATTAAACTCCTACCACCACAAGTTGTAGGTGCATTAGGCGGCTATTTCAGCTGGCGGTGTTTACCATTGTTTCTCCAACTGCAACCGGTGAACATCTGGTTTGCTGTCTACTGCATTTCTGCCACAATATGTATGCAGCATATACAACGATCCTCCCCTCCCTTAAGATTTATCGCACTCATTTGTACAAAAGGAGGAGAGGAAGCATGTGGCTGGAATGTAAATGTCCCTGTACATTTCACAGCGGTTCATACCAATAAACACACTAAATGGAGGAGAGGAGGATAGATTGATGACAAGGGAATGGATGGAGGAGGAACAAAAGAAGCGGGCAAAGGAGAGAAGAAGGTTATAAAAGAGGAAATGAGAGGAAAGACGAAAGAGAGTCAGCGATGGCGTGGATGGGAGAGTCACACTGAAAGCCAGAAGCAAAGGACACACGAGGGCTGCCTGCTCATCAAAAACCATGAGAGGAGGATGTCCCAAGACTTCCTCTCTTTCTGTCTCCCTTATTCTACTCGTCATGCATTTAAAGACGGATAAAAAATATAATGTACGCGTTTCAGCCCTCGGTCTTTCTCAGTGTTCCCAATGGCTGAAAAGTTGCTGCAGCTGCTGTGAGAATTAAACTCTGTCAAGAATACATATCGTGTATCTATGACTTTGTGTTTGTAAAAAGTAAAACAAATTCTAGTATGAGTGCATCTTTCATTATTTTCATCTTTTTATGTGTTTACAACTGAACGGAGAGATTCCTTAAAGGAAACACTGATTCGGCCGGCTGCAAAACACAATAAAAAATGTGCCTCTTGAGCGCATACTCATGTAATCTCACCTTCACATCGTTACGCATTATTTGATCATTTACGTTAAATCTCGTAGGGCAGACACGTGTGATTAAGAGTTGATTTGACCTTTAAATTGGCTCTAAACTTTAAAGAGGCCCATATGGCCTGAAAAATGGCGGAGTAACTCATTAACCATACAGTAGGTGGGAAAGGACTCAAGAGTGCTCTAAAGTAATTCGCTAAAATATAATGCATACAAGCTAAGGGATGTTTACTCAAAAACATTTTATAGATATATATAGCGGCTATTTCAGATAAATACATGAAGAAAAAATGGTAAAATATGAGAAGAATCATGCAGCCCGGCAAGGCAAAGCGTGTAATAAGAACGCTGTTACCGCTTTAGGCATGTCATTTTCACGCCACGTAGTCTGTACTGACTGCAATGTAATGACGCAGAATAAAAGGGGAGAAAGTTTGATTATGAAGGGCGGGAAGGGAGGTGGATGGGTCCAACAAACACAGGGCTTTCAACCAGGAGGCCGACGTTTTGTTTTGCAAGTAGAGTTGTAGAGTCGATACCGATACCAGTATCAGAAATGCGCCCGAAACTGCCAAAATTCGGTATTGGGTATCGGCGAGTACGCCTGTCTACGCACCGATCCAATCACAAAATGTATTAACCCAGAAAAAAATTGTTAAACCGGTAATCAGTTCTTCTTTGCTGCTCCAGAAAAGTAGCCTACACTGTGCTGTGCTGTCGCCCTGGATGTATCATGGCTGCCACTGGCAACTACTGTTTTAGAGCAGCGAAGAAGAAGCGATTGCAGGTAGTTCGTCACGTGACGATAGCAAACAATAACAGTGTGGTGCTAGTAGCAGAGAGTGTAACGCAAGCGGTAGTCAGAATGAGGAAAATGTCAGCCATTTAGCAATATCTCACAGTGGAAAATCCAACAAGTAAAACGGCGATATGTTCAGTATGTAAGGCTTCCGTTTCAAGCGGTGGCTGTACCCTAGTAGGAGGTGTGAATATTGCACCCTGAAGGACAAATTAGCACCCAGGCTGTCCACTGAAGAGACAGCTAAGAGATTATGGAATTGCTATTTATTCCTAGCTTCATTTATTTAAGTTCTTTGCAACTGACAAACTGAATAATGAAAGAAAGTTCTATTGCATTTATTCTCTGTATGTATTCATGTCAAGATAGTAATAATATCACATCCATACATGGTCTGTAGTTAACAGCTGTTAAATAGTAATAATAATAACTATATACATGTATATTTTTTTTAAATTACGCTGGTATCTGATTGTTACTCGGTATCGGCCGATACCGCAAGTTCAGGTATCGGAATCGGTATCGGGAAGGAAAAAATGGTATCGGAACATCTCTATTTGCAAGTTACGTTAGTGACGTTTGTCACGTGTTTTGCAGTGATGTTCGTCATGTTTTCCTTACTGATGTTACGTTGTTTCTGTACGTATTTCGCATAGTTTACGTACTTATTTTAAGCCCAACTATGACGTTTTTCCTAAACCTAAGTGGTTTTGTTGCCTAAACCTAAGTGAGTGGTTTAGTTGCCCCCTGCTGGTAGTCTACTGCACCTTCACACACGGGTGTAATATCCACGCCTCGGCGAGGCTAAACGTGACACTGACACGCTATCCTCTGGTTGACAGTCGGGTATATTACACGCTTTGCCGTGATAACGGTTCGGATCATGAGATGCCAACAACATCAAGTCAAAATGGACAGGATTGTTCAAATGATCTATTTTGAAATTTAGACTAGAGGACTTCTTGTCATCAAATGTGCATTCCCTCTTAAGTTTGCGTTCTCATGTTTCAACTGAATTAATAATGCTGTCAATTCACAAACTGTCTGAATGTACATTTACTTCAAAATAATAATAATAATAATTTAAGCAATGACAATTTTTTTTAGTCTAGGGATCCTGGTGACAAAGCGTTGTCACCGTCTGTCTTGAATCTAGATTAAGGCACAGCCAGAGCTGACAACCAGATGCTGCAATAAAACTTGCGAGAATATCAACATTTATTCATGATAATAAATAAAGATTTCCCCCCCTTTCCTTCTATCTTTCTCTCTTTATGTCCCGCTGCTTATCCGTCACTTTTACAAACCAAATCCCTCTATCTCACATTCTCTTCCAGTCTATCGTTTTATTTTATCTTTGTGCTCTCTGTTTCCCTCTGAAGCTTTCTGTTTATGTTTTCCCCAAACTCTCTCCCTCGCTCTTCTCTTGTCCTGTGTTATGTAACCGTGTTTCTGTGCTCCACTTTCGTAAGGAGTGTTAGGACCCAGTACAGCTGAGCACTGGGACACAATGCTGGGTTTATTGGTTATGGGGACCGGCGGTAACCAGTGTTTTTATTCCTTCACCGAGGACAAAGCAGGAATGAACAGCGTACACGAAGTGACTTTGTTTCCTGGAGCGACAGCTGAACTCGGAGAGTGCTGGTTTCACATCAGCCACTGTAAAACACGACTGAACAGTCTTAACATTAAGGGCTCTTTTGTTGCCATTATACCTGAGTGGATATTCTATTGTGTGCTTACCGCTGCCAACGTTCCCATAATCACAGTAGAGAATGTGCTCAGGGGTATGATGATTAAATGGATACTAACGTTGGTGCTTTGTGTTTTACTTGCATTAGATGAAAATAAAGAAAAGGCAGAAAATAATGAAAACTAGAATGGCACTCGGAGAGCGCAGTCCTCCGCCAAGGCGCGTGACTTTAAAAACAGATCATAGCTCACGGCTGGCGGTACCGTGAGGTGGTCGGCTTATCATTAACACGGTGTGTTTCCGTGTAACGTATCGGCGGATGCCTCTCTCATTCAGCAGCCTTGTTATGTCTGTATAACGTTACACTACGTCGTCTGTCATCCCGTCATCTACCGCTTTTTTCTTTCTCGCCGCGGACGGCCAGCAGCTCCCGCCGCACCTCGGATCACCATCATGTAAATACAACTTAAGAAATATCTATATAAACACTGATTAATTTATCTTATAAAATGAAACAAGATTTTTTTTTTTTTTTTTATAAAGAAGCTTTTTTTTTTTGCTGTAAATATATTAGAAATAGAATCCGAAAAGCCTTTCCCTTTCTACTTGGCAATTCTTTTCAAATGGCTTAACACACTGCAGCCTGAGTACATCCCAGACATGCTGTTTTAAGATGAAGTTCCTAGTGTCCTCCAGTGTTGGCCGTTTGGATGTTAGCAGGCCAGGATCTGCAGTAGAAAAAGAGTATTTAACATCTCTGTTTGAAACCCTCAGAGCAACCAGCCAGAGAGCCTGAGGGCAACAGAGTCTGACGATGACCTGTTAAAGGCTGGTCTCTCTACTCACCAGGGTCATCAGTTAAGTTAGCAATAGCACCACTTTTATTCCTCCTTTCGGTAATCGCCCATGTGAATAGATGATAAAACCTACTAGTGGGTGTAGCAGGCCCCTTCTGACCCACGTCTATGAGGCTTTATAGCCACTGATAACACCTATTTAATGACCTGGCTGGCTGTATACAGCAGGTTACAGTATTTAATATAGACATTTAGTCAAGCACATGCTGTATATTTCTGAAACATAAGGGCACAATATGGACTTAAAGGCTAAGGGTGTTTCCACAGTTGCAGCTGTATATTAATTCGGGCTGTCAAAGTTTACGCTGCAATAACGCGATTACGCAAATTCGTTTTAACGCCACACATTTCTTTAAGGCATTAACGCAAATTGAGATTTTTAGGTTGTACAGGCTCAGTTTTAAAGCTAGAGTGAAGATATTTGCGTCGTATGAAACAAGGAAAACTAAGGAATCCATTGGAACCAATCATGTCATACTGGCTTGTCGTGAAGGAGACTAAATAATGCGTCCCCTGACCTCTGACCTCAAGATATGTGCATGAAGATGGGTTCTATGGGTACCCACGAGTCTCCCCTTTACAGACATGTCCACTTTATGATAATCACATGCAGTTTGGGGCAAGTTATAGTCAAGTCAGCACACTGACACACTGACAGCTGTTGTTACCTGTTGGGCTTGAGTTTGCCATTTTATGATTTGAGCATATTTTTTATGCTAAATGCAGTACCTGTGAGGGTTTCTGGGCAATATTTGTCATTGTTTTGTGTTGTTAAATGATTTCCAATAATAAAATATATACACATTTGCATAAAGCAGCACATTTGCCCACTCGCATGTTGATAAGAGTATTAAATACTTGACAAATCTCCCTTTAAGATACATTTGGAACAGATAAAACAATTTGATTAATTTGCGATTAATCACAATTAATTACGGACATTCATGCCATTAATCGCGATTAAATATTTTAATCGATTGACAGCCCTAATATTAATATTACTGAACAAAATCACAGCTCTTCAGTGTTAATGCGGGGTTAGAAACCAGAGGGGTCAGGCAGGCTGGAGAGATTATAAACAAGATAGGAGAGGAGGGGAAAGGAGGGAAAGGGAGGCAGGGGAAGAAGGGTAAAATGGGGAGGAATGTGATGGATTGAAAGAGAGATGACTAGAGAGAGGGAGGAGTGGACACATAAGGGGAGTTGTTGTATTTTGACCATCATGGCTGTCTTGTAGAAATGAGAAATCTCAGGTCCCCTGTCATTTTCCGTTGACTCTGTTATTTTACTGCAGCCCCTTGGGAGTATTATATTGTTTTCACTGCAGCTCAAGGACAAAAAACATAAAAATCTGTTTTCCCCTCCTGCTCCCTTGTCCACCTATTTGCCTATTATTATTATTTCTTCCTTACTACCGATACAACATCGGTATAATTAGGCACCACATATTGACCGTTTCACTGCTGCCAAATGTGCGTGTGTTTGTGCATGTGTGCAGCACGATTCATATTCAGACTAATGACCCGGAGAGCAATCTTGATGCAAAGGTTTTGAGGATCTCGGACTTTTAAAACTGCATTTCTTAGTCACCTGGTTAAATATTAAATTTGTTGCAATCTTGCATCTGTAGTGTTCAAATAACCCATGGGCGCTTCACCAATATTTTGTCACGCTTATATTTGGTGTTGTTAGACACAATTATTACACTATGAAAGCGCATGATTCACTTGTGTATAAAAAAACTACAAATGAAGGCAGCACTTGGCACAGAATTGGCATCATTGTGACCAGCTGACAAAAAAAATAAAAATTGGACAGCGTTGACAGTCAGTATTAGAAAGCCGGGCATATCTCCAGTGATGATGGGAGGCTTCCAAAGTATTTAGAAAGATGCAGGTAAAATATTGAATTCAATATTTGCTGTTGGCTCTACAGACAGCGCCGTGGCTCCTCTGATGACAGTGTCATCATGCGTTGTAACTGCAGGCCTGAATCCTGATTGATTTTCATTATAGCTCAGGCACTGTTTTATTAATCCCGAGTGCAAAGAAAAAATACAATCCTGTTCAGTACACAGATAGTAGAGATATACTCTGCGGCTGCTTCTGTAAAGCACACACACTTTTGTAGCTTTTGTTTTAATACCATGAAATACTTAAAGGGGACATATCATGCTCATTTTGAAGTTCAGACTTGTATTTTGGGTTTCTACTAGAACATGTTTACATGCTTTAATGTTCAAAAAACACATTATTTTTCTCATACTGTCTTTCTGAATACAACTGTATTCACCATCTGTCTGAAACGCTCAATTTTAGAGCCTGTCTCTTTAAGACCCCCCTCCTGAAAAAGCCCAGTCTGCTCTGATTGGCTTGTGAGAAAAATATGGTGCACCTTTGCAAAGGTAGTTATCAAGCTGTGGGCGGTGTATTCTAATGAGCCTGCATGTAACAAAAAACTCACTGGGTTGTCTTATTTCACAGTTTGTGGGTTGGTAGCATAGATTGTATATAAGAAGTGGACGTCGTCACCGTGACGTCCTACATTGGTTTGTGGACTGCCGTTTTGGAGCCTCAAGTTCGGCATTTTGGCCGTCGCCATCTTGGTCTTTTGCAACCAGAAGTGACACAAGAGGGTGGAGCTAAGTACAACAGAACGCTGAATAAGACATTTTTAGGCAAACAAAATGTTACTTTCAACTTTCAACTGAAAACACACTGTGAAAGGGTTAAAGTTCTAAGACGAAAACACGGAAAACTTCCAGACCGGACAACGCTGTGGTAGCGACCTGTCAATCACAAGGTAGCCCCGCCCTAAAGCATACCCTGCTTTATGGTGTATTTGACTCTAAATGGGACCATAATTTACTAAATGAACATCATGCTGTATTGAAGAAGATTTGAAACTAGCGATTGAGACCATAAACTCATGTTTACAATGTTTACTGAGGTAATAAATCAAGTGAGAAGAAGGGTCATTTTCTCATAGACTTCTATACAATCAGACTTCTTTTTGCAACCAGAGGAGTTGACCCCTGCTGGCTGTTAGAAAGAAATCAAGTTTAAGGCACTTCAGCATCGGCTTCACTTCTCAGACCTGGAGGTTGCCCACTGGTTGGTAGGCACTCCGGATACCCAAATGTATGCACACAAGCACTGAAAAAGTGAGTTTTTCAGAATATGTCCCCTTGAAAGTGACACATCTCTTTGTGGACTCTGGTCACTCCTGTCCTAGTTCAAGATTCAAAGTAAGGTAAACTACACAGTGAGGTATTGTCAACCAACAAGGGATTCAAAACAATAAGAGAGGAATTGAAGTAGATGACAGACATGTTTTTTTCATTATATTGAAATGTAAATTAATTTTTTCTGATTTAAACTAACTGCTGTCTTTTGTATAACAGAGAACTTCTATTTCGAGATAGTAAGTGTGCGAACGTTAAGCACAGCTCTGTGTTGTTGCAGTTATTGTGGATGTTGCTGTGTATATTTGTATGCGTATGAGTGCGTTTGTTGGTTGGTAGGAGGTGGGGGGTTAAAGGAAGTCGAGCAGAAGACAAAATGATGTAGTGCTGGATCGACTGTAGACCCTGAACCCCCCGCAGTCTCATCAATCATATGACATGTTGCACACACCAACATACAGAGAAAACCCACAATTAGCTGCCGTGGAACACCAGTAACATACAGTACTGTATGAAGGAAATCCAGGCCTGAACAGACACACATGGTATATATAATCCACATTTCATATTATTACAGTAAACAATCTAACACTGGAAAAGGGGAAAATGAGGTCAAATGCAGGCTGAAGCCATTATGTTTTGTGGGATACACTTCCTGTAATACATTTGAATTAATTCAGTTTTGCTTTCTGGGTCAGTTCTGCATGAGTTCAGCAACTATAGTGTGGTGTTTTGTTTCTAACTGCAACAACAAAGTGATCTAGATTTTGTATTACACTGATTTATTCTTCTGGCTGACTTGTTCACATTGCTGAGGATTGTGGGTAAGGATTTAGACCCATTTGCAGAAACAAACTGAGTGAATTAGAACAAATATTTCTCTGAAAACAAAGTTATAATTTATTCCAGCAGTGGAAGAAGTACACGGATCTTATACTTAAGTAAAAGTAGCAATACCACAGTGTAGAAATACTCTTTTACAAGTAAAAGCCATGCATTTAAAATTTCCTGCAAGGAACAGTGCGTAGGATCTGGCTGTGAGGTTGCAGATTACAACTTCTCCCGTGTGCCAAGCGTTGCTACGTTGGCCGACATAGAGTGATTATAGTGTGTGTGTGCATGGAAAGTGAGTGGTGATGCAAGAGAGAGAGAGGGCGGTGGCGACGGGAGCAAGTGAGGTTATCGACTCCGGCCCAAGCATGAACAGATAACAAAGTTTGGTTTGTCCGTTCTGGGCTACTGTAGAAACATGGCGGTGCAACCTGGCGGACTCCGTGAGGAGGACCCGCTCCCTATGTACTGTAGATACAAGGCAAAAGTGAGCATGGCTCACATACCCTCGCTCACTGCTTGACCTCTACTAAAGTAGGGCCAAAGGTTTTGCCCTTTTGGAACTAATGGAATTCGTCTATTGAGCACAATCTAGCTTGTTATTATCAAAAATGTTGGGCACCCTGGACTGCTAACCCCCACAAGGCAGAACTAGACCACACTGTCAACCATCATACCAAATTTGAAGTTCCTAAGTTAAATAGTTTCCAAGTTCTGCTCCGGAAACTAAAGTGTGACACGCGAAGGAACGGAAGGACGGAAGGACGGAAGGTCGGAAGGACGGACAACCGGAGCGCTATATACCCCCGACTACGTTGTCGCGTTGGTATAATAAACGGCTCATTCTATGGTAATGAAAACACAATTCTTATTTTCAGGTGATTATACACTAAAGAAAATATATTTATGAATATTATATTCCATTTCTGCCAATTGTTACACACTGGCCCTTTAAGTAATAGTACATAAGTAATAGCATCAAAATATACTTAAAGTACCAAAAGTAAAAGAACTCATTTTGCAGAATGGCCCATTTCAGAATAATATATAAATTATTTGATTATGATTATTGATGTGTATGTCACCTTAATGGTGCAGCTGGTAAATATGGGGCTAATTTTAATTTATTTATATATATATATATATATATATATATATATATATATAGGCTATCCCTTTATACACTGCTGGGTAGCTTGTGTAAAGTCTTATTGATATAACAATATCATAATGTATTTGTTGATTATATTTTGGATTATTAATCTGAATCTGGAAAGTAAATAGTAACTAAAGTTAGCAAATAAATGTAGTGGTACCGTATTTGCCTCCATTGTAGTGGAGAACTATAAATTGGGTAGAAAATTAAAAAATAGTCAAGAAAAGTACCTCAAAATTGTAAACTACTACTACTAACGTTTGTGACCGAGCAGCCATGTTGAGATAAGTTAAGGAAATACTAGGCACCGCCCACCAGCCGGAGCAAACGTTCTCATTTTACAGCTAAACAGTACACTACAAGATGTTTCTGAAAACATTTGAGGAGAGAAATAGGCATTACAGTAACAGAATATTGCTTCATATTTGATCAGCGCTGACTAGTTTGACCGTTTGATCGGAGATCGCGAGTGATTGACAGCTGCCTCCGTTGAATGAACAGCCAATAGGAACGCTCTCTCTCTGAAATGACCTGTGATTGGCCAAAGTCTCCCGTCACGGGCTAGATTTTCTAAAGCCTGAAAACAGAGCCATGAGGAGGTGCAGAAGTCTAGTTTTCTCTCAGAAAACTTGAATTACAATATGCTGAAAGGTTGTTATGGAATTTTGGCCCAATGATGCCAAAAACATTCTGCCTACTGCAGGTTTAAGTTAATGTACTTTAGTAAATTAATACCATGGATAACAAATGTACATATGTGACTGATAAATTGTTAAGGAGATTCCTCCGTGTCTATGATGAGGAGCACTTAAGTTACCTTTAAAACTTTAAAATACAAACTAACAATGAGGATAATCCATCTGGAACATGTGGCTCTGCCTGCTATAAGACAGACTTGACAGTGCCATCCACAATGCAAACTACTACAGTCCAAAAACATCAAAAACGGAGGTAAATATCAGCTTAAGTGCAAAACATGGTTAACCAAGAGAGGAGAAAACAGTTGAAAAAACATGGAAACTTTCTTGTTTAAACTTCTCTCTTCTTCGGCTGGTATGAGAGGAAGATGAATAACCCAGCTTTCCAGCCCGAAAGGTGAGAAACGACTGCTGAGATTGGTCTCAACATATATAGGCACTGCACTCTGCAGCCTGTCGCAACAAGTTTGTGTGTGTTATTGTGTGTATCTGTGTTTGTGTGTGTGTGTGTGTGTGTGTGTGTGTGTGTGTGTGTGTGTGTGTGTGTGTGTGTGTGTGTGTGTGTACGAGTGTTTGCTGGTGGAGAAAAAGAAAGTAAACGGTTTTGAGGACCAGCCCATGCTGGGAAATTTCTATACCTAGAAAAAATTGTTGAAAAACCATGTCCGTTCATTTGATTGTTACATGATGTTTCTACATATCTTACTGGCTACATTACTGAGTACAGTGTATGTTCCTATCATGGCAAAAAAAAAAAACTTTGGAAAAGAAACGAGGCTGAGCAGCGAGGATCAAGAGAGAAAAGGAGCGAGACAGAGACAAAGAGAGACCAACGGGGAATGAGACAAGCACAAGCATACGAATATGAAAAGCAAACAGTGGATGAACGAGGATGATGGTAGGGGATGAAAGTAGAGAGCAAAGTAAAGAAGTGAATTCCTCCTCGCTGTGCCATCCCGTTCCCCCTTCTGAGTTTCCCCCTCATCCACAACGCTTGTTTCATCTCCATCTCAGCACAATGCCGAAAGATGTACGACGGTTCGGGCGATACCAGCGAGCAGGTAATTATCTTTTGGACTATAAAGAAAAGGAACGGGGAGAGATGCAAGGATAGGGAAGGACGGTGAAGGGCTGGAAGGAGGAGAAGGGGGGAAGATGAATGTCAAAGAGGATGGATCTCTTTCTCTTGTTTAATCTCTTTGTTAAGTTTAAGCTTTCCTGTAGGTACGATGGTGTTGAGAGATAAGAGCCGAGAGGTGATTACCGAGAAGGCAAAGAGCCACGATGGGCAGAGGATGAGAGGGGAAGGATGGGTAGGGAAGCAAAAAGAGGGAGAAAAACACAGACTTACACTCACACGCAGCAAAACATATTAGTGGAGGTGTGTTACTAATAACAACCTGTAAGAAATGATTGTGTACACTGTAATAAATAAGAGCTGTACTTCCTCATTGGCAACGGTGCTGTCATGATCTATAGATATATGATGATGAGAACAGCGATAAAAAGTGTTAGATAATTATAACGGAGAGCAGTTGAGGGATGATATACACAGGCTTTATAATAATGATCAGTTATGAAGGCCTCATCACACCAGCATTTTAAATTTTGCATCAAAATCAGCATATTTCAATGGATCAGGGCATTTTTTCATGTCAAGTTCAACTTGATGGGAACGCAGAGCCAGTGAGCCCAAAATCGAGAAAGCTAACGTAGTTTATTACACCATCTACTTTTACTTAAGCTCCAAAAAATAGGAATGATTGGGAGTCAATGGCAGAAATACTTATTTTCGAATGAACTGCAAACGTATCGACCCGTTGGCGACCAAGCTGACAAATTGGCTGTCAGTTAATATGTTTATTTGAATCCCTCTTCGGTAGCTTGTAATTGAATGGGATTATGTACAGTCTTGAGTACAAA
This sequence comes from Sebastolobus alascanus, assembly GCA_916701645.2. Classification (NCBI taxonomy): domain Eukaryota; kingdom Metazoa; phylum Chordata; class Actinopteri; order Perciformes; family Sebastidae; genus Sebastolobus; species Sebastolobus alascanus. The sequence continues at coordinate 204,096 of CAKAOJ020000035.1, forward strand.
ATACCTGATGGGGAGCAAACAGCACAGTACGGAGAAAATAGAAGATCTCGGAGAGTTATTGTGGCTGACTCCCGCTAGCATTATCGCTGCTCGATTACGGCAAAAATCATGATCACGATTATTTTGGTCAATATTGGGATCACGATTATCTGACACGATTACTCGCTGACTTTGGAAACATCATGCATTTAGAAAGAACATTTTGTAAATGCATCGATCTGGTGCACTGTGGGAGCTAAATCAAGAGGCTAGATCTACGAAGAACTTTGTGGTCTTCTAAATAATTTAATCGTAAACACATTGGTTGTATAGATATCAACGGTGACGACATAAAAAAAAAAGTGACACCCACAAAGCACGGTAAAGGGAACGGGGTCCGTGCTTCAAGACGGTCGGATGGGTTTGCCGACATTGCCGCACTGAGGACGGTCCGCCCTGGTTGACAGTCAAGCAAGGAGCCCAGTCCGTCCCTCCCGACAGGGAGAGAGGGCACAGCGAGCACTAAGCGGCGAGGTCCGGGCAAGGGGCGGAGTAAAGCGCTACCGTCACCCCGGGCCTTTCTAAGCCAACCTAGAGCCGGTTGCAGCGCATCACAACGGATGAAATACGCCAGGCGAGGTCCAGCCAGCGCCGGGGAGAGTTCTCACAAGGGGATCCTCCCACACGGCCGCCGCCGAGCAGCTGTCCCAGACCCGCCAAGCAGGGTAAAGCAGTCGAAAGCACACCACTGTAAAGGAAAGGGGTGCGCTGGATTTATAACACAAGACAAAATGAGAGCGTCATTGCGAAACGAAATGCTGCACAATAATTGTTTTATGTCGATTATCTTGTTTTCATAATCGACGGAAGTCAAAATAATTAATTGTAAATTAAATTTGATTCATTGCACAGCGTTAGTAGCTAGCACGTTCACAGCTGGCTTGCATGTTAGAGGAAGGTTAGCTTGTCAGCTACGAGTTCACCAGCTAGCCCACATCACCGAGCTTCTAGCACCACATATTTCGGGAAGACGTGCGTGAGTACGTACTATTAGTTAATGATGAAATAATTGTTAACCTTTTTTTCTTTATTTACATGATTAACTGAGTAAACGTTTACTCATTTCTCATACAGTATATTAGTCTATTATGTATTTACAAGCCATTAGAAATACAGTAGCCTGATCATTAACAAACCGTTTCGGGCCTAAATGACAAATTAGACAAAAAAATATTTATATTACTGTAAATGTATTAATTTGCTAACAGTAATTATTTCAACAGTGTGCTACTTTACTTGCTTTGGGGTAACGGCAATTATACCTGAGTAAAATGTTTCAGTATTCTTCTCTCCTCTGGCAGAGAGAGAGATATTAAAAGATGAGAAGGAAACAGAAGGTTGAAGGGCAGATTGCAAAGAAATGAAGATATGCATAATAGCTGAGAACGGTGAGATGATGGCGATGAATAAAAATGAGATAAACAGGCAGATAGATACATGTAGATGTGAGGGTTGAGTCGGTGTTGAGATAGAGGAGCGGGAGAAAGAGAGTTGACCAGCTACGGTGCACAGGGAGTGATGATGCTTGCTGCTGTGCGCGCTCCAGCAAACAACTACATGTAAGCAGTTGATTTTCTGTCAGGGCGACTTGGAGGCAGCGTCAATCCACACTGGGACGAGACCATTACCGGGATCACTGGAGTGAAAACGGAGCACACATTGGACGGCCTGCTCCCGAACTGCATTCAGACTACACGCACAAACTTACACAGTGACAGACACACAAATGTAACGCACACTCTCTCCTGCTCTGACGAGTTAGCGAAACATTGTTCGACCGAATATAGACGGCAGTATTATTCACACACTTTAACAATGGAGCCTCCCACAAACCTCCCACTGTGCCTTCAAATTACAAAGTCAAAAGTGACACGGATCCTTGCTAACAGCCCACAGCCCAGCTCCAAAATAAACCTCTCATTATGAAGTAATCACACTTCATTTATCTATATTTTGTCTTCCTTTCAAGCATAAAGTGGCATATGGTGGTTTTAGCTGCTGTACGTGTCTCATGGTAAATATCTGGTAGGCTAATTTAGGTGTGGGGGCTTTGATGAAAATCTGATATAAATATCAGGCACGGAAGAAGTAGGATGACGAACGGGAGACCTGACTTTTTGGATGCTTTTTTAGGATGCTTCGGCAAGTAACTAAATTAAAGCCAAAGCAGAGAGGAGAGGAGGCAACTGCTAGATGGGCTGTTGCAATTTGAAATACTTTAGATACTTAAAGAGGACCTATTATGCTTCTGTGCTTTTTCCCCTTTCCTTTAGTGTGTTATATTGTTTTTTTGTGCATGTACTGTAAAAGGTCTGCAGCGCAGCGCTTGCATAGTTACAGAAATTCAGAGGTGCAGGACCAAGCGCCACAACAACTTGCGCACCACGCGAAAGCCGCGATGACATCATTTTCTGGCGCGCGCGCACCTCGTGCCGGCTTCACTACGGCGACCATAAACCAAGCTTTACTCTCCCCCACAGAAACTCTGCTCCTAAACTGCCTGAAACGCCTTGCTTGAAGTCCCGCCTTTTCTTCCGTAACGTGGTGATGTCACCAAGTAACACATTTGCATACTACCTTCCCAGCAGCTAGTTTGGCACGCCGTCAAACAAAGCTAGTTAGAGCAGAGCTGGAGCGGAGTCTGAAGAGTTTGGTTCGACTGACCAATCACAACAGAGTGGGCCAGCTGACCGATCAGAGCAGACTGGGCTTTTTGGGAGGGGGGGCAGGAGCTCAAACAGATCATTTCAGACAGAGGGTGAAAAGAGGTTCTGCAGCACAGCCGGTATGAGAAAAATAAAGTGTCTTTTGAACATTAAAGCAGGTAAACATGTTCGAGCAGAAACTCAAAATACAAGTATGCACCCGAAAATGAGCATAATAGGTCCTCTTTAATGTAAGTGGATGGGAAGAAAAGGAAGATATGAGAAAAGATAAAGAATCTGTTGTGCTTTTAGATGGCAAAAAATTGCTTTACTTTGAGCCATGAAAACAACACTTTTCACTATATGCTAGAAGTTCCTCTATGGAAGATTTTCCTTTAAATACCTGGGAACCTGTAGTATGAATTTTATGAAACATTTATATTCAAATCTATAAAACCTGCCAATTGCTCAATTGAATTAGAGCTGAAACGATTAATCAATTAATTGGTAAATCGATAAGTCAACTTTTAAATTAATCGCCAACTATTTTGATAATCGATTAATCGGTTTGAGTAATTTTTTTAAAGAAAAAAAAAGTAAAAAATTCTGAATATCTTTGAGTTGTGGACAAAACAAGACATTTGATGACGTCATCTTGGGCGTTGGGAAACACTGATCCGAAATTTTTCACCATTTTAATCTAGAATGAAAATAATCGTTGGTTGCAGCCCTAAATTCAATACAGTTTTGACATTAAAAAAACCCACAATAAACTGGAAATGATATAGACAGTCATAAGCATCTTCTCAAACCGTCGGTTTATATCATTATGCATGCAACTATATACCAGTGGGATAGGAATAACTGTTACTCGGCTTTTGAAATGCAATGTGCTTAACTGAGAGCAATTCACAACTCTTACGATAAAGCGCATACATTCTGTAAAAGTAGTAGTATTTCGATGCTGTTTTGTTGTACTTTTATATCTTTTCTCAACGCCTTTATGTCTTACGTAAAGCACTTTGAATTGCCTTGCTGTCAAAAGGTGCTATAGAAATAAACGTGCCCTGCCTCCACAATTTTTAATGTACTTTTTAATGTTCTTTTTTTTTTTTTTGCTTTAATAGTATACATAATGTGCACGCAGGGATCATAATGTATGAAAAAATGCAAAATCTCCCGTCACTTTGGTTTTAAATCGGACCATCTGCCATGCTCACTTTTCGGCCTGATAGCCGCCACATGTTTTATACATGAGAATGACAGAAAGGAGAAGATGAGGTGAAGCAACAGGAGGAGAAATAATAGGATACAGTGTTTGAAATTGGGAGACCGGAGGAAGGAGAAAGAGGAAGAAATGGAACAGGAGTACAGGACGGGGTTGGAAAAAGTGCTGTGGAGCCACTGCAGCAACAGTTGAGCTGAGGAACTTCAGGGCTCTGCAGCAATCTGTCTCTCTGAGCTCTGCTGCACTGAGGTGTGGTGGTGAGTTACAATCATAACACAACTGATACAGCTGCCTCTGTCGGACATGCGTGTGAGAAGACACACCTCCGTCTATAGACACAGAAATACAACGTGTGTGGTGGAGGAAGTATTGAGATCTTTTAAGGAAGCAAAAGTAGCAATACCTCATTGTAAAAAATACTCAATTAAAAGCAGCAGAAGTCTTGCAGTCATAATTTGACTTAAAGCTACAGTACAATGTAGAGGTCGACCGATTAATTGGTCGGCCGATTAATCGGGCCGATTTTTTGACATTTTTTCATAATCGGCATCGGCCGATTCCTGAGCATATTAAGCCGATTTGTATACAGGCAAATCTGCGGGCAGCCCAGTGTTGTTGTTGCTGCTAAAAGTCTCCACCGCACATTTAGTTTAGTTTAGCAGATTGTCCGCTGTGTCTGCCCGGCGTAATGATACTCTGTCTGCCCAGATGAACTATAGCGGGTGTGTTTCCGTGCTACGTTAGCAGCTGTAGCTCTGCTGCTAGCTTCGTGCTCACCGCCGCTCTGTCATTGCAGCATAACTTTTGCGAGTGTAGACAGACTGTGTGTGTGTGGCAGCGGGGAGGGGGGGGGGGGGTTTGTCGGTGGCGTTAACGTAGGTGTAGCAGACAGTGTGTGTACAGTTTATTTGTCGGTGGATAAATGCTAAGAGGCTACAACTCACTCTGCTCAGAGCTATAGACCGGAGACAACTTCCTGTATCTTGCAACTCCGGCTCCGCCTGTTAAGGTGGACTCTTAAGGTGGATCAGCTTTTCTGCTTAAAGAGACAAGTCTCTCCTCTGAGTTTTTCTCTGCTTTTTAATTAATTATTAATATATATTTTAACCGTTTTAACCGATAGCGTTAATCGCTTAAAGTTCTTAACGTCGGTTAACGGTTAAACGGTTAATTATTGACATCCCTAGAGTGAACAAAGTTATTATTATTTTTTGATCAATTAGATTATGGCCATATAGCTTGCAACAGTGTCTGTCAACAAACCTAAATAAAAAACATTCTTTAGGACAGTTTTGGAAAGGTGTTTAAAAGGTTTTGAGCCCTGTACTATTACTACTATTAACCATCATGCACAAAATAAAATATGCACTGCAGTGCAGACACAAAATGCAAATTGGAGAGACAGACCATAAGTGTTGTTAAATAAATGTTTACTTAAGTTAAGACATTTTGTGTATTAATTGTTATTATTAAGCTGTTATATTTTATCAGATGGAGGAAAAAAAGAAAACCAGCCAAACATATCGGCAAAAAAAAAATCGGCATCATATATCGGCCATCGGCTGTCCTGATTCTGTAAAAAAATCGGCATCGGCCATAAAAAAACCATATCGGTCGACCTCTAGTACAGTGGGGCAAATGTGATTAAAAAAAAGTTATTTTTGTTAAACGGTCACTATATCCTGACAGTAGTGCATGAGACAGGTAATCTGAAAAAAATCATGTGCCTCCGTGTCCTCCGGTGCTCCTATAATGGAATCTTCAAGATTTCACAGACCGGAGGAAAACAACCAATCAGAGACGAGCTGGAGCCTTGCCATCCAGCTATGAGAGCCGGCTGTCAATCACTAGGCAGCGCTGATCAAATATGAATCAATATTCTGTTACTGTAATGCCTGTTTGTCGCCTCAAATGTTTTCAGGTAGGAATTTGGTAGAATGGATAAAACACACCTTTCTGAGCTGTTTACCTCAACTGTGCTGGTTAAAACCTTTTTAAACCCTTTATTTGGATGTAGGAGTTCCAACAAGTAAAACAAACGTAAAAGACAACTTCAGGCTGGTGCATGAAAGCCAGCAGTCAGCAAAGAGCAAAGTGTGTTTTAGTGTTGAAAATATGTGTTTTAATCACTTTTACAGTCTAACTGCCAAAGATCACTTTGGCCTTGGAGTGTGTTTTGAAGAGCAGAGATATAACTGGCAAAGTGAAGCATAAAATAAAGTCAGTAATAAAATGTTTAACACAACAGACAAAAAAGGCCCAGGTTGAAAACATATTCACTACTCTTCCCGAAATGTGCACAGATGCTAATAAAAAGGCAGAAACAATAATTCCTCATTTAGTTGAGTGCAGTTTGGTAGGGTCAAACGTCTGTGTTTTATACCACTGCAGCATCAAAGAGTTTATTTTGGTTCCAGATTAAGCACGGAGGAGGAAGACGTGAGCCTCACCGCTTTACTTAAAAAGAAAAAAAAAACACTCTTATTAACGCAAGGTGAGAACAGCAAAAGCTGCAACAATAGAGGTGACATCAGCGCTGAAGCCTGAAGAGCCGTTTTACATCAACCATGAGTTTCTTTGCGAAGCCAATTTGAAGAATTGTTTGATCTGTTTTATGTCATTTTTTTGTATTTTAATTGATTTTTTTTTTTTTTTGCAAGCGGTACCTGAAAACTTTTGTGTCTAAATGAAAAAGAAACTAAACTGCACACCATCAGTTTGTACCACCCCACAGGCCTCGACACACAAACTCAGACTGCACGGCGCGGCTCGCTATAAAACGTTAGATTCATCTGGCCGCGGCTGTAACCGTTTGAGGAAACCGGAGCCACGTGCGCATGTTTATCACTTGGCTCTAAACACCTGTCTCGGGCGATGATGGAAAGCGCCGCCGCGGCTGAACAATAAAGGAAATAGAAAGCGCTGTTGACGAAACAGAACACAGTAGAGGAATAGAATGGCCGATGGAAACGGTTGTTTGGATCCCCAGTGGGTCATTCAATCGCCCGTGCCCTTGAACACGCGGCTCTTCAGTGGAATAACTTATGATAAGTGGTACAATGCTATTAAAGGGAGTAAGTGTCTCTCTGTGTGTGTGTGTGTGTGTGTGTGTGTGTGTGTGTGTGTGTGTGTTTGCGTGTGTGTATGTGTATGTGTCAGGATGAATATTTCTACATTTACAGATTTAGGTATGAAGTGGTCACTTGTTCCACCAAACAAAAGCACAAAAGGCGATTGAGCTGCGTCACGTCTCGCCGTAATCACTGTGGGATTCTAAACATGATGAGTCATGTTAGCAAGGTCACTGGTGAAGGTAACAAATGCATAATTAGTAATCCTTCCTTGTCAGCACTTGTCATTACATAACACAGGAGCAGTATTAATTACAGGATTAGTTAGGTGAGTTTATAAGAGTTCCCTCTAGTTTTAAGAAAATACTTTTTTTTTCCATCAACATGCAATTTTATGCTAGTAAATTATTTTGTTTGCATTAAAGAGAGACAGGCGCCACCATGATGACAGAATGCCCTACAGTATACACAGGGATGGAATACAACTAAATACATTTAACTTAAACCTGCACTAGGCATCATTGGGCAAAAAAATCCATATTGTAATTCAAGTGTTCTGAGAGACTTCTGCACCTCCTCTTGGCTCTGTTTTCAGGCTTTAGAAAATCTAGCCCGTGTTGGGAGACTTTGGCCAATCACAGGTCATTTCAGAGAGAGAGCGTTCCTTTGGCTGTTCATTCAACGGAGGCAGCTGTCAATCGCTCGTGAACTCCGATCAAACCGTAAAACTAGTCAGCGCTGATCAAATATGAATCAATATTCTGTTACTGTAATGCCTATTTCTCGCCTCAAATGTTTTCAGAAACATCTTGTAGTGTACTGTTTAGCTGTAAAATGAGAAAGTTTGTGACGCCGCCGCCATTGTAAAATCTGGTAAAGGAACGCCAAGTTCCGCTCACATGACCGGAGCACAGCCAATAGGAACGCTCTCTCTCTGAAATGACCTGTGATTGGCCAAAGTCTCCCATCACGGGCTAGATTTAGCTGTAAAATGAGAAAGTTTGCTCCGGCTGGTGGGCGGTGCTTGGTATTTCCTCCACTGATCTCAACATGGCTGCCGGGTCACAAACTTTCTCATTTTACAAACATTTGGGGCGACAAAAAGGCATTACAGTAACATAATATTGATTCATATTTGATCAGTGCTGCCTAGTTTGACCGTTTGATCGGAGTTGGCGACTGATTGACAGCTGCTCAGAGATGGCAAGGCTCCAGCTCGGCTCTGATTGGTTGTTTTCCTCCGGTCTGTGGAATCTTGCAGATGCCATTAGGAGCACCGGAGGATATCGGAGGACACCGGAGGACACCGGAGGACACCGGAGGACAGGACAACGGAGGACAGGACACCGGAGGTACATGATTTTATTCAGATTACCTGTCTCATGCACTACTGTCAGGATATAGTGACCGTTTTATAAATATAACTTTTTTTTAATCATATTTGCTCCAATCCTGCCCACAGCTGCTTTAAGTAAAGGATCTGAATACTTCTTCCACAACTGCCTATATATTACGTGGTGGTTGGACTTGGTCTGTGTGTGTAATATATTAAATAGTATTTATTGTTTAATTGTGTTTAAGAGTGTACAGAGTTTCATTCCAACAATAGCAAACTTGTTTTCCTTTACCTGTTTATTCATCCTGCGCTTGTTTGATGCTTAACCTGCTATCACTGGCATTAATTCATGCCTGGCATTTAGATTATTTATGCTGTTGGCTGTTGTTTTATTGTCTTTGAAGTGCTTGAGTTATTCAGTTGAGTTATGCTGTACAAACGTTAGATTTAATAAAGGTTGATATGACAAATATTTATTGGCTAACACCTTAATTGCACCGGCACCGATTATTGAAGCCACAGTGTGCATGGAAAGGAGGACATCGCTGCTCTGTGCTGTTTTTGGCGACCTTGTTGACATGTTAGCTATGATGATTTCTACCGGTTTGCCTCCGTGACGCAAAACGTCAGCTTTAAACATTTGCGGTAACATGAACCTGTTTACAAGTACTTGAAAGGCCCTTGTGTGTGTCCTCTTCCTTTTGTTTCCTCCCTCTGTCCCCTCTTCACCTTCAGTGAGGCTGCAATCCATAACACGATGAGCTGAGTTGTCGTTGATTTAAAAAAAAAAAAAAAAAAAAAAAAACTTGATATGGCATATTAATTCTCTCAGCTGAATCACGTATCAAAGGATATGATTCATTTTTAATTTTGCTTTGCAGCAGTTTCCACACAACAGACGCAGCAGCAGACAGACGGAGAGCAAAAACAAAAACACAAACAGCCGCTTGGGAGGTGAGGAGCAATGGAGGAGGAGGGGACACAGTACAGTTATAATGAGAGGTTGTATGTGTGTGTGTGTGTGTGTGTGTGTGTGTGTGTGTGTGTATGCACATGTGTGCATGTGTGTTTTGGGCTATACATCATTGCACCGCTGCCTGTTGTGATTGCCTGACCCCGGGTTTCAGCGCATTACCACCTTAACAGCTTTGTGGCTGGATTTATTCGTCGGGTGCACACACACACACACGCATGTTTACACACACACAGACCCACTGAACTTTCTCGCTCACAGCCGGGTGAAAGTGTCTCGTTGTCAAATGTATGCAGGTTGAGAATGAGATTTCAAATGTGATGAACTATTTCGCCGGGACTCATCCAGCCTGCACACAGACACACAAACTCAGACACTATCTCCGGATTTTTTTCGGTCATTTACATTTTAGGCAATCGATTTAGGGTGTTGGTGGTTCTTTTATTCCCAACAATTTACAACAGTTTCTATTCTTCATGGTATTTTCTTCCACGACATCTCCTTTTCTGTTTGTCTCAGTAGGCTACGCTCATGAAATTAAAGGGTAACTTTGGTATTATTCAACATGGACCATTTTTTCCCATGTTTTTGTGTCTAACTGCCTAAAGCTGGGAATACACTGTACGAAGTTAGGCCGTTTCTGGCCCGAATTTTGAGCCGCACGACTCATTTTAGAGGCGGACCGAATTTCAGATTCTTCGGGCGTCGTTTGTCGTGCAGTGTACAGCGGGGACCGAGAGCCGATTAACTCCTCCCGAACGGCCGTCGGACGAATTTCTGACATGTCAGAAATTTATTGTCGGCCGTCCACAGGATCTCGCACAGTTGAAGCAGAGCCACGAGCCAATTCACCAACGTCAGTGCCTTTTTTCTCCTCTTTTTACAGTAATCAGAGCGTAGCTATCAAGACAACAATGTAGGCTACGATAGATACAGTAAAACGTAGCTAGCTTACCTCCAATTCTCTCTGCAAAATGGACAAGCCATGCTGTCCACGTCTTCCTAGCCACCTGCGAGTCCATATAACGTTAAGCCGCTGCTTCTTTTTTTAGACCTTTCAGTATACAGGATGGCACAGATGATCAAGGCAGCACGTTTCTGCCTTGTTAGCATTGTGACCCGTACAGACCTCTGCTAGCAAACAAACTTTACCTGCCTCAGAGCTTTCAACAAATCTTTACTGATAACTGTCAACAGCCAGTGAGCACATAAATCGTGAGCTTTGTCTTTACAAACGATCTACTCGTACAGTAGGAGTAGGAATTACACAACAACATTTCTAAAATCACACAGTGTATGTCCAACTTAATAGGGACAATTTCTGAAATTGGTCCAGTATTGAGGGAGAGCGCAGTAGATGGCAGCTGCTAAACAGGCTGCAATGTAATCCTATTGAGACGAGCTGGCATCGTCATTTACGTCTACTGTACTAAAAGTGCTCATTTTTGCCATGACAGACTCTGATTGTTATTAGAATTAGAAGTGTCTGACATTATGGAAAGAGTCTCGCTCAAGGAGAAGTCTCGATCTTGACAATGTGGATGAGGTCTTTGAATTTGATGGCCGCCCGTATTTATTTGAGCCAGAGTATACAGATATTCAGACAACTTGACTTCTCCTTGAGCCGGACTTGGACACAATAACAATTCGAATGGATCAAGTGACAGTTGGATGGACAGTAGGTGTTACCGATTACGCGTTTACTTTGATCTTTACCGTCGGGTGGGGGTGTGTCTGGCCTCTCCGGTCCAGCTTTTGTTGCGGGGCCGCAGGGGTCTACCTGGCGCCGCTGCGCCGCGCACACCGGCTGTGAACGCTCCGTCCTCCACGCGGCGATTACCTCATTAACGTCATGGTTCCCCTATAGCGTTGGGTTTAAATCTGAAATATTGCCAATAAGGCGCATTTGCTTTTCGCTTTGACACCAAATCCTCCGCCATCTCTCGGTCTGTCAACGCTCTCTCGTTCCGTATGTGTGAAATATGACAGATGCAGCAGATGCATTCACTTTCAGTTTGTAGCGTCCGTCGTCCGACTACCTATTGATAACACGTCGCTGATATGCCAAAATGAACTAAATGGGTTTTGTTTCTGTAAAAAAAAGCAAAACGACGGTGGGGGGGCTGTGTGTACGTAATGTAATCAGTGTGTGCCCGACCACCGTGTAACACCGGGAACACCGACAAACGCGACAAGCCTAAGTGAAAAATTAGAAAAACTTTGTATTTCTCTGTGGCGTCCTTTCCATAATGTTGTCAGACACTTACAATAACAATCTGAGCCTGTCAGCGGCAAAAACAAACACTTTCAGTGAACGTAACATTACAGTGACGCTGCTCACTTGCTCTCGCAGCTCGTTTCGTGGCTGCCGGTTATAGTTCTCCCTCAATACCGGACCAATTTCAGAAATCGTTGCCCCCATTAGTCACTTAGACACAAAAACATGAACAAATAGGGTCCAGGTTGAAAAATACCAAAGTTACCCTTTAACTAACTTTAACTAACTTTAACTCGTACATCTTGAGATAAGGGTACATTTTTCATAATTTGAAACATTTTCAACTTTGCTTACTTCCACTTGTATCTTTTCACTGACTTTGTTGGCAAAGTGCTGCCTCTAAAATGCATGTTAAGTCTGAACACACACTTGCTGTCAAGGTGACTCTGCTGAGACTATTTTGTTATTCTTGAAAGACTATTATTATATGATGGGAATAAATTAGAGGAATATGACAAGCGGAGCAAATACTGTGTTTTCTGTTTAATGGATAAAAACGACTGTATTTGCCTTTTCTCTAGACCTCATCTGTCCATTTATCAGTCACGAAAACAAATTTCTCACTCTGATTCTACCGGATATGAGTATCACCCACACACAATAATCCCCCAAAAGACCCACATGGTACACATGGTACACATGGTGGTTACCAAAACTTCTCTGAAAACTGATGGATGGTCGAAATCTTTCAACAACTGGTCAGAAAACCCTTCATAACAAGACCGTCCCAGTTCCATCCCAATAGAAGAGAGTATCGTCCAAAGGTGTTAAAACACAGCCCTCGAGAGTGAAAATGTCTTTTAAGCAAGTTTTGAAAGACTCCACAATCATTATGCATGCAGCCTGGCCACAAAGCTAACCAGTCATCCACAGCTCTCAATGGCAAATCAGCAGAATTACAACAGCTAAGCCCTTCACTCATCAGCACCTCCTTCTCTCTTGTGGAACTTTCTCCCTTCCCTCACTCTGTCCCTCCCTTCCTCATGCTCCAGCGGACTGTCCTTTAACGGGGCTCCTTTATCACATCACTACAGCGGTCTGCTCTGTCACGTCATCGTCTTTGTTTCCCCAACGTAGCCTTCTCCCGTCCCTCTCTTTATTTCTCACACTCTCATTTGCTTTATGGTTTTTGTCACTGACCTTTTTTACCGTCCTCTCCGATGAGTTAAGAGACACTTCCTTGGGACTACGCCATGGTGGTACAAAAGAAAAACAAAAGGGCACATTCGCATTCAGCTTTTGTCACAGTACCTGTGCCTCTTTTGTGTTATTGCTAAATATGAAGTATTGCAAAGGCAGGCAGAGGGGCACTTCGGAAGGCACAAAAATTCTTCGAAACACTGAGAAAGTTTAAAACCATTTAGTCTTACAGGCAACAAGTCCTCAGGCCAAAATGGTACAAGACATATTAGATCCTTTATTTAAAATCAGCCATATAACATTATGTAAAAACTACTCCTTTACAAGTCCTGCATTCATAAGTTCAAGCACAAAACCTTTATCTGTAGGTATTAAAAGTATAATGCAGCAGAATGACCCCTCTAGGAACGGTATATTATATTATTGGATCATTATCACTGATGCATACTGTGCAAACAGCATTTTAATGTTTTAGCCGGTCAAGGTGGAGCTAATTTTAACTAGTTTATATACTGTTGAGGGCTTCACTTTAAGTAAGGGATAATATATAGCGAGCCGGTCATTGTTGTGAAAGAATCCCCGACAGGGCGATGCTGCACCCCGACGGGAAGGAGGGGTCTCTCGTAGCCCTGAAGGGGATTCTTTCACCACAATGACCGGCTCGCTGTACATTATCCCGCTTATTACACGGCTACTTACTGAAGAAATCAATATTTTGACACAAAAACGGTCCGCCAGAGTCGTACATCAGAGCTGCGCCCATAGCAACGGTCTGTTATACATAGCAACGGTCTGTAATACAGAAATTACAGAACGCCGTGATTGACCAATCAGAATCGAGTATTCAACACAGCCCGGTAATAATACAATGTATCACACTTTAAAAGCTGATTATAGGTTTTATATTTAAAATGTGTATCTTAGTAGCATAAAATAGAAATACTCAAGTAGTAGTACAAGTACCTCAAAGCTGTAGTAGAAGCAGCCTATATTCAGTTGCTTTCCACCAGTGCCGAAATGACACCATTTCTATGGTAAAGGTCTGGTTAGTTTTTGACAAATACAACTGATTGCGATTATGAAAACATCTCCATCAGGGTAGAAAGAAACCAGTGCAGACTATTGGTACCAGACAGGACAAGAGCTGCCGTCTCCATTTTCAAGGTCACGCACTTTGTTTACCATCCACCCCAGCAGCTATGGATAATATATATAAGTATTTGTCCCTCAATTCTGAGTGTGCAATGGGACATTTTAAGCAAAGAATGAGATTAAATGCAAGCAAATAAATTATATTTTTTAGAGAAATTATTATTCCAAAGAACAATTTAATTTGAGAAAAACATCAAAAGCAAGAAAAAAAAAAAAAGGTGTTTTCTTTTATCAGCCGAAACACATGATAATAACCACTCTTACTCTCTCTGACTGTGTAACAGTGATGTTCATTATAGCACCAGCATTTTCAAGGTAAAAATGGACGCATTTTGGGTTAAGACCCATACATGCTTGAGTACTGCACATATTCTGATTATGGACCAAATATTGTGTTACTCATGTCCATTATTGGGCACTCCCTTTCAACCTGACGCTCCAGATGGTTTGTTACAGAACCATCAGAGAAGCCGTCACTGGAAACTGTTTGGAAAAGGGCAGGCACTTTCAAAAAAATACCTGGCAGGTGATTGGATGAACCATCTGTCAATCAAACTCTTGCCGAAGCCAGTCAGGGAGAAGGGCGAAAACATCTTTTCCGTCGAGAAAAGCCTTCAAAGCCGTTCTTTGCTCTTCTATCAAGGAAGAAATACCCTCCGGTTCTGACATAACTGATGCTATTGCAGCATCTACGCTAACCTCTTCAGGAGCCGCCATCGTTGTTTAGAGCGATCAGTCGCTTCTCCGTGTCGTCACACACGCACCTAAACCGTGCCCGTAGCTGCCAGTAGCTCCTCACGGGACGCCGATTGTTTCAAGCAACTGTGGTTCGGACACAAACACGTTACTTGAAGCCTGGCGAGATGGATTTTCGTGTGATTGGTCTGGAGGCACATGACCACGTACTCAGCCCATCTATTTGCGGGTGCCCCATTGGCTGATAATGGATGTGTATGATTGGTTGTCTTTTATTTATTTTTTTAAAAACCTTTTAAAAATGTTTTGCTTCTTATTTACCTGTTCTTTGTAATATGTTTTATGATGACCCTGACGACGGCTGTGTTGCTGGAGTTTTGACCTCTTTCAGAGTAGTAACAGTGTGTCACAATTTCAGCCAATCAGATGACTTGGGTAGGTAGGTCATTTCTGATTTGCAAACAGAAATAACATTAGTGACAAATGTATTGATTGATTGCTCTAATAAAATCGCCTTCTGCGTGATTGCTCTATAACTCACGACTTGATTTTAAAGAGGACTGGTAATAATTATTCCAATGACCTATCTTGTTCATTTCCATTGAGGATAAAACGGTTTCCATCCAGGAAGGTTGAAGTAAACGATCAAGCGAGCAGAGTTTCAGCGTTTCCAGCTCCGGGACGCTTCGGCAGGACGGACGCTCGCCAACATCTGTCCTGCTGATTGGAGGCATACACGTGTCACTTCTGAGGAACTTCAAGACAAACGCTGACCCGCATGTGGCGAAGACGGCCAACCGGATGTCGGAAACCTCTCCCAAACAATCCCTTGATTCGAGTTTAAAGCCTCACAACATAATTGTTTGATTCAGGGGGAGAAAATGTGCCAAGAGCTGCCAGCTTTCATTGTGTTATGGGTGGCTCAGTGTAGTGTAACACTAATGAGTGCTGATGTCCGCCGCTATCCTCCTCTTCTCATATCCTCCTCTGGAAGGTTGAGAGGAGATCCGGTAACGACAGGATTTTAAAGGAGCCCCCGTGGCCCGACTCTTAACCCCCGGTAGGCTGGACCGGTCACACCCAGCACACATCCAGCACACACACACACAGTGTATCCCTGTATTACCCTCTCTCTTCTCCCCTCACACACACACAAACACACACACACACACGTTCTCTGCACTAGAATTAGCCGTTGGCTGCACTCCAGTCAGATCCGCTCAATATTTCACCCTTCCAAAAAACCACCCTCTCTCTCCTCATTGTTCACTGGAGGCCGCGCATTGCCACAGTCATAGCTGTGTCACAGCAATCAATCACCCATCAATGTGAAACGGCTACACTGATATAGAGAAAACACAACACAACGGCACTGTAATTCCCCCCAAACTCCTCCCTTACTATCCTCCATCCTATACTGCCTGACCTCCAGCCGCTCCTCTCCCCCTCTCTCTCTCTCTCTCTCTCTCTCTCTCTCTCTTCTTCTCTAACACCATGTCCGTTGCTCCCTCATGGTTGCAGACAGACATCACACCCATTATCACCTCTCTGTGATTCAGTCACTTGATTCATTACCCAGCTGGTGACCTTCTCACACATATGCAGAAATACGCACACAAGTCCATTCACACATGCGGGAATTTACACACGAACATGTACGCGCATAAAGCCTACTGCGCTACAAAACTGAATATACAGACCAGATTTAATGTTTTGGGATTGTTTCAGATTTTTTTTTTTGTTGTGCAGCAATGCATTACTCAGTGACTTCGAGCAGTGTGAGAAATTTACCAATTATATAACGGCTACTAATCCCAGACATGCTCAATTACTTTGAAAATTTGGGGGTCGGCTTGTTCATTGTCTTACTGGGAGTTTAATGGAGAGTCGATATCAGTTTGGTCTCTGCATTCAGGGGAGAAACTGCTGTGGGATGTGTTAGCTTTGCGCTGGGGCCAGAGGTGTGGGGAGGACTGAGGACGCGTAGACTATACAGTATATAAGAAGTGGACGTAGTCACCGTGACGACACCCATTGGTTTGTGGACTGCTGTTTTGAAGCCTCTAGTTCGGCATTTTGGCCGTCACCATCTTGGTTTTAGGCCGCCGCCATCTTGTTTTTTTGCAACCAGAAGTGACACGAGAGGGTGGGGGATTAAGTACAACCGAAAGCTGAATAAGACATTTTTAGGTGACCAAAAAGGTTATAATTAACTTTCATGAACTGAAAACACACTGTGAAAGAGTTAAAGTTGTAAGACAAAAACACAAACAACTCCCAGACCGGACAACGCCGTGGTAACGACCTGTCAATCACAAGGTAGCCACGCCCTAAAGCATACCCTGCTTTATGGTCTATTAGACTATAAATGGGACCATAATTTACTAAATGAACATCATGCTGTATTGAAGAAGACTTGAAACTAGCGATTGAGACCATAAACTCATGTTTACAATGTTTACTGAGGTAATAAATCAAGTGAGAAGTAGAGTCATTTTCTCATAGACTTCTATACAATCAGACTTCTTTTTGCAACCAGAGGAGTCGCCCCCTGCTGGCTGTTAGAAAGAATGCAAGTTTAAGGCACTTCCTCATTTGCTTCACTTCTCAGACTCCGGGGGTAGCCGCCCGGGAGGACGTTAACCTGTTTTGCGCCTCCTCCCAAAGTTGACGTATTTACATGCTAACGTTAGCTAATAGTAAATCTATAAATCAGCTTGCTTTTGTTCAATGTTGGAGGATGTGTGAACCCTGCAGCTTCATTGCGAGGACAAGACTAAAGTAATGTTATTACTTTTTCCATAAGTAATGAGTAATTGATTACAGTTTTAAATTAACTTATGTTTTGTCCATCATTTTGTCCACCCTTGCCATGGAGAAGAAGGCGGTCAGAGGCGCGAGTCAGAGCGGTAGCGAATTCAAAAAACCTCGTTGTTGAATTTGTGAGCAAAACATTGGAACCATGGTTTTATGAATTCATCCCAAATTTACCTAGAATCCTAAAGGTAATTCACAAAACCTGCAGACGGTATTCTCAGTTTTCTCAACACTGTAATCTTCAGCTTTCATCCGCCATTAGCGGCACACAGAATTTGAAGCTCCGGGATTGCCGCAATGCACCTTGGGAGTCGTGGTTAACTTCTACCCTGAACTTTTTAATCAAAGAACCACTTTTCCCTATCTTTTGTACTGATGATTGAAACAAGAGTTTCATGCCAATCCAAGCCGTGGAAGAACTCTAACTGTGAGTCACATTAACAATGTCTATGGGACAAATGAATGGGCCCTTTACTCCCTAGACCATGGGCGCCCAAGATAGCTGGAAAATATTAATAGAAAAAGCGACGCATTGTTCTAAAAAAATGTGATTCTAGAAAATGTAATATATATACTGTATATATATATATTATATATTATAAATGAACTAATTGGCAACAAGGACTCTTTTTCCCAGCCAGTCACCCAGTAATTCAAGATAATCTTGTGAAACTAAATGCATCAATATCATAATGACTGTTGGCGACATCATTATCCTCATTATCATCTATTTCATTGCTAATTATCACCACATCTATCATCTACCCATTAATCATCACTCCCTTCTGTGCCCAACATCATCCATCCATCCATCTTTCTCGGTCCTTACCTGGAGTTGGTCATGTCGGTCTGTCTTCCCTGACTCTTCTCCAGCCCGAGCTTGGTGAAAATCCCGACCAACACCATGATGGCCACCACTCCACAGATAATATACACGATCATGTGGGTCCGATCCTTGTCCGGCTCCTCTTGGACCTCTGTGACGGGCACCGCTGGCTTCCCGGTGTTCGCCCACACGGGGGTGTCATAGTTGGAACAGGAAGTCTGGTCCAAACTGTGGATTTTGAACTGGCAGCAGAAGCGGTAGAAGCAGGAGCCGCAACAGAACAGGTAAATACCTGCGTTGCAGTTGAAAGGCGGGTCCCACTGGCCCATGACATCATAGTAACCCCAACAACGGTTGCCATTGGATGGGGCCGTTTTGTCCTCCGCTTCCGGTGTGGGCGTTGCCAGCGCGGCCTCTGGTATCACAGAAGGCTCCGTTGTCTCGTTGCCGGTGGAGACCTGGGCCGAAGCCTGACCTGACTGGCACCCAGTGGAGTTCAGTCCGCCCAGAGAGGTCAGACCCAGGAGGAGAGCCAGGGAGAGGCTTACCAAGAGCGGATGCACAGACGTGGCCATCTTGGACAGTATCTCGCGGTGGCTCGGTGCTGATGTGTAAGTTTTAATGATAGTAAAGCTCCTAGGTTCAAAAACGACAAAAGAAATGGAAAGTTAAGTTTTTGTCCAGAGCTTTAAATTGTAGTCACTGAATGACAGTTTTGATAAATAGAGGGGGTTAGCCTTTATGCATGCCTGGAAGAAAAATAAAGAGCATTCAATTAGCGTTGTGGGAGTTATTGCTGCGCAAAATTGCAGAGGGCTCAATTGTCGTCAAGGGGGCAGAGGAAGTGAGTGGAAGAAATCAATCTCACATCTCAACAGGAGTGAATGAGTTCCTTGTGACACAGCACAGTCCCGGGCAGTTTACTGTATGTGTGTAGGTGTGTGTTTATCAGCGGAGAAATAATTCCAAAATTCAGGAAAATGTCACCATTCACAAAGCCATATGTCATCAGCAGGCAGCAGAGGCGGTTGTAGGCAAATCCAAATCCGGCGGCTCGGAGGGGATCTAGTTTAGGAGGGTGTGTTACCTACGAATGAACTTGCCTCTGGCGTTTCCTGCAATAAGCTCCCCTGCTGAGTGGATGAATAATCCGTGAAAAAGTGGGAACTTTCGGTTCCTGACGGCGCTCGCAGGGAAAAAAGAAGAAGGCAGATTCCTCTCAAACTCGCAGATAGTCACGGGCTCCCACATGAAAGGCTTTTTTTTTTACCCTCCGTATTCCTGAGCGGATAACAACTCTCTAACGCTGGAGTCAAATCAGTTCTGATGTCCTGGAAAAAAAAAACTGGACCAGAGTGCAGCGGTTTTTTCCTCTGGAGTTGTCTCGTCTCCTCCGCTTCTCCCTCTCGGAGCTTAACTTGCGTCTATCATCCTCCTGCTCTCGGTGTCACTGTTCAAAAGAGGCTTTTTTATTCTTGTGGTGGGCATCTTTTATTCGCTGCCACCTTGGTCCACTTTGGTGAACTCCCTCCTCGAGATCCAGAGTCTTTACGGGTGATATTAAGCTTTTATTTTGGAAAGATTGTGTAGTTATATCCTTCCTGTTTCCAGCCAGAGACCCAACAGGTAATAACAGCTGTGCCAGTATTCTTTAAAACATTACTCCAGGGCTCTCGTCAAGCTGAAATCCTTTGATGATTACAGTCCTCTTTTGCACCTGAGGCGTGTTTTCTCTCTCACACACACACACACACACACACAAACACACACACTCACACACACTCACATTCACAAAGAGCTCAAATCCCCCTGGTGACTGTCAGTGAGAGTCTGTAGCTTTTAAGCGACACAAGAGGAGTCCAATGGCTTTTTGTTCTCGCCGCGTGCGGGGCTCCTGTTGCTGCTGCTGCTGCTCCTCTGGAACCCCCTCCTCTCCGCGGATCCCAGGGTCTCTACCCGACCCAGGACACCAGCTGGGTGCTCTGTCTGTCAGCCTGCTCAGTCTTGCCCTACAAGTGCTCCGACTAAGGGGGCGAGGAGGAGGAGGAGAAGAGAGAGGTGGGAGGGGATGGGGGGGGGGGGGCGCTGATGTTGTGATACTGATCTTAGCGTTGCTGCATCCACGACTCAGGAGAAGCTGTAAAAAGTGATGCTGGAATTACTTGACCAGAGCGGAGCGGTCCCACATTACAGATCGTGACTTTGATGCTTTTGGCTCAGTTTTTTTTTTTAGATTATGTCTCTTTCGTTTACACTCTGATCATAATCTCTATTCTCTCTTTGATATTTTTATTTTTTTTGCTTCTTTCTCTCCCCCCACAACTTACCTCACCCTTTCCTCTCGGCCCGAGCCGGGGCGTACGGGGGCTTTTGTCGTCGCTGAGGAAATATCAGCGTGGGGTCAGAGAGCCCGTGGACTGCCCTCTACACTTTTCAGTGTCGCACCGGAATAACGCTCCCCCAGCCCATTCGGACGACAGAGACAAAGTGGAGATGCGACAGCCAACACAGCCGTGTGGCAATGATAAAAAAAAAAAAAAAAGATCCTGTTTTCAAAAGAAGCCCCCTTGGAAATAATACAGGACTGTCTGCAGCAGCAGCTGTCTTTTTCCAAATGTTTCCATTTGCATTAATGTATTTTTTTTGTCTTTTTTTTTTTTTCCCCACCAAAAAATGGATAAAAAAATCTCAAAGCATTAATATGCAACAGTTTTTAGGACTGCATATTATCTCCCAATTTTTGTTCATGCAATGGATTTTTCAATTCAGTCCTTGTCCGGCTGCAGCTTCTTTGAAAACAG
This sequence comes from Sebastolobus alascanus, assembly GCA_916701645.2. Classification (NCBI taxonomy): domain Eukaryota; kingdom Metazoa; phylum Chordata; class Actinopteri; order Perciformes; family Sebastidae; genus Sebastolobus; species Sebastolobus alascanus. The sequence continues at coordinate 225,098 of CAKAOJ020000035.1, forward strand.
GCATAATTTGATATATATGTATAGGAATTTTATATATATATCATATGTATGTGTTTTCACTGGTGCTCTGCTTGTGGGATGCTCCAAACAGAAGAGAAAGGAGAAGCAATAAAATGCTTTTTTTTTTCCTCTCTCTCTCTTTTATTCCATCCTCTCCCTTTGTTGTTGCTTCTCCATCAGTGTGTATTCCCTTATGTCCTCGCCGCCTCGGTCTGCTCAGTGCGTCTGTATCCCGTCCGCTGGCGACGCTCGCGCTGCTGCTACTGCTGCTGTTCTCTGCCAGGACTGGATGACAATGTACACACTCTCTATCTCTCTCTCTTTCTCCAACTCACTCCTCCCTCTCCAACTCACTCCTCCCTCTCTCGCTCACTCCTCCCCTCCCTCTCTCTCTCTCTCTCACACACACTTATGTCTTTTGTGCGTAAATGAGCGCAGCTCTCGCCTGCCGACTCTCCCTTTCACTCTCCCTTTCACTCTCCTCCTCTGTCTCTCATTATGTGTCACTGACACTCTCACAGTTTTGTCCCACGTTTTTCTCTTTTTCTTGGCTCCCGAACACACTTTTTCCCTTCATGTTCCCTCCATTCCTGTCTCTTTTTTTTTATCCATTCATCTCCATTTACCTGCTGTCCGTCCAACCTTTTCAGTTTGCGTGCGTGATGCGTGCGTGTGCGGTGCGTAATTACCGCGCTAATACCTCTGCACATCCCCCGTCTTTGTGGGAAGCACAACCTGGAACATGTGTGATGCTGCAGTGTATAGGGGCTAATTTAGGGAAATAGAGGGATGGATGGATGGATGGATGGATGGATGAAGGGAGAGAAAGAGGAGGAAGGAGGATAAACAGAGAGGAAGAGGGAGGCAGGAAGAGAGGGAGGGGAGGGGATGAGAGGACAGCGGAGCGACTGCCAAAGAGAGGGCTTGACAGAGAGGAGAAAGGGAGGGAAAAGAGGAGAGGAATTATCGCAGGGGAAGGGAGGGGGGGGGGGGATTAAGAAACATGGGGAAAGCGACTGGAATAGGAACTGACAGAGGGATAGTGGGAGGGAGTGGGGGGAGAGATACAGATAGAAAGGGAGTGCAGACAGGTAGGAGGGGGGAAAAGGAAGACTATCTCAAGGGAAAGTGACATATTAGACCCGGAGAGAAGGAGAGGGAATAGTCTTCAGTCAAGGCCCTGGAAAATTCCCGGGAAATCGACCGAAGAGAGATGTGGAGGGGCAAAATGTTATGAATAATCTCGGCATAATGTTGAATGTGAACTAGATTTTAGAGACACAGAAGAAGTAGTGCCTTTGGCTCTGACCATGAACCTCATCAGAAAAGCAGCGTTTCCTTTTGCTGCTTAATATTTTATTCTGTTTTTAAGTGGCTAACATTATATTCATCTTAAATATTCATTTTTCAAACTTTTTCTTTCCTACATAAAAGCTTAAAGGCTTTTCTTTCATTTCCCTGACACCCTCTCCTTTTTATCTTTTCACACACTCTCCACAGACTCTCATGCATTTGAGCCACACTGTCTCTCTCTCTCTCTTTTTTTTTGTTGTTGTTGTTTTTGCTGCAAGTACCCCCAGCTCATCTTCGCTCGCTGTTTGTACTCCGTCCAACCCTCTCGGTCTAAATTCGCTTAAAATCTTTGGCAGAGTGCATCAGGAGTTATGTCAAGAAATACACACGCACACTTACAAAACGCATGCCGACAAACACACACATACACACACACACACGCACGCACACACATTCCCATGACTTCACACTACAGTTCTGTGATGTGCCACAAATCAGCTAATCCTCCTCCTTCCTGCAGTCTGGCATTAAAGTGTCCTCAGCGCATTTCCTCTGATGGAAAGCAGGTCATTAATTTAGAGATAGAAATAAAAGTTGTGGGGAATAAAGACTGGTTTACCGCCATCAGGAAGGCAGGACGCTGCCTGTCAGCGCTCGGAGAGGCGGCGAGACGTGGGAGCGAAGGGTGTTGGCTGGAAATCAAGACGGGAAGGAAAGAGGGATGAGATGGATGGAGAGGAGGAGACCTAGGGGAGAGATGGAGGGCAGAGAGTACAGATTGAATGGGAGATCTGTCTTAAATCATTTCTCTCTCTCTCTCTGCTTGGCTGTGGTCTAATAGCACATTTTCCACTCTCTGTTTCTGTCGTAGTCTTTTTTGCTCTCTTTCTCCTGCATATCTCACGCAGTAATAGTTTCCTATGTAACTATCAGGGTTGTAACCTAAAGGTACTATCTGTATCTTCTGCCTATGTCACAAAAACATCCGTTAGAACTGCCTTTCATTCTCCTCATATATACTGTACAGTAAATGTTTAAGTTTAGCTGCCAAATATACAAATACATAATATTTTACAAAATGTATGGGGCCATTATTGTAGCAAAACTATTTGCAATGTGTGTGGGCGTATGCTTCAGTGAACTGAAGTCTTACAATCCTTACAGTATCTTGCTTGTTTAACGTAATGTCTGCAGTCTGTAGATGATGATAAATCAAATCCGTTACACCAGCTCATTGGCAACGTACAGCACAACTACTTTTGTAGTCAGGGGTCACCAACCAAGTATTCTAGAGCAAAATTGCCAACAACTCAAACCCACACACAAGAGCAGACCATCAATTTCGCTCAAACACAGATCCACACTACTTGCATCCTTTTAATGTCTTGTTTTAAGTTATTTTGTTTTATATTTAAAGTTTTCTATTATTTTACCTGCGCAACACAAGCTAACTTACAGTACAGCGTCTCCATTGGCTTGCGCGACGTACGCGAGTACAGACTGCAATGAGGACGCGAGCCACTGCAATGATGGGAGTGAGGCAGGCAGACGAGACGTTCAACTAATGTCAAGGTAAAAAATGGTATGGTCCACTTTAAGGGTGTCTGAAATCGCGTTACAAGATTTTTCTAGGCATGAATATGGGAAAGATGTTGTCATATTTAATTATGATTACAGGTAAGAAGGATGTATAAATGCTTTGATCTCCCTGATCTGTTGTTTTTACCTCTTTGGGGGGGGGGGGGGTCCAAGTCTTAATAAAGGGGTCAGAATCCCCCCGTAATTTGAACCCTGGTTTCCCGTCTGTCAAGTCACCAAGGCCGTGCTTCAGTTTGGGATCATGAGGTTAAATTAACACCTGTGTGACACCAGTCAAGCTTCAGGCTGCACTGAACATCAAATCTGGTAAAAACTGATGATACATTATTGAGCATGAACCTTGCTGAATGTCTGAATATTGAACAATCTACGCCTCACTGTTATAGCATAGAGCGCATTGTAAAGACAACAAAAACCTGGATTACGTGTGATGCAGAGAAAAAGTGATGATTAAGAGCAGAGACATTCTAAACCAGAGGAAGGCAACCGTAGCCACGCATGCCACAATTGGCACGCAGTAGCTTAACCAATGGCATATTAGCAATAAGTGTGCAAGAGAGGTTTTTTTTTTTTTTTTTAATGTTGTGCCCTCTCATGCCAAATTACCTCTTTCGCAGCCACTGGCAACTGTGCGGCCTGTTATTTACGGTAGTTGGATTTTTTTCCCCACCCACCCCACGAAGACCTGTCCTACTCTGTCTCTGATTGGCTAGTAGCCCACTCGTGGCATTTGATATCAAAAAGGTTGCCGACCCCTGTTCTAAACAGATTTATGGACATTTATCTGCGATGCATATCACAGATCCTGACCCTGGTGTAAAATTACAGCAGTGTATATATGATGTCTGTGTTTCAATATGACTGAGTTATGACTCTGAGAAGAAGTGCTGCAACGTTGACAAGTTAGTGGGGGGGAGGTGGGAGGCAGCGGATATTACGGCAAAAATTCTAATGCTGTTCATATGTATGTAAAATGTATTCCTATTCGTTTACATCCCTTATATGTATTATTTTTTTGGACACCTTTTGCTGTGTTGCATCTAGGGCTGTCAAAGTTAATGCAATAACGCGTTAATGCAAATTTGTTTTAACGCCACTGATTTCTTTAACACATTAACGCAACTTGCATTTTTTAGCTTGTAGCGGGCTCAGCTTTAAAGCCAGAGTGAAGATCCTCATCATATGAAACTAGAAAACCTAAAGAATCCAACCATGTCATACTAGCTCGTCGGGAAGGAGGTTGAATAACGCTCAAAACTCACGCTAAATTGTGGCGAGGAAAGACTGTCACGGACATTTTCAAAGGGGTCCCTTGACCTCTGACCTCAAGATATGTGAATGAAAATGGGTTCTATGGGTACCCACGAGTCTCCCCTTTACAGACATGCCCACTTTATGATAATCACATGCAGTTTAGGGGCAAGTCATAGTCAAGTCAGCACACTGACACACTGACAGCTGTTGTTGCCTGTTGAGCTTCAGTTTGCCATGTTATGATTTGAGCATATTTTTTATGCTAAATGCAGTACCTGTGAGGGTTTCTGGACAATATTTGTCATTGTTTTGTGTTGTTAATTGATTTCCAATAATAAATATATACATTCATTTGCATAAAGCAAACCTATTTGCCCACTCCCATGTTGATGGGAGTATTAAATACTCAAGAAATCTCCCTTTAAGGTACATTTTGAACAGATAAAAAATGTGTGGTTAATTTGCGATTAATCACGATTAAATACTTTAATCCACTGACAGCCCTTATTGCATCTAAAAGCATGTGGCTGTATTTGGTGGATCTTTAGGAGAGATCATTTTGTCACATGACGTTCTCTCTCCTCTCCTTCTTGTACTCTTTTTTTCCCCGCTCTTAATTTCCACTTCCATCCTCTCCTCTTCTTGCATTTGTCACCTCTCCTTTTTTCCCTCTCTCCTTTTTTCCCTCGCACTTGTCTCCTTTCTTTTGCTCCACGTTCCTTCTTTCCTCCTCTACTTTCTTCTCGTCTTCCACCACCTCTCCTCCTCTCGGATGAACATGTTAAGTTTCCCCCAAAGCCAACCTCAATCTCCCTCTTCATCTCAGTCACCTGCCGCCTCCGCCGCCACTTCAAACCACATCCCCTCTTGAACCTTCCCTTCGTCCTTCCCTCGGTCTGTCTCCATCTCTCACCTCGTCTTCCCATCCTCTCATCAAACTGTCTCCCATTGTCTCCGAAATTCCAGCGTGTGTGTGCCGCACCGCGCCACGCCACGCCTGTCACTGCCACTTCTTTTCGTCTCGCTCCTGTGTCAATTCCTCCCGCACGCCATAGCTGCTCATCACTCCTGTACTATCTGACTGTCACTCAGAATAGATTAGTTCGGGGTGGAGATCAGCTCGGAGCAAAACGGATGGAGTTATGTGAGGGTAGCTCAGACGAGGCCACGAGAGAATACAGAGAGAGAGAGAGAGAGAGAGAGAGAGAGGAAGAGGATGAAGGAATATATAAATAAAATAAATAAGGGAAAGGACTTGAAAACAAGATGGAGTAATTTAGGAGAAAGTCTGAAAGCAATGAAGTAGTTACAAAAATACTAAAAATAACAAATAAAGAGAGAAGATAAATCGCTAACAAGGGAAAAGAGAAAAAGAGATCAAGTGATGAAGTTGTAGTCAGATGACATCTGCGGGGTTGATGGATGTTTGCGGTTGTAGGAGTGGGGGGGGGTTTTTTCGGGGTTTTTTTTGATTCACTGCCCTGTTCAGCACCGTCCCGAGCCGATGCCCTCCCACAACCTTGTCCTTGACTGCAGGGGCCAGACATCGTATACCTGCCATTGATTCGGAGCTGGCACACACACATAAATGAATACTTTCACACACACCAGAGCACACACACACACACACACACACACACACACAAACAAAGACATCGTGTTCCCTAGAGGAGGATCAAGACAGAGTTTAACGGCATGGAATTTAATGTTTATGCCCTACGCTGTAATTAGGAGTGTTGTGCCCTGACTGTGTGTGTGTGTGTGTGTGTGTGTGTGTGTGTGTGTGTGTGTGTGTGTGTGTGTGTGTGTCTGCTGCTTTATTTTATTGCCATTATCTCTCTGACCATGACACTGGTACTTTTCACTGCAAAGACTAAAGCACTGCATTGAAATTAAACGTGCTGCTGACTCTCGTAAGACGGGCAAACACTGTATGGATTAAACAGTATTTTAGTCCCCCCCCAATAATTTTAGAATCAAGCCAAATTTATGCCTTGTGTGTTAAAGCTGAAGTAGGCGAGATTGGAGCAAATATGATTTAAAAATGTTATTTTTATAAAACGGTCGCTATATCGTGACAGTAGTACATGAGACAGGTAACCTGAAAAAAATGATGTGCCTCTGTGTCCTCCGGTGCTCCTAACGGCATCTGCAAGATTTCACACATCGGAGGAAAACAACCAGTCAGAGCTGGTCTGAGGTCTGCTGTCTATGAGAGCCGGCTGTCAATCACTCCCGAACTCCGACCAAACGGTCAAACTAGGCAGCGCTGATCAAATATGAATAAATATTCTGTTACTGTAATGACTATTTCTCACCTCAAATGTTTTCAGAATCATCTTGTAGTGTACTGTTTAGCTGTAAAATGAGAAAGTTGGCGGCCGCCATTGTGAATTCTGGTGAAGGAACGCCAAGTTCCGGTCAAATGACCGGAGCACAGCCAATAGGAACGCTCTCTCAATGAAATGACCTGTGATTGGTCAAAGTCTGCCGTCACGGGCTAGATTTTTTAAAGCCTGAAAACAGAGCCATGACGAGGAGCAGAAGTCTAGTTATCTCTCAGAACACTTGAATTACAATATGGTGAAAGGTTATTAGGGAATTTTTGCCAAATGACGCCAAAAATATACTGCCTACTGCCACTTTAAAGTTCTTTTTGATAACATTTTTATGTAGACGAATATTTTTTTTAAATAATACATCCGCAGAGCTTTTAGAAAGGTGCCAAACAAAAGTATGGATTTTCCTAAATTAATCATTTTAACAATTTTGACGGGTCCAAAATGAATGTTTTGTTTATCTCTGTGGAAGATATCTGACGTTTGGTTCCCTATTCTAACGAGGCTTGTGAGCCAATAGTATCACGTTGTATCTCTGTATCGTCAGCGATCAAGTTGCCAGTTAGTGAGGAAAAAAACACAGATAAATGGCGGATAAATTTGACGGTAAGCGCCCGGCTTCACTCCGGTATCAACCCCAAGTGCTCAAAAGGAGGCTGCCTCTGCCATGCCTGGCCGCACTGACACTAGTGTCTCCATCAGGCTGCATAAGACATGAATAGTTACCGTGGCAACAAGTGACAACTGATCTTAGCACATATTAGCAACGCACAGTGTCTGCCCAGCTTGTACCAGAACTATGTATTTAAGAGAGTAAACTCAAAAAAATAGTGCAATACCTTGCACCCAAGGTGATGAAATCCATCCTCCAACACTTCTAAAGCTCAATTATTAAAGGTACAGTGTGTAGGATTTAGCAGCATCTAGTGGTGTGGTTGCAGATTGCAACCAACTGAGTAACCCTCTGCTCACTCCTCCCTTTCCATGACTGCGGCAACGTGAGCTGCCGAGTGCAAAACCGTGGTAACGCCGTTCGCCTCGCTCAGAGGCCATTAATGAAAACATAGTTATCAATATCATATTAAAAACTATAAAAAAAACTAGGGGCTGTCAGTTGATTAAAATATTTAATCGCATGATTGTCCATAGTTAATCGCAATTAATCGCAAATTTGTTCTTTGTTCTGTTCAAAATGTACCTTAAAGGGAGATTTGTCAAGTATTTAATACTCTTATCAACATGGGAGTGGGGAAATATTCTTGCTTTATGCAAATGTATGTATATATTTATTATTGGAATTCAATTAACAACACAAAACAGTGACAAATATTGTCCAGAAACCCACACAGGTACTGCATTTAGCATAACCAATATGCTAAAATCATAACATGGCAAACTGCAGCCCAACAGGCAACAACAGCTGTCAGTGTGTTGACTTGACTATGACTTGCCCCAAAACTGCATGTGATTATCATAAAGTGGGCATGTCTGTAAAGGGGAGACTCGTGGGTACCCATAAAACCCATTTTCATTCACATATCGTGAGGTCAGAGGTCAAGGGACCCCTTTGAAAATGGCCATGATAGTTTTTCCTAACCAACCAATTTAGCGTAAATTTGGAGCGTTATTTAGCCTCCTTCGCGACAAGCTAGTATGACGTAGTTGTTACCAGTGGATTCCTTAGGTTCTAGTTTAATATGATACCAGTATCTTCACTCTAGCTTTAAAACTGAGCCCGCTACGACCTCCGAAAGATCGAATAGCGGCTGGGCTAAATAGCAAGTTGCGTTAGTGCGTTAAAGAAATTAGTGGCGTTAAAACGAATTTGCGTTAAGGCGTTATTATTGCGTTTACTTTGACTGCTGTGACGGAGTAGCCGTCACTGACTGTGGGCAGCGCACACACACCAACATTCCTCCGCTGCGTCGCTGGCTGCGGGCAGCGCAAACACACACACCAAACATTTCTCCACTCCCTTCCTGATTTACTAAGGAGTTAAAACACCTCGCGACATATCCCTCTCCCCTAAACTGTTTCAGTAGTACGACCAAGGGTGCACACTTGCTTGTTCTGCTATTTCCTGTATGCATATATTCTCACACAAACATTATTCTCACTCACCAGTCGAGGAAACGCTGCCTGTCCATCCTGTCATGTCCCATTCATGAGTGTGACTGGCGAAACCGGGGCGTTACAAGTTCCCCGTTAAAAAGAGCGCTTTCGCGCGTTTTGAGTATCATGTGATCAGCATGAATATGTTTATTATTTTTCATTGTGATTTTGTTGCAGATTAACTTGTTTTTGGGTTGGAGGGGAATGTTTAGACAGATGTGTAGAATTAATATGTAAAATATGCTTAGATTAAAGGGGCTATTAATGTCTTCCTAGCTGAAGAATATTGTTAATTGTTATTTTCTATGTAAGTAATACGCCCAGGGGAGGGGCTATGAGTTTAAAAGGGGGTCATCTTGGCCCGGTGAGGAGAGTTGTCTTGGTTTGGTTACAGAGAAGGCAACATCCATTGAGCTCACAGACTGTATTTTTGAATTGTGTTTGCCTGTTCCTGACTGGAAATTAATTGAGTTTTTTGAGGAACTAACATTTCAGTGCTATTTGTTTTTTTGTACATAGCTTATTTTTCTATTTTTCACTTTTTGTCAATATTGGCACTGTTTGCACTTTGGGAGGCCGGCATAATAAAAGGGACTTAATACAATGTTTTACGACTACGCCAGTGTTTTCATGTTGAAGGAGTTTTTTGAAGTAGAACCCCACGACACAGCCCTACTAAAAACTATTCCTTTAAAACAATGCAACTGAAACTTGTTCATTTTTCAGTGATACATCTTGGGTAGGAATTAGCTGACGGTGTAGAATTCCAGCTACAGATTTGTGTCTAATATTATCTCAAAGGTTAAAGATAAAAAATTAAAAAAAGTTCTTGAAAGTAACTCTGTCTCACTGGAGGTTTAAAGCTGCTCCGGGGCTCTCATCATTACTGCACTCTTGAAAATAAAAGTTTCATTTGCGGATGATTCCCCCCCCCCCCCCCCCCTCCCCATGTGGGCCAGCTGGGTCTAATTCCCAGCTGTGGCACTTTTTTTACTGTGATCCCTCTTTGTCTGTAACCCTCTCAGCTTTCCCTCTTCTCAATCAAAAGAGAGTACACACAGAGCTCACCCTGTCTGTTCCTCGTGTCAGACAGAAAAAAAGGCCCGTTGTGAAAGGAGAGCCCTGCTTTAACCTCTCCGTGAGACAATGTGGGTCAGTTTGATAGAAAAAGAAATTGGGTATCTTGAATTTCCTGTTGTAGTTATTGGAATGCATAACGTTGGAGTGGTGTTATATTCCACTAGTATATGCATCCTCTATTTTCATATTATGTCTCTCTCCTTTGTAAGACTACCCCAAATTAGGGATGTCACAATACCAGAAATCTAGTAGTCGATACCAATACCAGTGAATTTCCACGATTCTCGAGGAAAAAAAAAAGAAGAAAATTATGAGACTTTATTCCTCAGGTATAGCTCAGTGACTGTAAGAAAACAGCAGAGGCTGTACACGCACACACGCACTCTCTCTATATACTGTATATCCTCAGATTGCAAGCAGTAGTTTAAATCCACTGACATGGTGACAGACCATTCGACCATTACATCTTTATTTAAAATGCTAATGTTATATTTTGATGACAATAAAAAAAAAGCACCACTTTTCAGAGATTTAGCAATAAACAACAAAAGATCGAAATTCAGTTCAGTTCAGGTTTTCTCACCCCAGGAGTGAATCCTCTTCTCGAACAAATCAATAAAAGGATCCCTGATCAGTTTTTCAGTTCAGCAATTTCCACACGAGTGAATCCTCTCCTCGAACAAATTAATAAAGGATCTCTGAAAAAGTAAACAAACCCAACATCGAGATGCTGTTGCATGGCGCTGTTGTGTGTGTGTGTGTGTGTGTGTGTGTGTGTGTGTGTGTGTGTGTGTGTGTGTCAAACTCCGACACACAGAGAGAGCAGAGGACAGAAGCATTCAGAGAGTTACTCGCCAAACGGAAAACCTACCCGCTTGTTACTTTCGGACCCTGATCACAGGTATCGCATGGTACCTTTGGTACTGTAAAAAAAAAAGAGTACCGTCACGTTTTTAGAATTTTTGGCATCGACTTGGTAACGGAGTATCGGTTCTCGTGTGATCACTACCCCAAATGCCCTTCCATGGTTGGATCAATGACCGCTGCTAATGTATTTAAGTATTGATGATCCTTTTTAGCCATTTGTTAGCCCGCCTATCCAGTCTCGTCAGTCAGCTGTATCCAAACAGCCATTTAGTTTGATGAAGGTGAAGAACACACTCACAGTCTATCAGCCAAAATGTCATCTTCACCCATCAGCACTTGAGCCAAACTGTCAACAAACCCGACGACACAGCATTAATGAAGGTTATCAGTCATTATCCATCACGGTCCCAGTGAAAGTTGTTCCTCGCTATCCGCAGCACGCCACTCATGCGTCCAGATTCTACTCTCTTCATCCTCTGCTCTTGCCTTTCTGCACGGTGTCCGCCATTCTAAAATGTAAATGGTTGTTTGGGAATAAGTGTTAGTCATAGATATAAAATAGTAGATGTGACTAATGACTCGCCATCGCAGGATGGAACCGTATGGCGGCCATTGCCAACCTGGATACAGGTTTAAACTTGCTGTAATTGGAACCTATGGTGAAAGAGGCTGATGTTGCTCTTATAATCCTTGTATTTTTCTACCAAAACTGTTTTTTTATTCAAAGTAATGAGTGTAAGACAACCGTGTGTGTCTAGAATGAATCAGATTTGGTACAATTTTGATTATTATAGTTCCAAGAGAACAAAAGATGCTTTAAATCATGAAGATAATCTCATAATTATGCATACGTATTGCAGACAATGATTTCATTTTTTAAATGTTGCCTTAACTTAATATGTAAGAACTGTCTTTGGTATTCTGAATGGCTAATATAAAGCAATATGTTTTATGTAGAAATCCGTAAAGGTACTGTTTGTAACTTTTTACACGTATAAATCATTGCGGGTCGGTGTGCGCGCTCGCGTGTGGCTACACTGTTCAGACTCAGACTCCAACACAAACTACACGGAAGCACCAAAACCGCAAAGTTATATTTAGTGAAACCCATATTGCAGAACAGTGTTGGCCGCGGTCGGAGGACGCGGGGGAGACCGTAGCCTTGGTCTCCAGGGTCGGAGTCTCTGCTCCTCTGCCTGCCTGCTTGCCTTCACTCACACACCGCGCTCGTTCTCACTCGCCCTTTCGCTCCACCTCTCACGTGCATGCGCGCACACTACACACTGCAGAAGAGTTAGTTTAGCTCTGAGAATATCTAGTGAATGTACAGTGGACGTTTGTGCAGAAGTAAATGCTGCCGCTCCTCCAGACCAACAGAGGTTTCCCGTGTATAGTGAAGTGACGGGGCTCCGGAGGGAGTAATGTTATCGTCTCTGACCAAAATTCCGGTGTCTCCCCTGTTCCCTCCGGCCGCGGTCGGGGGGCTGAGGCAGGAAAAGCACTAGGATCAGCATTGATTCATGGAGAGACCTTCGTCTGGTCAGCTAACATTACTGCCAAGCAGGTGAAATATAGAGTGATATTGTGGTTTTAGCTTACGTGTGTCGCCTCGCTGTTTTGACCGATGCTCGTTCATGTCTATGTAGAGCGAGCACAAGCGCGAGCGCGAGCAGCAGGACGCTGACTTTCGTTGACTTAACGGCCACAGGTGTCGCTGTTAACAAGCAATTTCTGATTCTTACATAGAGTCCCTTTAATAGATTTAGTGTTACGGTCTATAGGCAGGCAATTACGATCAGTCACTTCTTATTTTTCCGTTTTTTTCCGGTCAAGCGGCGTGGGGTTTGTTTTGATGCTGAGAGGAGAGGTTGAAAAGTCTTGCTAACGGTAATTGTGGAGTTGTTTTAATTGATAAAGTAAGTTTTGTTAGGAGAGGTTAACGCCTTCAGCAGAACTCCTGATGGACTCGTCTCAATTGTCGTCTCAATTGTCATTCTCATCGCTAGGTAACATTAACTTTACGATGATAACGCGGAGAAATCGCACAATTGATGTTAATATATGATGACTGATAGCAGGATTCAAGACGGATGATTTTGAGTCAGATGTGGCTTGTTGGATTTGTAAAGTTAGCTAGTTCACTTACCTTTTGTAGTTTTAGTTGATCAATAAGTTAAAAAAAATGTATCTCTCATCTACTCTATACTGATATGTGGAAAGTGATGCCAACATCCCTGTTCTCTTTGGTCCTTTTGGTAAAGCAGTTAGGTGCTGAATAGCTGATAACCAGCTGCTGCCCATACAGTAGGTGGCAATTGTAAACGATACCCAGGTAAGATGGCGGACGACTATCCCACTAGTTATGACGTAATGTCACATCTACTGTTTTATATCCATGGTGTTAGCGGCTCCATCCCCATGCGACCCAGCATAGGATAAGCAGGTATAGATGATGGATGGATGAAAATCATTCAGAGATCAGCCGGAGTCAGCAGAGAGCTACCAATCAGCTAACCAGAGCGCCAAAGAGCCACCAGGCCAGATAACTAGTCGTGCAGTCAGCCAGCAGCCATCAATAAAGGATTATCCCGCTGCGTCTCAGTGGGAGGTCCACGTCATTATTAGCCGTCTGTCTCCGTTTCATCCTAATGCGGTCTCAGTCCCCTGCAAAGCCATCCACTGTGTGGATCTGTGTGTTTGTGTGTGTTTGTGTGTGTGTGTGTGTGTGTGTGTGTGTGTGTGTGTGTGTGTGTGTGTGTGTGTGTCTCAATAGGGACAGCCGCAGTAACCCAATCAGCCAGTCAGAGATGAGATCTGTCCTCAGAAAGAGGGACAGAGTGAAGAGAGATGTAGAAAGGGAGTGAGATAGAGAGAAAGAAAGACGGACAGAAAGGTCACCCAAAGGTGAACAAAGAAGAGTGGAGGTGTTGTGGCTGATATGGGGAGACAACGAGGCAGGCAAGGAGCTGAAGGAAAAGGGGAATAAATAAAAGGAGGTGCACAAATGTCAGGCCTGGACGGATTATGAGACAGTGGGCACAGATATGTAAAAGCCCCCCCCCCCCCCCCAAACTCTCCTGAATAACAGCAAGACCCACAGATTGAGACTAGAATTACCACCTCCTGGTTGTATGCCTCCATGTACAAGTCAAGTTGTTGTTGACATCCATGTCTGTCCAAAATGTCATTACTTCATTATTTCATCCTGTTAGATGTGTGTGTGAAATTGTCATATGAATAATTAGCATATGAATTCTTGATGATGAATTCTTCTTATGGCAAAAAACGTGTTCATCCTTGAGTCCAAGTGGACATTTATGCCAGATTTGTGTCCCTTTGTTGTCATTTTGGGTGTCCTTGTAGTCATTTTGTACCTCTTTATAATCTTTCCTAATAATCTTTTTTAAACCCTAAACCGTCCTTTTGTGGTTGTTTTGAGTCTCTTTTATAATTGTTTTGCATCTCTTTGTAATCATTCTGAGGTCTCATTTTGCATCTTTCTGTGGTCATATTGCGTCTCTTTGTAGTTATTTTGCATCTCTATGTAGTCATTATGCATCTCTTAGTAGTCATTTTGCATCTCGTTGTAGTCATTTTGCATGTCTTTGTAGTCATGTTGCATTTCTTTTTTAGTCACGTTGCATTTCTTTGTAGTAATGTTGCATCTCTTTGTAGTCATTTTGCATCTATACGTAGTCATTTTGAGGTCTTGTTTTGCATCTTTCTGTACTGTAGTCATTTTGCGTCTATTTTTAGTCATTTTGCATCTCTGTAGTCATTTTGCGTCTATTTGTAGTCATTTTGCATCTCTTTGCAGTCATTTTGCATCTCTTTGTAGTCATTTTGCATCTGTTAGTCATCATGTTGCATCTTTGTAGTCATGTTGCATCTGTCTGTAGTCTTTTTGCATCTATTTTTACACGTTATTGTCTCTGTCATGTTGCATTTCTTTATACTCGTTTTTTGTCTCTGACATTTTGCACGTCTTTGTTGTCACTTTGCATCTCTTTGTAGTCGTTTGATTGACTTTCAAACAAGAAATGTGAACAGATATTCTGGCACAGGGTGACCCCTGACCCCCTGGGCCGCCGGGCCTGTGCTCGGTGGGCCCGCTCAATAATCCATCCATGATGTCAGGACATAGGGAGAAATATATGGAATAATAAGAACGATAAAACCCAAACAGAAAATGAGAGCCGGATAGAGTTGCAGTAAGGAGACCTTGGTGATGCAGAGACACTCGCCAACTTGCCCTCACTCGCTCCTTCTCTCTCCTTCATCTTAAGTTTTGTGACACAAAGCGGATTTGTAAAATCCAGTAGGCTTTTATTGCAGCTCGGTGATCTGCGCACGCACGCGCCTAGATGGAAGTTTAAAGCCTTTAAATTAACATGTTTGATAGCTTTACAGTGGAACGTCTATAATTCACACATGTATTAGCACATGTAGTATTCAATGATTAATCTCTTGTTCATCTTAAAGGATCTATGCGGGTTTTAAGTACGTGTCCGTGCGTTACGTATGCGTGCGCAGAGTTTGAATGTGTGGATTCCAGTGGATTAGCCTACTTTAGGGCTGATGTTTTCATCACCGAGGCTCCTAAACTTGTGGATGACTCATATTTGGTCCGGCTGATGACATCACCATACATCTCACAGTGCTTCTCCCTGCAGCTGTTTATCCAACTCTATATTTATCATCTTATCACACTTACAGAAACGCACTCCAACGTGTGCAGTCGATTACCGACATGCCACGAAGAGCCCAGGAGCAGCTTTAAGCTTTCGCGACGGTCTGCAAACTAGAGAAAATCCCATCTATTTTACAGCGTGTAAATACGTGACACATATTGGAAAGCAAATTGCCTCTGGTAGGATATTTTTCCCGATCTAATCTAAAATGCTCATGCTGAGATGGCAGTATCAAAGTCGGGCCTTCCTCTTTAATTTGATCCTTTAAACTTCTTCAAAGGGAAAGTCGAGTCAAGGAGGCTTATGGCAACGCCTGAGTTACTGAATCCTCTTTTCTTTTTTTTTTTCTTGAGGAGTGAAACTATGAGAATGTTTAACGGTTGATTTCATACTCGGAACACTGAAATATTCAAAATTAGCCAAAATTATTAATTGTATCCATTCAAATATTTATCCAAGGAGGTCCGCCATTCATAATTCAGCTGGACAGTCCTGATTTAGTCACCATGTGTGCGTAATTAGCAATTTTTTTCGACTGCAAACTTGCACACATCTCATCTCGTGTCAGTGAGCAGCGGGAGCGGAAACACGTCCGTTTCTTATTGTCCGGGAATGATAAAGACCCCGTGCAGTCTCCGACAAAGAACTATAACTCCTCCAGTCTCACACATTCAGCTACTCCACCAAAGAGATTTCTCTTTTTATTGGCTTAAAAAGGAGCACTTACCCAGGATACTCCACAAGATAAGAGTCCAGGGCGGCGGCGGCACGTCGTGTGCATCAGAGCTTTATTAGAAACACAAGTGATTTTGTGGTCCCGCTATGATCCCTGATGTTGACAACAAGCTGCGCCTTTTTTTTCCCCCGTTCTTTTCCCACAGATAGTAAGTAAGCTTTGAAAAGAGTTGAGTAAAAGCACCTTGGGTCTAACTGAATTAAACTCCTACAAGGTGTAGTCTCCTTTTCTCTTTTATATTCCAAACTCGTTAGCCTTCAGAGCTCACTCTGCACAGAAGCTGGGAACAACGACGGAGATGTTTTCTTCGCCATCATCAAAGCCCCCTCCGCAGTGACCTCATTATCCCTTTCAAATTTTCAAAGCTCTTCTGAAATGGGTTCATCACAAAATCTGTCTCCACCAATCACAAACGATCTAAATCAAAATGAGTCAGTGTAGCTACAGAGAATATCCCTGTTCCTGGAAGAGGAAAATTGATGTTCACTACCATTAGATTTGATTTACAGTCAGTTACTGCACACAACAATATCCATCTAAATCTTACCGAGAGCCGAGTTTGTTACTTCTTCGAACTACACTATTACAAACCAATTAAAATCAACATATAACATCTCAAACATGAGCTTTTTCACTTAGATTATTTAACAGACAATTAAAGTGAGACATTTTAAAGAGGAGCTATTATGCTTTTGTGTTTTTTCCCTATCCTTTCCTGTTTTATACAGATTTTTGTGCGTGTAAAAGGTCTGCAAAGTTACAAAGCCCAAAGTCCACGCCAAAGTGATTTACTCTCCCCCACAGAAACACTGCTCCTGAACTGCCTGAAACGCCCTGATTGAAGTCCCGCCTTTTTTCCCGTAACGTGGTGATTTCACCGAGTAACACATTTGCGTGCCTAGCAGCTAGTTTGGTACGCCCTCAAACAAAGCTAGTTAGAGAGGAGCTGGAGGGGAGTCCGAAGAGATGGTCGGGTTGACCAATCACAACAGAGTGGGCCAGCTGACCAATCAGAGCAGTTGGGGGGGCAGGAGCTCAAACAGAGCGTTTCAGACAGAGCGTGAAAACAGGTGTTTCAGCACAGCTGGTTTGAGAAAAATAAAGCATTTTTTGAACATTAAAGAATGTAAACATGTTCTAGTAGAAACCCAAGATACAAGCATGCACCTGAAAATGAGCATAACAGGTCCTCTTTAACACTAAATGTATGAGCGTAGATGCATTCAACCTTCACTGAGTGTCTATAATTGACCTGCTCTGAAATACACCTGCACCTAGACATTTCAATCTGACCCGAGTGGCTGCCTCACACCTGGGGTTGTATACGGTTACATGCACGAGTCCATTTACACGGCACTGGGACAAAAACATATCAGGTTCCAAAGTAGTAATTGCTGAGGCATCAGAGCTCCTGATCAGAGCAGGATATCTGCAGGGAGGGTGGATCGTTTCACATGAATAGAACACATGATAGTTTGCGTGTTAGCATGCTAACATTTGTTAATTAGCACTAAATACAAAGTACAGCTGAGGCTGATGGGAATATCGTTGGTTTTGCAGGTATCTTGTCATAAACCAAAGTATTGGACAACTTAAAATCTTGACCTGATGATGGCACTTAATGAAAAGTGAAAGGGATCCCCAAAATTACAATCTCGGAACCCATCGGCTATCGGTCTGACGACAGATAAACCTCTGGGGGCAAGAGGCTGTATTTCTGGGGTTCCGGTGTAGCAAAGATTTACTTTTCCGTGCGCTGATCATTGTTTACAGTCCGATTAGCAACTTGAGATGCGAGAATGGAGTTGGAGTTGAGAGAAGACGTGTATGACAGGATTGTTTCACAGGTAGCCAGTTTACAAGTTAATTTTAAACAAATAAAAAGCTAAATAATCATCAGACGATAGCTGGTGGGTTCCCAGATTGCATTTCGGTGAATGCATTCCACCTCTTTTGCTCTCCACACGGACTGCTTACCTGCCCGAACGTGATTGGTCAATACTAATGGGACTACAAATGGAAACCAGAACGCTTCCATTTCCAAAATCTTGTCCCGTTGCCTACATATGAATGCAAAATCTGTTTATAGAGATTACCAAAATTATTACAATTCACCCTGATGAGGCTGTGAATACCTGCAGCAAATTCCATGGTAACCAATAGTCAATTCACCAAAACCCAGAAATGTAAACCTCGTGGGGGTGCGAGAGTTAAAGTCAGTGGATCATTAAAGTCAGTAGCATTAATCCTCAGAGGCCAATCCATCCAATAGTTGTTGAGATATTTCAGTCTGGACCAAAGTGGGGACCTAGGTTCCTGGAGCTAGGTTTTGATTAATAGTTCAGCATAAGATTTCTACCATTGATATCACCACAGCAACACTAGACAGACGTAAGAAAAGTGATCAGGCCGTATCGTGCTTTACTTAAACTCAGTCACCGGTTTATTAGGAACACCTCGCTAAAACCAATACAGTCTAATACAACGGTCCTGCAATAAATCCACGAAGGTTATAATGTTCAGTTTTCGGTCAAACTTTTGGGCGTTGATTCAACTGTACGGTCATTTTGGAGGACGTAGTGCTGTTGAATCGTATTGTATTATATGTATATGTTATCTGTATAATGCACACGTCAGCTATGGCATAGCCCTCGGAGCTTATGCACATAGCTGCCGTGGGGATGGTGTAACCCCTTAATGCAGAAGTATAAATGAAGCTTAAAATTCCTAATTTAGTTAATCCTCCCCGTCCCTTGTGGGACATAAGGCCACAATGTGCTCCCTCCGTCATTCCCTATCCTTGGCGACACGTCGAGCCCCCCCCCTCCCCCAAGTTCTCGTTCGTCACAGTTCTCTGCCAGGCTATTTTTGGCCTTCCAGGTTTTCTTTTACCTGGAGGAGTGTGAATGACAAAGAGTATCTCTAAAGGGTTAACGCTCTAGGATATATTTCCTGTGATTACTATTGAGGCCTCCCCTAAAGGATCACATCCTCTTTTGAAAATAAAGACAGTGAAGAACAATAGTCCACAGGCCACATCTGTCACTCACAGGCGTCCTAACGCAGATGTTTCACAGGCAGACTCTCTTTCCTGACATCTCCCAGTGGATTTTCAGTGCACACTCACATCACAAAGAGAGCAAATACTCAATTGAAATTTCTATCAGACCAGTCATCAGAAATTCATGGCATTCGAGGTGACGTGTTTGAGCAGACTGGGGACGGTTTGTCTGGGAATGAAAAGGTCTCGAAAGGAGAAAATATGCCGTCATTTCATTGTTTCACCCGTTACCAGTGCAATAAAAAGTACATTCTCCATGAAAGGACCGGAATCTACAGATACAACTCAAGATTAAATCACAACAATGAAATAGATTAACAAGAATACAACACATTAAAAAAGCTTTATAATTAAACATGTAAGATTGCACGTGACTTTGTAAGACGCATCTTTAAATACCAGACCTCATTATGTGATCACACATTCATTCCGTCAGTATTCACGCTTGCACGCAGAGACACTCACGCCGTATGACATTTCTATATGGAGCAGATGAAGGTGTTTTGATGCTGCGGATGTTTATACATGGTATAGGTCTGCTTTTACTCACTCACACACACACACACACACACACACACACACACACTCACAAACACTCACAAACACTCTCTCTTTGCATCCAGTTAACCCCTAGAGCCATACCATCATTAATGACCTTTACAAGGTCATTGTACTGTCTGTAATGATGCTTGACACACAGAGAGAAAAACACACACACACACACACACACACACACACACACACACACACTCTCCTGCAGAGTGAGGCCTTAAATTCTACGCCACCACCGCACAGGTTTATCTCAGCCGTAATCAATAGTGTATGACTTTCATTATCTTTGTCGTCGGTAATATAATCACATCATCGTAGCCTGAGAGAACCGCAGCACAATCCTTTATCATCATAATCATGGTCATAATTGGTATTGATGTAAGTGGATGGATATTTAAAGCACAGGGAAGCACTGCACTGATCCTCTGGAAGATCATTTACTTTGAACTTCAAACTGAAGATCTGTTGCAAGAGCTGTTAAACCGCTTCCAATTACATGGGTGAACAAACTACGGCGACGGTGTGTTTTTATGAGTGTTCCCTTTGGGTCAAAGAGAGGTTAAACATGTCAGAGCAACGTGTAGGGGAGAAAGTGTCTCATCTTATGAGAAGATTCATTTGTGCATTTGGTCAGTTAACTTGTTTTGTTTTTTGTTCTTTTACATTAAAAGGTTATGTTTAACAAATTATTGGACCTATTTGGATCTATTTCCAAAGTCCATTCATGTCAGTATGGAGGAGTTAAAGGTACGTTTGCACTCAGTTTTCCTCTGCGTTGAGGATGTTAGTTCACCGACATAAAGTTTCACTTAAAATATATATAAATATAAGTCATATGGAGTTTGGTGAAACTGAATGTTTCAGTTGGTCCGATGGATTTTGTAGTAATACATCATGGGGTTCCATTATAAATCCAGCGGTAGAATAAGTATTGAGGTGCTTTACTTAAGTAAAACATAGTCATACTCTGTTACAAGTAAAAGTTTTGCATTCAAAACTCAAGAAAAAGTAGCAGCTAAAGTACTAATGTAAGTATCAGAAGCAAAAGTACTCATCATGCGTTACTTCAAAGTAAGAATAAGTGTCAAATAAATGGATTGCTGGAACATTTAACATTAAAAAATAAGACAATGCAACATTTAAAAGGTGATAAATGCGAGATTGGGAGCATTTCCATTGCCTCCACACGGCTCTCAACATGGTGACGGCTAAGCCGGCAGCTCACAGCTAACGGTGCTAACAGTGAAAACAAAGGCAACACTGCTAACAGAGGTAACAGCATTTACTTGGGGGGGGGGAACCGGAGTGTGGGTGCTATGCTTCTACAATGTTGGCCGGGACGGCGTTATCAGCTGTAATCGCCACGTAAGAGCAGTGCATAGCGGCCATGAGCTAGCCAGTGGGGCACGCTCACATGTACTAAAAGGTACGCACGGCCTGCCCGGCTATGTCAACAAAGCACAGTGAAGCTTGGATTACAACACACACACAGAAGGAGAGTGACTTCATTCTCTGCTCTCTATACATAGCAAGTATGCTGCAGTGGTTCTCAACCTGGGGGGGGGGGTCGTCAGATGGTTGTAGAGAAAAAAATAAATGACATTAAAAATAAAAATGTCGCAACTTGAAAAGGTTGAGAACCACTGGTATAGAGCACCTTTAAGTTTCATTTGATTTTAAATATTGCTTGAAGGCTGTCATTTACTGCAGCATTAGAAATGCTATAATATAATGGTTGATGATTTATCAGTTTTTCAAGATCCGCCCCAAAGTCAAACTTTTGTTGTTTTCAGAGACCCTCAGGTCTCTGTAGGGGAGCTCAGCCCCCTCTGGTTCCCCTGTAATTCAAACCCGATAAGCGGAAGTATAAAATTGCATAAAATGGAATAAAGCACCTAAAAAAAATTAAGTACCTCAAAGCAGTGCTTGGTTATATTCCACCGCTGTATAGAACTGTGTCAGCTGTGCCCAGCAGTGTCTCTGGAGACACCGGAACACTGACCTAAGTTGAAAAAAAAAAAGAGTACATTTTCCTTTAAAGTTACTTTCACTGCCCCTCAGCACAAGATGAGAAGGTATTTTCACTGAGTATTCAATTGGTTTCTAACGCCAGTAGTTAGCCCACATCAGGGCAACAAAGCATTTAGAAACTATGATCTGCTTTTGTGAAACACATGATATGATACTTTGCTTGAAAACACAGTTTGTGTCTGTGAATCATGTGACCTGAGATGACAGTTAGCCAGCCGGTAACCCAGGTTACGATAACCCTGTGCTACTGTATGTGCGTGTGCTGTGTGAGGAGATCTATTAGATGCTCATTATGTATCAATAAGTAGACTAAATTGCAGATATAATGAGGTCATTTCAATTATTATAAATGATACCAACTTGTAATTGGTTATTATGAAATCCATGTCATACTGCATGACTTATAATAAATCCTTTGAAAAGCTGTCCATCCAGCCGATGTGAGGTCCATACGAGCTCATGTGAGATTGAACTGTCATGCACCGTTATGCACATTAGTTCCCGTGTGGATGTGGGGGGGGGGGGATATACTGTAGGGCCTTGGTCAAATTGACATGCAATACATTTCCATGACAGAGTTATTGAGGAAGGGGTCAGGAGGCCGGCGTGAGCACAAGGGGGAAACTAAACTCGCACTGAGCTCGTCCAAGCGACGCCAGAATCGCACAGCGTCCCTGTGCATCAGTCTTCTTCTCATCGGTCAACGTGTGGCACAACAACAAATCAGCAGCAGCTGTGCATCAAGGCTCATGTGCAAGGCTGAGAAGCTCTCAGTCATAGATATACTGTATATACACAACAGATGCCGCATTGGCCGCTTCAGCCCGTTGCTGTGATACGTCAACGTCGCATTTGGGAAGTCAGGACTGGAAGTTTTTCTGGATAAAAAGTACCATTCACCTGTATGTGTTTACAGTCCAGTCCCGACTTCACTTCCCCAATATGGCGGCGATGTTGATGTACAATCCAAAGGCCAATGCGGCATCTACTGTACGTACAGTATATATATATATATATATCTATGCTCTCAGTGGGCCTTCCTTCCTTCCTCCCTTCCTTCCTTCCTACAGTTCAACCGTAGTGCACAGACACATTTCAAAGCAAGATATCGCGACGTGATGCCCGGCAAAATGATTACAGGCATGAAAGTAAAGCACATTACGGACCGAGTCGTGATTCATCGGAAGGCATTTTCTTCTTAAAACAGCTGTGTTTTTAAGGGTAGAGATTAGCAGCATTTTTCATCATTAAGGATAAACAAGTATTGTGTAATTTTCGAAGGCCATTCGCCACGTACGCCGCCGCCACCACCGCCGCTGATTGTCTTGTGTGGGAGACGGGAGGTTGAATGTGCGACGTTGGGATTTAGAGAGTGATTATATTTGACATCCTGCTAACAATACCCCTGTTGGTGAAATCATTTAAAGGTACAAATAGCAAGATGTTTCACTTTTTTAGCTGGGGGCATCTAGCACAATAATAGCATCAGCTGTCAGCCGTGAAGACACTGTGGGGAGAGAGAGCGAGCGCTCAGCTTGTTGGATGAGCTGTGGAGTCGAGGGGGGGGGGAACACAAAGATGGAGAAACTGTAAAGAGGAGAGGAGTTGAGGGACAGAGAGGACTGGGTGAAAAGAAGGTGCCTTTCAGTTTAATTAGCGGTGGCAAATTAATTAGCAGCAGGATGTGAATTAATTAGTGTTCCAAAGGCAGTTTAAAGGCAGCGCCATAAGGAGCACTGTAGAGGTCCCATAAGGCTTTACAGTTTGTTGCAGCCCAAACATTAGCCTATTAATTAGCAATTAAATGCTTCTTGAATCCAACTTTCTATCAATCTCTCTCTGTGTTTTTTCTTTCCTCTCTATCTATTCTTTTTTGTCTCTGTATTATCTTTACCACGCCGTCAGTAGACAGAAGCGCAACCCCCCCCGCCCCCTGCTGATATTTACAGTAGAAGTCCTCTTTGAGACTTGCAGCTGTATTACACATTTGTGCGACTCACTAATTTTGTTTCCGTTTATCCACACAGCATTGCAAACTGTTTCCCCGAGGCTCCTTTTTTTTTAACCCAGCAATAAAAGAAGAAGCGAGCTCCAGTTTAGGAGATTCTTTCTTAAGATTTGCAAACGGAGGGAGAAGCGGAACACTGTTTGATATTCTCATTGATTTTTAAAAGCCATCTCATTTCCTATGCTCTCACTCCGGCACTTTCTGCCGGCTGCTTTACGGCCAACATAACCAGGTTGGTTGTGCGTGAATGGGTCAGTGCACAGGAGATTGGCTGGTTTAAAGAGTGGTGCCTGCTTTGGTTTGCACACACACACAAAAAAAAAAATTTACGCAAAGGACTCGATTCAATCGCCTCAGTTTATGTGATTCGCGACGGTGCACTGAAGGGGCATCGTGTGGCTTCTCACAGGGACACTGTGGTTAAAAGTTGTGGCTTTTGTGTCATATAACGCGCTCCTTTTTGTCTTCTCTTCTGTAATATGAAACAATGTGGGATTCACTGGACTCTCAAAAGTATATCAGCAAGGAGATATCAAATGGAAGTGCGTAATTCTTTAGGTGAGCAATGGAGGAAGTGATTAGATCCAATTAATGTAAAGCATATTCATGAACATACAGTAGGATCCTCCAGAGTCTAGACACCGGTGGTGGTGGTGGTGGTAGAGTAAAACCTGCATGAATTAGAAAAACTCTCAGTTAAAGCTGCAGTATATAGAACTGGGGCAAATATGATTTTAATCAAACGGTCACTATATCCTGACAGTATATCTGACCGTGGTTTTCAACGAGAGAGAGAGAGAGAGAGAGAGAGAGCGAGAGAGAGAGAGAGAGAGAGCGAGAGAGAGAGACCGGCATAAACAGCTGTTTCTATGCACCTCCCCCATGCTAATTTTGAGTGATTATTGAATGATCTGATTGATAAATTTACCCTAAAATAATAATGCTTTGTTTGCAATGACTCTTCTAGCACCTAGGCACTGTGGATTTTTGATGTGACTTTTTCTCTCCCCCTGACCCGCCGGAAATCCCGTTAGAAACTCACAAACACACTCAATAAAATCTACTCTAAGTAGGGAGAAAAAAAATTAAACGATAACCGACCCTCGTTAACCGATAATTAACCGTTAACCGACAAGATTAGTGCGTCTCATGCAGCGGTGCGCCAACTGCAGTGTATGAACACAACAGACAACTGAGTCCCCAGTTCACCCGTCCGGGAGCGTTAGCAGCCACGGTGCTGCGTGTATTGTCGCGGACATGCAGCCACTTTCCCAGTAAAAGTCCGTCACCACCACGCAGGTTGTCAGCTGTGTGTCTACCCGGCGTACTGATACTCTATCGCCCGGCGTAATTTCAGCGATTGTCGGACAAAACGTGTGAGTGTTGCGTTGTGTAGCGTTGCCGGTGGCTTCGTGCTTCCCCGTAGCCACACACATACGCTCTGTCATTGCAGCGTAATGTTAGCGAGTGTCCGACAGACCGTGTGTGTGTATGTGGCGGCGGTGACTGTGAGGTTGTCGGTGGCGTTGTAGCTGAGAACGTAGCTGTAGCAGACAGTGCGTGTACAGTTTATTTGTCGGTGAATGAATGCTACGAGGCTACAACTCCTCCGCTCTGTGCTCCGCTCAAGAGACCGGAGCCAACTTCCTGTATCTGTAACTCCGGCTCAGACTCTCTTAAGGTGGCCCGTTAAGGTGGACCAGCCTTTCTCCTTAAACCGACAAGCCGCTCCTCTGAGTTTTGCTCAGCTTTTTAATTCATTATTGATATTTCTTTTAACCATTTAACCGATAGCGTTAATCGGTTAAAGTTCTTAATGTCGGTTAAACGGTTAATTATTAACATCCCTAATTCTGAAGACATTAAAAATTAGAAAAAGAAATAGTAGAAATTCACCGATAGAGGATTAAAGGCAAAACACAAGGGAAAAGATCTTCATTGAGCCAAATAAGTTTGGGACATTGTGACCTAATTTTCTTTGTAGCGAAATTGTTTTGAAAGAGGATTTTTTTTCTTTGAACATCTAACAAAAATTAATTAAATTTTCTTATCACAAAAAAAACAACAATCCATTGAATCTAGTCCGACTCATCCATGCATCCGTCTGCTGCAGGTGGAGTGACAACATAATGAGAGGTGTGTATTTCTAAAATGAGTGAACTGGTGCTTTGAATTCCAGCGCAGAAATACCAGGTTTCATCTTCTGTGTGTGTGTGAGAGGATTGATTTTCTGTCATCAGTCAGAAAGTACTGCTGGAAGAAAGAAGTGGATGCAAGAGACTGAGAAACTTATAGAAAATTGCAAGTTTGCCTTCTCGCAGGCTGACACGATGCTCCATGCTCTATCGATTTGCTCTCCGGTGCAATTATGATAATATGGTTTGATGCCTCTGTTTGCCACAACAAATATAGGAAAAAAAAAAATCCGCCTCTAACATTTGTT
Organism: Sebastolobus alascanus; assembly: GCA_916701645.2. Lineage (NCBI taxonomy): Eukaryota > Metazoa > Chordata > Actinopteri > Perciformes > Sebastidae > Sebastolobus > Sebastolobus alascanus. The sequence continues at coordinate 251,164 of CAKAOJ020000035.1, forward strand.
TATAGCAGCAGCAGTGACGCATGTCACACTGTGTACATTGTTTTGTGTCCAGGCATCTGGAGGTCATTTCGAGGTCTGCTTACAGTACAGTTCATTACCCTTTTCCTCTTTAGCCTTTAGCTCTCTTTGCCGTCTCAGCCACGCTAACATCTTTTTTTTTTTTTCATATCTTGATGATTATTCTCTTTGGCCCCACTTAGCTGAAGCATCATCCACGTCGGGGTCAGAGAGTTGAATCTGTCGTCTGTTTTCTTCCTCTCTTCCCGACCCGACCTGAAGGCGCGGCGCACCCTCTGCCCCTCGTGCCGAGACGCGATTGGTGGCCCTCGAGTAACGAGTCATCTCCATGGAAACCGAGAGGATATAAAAGGGAGGAGGACGGGGGGCTTTCTGAGACGAAACAATCGTTACAATGAAACGATTGTTTCATCTGGTGTTTGTATGACCTTTAATTATGTTGAGTGCAATCTTTTATTTTATTTTTGAAGATAGAAGCAGTAAAAAAAACATTAAGTTAGCAGTAAAAAAAAACAAACATTAAGGTTGTATTGAAGTAGACAAGCCACCTGTTCAAATTGTAATTGTTTTCTTATTTTAAATTCACCGACAGCTTCCCAGGCTTACCTCGAGCTGCGTGTTGTTTACAAGTAGACAGCTCATCACGATGACAGACGAGCGTTGTGAACTAACCGAACTGAGCGTCAGGACTAACGATACACTTCCTGCCTCGAGGCATAAAGTTGCAGTATTGTAGCTTTTAATTCCTAGTGTGTCCGACTCTCTGCTGACTTCTGGAGAAAGTGAAAAGCAAGCAGTTTATTGTTTATTTTTCCTGTCTGGATCACAGTTGATTTACAAAAAGCCCAACAGGCTCCCTCCCACATTCATGTAGCTTGTTGTCAGCGACGCGGTGTAATGGCTTACAGTGCTCTCTCTCCCCCCCCCCCCGGGGTTCTCACGTTTCTAAGAAGAAATACAAATATAGCGGAGATAATGAGGATCAGTTGTCACTCACTGCCTCATCAGCCGACCCAGGAGTGCTACTTTAAGACACTGATAATAACACTCCTGTTGCAACACTGAGGGCTTCCTTCGGGTCACCTCTCTCTCTCTCTCTCTCTCTCTCTCTCTCTCTCTCTCGTGTTATGCAACATCAGGCTGCTGCCGACCATCGATTCTCCCAGCTGACTGTGTGGAGTCGTGGGTGGTGCCACCCAGCCATCGACTGCAGCGGCCCCCGATCAATGCTAATGACACCGCACGTGTGACATCGCCGCAACTTTTTACCCAACTTCCACTTTTTGCTCATTTAGCACTAACACACGTCGGGGGGGAAAACTCCGGGGCGATCGATCTTAGATGCCGTTTCCTGATCCAGTGATGCTGCTAAACTGAGTGCAGTTACAATACCACTGGTTCTGAGACGGCGGACTAATAGGGATGTCACGGTGAGGAAATCTTCCCACCGGTTAATAGACTCGTGACAACACCGGTGTTACCGATTACACCGGACATTTTACAAGAAAAGATGACGGTCAATATATATACATACAGAGCGCTTATGGTCGATCTTTAACGTTGGATGGCTGTGTCTGGCCTCTCCGGTAGAGCAAGTATACACGTGTGACTACGTCCGGTTTTCAAAATAAGGTGTTAACAAAGGGAACTGTTTATACAAAATACATATATGGAAACATGATTGATTGGATTATATTCTCCAGAAGTATAAAACATTACATGTCCCTTATAAATTAGAAAGAAATAGCATTAATTAGTGAGGGAAATGTCTTTATTCTTCGATTTTTGGGTTGCTGGAAAAAATGTGATAAATAATGCCTGACAATGACGGATATATTTGACTTCAGGACATCTCTGACTACATACATGCTGAAAATCAAACATTTTAAATGTATGAATTTAGATATTTCCAAAGTAAAAGTCCCTAGAAGTGTATGATTTAACTTTTCCCCATGGTCTTGTTTTAAAAAAGTAAAATAAAAAAATCACAATAAATCGTAATATCTAATCACAATACTTAAAAATCACAATACATATCGAATCGCCCTAGTCTCAGCCCTAATTGTCATTTAATTTGGAGGGACGTGTTGACCTATACAACTTTTGTGAGCTGCAAGAACTAAACACTTTCTGCAAAAAAAAATTTCAACGGAACTTTAGCCTTTTTTTGAGACTTACTGTGACGACCCCTCCTCCCTCTCCTTTTGCTTGCTGCTGCTGTTTCTCCTTCTGCCTTGCAGGATGGAGGGTCGTTAGTGGGATGAGGCACACCTGGGCCTGGTGTGCTCTCGCCTTCAAATGGCTGCCTCAGTCTGCAGTATCGCTCTCTCTCGCTGGAAGACTCAACACTCCCAGCAACATGGCTCAGACTTGAATTATCTTTTGTTCTTTCCACCATACACATACACACACACCCATACATGCTCCACACCACTGATTTACTGATTTCTACACGTTGCATTGAGTTACTTTTGTGCTTTGTTTAAAATAAATGTAAGTGTTCTTTGCCACCACCTCGTATCTGTCTCCCTCTTTGTCATAGCTTTGAGCCAGGCTGTGACAGATGGGGGCTCGTCGGTTTTGTTGACCCGGTGTAGTTTGTGTAGTGCAGGTGAGTCTGCTAGTTGTAATTTGGTTTTGATGTCGCTGTGATGTCGATACTCAGTTGCAGCCTGTTCTGTGCGTCTTTTTTGTAAATGAAGGCGTAATTTGGTTGTTTGGGAGACATTTGCGGGAGTGGTAAGTTGGCTGTTTTGTTGTTTGTGTTAAATAACAGGTGTTGATTGATCTGAGTGTTGGTGTGACGCCAAGCTGTTTATGCTGGTGTTTTGTGGCTCAGAGTTTTGTGGTCCAGTACACAGTTGTAGTAAGTTGCTGTTGTTCTGTCCCTGTTAGGCTTAAGAGCGAATTCCCTAGGAGTTTGTTGGGGGGTTTGTAGTGTGGTGTGAACGTGGCCAGAGCAGTTGTCTCAGGAGCACGTCCGAGGCTGCAGGGGGGGTCGCCAGTTGTTGGTTGCTTCACCGGGCTTGCGGGTTTCAGTGCATAAGTACCTACCACAAGTAACATCTGAAGCCTAGGGGGGGAGTTTAGCTAGATTTTGGTTAGGCAGTCAGAGGGACGGAGCTGCGGTGACGGTTTCAGCTGTGTATGGACTGTTGAGCTCTGGCTTTTGGTCACTGGGAGTTTAGTCGTGGCGCATCAGTTTTGGTTGTGCGTAATTCGGGCAGGTAAGATTTATCCAGTCGTGTTCCTCAGTCATGGATACTGTTGAGGAATTTTTGAAAACTCCTTATGAGGAGTTATTGGAGCGTTGTTCACGTGAGCAATTAGTGAAAATCGCTGACCACTTTGAGATGGATGTTGGGGATAGACGGTCAAAGGAGAACATGAAACGTATTCTTAGAGAGAATCTGTTGGAAATGGGTGTTCTTGAGTCTAAGTTGCATGCTGTAGGTGCTGTAGTGGACACAGTTGGTGCGTCTGTCTCTACTGTAGCTGGAGTGAGTCCAGAGTTAACTTTTGAGCAGCGCAAAGAGTTACTATTGTTGCAAGCTGATATTAAAAGACTTGAGATAGAGGAGCGCAGGTTAAGTTTGCAGAGTGTTGGTGGCGGGGGCCAGGCTCCTGTTTGGCCTGGGCCTTCACGTGCTTTTGATGTTGGCATTAGTCTGCGTTTGGTTCCTCAGTTTTGTGAACGTGATCCTGATACATTTTTCTCACTCTTTGAGCGTGTTGCAGAGAGCAGAGATTGGTCTGATGCAGAGCGTACATTACTGTTGCAGTGCGTTTTGACAGGTAAGGCACAGGAAGCATACTCCGCCCTTAGTGTGGCTGAAAGTAAAATTTACTTGTCAGTCAAATCTGCAGTGTTGAAAGCGTATGAGTTGGTGCCTGAGGCATATCGCCAGAAGTTTCGGTTGTGGGAGAAATCTGCTAAACAAACACACATGGAGTTTGCCAGGGTGTTAACCACTCATTTCAACCGTTGGTGTATTTCACTGGGGGTTAATACCTATGCTGACTTGTGTGATTTGATTGTTCTGGAACAGTTTAAAAACTCTGTTCCCAGTCACATCGCGACTTACGTTAATGAGCATAAAGTGAAGACGGCGTCAGAGGCTGCTACTTTAGCTGATGAGTACGTGTTGACACACCGTGACGACACTTACTACTGGGGAGAAAGCGGCAGGTTTCGTCCAGCAAGTAAACGGTGGGATGAGGGAGCCGGTCCACGCTATGGTAGGCCAGAAAGGGCTACACGTAGTCAGGTGCAGTTTGATCCAGGAAATGTCTGTAACTACTGTGGCGGTAGGGGTCATTGGAAAGATGAATGCCCTGTTAAATCCAGTGGTAAAAGTGTGCATGTTAAGCCTGTAGCACTAGCTGCTTCTGTCAGAAAAATAAATCTTCTCAGTTCTCAATGTGTCATTTCTCCTTGTGTAAAACCTTGTGTTGCATCTCCTTGTGAGCAGGTGGAGGCTGATGTGGGGTCTGATGTGGATTGCGGCCTGGATGAGTCTGATTTTTCAGATTTTGTCTCTGAGGGCCATGTGTCGCTGGTGGGCAGTGATGTTAAGGTACCGGTAAAGATCCTGAGAGATACGGGAGCCTTTAATTCATTCATTGTGAGTTCTGTCCTGGCTTTTTCTCAGAGCACTGATACTGGGGATTGCATTCTGATGCGGGGAATGGGTTTAAATGTGTTACCTGTTCCAGTGCATAAGTTGGAGCTTGACTGTGGGTTGGTTCAGGGCGAGGTGGCCATGGGCACGCGTCCTGCACTGCCAATCAGAGGCGTGGATGTCATCCTGGGGAATGACCTGGCTGGTAGCCGTGTGTGGGCTGATGGTCCGCCCCCTCCTGTGGTAAAGTCTTTACCCTTTGTTACTGAGTTGCCTAATGAGAGTGCACAGTGTTTTCCTGGTGTTCTCACCACTTGTGCAGTTACGCAGACTATGTCCCTTGTGGAGGCAGAACCTGAACTTGAGCAGAGAAGCACAGGAGAGAGTGGGGTTTTCACTGTGTCTGTACCTGACTCTCTTTTGTCTGTTTCCTGCAGTGACCTAGCAGCTGAGCAGCAGGCTGTCAAACCTGTGTTGGTGGCAGACACTGTGGGGAGGCAGTCAGCTTTTGATTTTCCCATACATGAGGATGATGGGGTGGTTCCGCCTGATGAAAGCCTGTTGCGAGGCCGGTTGAAAAATTCTGAAACACTGGGTAATTTGGAGTCATTGTTCAGTCACTTGTCCACAGAGCGGCGTGCCGAGTTGTCTGCTCTTGTCAATGATCACCTGTGCCTATTTAATGATGTTCCAACTCGCACACATTTGATAGAGCACGATATTGATGTGGGTGACGTGCAGCCAATCTACCAGCGTTTTTACCGAGTGTCGGAGGAAAAACGGAAGGTAATGGAAAGAGAAATAGAGTACATGCTCGATAACAACATTGCTGAACCGTCTTCATCCAGCTGGGCATCTCCCTGTTTGCTTGTGGACAAAGCAGATAAGAGTCCGAGGTTTTGCACGGATTATCGTAAGGCAAATGGTGTGACTAAACCTGACGCTTATCCACTGCCTCGAATGGAGGACTGTGTGGATCAGGTAGGCTCGGCTAACTTTGTCAGTAAATTTGACCTACTCAAAGGGTATTGGCAAGTTCCATTGTCACAGAGAGCTAAAGAAATTTCTGCTTTCATAACTCCTTTTGGTCTGTTCTCCTACTCGGTGATGAGTTTTGGGCTGCGGAATGCACCGGCGACCTTCCAACGGTTGATGAATCTTGTTGTGTCCGGTCTGGACGGTTGTGCGCTGTACCTCGACGATGTTGTGATCTACAGTGATACCTGGCAAGACCATGTCCACCGTATCCGTCAGCTGTTTGATCGTCTCCGTGACGCGCACCTGACAGTTAACCTAGCGAAGTGTGAGTTCGCGAAGGCTACTGTCACCTACCTTGGTAAGGTAGTAGGACAAGGGCAGGTACGACCGGTACAGGCCAAGGTGACTGCGATCGAGCAGTATCCAGTCCCCACAACAAAGAAAGACCTCATGCGCTTTCTGGGTCTGGTGGGGTACTACCGCAGGTTCTGTAATAATTTTTCAACGGTAGTAGCACCACTAACAGATTTGTTGAAAGCAAGAGTAAAGTTTGTCTGGTCAGCCTCATGTCAGCAAGCTTTTGAAAATGTTAAAGCTGTCTTGTGTTTTCCTCCTGTCCTTGCAGCTCCTTGTTTGGACCGTCCATTTGAGCTGCAGGTGGACGCGAGTGATGTTGGTACAGGCGCGGTGTTGTTTCAATGTGACAGTAACGGTTTTGAGCGTCCCGTGAGTTTTTTCTCAAAGAAATTTAACTCCTATCAGCTAAATTATTCTGTCATAGAGAAGGAAACTCTCGCCCTTGTGTGGGCGTTGCAACATTTTGAAGTTTATGTCGACTCTAGTGTTCCGCTTGTGGTCTATACAGATCATAACCCCATAACATTTCTGAACTCCTTGTTTTGCCCGAACCGTCGATTGATGCGTTGGTTCTTGTTCTTGCAATCATATTGTCTAGACATTCGCCACATTAAAGGTTCAGAAAACATCGTGGCGGACGCTTTGTCGAGAGCACCTAGCACTTAGGATGCTTACAGTCTGTGTGTGTTATCCTGGTCTCCCATCTTTTTTCTACTGCTACTCTTAAAATTGCTTCTCCAGGCACCGGGGTTGCTGGGTGCAGGGCGGAGAGGGACAGGGATCGGAGGGGTCACTACAGAATGGGTGAGTATGCTGGCATGTTCAAGGGTTGCAGAACTTGGTAAATAGTATTGGTATAATTCAGAAATTGAAAAAATGGCTGGAGGGTTATTATTTTTGAACACTTTTTGTTAAGGTGTCTGTTGGGATTCCTGGTGGGAACCCCATTTTTATGGGGGGGGGTGTGACGACCCCTCCTCCCTCTCCTTTTGCTTGCTGCTGCTGTTTCTCCTTCTGCCTTGCAGGATGGAGGGTCGTTAGTGGGATGAGGCACACCTGGGCCTGGTGTGCTCTCGCCTTCAAATGGCTGCCTCAGTCTGCAGTATCGCTCTCTCTCGCTGGAAGACTCAACACTCCCAGCAACATGGCTCAGACTTGAATTATCTTTTGTTCTTTCCACCATACACATACACACACACCCATACATGCTCCACACCACTGATTTACTGATTTCTACACGTTGCATTGAGTTACTTTTGTGCTTTGTTTAAAATAAATGTAAGTGTTCTTTGCCACCACCTCGTATCTGTCTCCCTCTTTGTCATAGCTTTGAGCCAGGCTGTGACACTTACACTGATGTTTGTTTACAATAAAAACTTTAGCGGGCACCTTTATCGTTAAATGACGGTGCACTTGCGACAACACACATGCTTCTCTCAGTGTGAGTGAATTTATGTGCGAATGCTTGTAACAAACACACACACACACACCTTCTGCAATCCTCTTCTATCATGGTGTTTATATGCCGTCTCAGAATCCTCATTAAATAAGGCTGAAAAGATACAGAGGTGCCAGGCCACCAGATCGGGGAGATTGGAGGGGATGATAATAACACTGTACTGGAGTCAGCAATAAATCACACACTGATAAGGTCAGCTCCTGAATAATGATCAGAATAATGTGATGAGCTCCGGCCATGAGCTGGCAGATAGGAGCTCACACACACACACACACAGTATATGTGGAGTGTTGATATACAGTAAATACTGTACATGTTTGTGTGTGTTGGGGGGAACTCGTGCATCTGTATGTGGATTTGCATGTGCATGACTGAGCAATAGCCATGTGCTTTTCCCATTCCCCCCCCAGCCAGAAAACAATAGCTCCTCTGCTAAATATAGAGCGTCTGCATTTTACCTCACTCTTCTTTCTCACTCTGTGTCACCTCTCCCTAACACACCAAACACACTCTCTTTTGTCTCTGACATGTTACGCAGTTCACCCCGTTTTCCCTTGCAATCTCATCTTTTTGGCCACGATAGAGGGGTGGGGTTTATGGGATGGTGATATTGGTTACTGGGTGAATAAAACACCAGAGGATAAATACCAATGATTCACTGACTTGTCTTCCAGCCGGTTAGACTGTTATCAGGTCATTAAATGGGTGTTATCAGTGGTTATACTGTAAGCCTCATAGATGTGGGTCAGAAGGGGCCTGCTACACCCACTGGTAGGTTTTATCATCGATTCACATGGGCGATCGCAAAAATAAGGAATAAAAGATAGAAGACAACAGTGACCTCTGGTGACAGTAGTAATTATGACAAGAGCAAAAGCTTTCAATCTGGAGACCGGGGTTTCGCATCCCGTGTGAAACCAACATCGTGTGGTTGTATTTGTGTTCAAAACCTTAAATTTCACTTTCACTTGGTTCTTTTAAGCCAAAACACATTATTTTTCCCAAAATATAACTGTTTTTTTTTTGGCCTAAACCTAAAGAAGTTGTAGTTTTGTTGCCTAAACCTAAAGAAGTTTGTGTTCAAAACGTAACATTTCATTCAGTTTTACGTGTTAAAACGTGTTGCTTTTAAGTTTCTATTTCAATTTTCAACGTAGTAGAAACAGCGTTTTAACGCATTTCTTTAACGCATTAATGCAACTTGCGATTTTTAGGTTGTAGCGGGCTCAGTTTTAAAGCTAGAGTGAAGATGCTGGTATTATATGAAACTAAAAAACCTAAAGAATTAATTGGAACCAGCCATGTCATTCTAGCTTGTCGATTAGGAGGTTAAATAGCGCCTCAAACTTGCGCTAAATTTTGGCGAGAATAATCTGGCATGGCCATTTTCAAATAAGTCCCTTGACCTCTGACCTCAAGATATGTGAATGGAAATGGGTTCTATGGGTACCCACGAGTCTCCCCTTTACAGACATGCCCCCTTTATGATAATCACATGCAGTTTTGGGGAAAGTCATAGTCAAGTCAGCACACTGACACACTGACAGCTGTTGTTGCCTGTTGGGCTTGAGTTTGCCATGTTATAATTTGAGCATATGTTTTATGCTAAATGCAGTACCTGTGAGGGTTTCTGGACAATATTTGACATTGTTTTGTGTTGTGAATTGATTTCCAATAATAAATATATACATACATTTGCATAAAGCAGCATATTTGCCCACTCCCATGTTGATAAGAGTATTAAAAACTTGACAAATCTCCCTTTACGGTACATTTAACAGATTTTTAGGTTGTAGCGGGCTCAGTTTTAAAGCTAGAGTGAAGATGCTAAAGATAAAAAATGTGCGATTAATTTGCGGTTAATAACTAAGGACAATCATGCGATTAAATATTTTAATTGATTGACAGCCCTACTTTTAAGTTAATTTTTCAAGACAAAATGCCAAACATTCACTGGTTCCAAATTCTCAAATGTGAGGCTTGAGCTTCAAATCAAGCAATTTAAAGACTGTTTTTACAATGACACTTGAGGGATACGGTTAATTGTTTGACTAAAAAAAAACCAGATATATTAGTTCACATCACATAACTTTGTCCTCTGGTTGTAATCACACACACTGCCGTTTCGCCCTGCCCTCCTTTGTGCTGTTGCAGAGCCGCGATCAGTGCGAGCTCAGCTTGTCGTCCCAGCAGCCAATGAGGTCACGCCGATGCTAATAGCTCTGATGAGTGTTTTCTCGGCGCTCCACGCTCGGCCCCACTGCCCCATTATCACGCTTCCCCCCCCCCACCACGCGCTGCGTCAGCATTTCCTCATCCTGTATGCCGCATTGGCATATGCAGGAGAAATGTGTGTGTGTCTGTGTGTACGCATGTGTGTTCAGTTTTACTGCTCGGCTGTCTGTCGATGTGCATCGATTCAGCCGCATGCCATTTACATTTTGCTTTGGCGTCTGTTGTGTGGAAACGTTCGCCTCAGTGCTGCATGACATGAGACACATGCAAGAATAAAAGGCAGCCAATTAAAATAGTTGTAAGTAGGACAGTCTCTCTCTCATCATTGGTATGAGCACAAAAACGTGCGGATGGGATGGATCTACGTTTTTTTCTTGAATTTCTTGCTGTTACAATTTTGTCTTGTTCCAGTTAGAAAATAAGAGAATCTTAACTGCATCAAGCACCCAATTTAATGTAATTTTCTTCAAAGCCAAAACCACAATCTTTAAACTGCATCACAGAAATAAACGGTCGGAACATTTATGACTCAGTTTTGAAAAAAAAAAAAAAAGCCTTTCATGCAATCATCCCCTATAACAGAGATGAAATGGTGAATACTGGTCACATTTAACTGAAAGTCAGAGCAGTAATGTCAAACTAAATGAAGACATGTGTCATGGCAACAACAATGAAAGTCACAGCAGTCTTGAAATTCCACAAATAAATGTGAACCTAATTATCAAAACTCACCTTTGGTCTTCTAAATTATTTTAAAGATGAATCGTGACTTATAACACTGTCGATGAAAATGAATGTGGCTGTAGAAATTGCACTTGATCTACCTGCAACCTCCTGCAAGATCAGTGTATCAGATGCTGCGTTAGATTATAAGCACCAGCAGTTTACATTCAGTAGCCACTTTATTAGGTACACCTGTATAGTGTAATGCAATCCAAAACGACTGTTCTGCCATAAGTAACTTCTATGATGCCTATAATGTTCAGTTTTTGTTGGCGCTGTCATAGAGGTGTTAATTCATTTATATGTTTTTAGCATTGAGGTCATGTGATGGTGTTGTACTGGACTGCTTTATAGAGAGGTGTAGTATGTAAATAGGGTGTGGGGGGGACAAAAGTAAAAACACTTATTAATACAATGCAGTCCAGTACATCATCTTTAACTATGACCTCAGTAATAAACATATCATTTATTGGGCTTTCAATCGATTAAAATATTTAATTGCGATTAATCGCATGATGGTCAATACTTAATCACAATTAAACGCAAATTAAACGCACATTTTTTATCTGTTAAATGTACCTTAAAGGGAGATTTGTCAAGTATTTAATACTCTTATCAACATGGGAGTGGGCAAACATGCTGCTTTATGCAAATGTATGTATATATTTATTGCTGGAAATTAATTAACAACACAAAACTATGAAAAATATTGTCCAGAAACCCTCACAGGTACTGCATTTAGCATAAAACATATGCTCCAATCATAACATGATAAACTGCAGCCCAACAGGCAACAACAGCTGTCAGTGTGTCAGTGTGCTGACTTGACTACGACTTGCCCCAAACTGCATGTGATTATCATAAAGTGGGCATGTCTGTAAAGGGGAGACTCGTGGGTACCCATAGAACCCATTTTCATTCACATATGTTGAGGTCAGAAGTCAATGGGACCCCTTTGAAAATGGCCGTGACAGTTTTTCCTCGCCAAAATTTAGCATAAGTTTGGAGCGTTATTTAACCTCATTCCCGACAAGTTAGTATGACATGGTTAGAAATTAGTAGCGTTAAAACAATTATTATTTCTTTGACTTTGACAGTGCTAATAATTTAATTTACACATTTCCGACAATGTGAACATTATGAGCTCTTTAAAGATAGAACTTGTATTGAATTGCAATACATTGCACAGGCGTACCTAAAAGTGTATTTTTGCTAGAGTCACTACTTTCACTGCTGAAGACAGATGAACTTCTGACCATCTAGAGCCCTTTAAAGTCAAACCCCCGAATTATACGTGTGCATTAAAAGAGTCTCTGAGCGCAGCAACAACTGTTGAGTGGAAGAAGATTATGTGACAGGAGGAGACGGACTGTGAGAGCTGCAGGAGGAGGCATCAGAAAGAGGAAAATACGAAGCAGGGCAAAACACACCCGTCACAGCCTGCGTAGCCCGAGATGCTGTGTGTTAACATTTATGAATCATCATCATCATCTTCCCCACTTTTTTCAACGTCATCATCCCATCACCGCTTGCTTCTGGAATAACAGCGTCCCCTGTCTACAAGCCAATTACCACACGTCAGTAAACGGCCTTAACAACATACTGCGGTGTCTTATTAACGCGACCAAACAAACATGGCGGAGGATCGTGCGCTGTGAAACGAACAGAGGCGGCATTCTGTTTGACAGGCTCCATTAAAATGTGATATATTGTTAGGAATACATACGAGGGGTAGAGAGGACGGTCATTTACTTTCCTGTCAGGAGACTTTAAACACGATTCGTGCCGTCGACAGAGCGTAACAGGAACCGAGAACATCCTGAGAACATTCGACCGTCTGTCAATAACAACCGTCTCCTGTAAACACGACGTATACTCCACATTCAACAGTGTCTGAATGGTAGAGAAACGGAGACGTATTTTGTCACGCGTTGGACATGGCGATCTGTCACATGTCTTTTCATATTAATAACAAAAGAGGGGGAATACTTTGGTTTGCTGACCTGGATCCTGTTTTACTCATCCACTTTCATCTCTTTCCTTGTAGGCAACAAAACCTCCCTAATTTATAGCATGACAGCAGCCGTTTTCAGGGCCAGTGTTTGCAATGTTTGGATGCTGTGGCGGTAATCAGGATAACAAGAAGCAGGAGGACAGAGAAGAGGAAAGAGAGTGAGAGAGACAGGAAGACGCATTTGAGGCAAAACTGTTGGTACTTCAAAACACCAAGGCACCGTGGAAGCAGGAAATATCGAAAATTATTTGTTTTACTGTGACAACTGATGACAATCTGAGGTGGTGATCGGAGAATAATCTGCAAATAATCTTCCTTTCATCATTCCCAAAAAATCGAAACCACTGAGACACACCGTCTGCAGCCACATGGGACACTACACTTCTCCACAGAAAAACAAAAACACTGTTGCGTGCCAATGTGCAGCATCACTGCCGGCGGCTCTGTGTTCACACGCTGCACTGCACTGTAGGTATCTGTGGTAGGCCCGACACTGAGTTAAACAGCCTGGCACACATTCCCCCCCATCCCTCTCTCTCTGCTGACGCATGTATGTATTGGAAATCAATTCTGCACAGACAGGCAGCACTGCACTGGGGCTGTCCCTAATGTACCTTATGTGCTAAAGAGGTAAACACTGCCCCTATAGCAGAGAGTCCGCTTGGCAGAATCATCACCGCCATTATAATTTCTGTATTAGTCGACAACCCGAACCAGACACGAGACGAAACATCTGTGAAACACGATCAGCCGTACCTATCGGAGGCCCTGAAGATGTAAATCTTAACTGTTTCTTTTTTTTAAAGGCTAATAAACTCTTTATTAAAATGTTACACAAACAAGAGTAAATAGTGTATTTGTTGGAGAATATGTTCATGGTGCACCAGTGAGTATTTACGGCAGCGGGACAGCGTATGTGGAGTTCAAACCAACCTATAGTGCAACATGTTCATCATAATAAGGGAACACGTCACCTAGGGCAACACTCACTACGTTTACATGCACATTATTAACCCCTTTCACGCATAGTGACAGGGTGACGCATAGTGACATAGTAACATGTTTCCAGTTAGGACACATATTACACCGTATCCTAACTGGAAAAAATGACCTGGGAGTGGGAGAAAACCGGGTCAATTATCCTGGATGTAGATGAGGATATTAACTTGATTATTGTCACTTTGAGCACAAGCATTGACGCCCGCATTTATACGCGTAGCGTCCACCAGAGAAAAATTATTACGAGTTACCTGGTGTCAAGAAATGTAACCGCACTAATGGTTAAAACAAAACACAAACACACCGCACAAAAGAGACAACTCTGGAAACTATGGGAAATATGAGCCGTCACTACAGTATTTCAGTACGAAGCCTCGTTTTGATCCGCTCCCGTTAAACGTTTGTGTGTGTTTTTAATCTAGCTCAATAGAAAAAAAACAGAGAAAGTTGGCCTACAAATCAGGTGCATTAAAACACAAGAGAGGACCAAGAGAGTAAGAAAAGCATCCTGTGCTCCTTCTTTACATCTTACTTCTTCTCCCTGTTTGGATTATTTTGTTCAGTATTGTGAAAAAACACAATGGATTAATGTTACACGCTGAGCAGGGACAACAACTGGTGAGTGAAACATCCACATTTAGTCTTTATTGACTTAAATTGTGCTTATGAAGCAATCAGTCAGAATGTTAGATTAATCTGTTGTTTAACTCAGTCTTCATCAGAGTCAACCAGGTCTTTGCAACTTCATGCTAACTTACCCGCACAAACGATATGTCGTTATGAAAGCTGAGACTCTCAGTCTTATCTCTCTACGACCAAAACTCACTGAACCAGCAGCCGAAGAAGAGAAAAAATAAACTTGGCTTTATACAGCCATGACCAAAAATTATGTCTTACCTTTGCTGTTTTGTCATCAAAGGGTTGTGTTCGAGGGCACATCGACGCTGCTAAAGGCTACTCCGATGTCTCTGGATGGTTTCTGAATCGATTCCCAGCCGTGGAGGAGCTTCTGCACTGTGCCTTCCTCCAGCATCGAACAGCCTATCCTCAGCCTTCCATGTGAAAACACGGTCTCCATCTGGTGGATGAATCATGGTACAAAGCCCAAAACAGTTGTATTTAGATAGAATTAATACCCATAGTGACATGTAAATAGAATTAAACGAGTTTTGCAGTTACCTGAGAAAATTTCAAATGGCACAGATGGTACCCAAATGTACCCAAATGGCCAATTTGAAGATTCCACCTTACCACTATGCCTCTACTAAAACCTCTCCAACTTTGCTCTGCTTCACTTTATTAGCATCAGTCTGTGCACAGGTAATGTTCTGATGTTGGGAAATGGTTTGCTAGAGGTTTTGGAACTGGGATTGCAACAGTTCACAGGGATATTCACTCTAAAAGTGTACAGTTTTGTTCGAGCAGGGGGGCCTGAGCCAGAGGGCTGGTTAATGGCAAAATCTGCAGTCTCCTAGTTTACCCTTTGTAACGAGGTCCAGGCAACGAAAGCATTGTGGTTTCAGTTAAATGTTTATAAAAAACACTTGCCTCAAGCTTCAAGTCACTGCAGAGTTTTTCTGTATTAAACCACGATAATGAGTTTTCCCTAAACTAAATCAAGTGCTGTCAGTGTCTAAACAGAACCATACAAAAGTTGACTAAAGCTGTAGTCCCTTGATGACGGCCGCCCCCCTGCTGCCACACAGCTGCTTTAAATGTCGGTGACCCTCCTGCACACACTTCACTTTTCTATCATTTACACTCAATAGTTAATTTTCTCCTCATTGAGTTTGTTGACCTTTTGACCTCATGCACATCAAATTCACATAGCACATACTGTACATCGGCAAACAGAGAATTGGTGATGCATATAGCTTTTGTTTCACTCACCATGCTCATGGTGTTTTTAGGATTGTTAGCAGTACATTAGTTTCAGTTTGTACTGACATTTAGTTCACTTCTGTACTGTCACACTTCGGTTTGAATTTAACTTGGCCCTAAATCGTTCTCATTTCTATTTCTTTTGCCTTACCAGTGCTGCTGGTGGTTGTTGCTGCTGGAGGGACATCTTGTCAGGCCATGCGGCCCCCTAAAGCAGAGCTCTTAAATACAGGAAGTGGCCAATCAGAATGTACCAAGTGCCTGCTACATCATGGGGGGGGGGGGGGGTTGGGATTTCTAGTTTAGAGATTTTGTTTATTTCTTTAGACTAAATTAGTAAAATATTTATTATTATTATTGTCATGTTTTTTTTATTATCTGTCGTTAAGGTTGTAGTGTTTGTCTTTGTGTTATACCCCTTTGTTTCAAAAATGGTTTGATCAGCATTTAGCTCCCCTTTGTTTTCAGTTTGTTGGGTCAGTTTAGTCTGTTCAGTTTGATTTAGGCTGTGTTCCAAATCACATACTTTTTCTTTTTACTTTTAGTATATACTGCAGCTCCCCATACAAAGTCTGTACTGTTGCATGCAGTATGCATACAGTTGGGACATACAACTACTTCATAACATTGCGCCTTGAACTTTGACCAAAGAACGTATATTGCCAAGAAGTGAAAGTCAATTGTTTGTCCCATTGCAACATCAGCGCCCAGCAGCAGAGCTACGCTTCCGCCATTTTGGACTGAACGCAACTACCGGACGCCAATAAAACGTCCGCCTTGAAAGTGCCGCACAAAAGTAAAACAAAACCATTTCCATTCTACTGTCATATTCTACTGAAATGACCTGTGTTGAACAATTAAATATTATTAATATAATAAGAGTTTTCAGTCCAAAGTGGTGGCTGTTGTCAAAAAAACACTGGAGTTTCGTCTCCTTGCTTCTATCCTCTTTGCTTTGACCCTCTAGCTCATATATCTGCTGTGCAGAGGATTGTGGGTTAGAAGAGCTTGAAAAGCATGCTGGCTTTCATACTGCAAAATACGAATGGATGTAGTAGAACATCCTGGTATTTTTTGACATACTGCATTTTATGTATTAGGACATACTAAATCTTTTTCTGCCATACTAAATAGTATAGTAGTATGGGTTTTGGAACTCACACAGTCAGTTTATATTAAGTTAGCACGGCCTGAGTTTAGTTGACCTATTTAATGTGCCCAGAACTTTGTTGCACATTTTGTAAATTGTATCTTCTCATTTTCGAGGTAAATAAAACCCTCTTTTTGAAAATCCCCCTGTGACTCCTCATGCCTGCCAGCTCATCACACACTACAAGTAGATCACTGTACTTGCAATATCAGATATTTTGGCGGTGAGCAAATGAAATAGGTCGTCAGTGAACATTTTACTGATATATTCAGTGTGAACACATTTGAGAGTTGTCAGAAACCTCAATTAACTACATTTCTTCATTATGTTGCTAGAAAACGTAATCCAGTCGGCATTACGTTTCTTTCAACATATTTGCTGTTCGTCGTACATATTTGTAAATGTAGTTTCCAGAAGACGGGGTTGGAACGGAAGAGACATTTTCTGTGGACTTGTTCACAAGTTCTGCTCATGTTAAGAAGCTTCTGTCATTGAATGTTAGAGAAATTTCAATCAATTCAAACTCATGGACAATAAGCAGAGGATATCCGTTGTGAACATTGAGCCTTACAGTACCACAACATTTTACTCTCCGCGTCCTAGAATCACATGACAATGATCCATGCGGCGCTCACTGACCCGATTATTCATTATTAGGACTTAAGCACAGACATGAATCATGTTAAAGAAAAGCTGACAAAGCACAAAAAGGTCAATTACTGTGGATGTGTGTTCAAGAGGTCTCTGAATGTAAATTTCCCCAGTCTCTAATTAGATGATTCTCTCTCAACAATAACTCAATTTCCTGATAAGTGATTTCACCGCGCTCCCACAGACGCGAACACGCGCCGTGACACTGGCCCCCGCTAACGCTCTTTCCCCTCCTCAAACCGACTGTTCTTTCCCAGCACCGACAGTAGTCTCTCTTATCTCCAACAAAAGGATTTAAATAGGCTACACACACACTGAACGGGACTTTTTTGACGACGCCCTATCTGTTAACATCAGATGTGATCATCTCCAATTGTGCTAAAAAAAAAAAGGAGCGGTGGAAGAGAGGAGAATAATTTGTAGTCTGGCGGTTTAAAGAAGACTTGCAAAACTATCCGAGCTGTCATCCGGATCCAGTCTAATGAGAACAAGTGCTTTGGAAATTTGTCGGAGTGTCAACAAAATATTAAGTATCATCTCACACGAAACCACCTGTGGTTTGCGCAGAGAGAAGCTTTGATCTGTGTGTGTGCGTCTTCATCGTTTCTTGTAACATGGAGAAAAGATGCAGCCTTAAGAAGAGTTATGTCATTTGTTTCACATTTCTTCCCTTCTCTCTCTCTCTCATCGCTGCACCTTCTACCCATTTCTTTATTTTCCATTTAATTTCACGTCTTTATAAAATCCTCAGTGTGCTGTTGTGGAAGTGTTGGACTCTGCATGTGTTAGCGGTGAACTTGTGAGAAAAAGGTGTTTTTAGAAAAACAAACAGAAACGGGTGGAGAAAGAGTGAAAGAAGGGGAATGAGACAGTAGAGGTCTGTGAGCTGGAAATAGGAGAGAGGATGAGAGAACATAAGGTAAAGGGATGAATAATGACTGAGATATAAATGAAGGTGAAGGCACCAGATGTGTACATTAAAGTCATCCAGTGGTGTGTGTGTGCAGCTTCTGGAGAGGGAAATATTGTACTTTTTACTCCACATTTATTTGACAGCTATTGACACATCCGGTGGGATGATGACTCAAACGCAGACAAAAAAAGGCTACATGAGGAAAGGCAAGCAGGAAGGATGAAGGGATATTTACTGCCATGGCAATGGTCAGGAACAGGTTTACAGGTTGGCAAAAGGAAGGCAGAATGAACAAGTAAATTCAAGGGGGGCACGACAGGTGAGCAGCAACAGGCAACAGAAAAGCAGGAACAGAATCATGTACAGGCTAGAGTTTGGGTTCAGTTTGCTGGAACCGGCGCATGCACACAAAAACAATAATGCCTCCCATATATTTGCAAAGGACCATACCAGCAACAACACACATAGGCCAGTAGCCTATGCCCTACAAATAATGCAAAAACCAGCGACAGCACGAAAACGCCATCATTCCATACACATAACTAGGGCTGCACGATTATGGCCAAAATGATAATCACGATTATTTTTGATCCATGCTGCGATCACGATTATTTATCACTATTATTCATTGATTTTAGCAACAACATTTTTATTGCACTTTCACATCAAAATATACAGAGAGTGCTGTTTTCACTTCCATGCTGTGCTAAATTCTTGCTATTGTACAAATTAGTACAAATGCATAAAGTAGCTAACTCTGATAACCTGGTTCCAAATTCTTCATGTTTTGCTATTTTCCAGTCCAATCCAATCTATAATCCAATTACAGATGTTACTCGAAATAATACCAGTGCTACAACACTTTCTCATGTGCATCTAACACAAGCACGCACGCACGCGCACACACACACACTCACGCAGGCACACACTTAAACAACAACTAGAGAGCAAATAAAGCTTACGTCTTCACCTCTGACATCTGAGGGGTAGCACGTGCCGCTTCTTTTGGAGCAATGGCGGCAGCGTTAGCTTTGTGCTAGCAGCGCTAGCGGTGTCTTGGTCGGTGGTACCATTAGTGGTACTGAACTTGAAGGCCCGCCTTGCTAGCACTCCCAGCATGAATATCTTTTGATAACAACGAATCCCTCTGTTTTTAGAGTACTTGCTCCCTTAAGTCTCCACTTTTTCTATTCAGATAATTTGGGTCGTTTGGACATGCTGCAGGATTTCCTTATCCTCACGTTGCATTTGTTTTGCTTTTTTTCTGGAAGACAGTCGAGCGTGGTGTCGGGCCAGGCCGGGCTACCATTGGCTCCTGAGAGCTGGGGGCGGGACGCGAGATAGCGGCGACCATAGGACGGCGGCTGCAGGTGCAGCGTGATTGACACATTCCTCAGCCTATCATGTGCCTACAGAAGGTGTGAACTAACGAGCCTCTGTGGCCCATGTTTGGAAACCATGGTGGAAACAGGTTTAAATGTGGATAAATAAATTAATTCATTCATTTAAAATAAAAAAAAATATATATATACATATACATATGTATATATATACAGTATATATACTGTACCCTTATGGCCTACAGTAAATTAGATGGCCATTGTCCCTGTTAAATAAACAAATGAATAAATAGCCTAATATGTAGTATAACAGTCTTAGTTGGGGCTGAAAACTACAAATTTGAAAATAAAATAAAACTTGGGGGTGTGGAGTTAGAAAGAAGTGAGCTACCAGACCTCTGCAGCCTGCTCCTCATCATGCATTCCAATACCCATATTACTATACTGTACTATTTAGTATGCCAATACCGGTCACATTTTGCAGTTTGCAAGCCAGCATGCATTTCTGGCTATTCTGACCCACATATGAGCAAGAGGGTCAAAGTTCAAGGCGCAATGTTATGACAAAATAGTATGTCCCAATTGTATGCATACTGCATGCAACAGTACGTACTTTGTAAGGGGAGCTGCAGTATGTAGTCAAAGGAAAAAACAAAAAATATGTGATTTGGAAGTAGCAGATATCTTTGGTTCTGCTGCATCGATTTTATGCTTTTTTTTAACTGTCCATCCAATGTTAGAGGAGTGCAATGCTAAATCGGCGCAGTAATGTTTTAAAGGGAAAAGTCATGGAACATAAACCTCACAACAGATTAAAGATTTTAACATGAATGCCTGCAGTCTCCCTCTGCAAGACGGACAATGATACAAATCTCTGCACCACTACATCTCTGTAATCATCCATTTTACTGTAAAACTGCTTTTGCGCATACAGAACTACATTACAGGCACACTCTGCAACATCTAGCAAGCGATTGCATCAGACAGACAGTGTGAGACTTTTTGCTTCACAGCAGAGTTAGTGAGAGCACAGTTGGTATGAAAGTTCAGAGCTGAGAACAAGCAGTGGTGAGGTGTGCATTGTGCAGTTTCAGTCACAGCCTCTAATCTCTAAGCAGCACTTCCTGTAACAGCATCCTCTGTGGCCCATGTGTGGAAAAAGGTTTAAATGTTAAGTCTGCATGAGAAAAAGGGAGACAGGAAATGGAGAGGATGTCTGAAATGTGAATGCGAGCGGAGGATAAGACTGAGGAAGAGAGAGTGGGAGAAAGACTGAGGGATGTAACAGAGCCTTTACCAAAAAGAAGTTTATTCAAGTCTGCTATTAGTATACTTCTTTTAAACTTAAAATAAGAGAGTTTACTTTCAGTTTACTTTTTATGTACTTATCAGAGATATACTTCACAAAAGTATACATAAGTATACTTGCCTCATACTGACAAGTATACAGAAAAGTCTAAGTATACTTGGCTCATACTGACAAGTATACAGAAAAGTCTAAGTATACTTGGCTCATACTGACAAGTATACAGAAAAGTCTAAGTATACTTGGCTCATACTGACAAGTATACGGAAAAGTCTAAGTATACTTGGCTTATACTGACAAGTATACAGAAAAGTCTAAGTATACTTGGCTCACACTGACAAGTGTACAGAAAAGTCTAAGTATACTTGGCTCATACAGACAAGTTTAATTAAGTATTCTTGCCTTATAGGCCTACAGAGAGGTATACTTAGCTTGTAGTTGTGCTTACTTTTTGAGTAGCCAATTAAAGTGTGTGAGATACAAAGTGAAGGTTTGATCCTAGACATTGACATTAGAGAGCAGTGTGTGTGTGTGTGTGTGCATTTCTACATACAGCAAAAGTGTGTGTGCTCCCGCTGTGTGTACATTTGTGTATGTTTGTGAAGCTGACTCCATTCCCTCGCTACTCAACCTTTTCCTCTCCCTTCCCCTGAGAGGAGTATGGATGTATAATGAATCAACACACACAAAATGAAGCAAAAACATATAATAAGAAGACGGGTCACAGATGGATTGGTAAAATCCAATGTTTGCATGCTTCTCTACCCGTACAGTGCACTATAATACCCACACAGCACTTTATTTTGTATCAGCATAGAGATAGACTGGGAGAAAATGGTAGATTGGCCCCACATACTATACATTATGTGCTGTTTTTACATGCAGTTTTTATTGCATGTTTGTTGGCATGAACAAAAAACTGCACAGGAGCAGAACTAGCTTTACTAGCAACAACCACAGCAGTTATACAACCAGCTGTACTGCAGGTAGGGCATAAAACTTCGGCCTGTAGGAGAAAGAATAGATCAGAGAGGGAGAATAAAAAGATTTAAACTCTACCTTCCACCGGCTGTCATGGGAAATGTGTGGTTGCCGAACAGGAGGTGGATAAGCTCTTAGCCTTGATCTTCGCTCCTTGGGAATATCACAAATGCCTCTTAATATGCTCGACTGAGAATACAGGGGGAAAATAACTGACTCATTGATTATGCCGGAGGGTTTTCAGAGAGTGTGGGCAGACTGAGGGTAAAACAGAAACTCTTAGTTATCATCATGTGGTTTGGCTTCTGTGTTCATTTAGGACGGCGTGCTCTGTGGAAGAAGATGTTTGGAATGTGGACAGCAAGATATTAAAGATTAAGGCTTGTGTATCCACAACACTTCCCATTGTAGTAGTTTAATAGTATATTTCCTCCCCTGTCCTCCACCTGCTTCTTGTAAATTTTGGGAGTTCCACTTAAAAGAAGGCAGGTCAGGTAACACCTGCATCAGAGTCGTACATCTTACGACTCGTCGTGACAGATAGGGAAGAGAGAATACAGCGGGTCAAACAAGGATAAAATGGAGAGAGGGAGCAGGAGGACTGCATGTGTGCATAATCTAAGAAAGTTTGGGGCTTGCACCAATTTATTAAAAACTTTAAATTTCAAACTGCTCCAGGCAGTGTTTCTGTATAAAAATGCACATTTTTCATCATCATGAGTCACAAAGTGGGGCTCGCCTAAAGAAGAACGTCCCACAAATGGTTGCACTGTAGAACTCACCCAATTTGCAAATTGTTCTGTTACCTAATTTTCATTTGATTGTCAGGAATTTCAGGGATAAGCAGAATCCAAAACTTGCTGTTAAACCAGCCACTAACAGGTTCACATAGTATGTGGCTGAGTGGTGGCTATATTCTGACTCTCTGTCAGGGCAAGGCCATTATTTCCACTCGAGAAAATGGCTGTGGCTCCGTCTCTAAGGCAGCTGCAAGAGTCATAGTGTGTCGAGCACTACGCAGATTTTCCCTATAGGCTTTGCAAAGTTAAACTAAATTGGGCTAAAAATAAAACAAGTATAATAACTCAACGCGGTCTCATCCCAACTCGTCACATACTGACGCTTTGTCAGACCCCTCGGCGTCACTTTACGGTCACAGTAAACACGTGGAATTCAAACAAAAACATTTTAGGAAAAACATCATCATGGTTCGGGGGTGAGAACGGGCTGAATAACTTGTGAAAAAAGGCAGGGACGCTTGAGAATGCCAGTTATGCAGCGTAGACTTTAATCCATCGCCTCAAGCTCTGAAAAATGCACATTGTTGGCGAAACAATAGTAAGTCTACGTTGCATAAAACTTGCTATTCCATCACTTATTATTACTTTAATTATTTTATCTAAAGCTTGTCAAGAGGTGTTGAGCAGTAGAGAATACCTTCCCTGAAGTTTTGAGTGAGAAAAAGCTGCTCTAATACACCGTTTGTAGCTATACCTAGACAAAATGTAATGCACTGTAATTCCTATATATCCCACAAAATCAATTTGTATGTAATCCACACAATCGTGAAGCAGGAATTATAGAGAGCGACAAACGCCGCGTAGGGAGGAAGTCGGGGTGGACGAATGGGTCAAAAAATCATCAGACTTTCGCCCAGGAGACCGCTGTTCGTATCCGGTGTGAGTCACATAACTTCCACACTTCAGTTACACAACTTCCATGATCTTTTCCTAAACCTAAGTAGTTTTGTTGCCCAAACCTAACCAAGTTTATTTTGAAAAGACTGTGTGCATGTAACAGGGTGGAAATTGACACGTGCTGCTGGACATTCGTAGGAAAACGCACGAAAAATGAGGAATAACTTTTCGTAAGATATCATACAAACTGTTGTACAGTATGAGGATACGTTGATGATGTTCATTTTACAATTTACTGCATGCAAACTAGCTCTCGCTCTTGCATATTTGGTCTGAAACCGCCGTGTGGACGGCATGAGACAGGTTCCTTAGCATCCACTGTGCAATATGTGCAGTATCATTGATTGTATCAACCACCAGAGGAAACTGAGAAGCCCAATTCCCATTTGCCAAGCAGGGCCATTGATTATAGAATAACACCAGATGGGAAACAAGAACGTTTGAAATAAAAATTTGATTGGAGAAGACTGCAAAGAATTCCACTATGGTTTATTTTGTTGGCCAAGTGGCTACGGTTTTACAGGACAACGCTAGAATGGCAAGTGACAAGATTTCTGGGCACTGAATCGTCTATTGCAGCACTGAAGTGGAAGGGACCTACACACAATTCAAACAAGTGACGTAGTCATTAATCATAACTGCATAGGTAGATACTAGAGCTGTCAACGTTAACGCGATAATGCAAAATTGTTTTAAAACCACTAATTTCTTTAACGCAATCGACCTATCGGAGGTTGTAGCGGGCTCAGTTTTAAAACTAGAGTGATGAAGATCCTGGTATCATCTGAAACTACAAAACCTAAGGTATCCATTTGTACCAACATGTCATACTAGCTTGTCATCAAGGAGGTTAAATAACGCTCCAAACTTACGCTAAATTCTGGCGAGGAAAAACTGTCATGGCCATTTTCAAAAGGGTCCCTTGACCTTTGACCTCAAGATATATGAATAAAAATGGGTTCTATGGGTACCTACGAGTCTCCCGTTTACAGACGTGCCCACTTTATGATAATCACATGCAGTTTTGGGGCAAGTCATAGTCAAGTCAGCACACTGACACACTGACAGCTGTTGTTGCCTGTTGGGCTGCAGTTTGCCATGATATGATTTGAGCATATTTTTTATGCTAAATGCAGTACCTGTGAGGGTTTCTGGACAATATTTGTCATTTTTTTGTGTTGTTAATTGATTTCCAATAATAAATATATACATACGTTTGCATAAAGCAAGCATATTTGACCACTCCCATGTTGATAAGAGTATTAAATACTTAACAAAACTCCCTTTAAGGTACATTTTGAACAGATAAAAAATGTACGATTAATTTGCGATTAAATATTTTTAATCGATTGACAGCCCTAGTAGATACATAAGTGATTTTCAATCCAGAGAGAGGCTGAAGCCACTGACTCCACAGACAGATGGACACACCGACTTCTATGAGATCAAACATACAAACCTGACAGAGACCATGACAAGAAAAAAACTGCATCACCATAAACAGATGGGGACCCTGGATGCAGAGCTGCATGTCTCTCTCCTCTCTGGCAAGGGTTCAGCAGTTTTGTTGAGCAGAGAGAGAGAGTATGGAAGCTGTCAGGGGCCATATGATGCTGCCTCTGCAGTTTACACATGGAGACAGAAGGAGAGATTGATGGCAAGGACATGGGGACGTCCCAGAGGACGGCGAATCTCATACATATAAAAGGTGGACTCATGTTGTTTTTCCACCCTCACGTGTTCCTTCTTCCTCATACCTGTAGTTTTTTTGTCAGTGTCGTGTGCGATAAAAGGTCAGTACTGTCTCCACCACTTGGCTGACCTAGATTCAAAAGGGCCCTTTATGTGTCCGTGTGATGGTGTATATATTTGTGTGTGTGTGTGTGTGTGTGTGTGTGTGTGTGTGTGTGTGTGTATGTGGGTGGCCTGCCACTGTCTCTGTATAATCCCCCCTGGTAGCATTTGGTTTCAAGCATAAGTCGGAGAACAGTCAGGGACTCAGTTTGCAACACGCCTGACCTACATCGGCTGCTCGCAGTGCGCTTAAGACGACACATGAAGTCACACTTATACTGTATCCTCCTGCAAAATGTCTGCTTTCAAGGGGTGTGCACGTGTGTGTGTGTGTGTGTGTGTGTGTGTGTGTGTGTGTGTGTGTGTGTGTGTGTGTGTGTGTATGTATGGGATGCTTAAACACACACATACCAAGGCTCAACAGTTTAGTAATGATGGTAGTTTCGCGGAAAATGCTGCTGTCACATTAAGGCGAGGATTAAATTCTCCTTAAGCTTCTCTCACCAGGCTGCCTCTCTCCAGGTGGTTAACAGAAGAGGTATAATCTCCACACACACACACGCACACGCACACACGCACACACACACACACACACACACACACACACACAAACACACACACACGCACACACACTCACACGGTGACAAGAACACAAAAAGAATTACAGGCACTGAAACATGGCGACGCAACATGCAGAAACTGTTGTAAAGGCGCAGAAATTGGGGGGAAACATATCCCGTACATGAATATATAAATATACTGTACTCAGAATAGACACATGCACGCACACACTTCCCTCATTGTGTGCTATTTGGAGCGATGTGGCAGCAGTAATTAGAAGTGCGACAGCCAGACAGGTAGAGGTGATGATAATGGGCCACAGCTATTTCTGTTCTCCACTCTCTAGCTCTTCTCTCTCTCTCATTTCTCTCCCGTTCGCATATTTTCTCTCCGTCAAACACCGAACTCTGGTCCAGGTGGAAATGACATCTTCCTGCATAAGCACACGAACATGCACATCACACACCCTCCCCCCTCTCTTCCATCATCCCCCCTTCACCTGTTCTTACTTACTTTTCTCTCTCACAATTCTCTTTGTTCCCTTTGTGTGTTGAAATGACGTGATGTCAGCGTCTTCTCCAGCTACATTACGTTCTTCAGTCAGTTCCTCCGTGTTGCAGAGGGGGGAAGGTAGAGATTAAACCATAGGTTTTATTGTTTTTGCATCTGTGTGTTTGCATCTATCTTCGCTGAAGGTTACATCAAAACCGACCTGACATACAGGTGGGCAGAAAATAAAATAATCTGCTAGCAAATAGATTAGGGCTGTCAATCGATTAAAATATTTAATCACTATTAATCGCAAATTAATCACACATTTTTTTATCTGTTCAAAATGCTGGTACTGCATTTAGCATAAAAAATATGCTCAAATCATAACATGGCAAACTCAAACCCAACAGGCAACAACAGCTGTCAGTGTGTCAGTGGCTGACTTGACTATGACTTGCCCCAAACTGCATGTGATTATCATAAAGTGGGCATGTCTGTAAAGGGGAGACTCATGGGTACCCATAGAACCCATTTTCATTCACATATCTTGAGGTTGGTACCAATGGATTCCTTAGGTTTTCTAGTTTCATATGATGCCAGTATCTTCACTCTAGCTTTAAAATTGAGCCCGCTACAACCTCCGAAAGATCGATTGCGTTAATGCGTTAAAGAAATTAGTGGCGTTAAAAGAAATTTGCATTAACGCGTTATTATCGCGTTAACTTTTATCTGGCTGATGAACTGCTAAATTGTAATTGTAATAACTTTGTCTGCTGGCTGTGGGTGAAAGTGATGCCAATGAGAGCCGTGAGATGGAAATCAAAACAATTAAGTTACGGGCCGAAAAACCAAAGCAAGAAGATGCTAAAATGCTCCGTAGAGCTGAGGGGAACGGCAGACTCATTGATGTGGATGAGAGGCGTGGAAACACACACACATTAGAAATTTGATTTAGCTTTTATGTCTGTTTTTATTACCAACCTCTGCAGTTTTATATTACGTCTGCGGTTTTTACTGTGTGCAGTTTATTACCTCAATGTAGGCGTCACATTCGTGTAGTTCCTGCATGCTATGATTGTATCCCTGTGGCTCTACAGAGCTAGAGGTGAGACAGGTGGCCAGTGTGTGGAAACCAGCAGGCCCATGTAATTAAGTGATTCATTAAAATACAATGAATCAGCTATTCTTCTTTATGACCGCAGTGCATATCTCCTTTTAATAGGGCTCGCAGCGCTAAATCGTGACGTCGCTGCAAGACCTCCATTGTCATTTTGTAAGCCTTGCCGTTATATATCAATAACCCAGTAAATACCAGAATAATAGTTTGTCTGTGCGTGTGTCCATGCGCTGGCAGCCGTGTTTTATTTATTTGCATGTGTATCTGACAGCCGCTGTCAGCATTTTTGTCTGTACATGCAGCTCGAGCTGAAATCTGCCACTTCTGTGTGTGTTTCCGTGTCGGTATGAACGTGTCATCACAGCAGGTTTCCATTAGAGCGGCCCAGATTATCTGTCATGTGGATGGAGACTGCTTTGACCTTGAGGATCTTACTAAGAATACATGTTGTACGGTATGAAAGGAAGCTGCTTCGGTAGGCAGATATTCTTCACCCCTCTTGCTAACAACAAATTCATTTCACTCTCTCATCCGCCGAGGAGATGTCCTGACGTTTGGTCTGGAATAACCTGAAAGGACTGTCACATCTAATCAAGAACAACAGCAGCTTCACACCCGGTCTCATAGCTTTTTGTTTTGTGACTGTGGGGGCTTTCACAGCAGTAGTTTGGTTGGCTTAGTCATCACCAAAGATGGAAAATGTAGTTTTCAGGTAGACTCGGTTGTTTTGGTCAACAGTTTGGAAACAATCTCACTGAAGCAAGAAAAACGAGAGCATCGGTCCTTTCAGCAAATCCCCAAAACAACGTATGATACGTTAAAGCGGCCCAGTTGCCAGGGAAAAAATGTTGTCATTGTACGTTTCTGCAAATCCATGGGTATGTTGAATGTGGACATTTTTGCATTCGGTCCGAGCAATTGGCGTACAACGAGCGGCGCGCAAAGAAAGTGATGTAGTATATCGAGCGAATGTTATTGAAAATGACGTGGTTTGGTCAAACAAACAGGACTTTCACCGAGGAGAATGCTGTTCGTGTCCCGTGTGAAACCAAAAGTAAACGTTGACTTTACGCTTGTTGTTACGTAAGAAGAAGAACGTAAGAAAGTCTGCTAAGGGCGGTTGTTATTTATTTACGATAGTTACGTTGTTACAGTTGTTACATTACATTGTTACGTTACATTCTTAACTTACGTTGTTACTTTACGTTACGTTACATTACCTTACGTTACGTTGTTACGTTACGTTGTTACGTTACGTTGTTACGTTACGTTGTTACGTTACGTTGTTACGTTACGTTGTTACGTTACGTTGTTACGTTACGTTGTTACGGTACATTGTTACGTTACGTTGTTACGTTATGTTGCTACGGTACGTTGTTACGTTACGTTGTTACGTTAAGTTACGTTAAGATACGATACGTTAAGTTGCGATACGTTGTTAAATTACATGAAGTTACGTTGTTACATTACATTGTTACGTTGTTACGTTACGTTGTTACGTTACGTTGTTACGTTACGTTGTTACGTTACGTTGTTACTTTACGTTGTTTTGTTATTTTGTTACGTTACGTTATTACGTTAAGTTTGCCTGTTTGTCATGGAATAAACATGGATGGATAAGTGTACAATTCTATCAGCTGATAAAGATCATGTATGATCGAAAGCTACAAAAAAGCTACGAAATGGACCTTGTGGTGAGATAGTTCAGACATTCATCAACAAACTCAAAACTGATCAACAGAAATTTCAATGTAAACACGGCAGAATACTGCATGAAAGAAGTTACCATCAGAAAAATGACAACGTGCATTACTACATTTTAGAATTATTTTCCTTATTTAAAAAGTAATGATATGTGAACCACACATAGTAAAGGCCTCATCCTTAGGATTTAACTGTATTTCCTCTGTAGGAGTTGTATAAATACATACTGTATGTATTTGTGCACTCCTGTGTCCAAGAATAAATCCCTGTTTACTTTCTCTGTATATTGGTGCATGCACGTGTTTCTGTGTGTGTGTGTGTGTGTGTTTGCAAATACTAACATACTTCCCACTACTTCACAGGCAGACCCCCTACTGCTGTGCTGAGATGCATCAAAGCATCTGCAGAGTTACTTCAGGCTGCCCGACGGCAAAACTTCCTCTAAGCCCAGTCCAGCATTATAGTGTCGGATTTAGGGGTGTATGTGTGTGACTGTGTGTGCGTGGACCTCTGCGCAGCCCTAATCTTACACTTCTGGCTCATGACAAGCTACGCATGTTAGAGAAAGTGGGTAGACAGGACATAGCAGAGCAAAAAGTTGCAATTTGTTGGGTCTGAGTTTAAAAAAAAGTACCTCTCATAAACATCTACAGAAGAGGAGCCAGCGGTTTGTTTTTCAGATTTTTCAGCTTCCGCCATTTCTCTGAACAATTCAGAGAGCCGAAGTTCTACCCCTGTTCAGTGCTAGCTTCTGTTGGAGAAGCTTGAGAGTGGAGGAAAAGAAGGAGCAATCAAGGTGAAGAACAACCAGCAAGACAACAACCACAAGACTGCTTTCCAAGGAAATCAAGCTATTTGGGGCTTTCAAATTCATATAACAATATCTTGCTGCACCCGATTCAACGGTTATCAGGCCATTAAATAGACATTATAAGTCGATATGAGCACATTAGATGTGGGTCAATAGGGGCCTACTATGTTGTAAAAGTTATAGTGAAACTTAAAAGCAACACGTTCAAACACGTAAAACTGAATGAAACGTCACATTTTGAGCGCAAAAAAAAACAGCTAAAAAAAACCCAGCTTCTTTAGGTTTAGGCAACAAAAACTACAACTTCTTTAGGTTTAGGCAAAAAAAATTAGGTGTAGGCAATAAAATTACAACTTCTTTAGGTTAAGGCAAAAAAAGAAAAAAATTAAGTTTGGGCAACAAAACTACAACGTCTTTAGGTTTAGGCAAAAAAAAAAATTAGGTTTAGGCAATAAAACTACAACTTCTTTGGGATTACGCAAAAAAACTACAACTTCTTTAGGGTTTATGCAAAAAAAAAAAAAAAAAAGGTTTAGGCAATAACACTACAACTTCTTTAGGTTTAGGCAACAAAACTACAACTTCTTTAGGTTTAGGCAACAACAAAAAAAGTTAAGTTTAAAGAAAAACATTGTGTTTTGGCTTAAAATAACTACACAAAGACAACTACACATTGTTGGTTTCACACAGGTTGCAAACTCCAGTCTCCTGGGTAAAATCCTTGTGTTTTTTGTCCCTTCCAACCTCCACCCCTTAAGGAGTTTCACTATACTACATCGCCTGACTTCCACTTCTGCTCCTGTCATAATTATTACGGTCGCTAGAGGTCGCTGTCGTCTTCTTTTAGACCTTCTTTCAGTGATCTACCATGTGAAAAGATTATAAAACCTACTAGTAGGTGTAGTAGGCCCCTATTGACCCACATCTATGGGGCTTATAGCAACTGATTACGCCTATTTAATGGCCTGACAACAGTCGCATTGGCTGATGATTGCACAAAAATGTAGATTTGGGAGCTGTTTTTACACACACAAGCACACGTGCACGCACGCACGCACGCACGCACGCACGCACGCACGCACGCACGCACACACACACACACACTTTTGTTATGGGCTTCAGTGGGACGCCCACTGTGGAATAGATGTTGGCATCCTCTGCTCCCCTCCATTAGTAGCTAGAGAGTTGTTATCAGCCAATCATCTGCCTCCCTCATGCCCACCCATATCCTGGTTTGGCAAGGATGTGTGTGTGTGTGTTACTTTTCATATGTGGAAAGATGTTTGTGTTTATATTTGTGTCTGCTCCTTCTCCCCAGAGCAGAGTGGTAACCATGCAGTCATGTAGTTTTCTGCCCTTTTTACAACACTTGTATCATCCTCCTGCTCACAGCATATTTTAACCACCCAAGTGTGTGTGTCTGTGTTGCATCACTCGCTCTCACGTAGGCTCACAGCGGTGTGAGCTCGCTCGTTTCTATGTCTGTGATTTTCAGCGTCTTCAGAGATAAGCGGCGAGGTTGTGGGTGTGAAGATAAACATAACTGTGCATATATAAGCATGCAATTATGTTCAGCTATGTAGTTCAATGTCATTAGCTTTTCTAAGATCACAGAATGTTGCGGAACATCAAACAAATAAAGGCCTCATGGACAAATTATATTAAATCAAAGCGTCTTGCATTGTTGTCCGACAATCCCAAGATCTAAATGTAACAGTTATCTTTACAAGTGAAAACTGCATCTGCTGGACAGCCATTGAGTAATGTTCATGGAACATGAGTTGCCTTCTACAGTAAATATAACTCCAAAGAAACATGTCTAGTTTAAAGCATGTTCTGTAAATACCAGGAGTATAAGGTAACACTTAATTTTACAGGTCTGCAAATTTCATGGTAATTAGGTGATAATTAGCAAGTAACCTAGTTGAAATTTCTTTGGAATTACTGCCAAATTACCCCAATATTTACATAAATAAATTACTTTATTACAAACATTATTTAATAATTATATTCCACTATTTCCCAATAGCTGGTAATTTATTTAATACATTTCCAGGTAAAGAATACAAAGTTAATTGATATGCTTTATTTCCATGTCTGCTGGTAAATAGATGATAGTCAGCAAATATCTTATTTGCTTCTCAAGCCTAAGGGCCCTATTTTAACCATGATATGCATTTATATGCATTATTTTAGCATGTAATTATTAAATAATGTTTATAATAAAGTAATTTTCGATAAAGTTTGAGGTAAGTATTGGGATAATTTGGCAGTAATTCCAAAGAAATTTCAAACAGGTTACTTGCTAATTATCACCTAATTACTATGAAATTTGCCGACCTGTAAAATTAAGTGTTACTGAGTATAATTACCATTTACAATATCTACAGTGTAAATTATTTTGCTGCATCGGTACATTTGTAAAAAAAAATAATAATAATTTCGACAATAACCTTATGGCCTATTTTTGATCGAGTCATGTGTAACGAAATGAATAGATCATCATTTTGGGAAATACGCTTATTTGTCCCGCAACACGTGTCAATAAACAACTTGGTCAGGATTAGGAAAAGATAATGGTTTGGGTTACACTACGCTTGAAATACTTGGTTAGGCTTAGGCAACAAAACTACTTATATACAGTATATACGAATTACAGTGCATTACTTTTCATAGGTATAGCTATGAACAGTGTATGAGTACAGCCTGACAGTAAATATGAAGCTATAGCCAGCAGCTGCTTGGCTTAGCTGAGCATAAGCTACGTTGGCACTCTCCAACGGTAAGAATATCACCCTTCCAGCATCTCTAAAGCTCACTAATAAACACTTTTTATTAGGGGTGTAACAAAATATCGATACACGAGTATCGCAAAATTATCCGTTTTAAGCAAGGAAGCTAAATAATGCTCTAAAGTTAGGCTAAATTTTGGCGAGGAAAAACTGGCATGGTCATTTTCAAAGAGGTCCCTTGACCTCTGACCTCCAGATATGTGAATGAAAATGGGTTCTATGGGTACCCACGAGTCTCCCCTTTACAGACATGCCCACTTTATGATAATAACATGCAGTTTTTTCGCATGCAGAACAAATGTGTTATATTCACCTATTCTAAAATGGTGTGTTTGAATATTTCTGCATACTGAGGTCCCTAAACAGTCTGACTTGTGGATCCAATGAGCCCAATTATGTTCATGTGTAATGATGTTAGTCCCCATAGTAGTTATTTCACAGTGACTTTTTTTTCCTCAAATTTTATACATATGGTGGTGTGTGCTTTATACTATGATATTTTCCTAAAATTAGATTTGGAAAAAAAAACGCAATATATCAAATTGCTTGCAGTTTCGCAATATATTAAATCGTTACCCTGTATCATGATACGTATCGTATCGCCAGATTCTTGCCAATACACAGCCCTACTTTATATATTGTTTGTTTAATCTGTACAAAAATTGAAATGTAAGAACGACAAATTGCCGTTTTACGAGGAGGTAATGTGCTGGGCTATTTCGTGGCTGGGACCGGTAACTTCCTGGAGTCTCCGCTGGTTGCCTGCTAACTGGCTGTAGCTTCATATACCAGCCATGTTTATCTCATTATTGAAATAATCTGAATTTACCACACCAGACCATATTATTTTTCTTTTATTAACAAATCCATTTTTGTTTTTAGAAAAAAAAAAAAAAATACTCACAAAAATCTCAAACAATTTTACCCAAAATGACTTTTTTCCTAATGCTTTCACAATCATTTACAAGAGGCGGCTCAACACTTGCAGGAATAATACAGCAGAAAACAGACTTTCTTCTTATTTGTAAGTCCTCATATGCTTGTCAGAGCCGGAAGTGCATTTGATATCGATACATCACGCCAGGCACTTAAAATCCTTAAAAAAGATCAACACAAACCCACATAAGAGGGAGAGTGAATCACGCACACGTGGTTGTTGTGAGTTTGCAGTATTTAGCCGAGGTCTAACCTACGATACCTGACTATTTACTGGATACTCCCGTAAAACATTATTTGTATTAATAAAATCAAAAGAATACATCAGTTACGGTTTGCATTTGTACTACATGACTCATAAGAGTTTTGTTGCACAATAGTAACTTTATCAATTATTATTTATTTTATAGCTCAGGGTCACATTTTCACATCACTTCCATTGGAAGCGCATTAGGACGGGATCTCTTGATGGCCACTGTGAACATATTATTATATATTACAACAATAAAAAGCTGTTTCAATGTTCATATGGGAACCTGACTGTTGTTTTTAAGGCAGACTTGAAAATGGGTTAACCTATCCTTTAAGACTGTAAGAGCAAAGTCATGAAATCAAAGTGGTTGCACTGGACAAACAATAAATCCTGAAGTATGGTGTGTAATACGTCTGTGGTGACAAATACATAAAAGTGTGAAATAATAAATGCAAAATATGGCGTGAATCAAAAATGAACTTGTGTTTCCTCAAGAGAGGCTTTGGATTCACAATACAGACATTTTGTCAGAATTAGTTAATCACAGTACACACAAACCTGTATTACCAGAGTGTTCCACAGATAAAAACTGAAAAACCTAAGTCGTATAATACATTCTCAGTGTCTAAACTGGTATATTACAGCACTGTAAAATCTCAAAGAGGAAAGGGACATAAATAAATCCCCACTGGTAAAAGTACTGATACAGTACAGGACAGCCAAATGTCACCATTAAGAGCAAAAACCAAATAATTACAAAAGTCCTTATGAAGAATCTATAAAGCTCCCTTCCTTTTATACGACGTGTGAGCATTAAAACAAGTGCAAACGCAAAGGGAGAAACTAGAGTATGGCAGTTTTCAAGACTAAAAGTGTCCAATGTTACCACAAAAACCGTGTTGGTACCATGCCGTATGTAGACGTGAAGCATTGTGAGCATCGGTGTAGAGCTCACATCAAGCTCTGTAGTTCATGTGAGATGCAGTAATACACAGACATTATGTTTACATTCAGAAGATTTCAAACCAAAGACATTCATAAATCTATAAAGTTGCATAATGTCAAATAAAACATTAAGACACTTGGCTGCACCAATTCGAAGTGCAATTCTATTAAATGATTCTGAATGTGCACAAATAGTAAATACCAATATACTATAACTCTTTGTCTTTGTTATCTGCAGGAATCTGAAATAGATGACGATCTACTTTGTAATGTCACTGCACGTAACACAGGAGCTGTGTGAAAACTTTTAACTATCTCATAATTCTAACATTGTATCTAAAGACTTTGATTTAGAATGTCGTAGTTTTGAGTTAAAATCTCTTCAATTTCAATTAGTAGGTCACAACTTTGACTTTCCTTTAAGAAATGTTGTACTTTTGGCAGATATGGGATTTAGACAATGAAACCACCATGAGATTTTAAAAACGATCGAATCGATTAAAGTTACTACAAGGAACTATTAACTGGTAATACTGATGCCTCTATATGACCTACATCAGCACATAAGAGTTATTCTTAATGCCTGTCACGGGGTCCGATTGCCCGCGACATCAGACAAAATGATATACGGCCATGGACGTATAAAGAGAACTGGATACAGCATCGGAGGCTGGCTGCCGTTCACTCTTATTAAAGTTGCTCAGCGGTGCTTGAAGCAAAAAAATGCTCGACTGCTGAGTGATGAAGTACCCGGATCATCCGGCGATCTTCCGCATCCATTGGGTCCACAGAGCAGGCGCAGTAGCGTTTCCTTTAACTCCGCCTCCCAGCCCTCGCACCAGCCGCGGTCTGGGGCTCATTCACATGAACGGAGGAAGAGAAATAACTCTGATAATGCTGTTAGTGAAAACTTTTAGAACCTAATGATTTAAATAAGGGATATTCAAGTGTTTTGTACTGGGAAGTTGATTTACCTAAAAAAAAAATTAGTTACAGACGTCTCTTTCCCAATGTAAGTCTATGGGAAAAAGTCTTTTTGGGCCCGATGGCGTCACGTGACGGACACAGAAGTGGTAATTCCACCGTTTGGCCACTATGTAAAATTGGCTTCAAGGCTTGGCGCTCTTCCTGGGGGCTTGGTTACAGCATGCAGGTTCTCCAGAAACTCTTCAGCTTGGACTCCGGCGGGGCCTCCGGCGGGGCCTCCGGCGGGGACCAGCCCGTCACAGAGCAGACCCAGATCCACCTTCGACCTGCAGTCGGAGCTCCTGCGGGGCCCACTGTACGCGACCTATTTGCATAAACTCAACCTAAATCTCCACCATGCCCCGCCAGTCACATGTGGGTGTGGGTGTCCATCCTACAATCCCCCCCGCCCCCTTCTCTACCAGCTCCACACAGAACCAGGACTGAGTGGGGCAAAGTGTCAGTCCCTGCTGCAGTAAAATGAGAGGTTTTCTAAAAGGAGTCTGGCAGCTGCAGATCTTCACGATACGAGGCGGTGGTGGTTCATGGAAACACTACCTCTTTTGTCCACAGGGGGCCGCCAAAATCAACACAAAATGAAAGTTACTTGTTCTGACTTTATCGCCGGAGAAAATATAAATGAATGAAAAGCTCCAGAGCAGTAGTTGGGGCCTGCTGTATGTATGTAATGTCAGTTTCATTCATACTAAATAGGATACAGACTATAGTAACACATTCAGTGCTGTAACCTTCACAAGAACCAGCATCATGTCTGATACGTGGACACTTACTGTCGCAATGTTTCAAAAATTGATACGAAAAACACGAGATTCAGAACTGAAATGTCTTTTGAAATTATGCCGTTGGACTGCAGCCTGTCTGCAAACATCTCTCATCCATCTTATAATCTATTACGCTGCTAGAAAATCATTGTCTCTCACCTTAACTTTGGTTATTGATTAGCTGTAGTGGTAAACTATTGATTATCGTTACCACGAAAGGCAACTGAGGATTTGCACTCCTAATTAGACAAAGGTCAAATAAGCAGATGTACTCCTTCACCGTCACGCGGTGTCAAGAAAAAAGATGAGATTCATTTATATGTGAGCGACGGATTCAGTTGAAAGCGTCTCGTGTCCAGACCCACAGCAGTCCCTCTAATGTGTTGACAAAACTGTCGCTAAAGCAGCGAGAACAGATATAGGACCTGCCTAATGCACGTCCGCTGATAGATCAATACACCAGCGTGTAAATAAAATAAATAAAGGTCAAAGTGCTGGAAGATTCAATACACCAGAGTGTGAGAAGATACAGAAGGAGTGCTCTAATCCGATACTGAAGCCTCGGCAATCAATTACATGTTTTTTTGCGCACAAGTGAGCCCCGTGTTTGTTTTCTGACCGCTACAGGCTATAGGCAGGAGTCCCAGTGTACCTGCAGGTCGCAGCTGTCCAGGAAGTCCGTGGAAAAGACACTAGGGGGTGTTTGGGGGCACAGCGCGGTGGATTCCTCTCCCCTCTCTCCTCCCATGGTGAGGTCCAACCAATCCATACCGTCCAGCCCTTGCTCCCCCTCCGCCGCCACGTCGAAGGTATCCATGGGAGACGAGGGGTGGTACAGGATGCTGGGGGTGCACAGCATTTGGCTGTGGAGGTCATCAATCAGAGTCAGCAGGCTTCCGGGCTCCACCCCCAGGAGAGGCTTACCGGTGGTGCTTTCCAGGAAGTCCTCCAGGCGTCCGCTCCCGGCGCCGCCGAGGTGCCGGTGCTCTTCGGCGGTGTCGGACAGGAGCTCGGACTGCACCGAGGAGGCCGACTGGGGGGTGTCGCAGCTGGGCGGGACGGGGGGAGATAGCAGCAGCTGGAGTGGGGAGGGAGGAGGAGGAGGAGGAGAGGAGGCTGGATGTAGGCGGTCCAGAGAAGGGTCTGGTGTTGGTTTGAAGGTGGTCGTCATTTCTGGAGGAAAAAAACAGAGCATTATAACTAGAGTTACCGCCTGGCAGTTGTACGCCTCCGCCAACTAGTCAAGTTGCAGTTTACATCCATGTCTGTCTAAAATATCATCACTTGATCATTTTTATCCTGTCAGACATTTGTGTGAAATTCTCATAATTAGCATATGAATTCTTGATTTATGGCCAAAAACGTGTTTTGTGATGTCACAGTGACCTTTGACCACCAAGGTCTAATCAGTTCATCTTTGAGTCAAAGTGGACATTTGTGCCAAATTTGAAGGAATGGGACGTACGCATGGACAACCCAAACACATAATGCCTCCAGCCACGGATATCGCCGGCGCGGAGGCATAAAAAAACTAACTAAATATTGTGTTGGGCGCTCACTCCCAATTCAATAATCACCAAACTGCTGAGTAAATAAAAAAAATGCCATTACACAACAAACAGATTGGACAGTGTTATTGCATCTTACCTCCTGTCTGCAAAATGATGTCAATAAAATCATCTTCATGCTCTGTATCCTGAGGACACACACACACAAACACGCACAGAGGGAACAACACATTACCCTTCAAAACTGTGCGTAAAGTTCACATAGCGCATAACTGTGTGACACGAGGAGCTGATGTGAAATGTGAAATGCAAAACAACATATCAAACCGGAATGCAGAGCAACACAGCTTAGCTTAAACAATAACATAAGTATTTTTCAACCTATTTTCCATGTTTTTGTGTGTTAAGTGACTAATGGGGACAACAATTTTTGAAATTGGCAGCTGTGAAACGAACTGTGAGGGCAAGTGAGCAGCGTCAATGTAACGTTACGTCCACTAAAATGTTTGTTTTTGCCGCTGACAGGCTCAGATTGTTATTATAAGTGTCTGACAACATTATGAAAAGGACCCTACAGAGAAATAAAACGTTTTCCTAACCTTCCTCTTGATCCGGTCTGTTTGTTATCGTGTCCGAGTCCGGCTCAAGGAGAAGTCTCGTTGTGAAATCTGAATATCCGTATAATCTGGCTCAAATAAATACGGGCGGCCATCGAATTCAAAGACCTCATCCATATTGTTGCAATCATCTAAATATTCAGCCATGACATTGAAAATCTTTTAGATAACACTACGCTACGCTTTCTGTACTCCAACACAACAGTGCCCCGCCGGCACTCGCGTTTCCACCATGGATGTATTCAACTATTCCACCGTTGTCTTCCGGCAACACGTCACCTCGTCAGATTTCAGAACGAGACTTCACCTTCAGCGAAACTCTTTCCATAATGTCAGACACTTATAATAACAATCACACCCTGTCAAGGCAAAAACAAGCACTTTTAGTGGACGTAAATGACGGTGCCAGCTTGCCCCAACAGGATTACATTACAGCCTGTGAGCAGCTTCCGTCTACAGCAATACTGGAGCAATTTCAGAAACTGTTGTCCCTGTTGGTGAGTTAGACACAAAAACATGGAAAACAGGTTCCAGGTTCAAAAATACCGAAGTGACCCTTTAATATAAGTTGGCAAAACCTAAGAAACACCCCAAGGGCAGTAAAAATCACACATTTTTAGATTATGAACATTTCATTCATTTTTGTGACACAATCAGACATGCAGTGTGTCGTACTTTGTTATCAGGCGATGAGGCAGCCGTCTTAATGGAAGCTGGAGACAGAGGACTAAACAAGACATCCAGACTAGGACACAACTCCTGGAGGATGAAGTTAAAGCCAGATGTGGGAAAAGTTAGATTCTTGTGTGTGACCGGATGATACAAGTCACCATGAGAGATTATCCGTGTCATCTGGAGATTACCTACCGTTTGAGAGGAAGGTGATGAGGTGTTTTTCCCCGAGGGGGCAGCCTCCAGGTCCTTGAAGAAAGGCTGCAGACTGGGAGGTGCTGACAAACACAGAGCAACGTCCTGCTGAGGCTCCCCGTTCTGATCATCACAAAGAGTGGACACATCAGCTCTCATTATAGTATTCAGAGGCAGCACTGGACTGGTTATTTCAGTAACATCTGAGATCATTTCTTTCAATTAAAACGGGGTACAAAGATCAGGAAAGACTGCAGAAAACAGCAATATGTGCAATCAGCACTCAGTGTTCCACCAAATCTCGACGCTATCCAGCGCACCTGCACTCGCCGAGAGGTACGGTACATCTCAATTAGATGATGGAGCGATGGAGTTGTTGGTTCTCCCTCTATTAACATAGATCATAGTAATGGACGATGTCGTTAGAGTAATTAGCCAAGCAATAATAATCAGCATCGGGCGAGAGTCAAGACACTCTTATCAAAGACTGCTGTCAACGTCTCCAACAGCATACATCATTAACTTCCACCGGAGCAGTTCTCTTTCACTCTCCTGTTTCTCAGCTCTCTCTTTATGAAGCGTTAACAGACTGTTCTGTAGTTGCTCCAGTGACGGGGGGGGGGATCTGGGGAGCCAGGGACTGAAGTGTGCATGAAGTATGATGAGGGTCCGTGAAATGTGTAAAAGAGATGATTTAAGGCTTAACGTCTGCTGTTGAGTGTAAAAAACAAACTGTATTTGTGGTGGTAGAAATGTCCCATCCAGAAAAATGTTAAAAGGCCAGTTCTCCTCACGCACCCCCCCTCATCATAGCTAGCCAAGCAGATAGTTTTGCTTTTGAGATATTGATCTATTGTAGATTTATGCTACCAGCCAAATACAATGGAGGTTAATGTAACTTTGTTTATTGCACTTAAAAGCATTGAAAAGTTACATGTGAATGGGGCTTTTCGGAAACAATGTCCTTGTTACTACAGACAATCCACAGACCTCATTGGAAACTTTTCATGCAGCTACTACTGTACTTTGCTACAGAAAAAGATGGTCTGTACATAGCATGACTAGTGGGACCATCTGTCAAAAGTTTCCTGGTATACAATTCTACTTCAGCTACTTTGAATCTGACTGCAAATTCAGAGCATCAATGTCTTGCTTTCACCCTTTGAACTCTACAATAGAAATGGTCCGCTAGTGCCCACATTGGTATTTTTTGCTTACTGTGATACTGAGATACTGAGTATCTTCAAATGTGCTAAAAGGTTATGTTAGTCAATAAACCATAATAATGGAAAATTGTGTCATAAATAAACTAGAATTACCGCCTTGCGGTTGTACGCCTCCGGCAACCAGTCAAGTGGCAGTTTACATCCATGTCTGTCCAAAATGTCATCACTTTATCCTTATTAAACATTTGTGTGAAATTATCATAATTAGCATATGAATTGAGTTATGAGTTATGGCCAAATGTTTTTTGAGGTCACAGTGAACCTTTGAGCACAAAATTCTAATCTGTTCATTCTTGAGTCCATGTGGACGTCCGACAACCCGAAAGCATGATTACTCCGGTCGTGGAATCGTACAAAAATACAAAATCTTACATGTTTTTTCATAAAATTGTACTAAATAAACACACAACACATACTGATCCATAAGAATTCTAAATGTAGAAACATAAACAAATAAACACTCCATTCTAAGTTATTTAACTATTAACATTTTTTTTGTTTTTAAGTGCAAAGGCGTTTTTTATAGTTTCATCTGCAATATTTCACCAGTGCCTACGTTGGTATTTTTTAGTTTATTGTGATGTCATTTCTTGGAGTATCTTCAAAGCATATTTTCCTAAACAATTCTGAATGTAGAAACACAAACAAAATATTTCTCTACACAACTAACATTTGAATTGTTTTTAGTTTTTGACATAGCTCATTTTTATGAACAGAGTGCAAAGAAGTTGATAGTTTCATCGCACAGAAGTCTTAGCTGCAAGAAGAATGAACGCTCTAGCTATTATGGTTTTTATTTTAGATCGATTTAAACAGGATCATGAGAACAACGGTCCATTTTTAAAGGGTTAAACCTCACCTTTGTCTCTTGATGTTTCAAAAATCCCCCGTGCATGCTCTGTTTGGTTTGATTATCAACTGTAGGCAGTTGAACGGGGAGCTTGGCTGGAGCAGACTGTAGTCGCTAGTGGAACGTGAAAAATGTAAACATTGTTGTTAGTATTGGCAAGTGCGGATTATAATAATAAAACAAGTACATAAGCAGAATCAGTCTTTGCTTTCACTCACTGCTGTATATGCTTCTGATCCATAATACTGGCATGGTTAGAGAGATTGTGTACCTCTACTTTGGTAGTTGGTTAAGCTGTGATTATACTTCTCTAACGTCATGCATACAAATTACCAGAGACACGCAGCCACAAGACATTAGTGAAAAATCAGGATTTTTTTTTAAGTGAGTCACGTACCTGCAGCGCAATTTGATTGGTTACTTTGCTCCCGGGTGCATCAGTTCTTTGGTTCTCAGTGATGTGATTGGTCAGTGCAACCAGGAAGTGGTTGCCGTTGCTGTCGGTGACCAGAGTCGGGGTGGAGTCGCTCTTGAGGAGATCCAGTGGGCCTGACTGCTGGTTGAAGAACGATTGAGACACCTGCACAAAACCCGTAAACAACTTTTAGAGGAAGAATCTTGATTCGCGTCATATTTCAACACGGCAAAAAAAAAAAACAGCTCATCTTTGTGATTCAACAAATTCAACGCTGATATTGTGAAACCCAAACCCCTGACCTGTTGCGGCTGCTGTTGCGCCTGTTGTTTCTGCTGAATCAGCACCTGTTGTTGCTTCAGATGTATCTTGGTCTGTATCTGGATTTGCTGCAGTTGCTTATTCTGCTGC
Source organism: Sebastolobus alascanus (assembly GCA_916701645.2). Lineage (NCBI taxonomy): Eukaryota > Metazoa > Chordata > Actinopteri > Perciformes > Sebastidae > Sebastolobus > Sebastolobus alascanus. The sequence goes on from CAKAOJ020000035.1 coordinate 293,535, forward strand.
TGCTGCTGTAGAAACGACTTCTGCTGCTTCAGTAGAATCTGTTGCTTCAGCTGCATCTGCTGCTGATGTTGCTTTGACTGTTGTGACTGCAACAGCTGCTGCTGCTGCTGCTGCTGCTGCTGGAGCTGCTTGAGCTGCTGCTTGTGAGACTTCTTCTTCCTCTGCTGGGAAAGCTTCTGCAGGTTCTCCGGCGTCTGACTGCGGTTCTGAATCGCCTGCTGCTGGCTCTGAATGTTGTGCTGCTGCAAAAGTTTCTGTATGGCCTGTTGCTGGGCCAGCTGCAGAGCCGTTTGCTGCAGACGCGCATGTTGTTGTTTGGTCTGTACGCTCATCTGCTCCGGCATGATTTGGAGCTCCTGCACCTCCCAAGTTTGGGTCGAAGGCTGCGGCAATCGATGAGTTTCTGGTAACTGCATAGTCGTCTCGCACGCCGCTTCCTCCTCCTCGATGGCTTCCTGTTTGACGGTTACCTTGATGACGTCCGTGTCGCATGAAACGGCCGACGGCGGAGGGGGGAACGTCGGATGACCACACGAGAGAGGGACGCTGGGCTTATCGGGAGGTTCTTGTTTGACTCTCACGAGAACCAGCGGCTCTGGTCCTCCTCCTCCCCCTCTGCTCCCGTGCTCCAGCTGCATCCTCAGCACCTCCACCAGCCTCTGTTTCTGCCTCAGCATCCTGGTCAGCTCCTCTATCTGCTTGTCTTTCTCCTGCAGCATCCTGTCTTTGTCCACGGCCGCCGCCGGAGCTGCGGTTGCAGCGGCGAGGGCAGCTGATGAGACCAGGCGATGTTTCTGCGGAGCGGCCGGCTTTAAAGAGAATTGACAAGGTGCCGGGGTGGAACACTTCGGCTCCTCTTTAATGCTGGTTGCAAGCTGAGCAGCTGAACACGGCTGACGGCTCGCCGGGGCGAGAGGTGAACTCATCTAGACAGGATAGAGAGAAAATAAAAATAGGTAAACATACAGTAGGAAACCTTGAAAAGAATCTTGCAGGTCCGTTAGGAGCACAGGAGGACACCGAGGAACATGATTTTTTGTTCAGATTACCTGTATCATGCACTACTGTCAGGATATAGTGACCGTTTTATAAAAATAACTTTTTTTAATCATATTTGCTCCATTTCTACCCACTGCAGCTTTAAGTCAATGTATTACAAAAAAAAATAATTCAGACCATCTCCTCCAAGGGGTCGCTGTTAAAGCTGGTATCTTCTGGGCTCATGGCGCCCGGCGAGCGGTGAGAGGGGGAGAGCGGGGCGGTTGGGGGGGTGACGGTGCCACCACGGGTCATGAGCTGCTGAGGAGCGGCTGCACTGCTGCCTGCATCACACAGAGATTAAGATATGACATTAGGCAGAAGGTACAAAGATAATATCTACACTGTTTTCTACGTCTTCCTGCTCTGTTAACGCTTGAATGCATCATTCTGTGAAGAGAGGAAGTGCAGATACATTTTCTGTTTGACTAACCGGTCAGAGAAGATATCTGATGGCACTGAAACTGAAACTGTGATGTGTTGTTGTTGTTGTTGTTGGTGGCGGCGGCAACAGTTCTGGAGGATTTTCCTGCTCCTCCGGCCCCTGGCCCTGTGGTACCCCCTGCTGTTGGAGAGGAGGTACTGTTGCCCCCTCCATTCAGCTCCTGGTAGTTTCTCAGCCTCTCAATGAGGTCGTTTTTGGTGCCGGAGACTGGCAAGCTGCGCAGCTTCAACTCGCACTTCAGCTCCGCGACCTGACAGGTGACGGAGTAACAGAGGAATTGAGACTGACGGACAAGTGCGAGGAAAAGCAAAGAGATGAGGATAAAGAGAGGAGGGAAATTGAAACAGATTAAAGGAAAAAAAAAAGGGGGAAAACAAAAAAGACAGAGTAATCCATCACTGTCCCTTTTCTTTGTCAGCTCTGAGCTGGCAGGCCACTTTTCCGGGACGAAATTCTGTTAACGGAGAATGTTTTACTATTATGTCAACTTCTGTCCACCAGTTACTCCATTGAGTCACGGCTTGTAGATAGCAGAGAGAAAGAGAGCTGTTGCTCTTCACCAGGATAATGAGACATAAGATATGGATCATTAGGGGCCCGAGCACCAACGTCGGGCAGCAAGAGGCCCTATTGAAACTGAAGGAATTTTTTTTTTTTTTTAAGATGGATCGCATTTTTGAGGGTCTTAAGGTCCTCAAAAAGTTATTAAACTTTGCACACTTATCAGACGTGGTATAAAATTTGTTATTTTAAGGCTCACGGGCTCGCTAGCGTCCCTTGCAAAGTTGGAAAAATTGAGAACATCGTTCAGGTTTCACTTACATGTATGAAATTTGACGCACAAAAAAGCCTCTTGGAGTTATACCGGAAACCCAACAGGAAGTCAGAGATTTTGAATTCAATGTGCCATTTTCGCCCATTTATAGCTTTTTACAGACCCTGTACTTTAACAAACTCCTCCGAGAGAATTCATCTGATCAACTTTAAATTTATTCAGTAGCATCTGAAGACCTTTGCGATCAAAAGCTATCAAACGTTTGCGTTTTCATGCAACATTGGTGACGTGACGTGGCGTGGCGGCGAAAAAGCGCCTTTTGCCATAAAACAGGAAGTTGCTGTTACTTCTGCTTACTTTGTCAAATCTGCTCCAAATTTCTCAGCCACGATGACGGTCCAGGCCTGAGGTCATTTACGTGCCAATACCGATTCATAGTCCCATCCCTAAACTTTAGCCCCGTCCCCTTTCATAACCCATGAACCGTTTGTCGCAGACAGTAGAGGGAGGCCACAACGACGTGCGTTAATGTGCGAGGGCAACGTTCATCGCCGCTTGCAGTTTTAATTTTCTTTTGGATTTGTATGTTGTTGTGCAGCTGACCTTCATCTCGTCCAGGTTCGGAGGTAGAGACGCTGGTTTAGTCCCACGTAAAGGAGCCGAACTGTGACGGCTGTAACCGCCTTGGTTAGAGGGGGCTGTTGACGGGGCAGCGACAGGTCGAGGTGGGGAGGAGGTAGACGTGGAATTGGAGGAGGAAGATGGCTGCTGATCTGTCTGAGGTCTGTTGGAGAGAAAGGATAGTGATCTCTACAGTCTTTAGACAATTTAATGCCTTTACACAAGATACCAGCTCTTCAGTTTCAAACACCACCTTGAAATCTGTTTCCCCACCACACTACAAGCTGACCACCCACAAAAAAAAAAAGCGTACTTGGGTGGTGCAGGCAGGATGGCGTGGTAGTTATAATGCTGCTGCTGCTGACTGAGGATCTGGAGCTGCAAGAAGAGCTGCTGCTGCTGGAGGATTTTGGCATAAGATGAGTCCAGATGGGGCGGAGGCTCTTTATCTCCCTTCTGGTCAGGAGGGATGTACTGATGGTACTTTAACTTTTTAATCTAGAAGGCAACACATTAACAATATAACAAATGCCCGGTTTATTGCTGCTTCTATGACTCATTTGATTCCTCATTTGAGGTTTAGATGTCCTGGTTTATTGAAATACCAACATTATTACCTCTTCTAGTATTAATAACAGTATTCTCTGCATGTCTAAAAAATAGAGACAAAAATCTACCTTTGGCTTGTTGTCCTTGGGTTTCTTGTGTCTCTGTGCGGAGTTTGGTTTAGGCTGCGACTGAAAAAAGAGATGGGGAAACTTTTATACAACAATATCAATCAATGTAAGTCCAGTATTCACTTTCCTTGTAGCTCTGTTTTGGTCTCTACCTGATCTTTAGCTGCTAAATGCTCCACTGTGTTGACCAGCTGGTCACTAACTTTGTCTGTCTACCATTTGGTGTTGGGTTGAAAGCAGCTGCCCACTGCTGCTGGAAATATGTTGACCGTAAAAACCAAAACAATGAGCTGAAAGGCTAAAAACAGAACTGTGACGGGTGATAATCTTCTGTATTGGATGTTCTGTATTGGATGTTTTATTTTCTGTTCATCACATAGACTGTATATAAGAAGTATACGTGACGTCACCCATTGGTTTGTAGCCTCGAGTGCAGCATTTTGGCCATCGCCATATTGTTTTTTTGCAACCAGAAGTGACACGAGAGGGTGGAGCTAAGCACAACTGAACACTAAATAAAACATTTTCAGGAATTTGTTGTCCCCATTAGTCACGTAGACACAGAAACATGGGAAAATAGGGTCCAGGTTGAAAAATACCAAAGTTATCCTTTAATATCAAAATATTGATAAGAGTAGCTTTAAATCCGAGTATCTAGCACTGATCACATGTTTTCTGCCACAGATTATAAGACACTTTATTGTTTGGTTGGCCTTGTTGACAGATGTCACCTACCTTGATATGTGAAGTCGCCCCTGTCCTCTGGGCAGATGATGCTGCCGTCCCATTGGTCAGCTTGAGTGATGGAGAGGATCCAGAGATTGGTGGAAGAGACGGAGCAGGAGGAGAGACCTAATTGATAAGATTAAAAAACATACTTTAAATATATAATATGCAAGAATTAAAAAAAAAACCCACTGTAAAGACTGATACAAAAATAATCCCTCTCAGTAGTTACTTATGCCCCACTAGAAGTGTGTGGTGGTGTGCTGAGACCGTGCAGCCCTGTATTTTCTCTTTTCTTCTTATTTTACTGTGTTCTGGACACTTCTCGGCATCTGCAAAGAGCCTTTTGGTCCCAAGTGGGGGTGTAATCCCCAGCCAATAACAGCGCACAGGGTGTGCAGCCCGTTCAGGGGGTTAATACCGCCGCTTTGTCATGCCCCTCGGTGTCTGATACCGAGGCACAAGTCCCCCTTTAGCTCTGTCAGATACAAACAACGGATTAGAACGGGCTGTGTTTTTACGTGCATCTGCTCCAGACAGTTTTCCCATTGCTCCTCTGTCTAAATCATTTTTATTTCTCTGATTCACTGTTGTTGTTCTCACTAACGCCGCTCCCTCTCTTCATTCACCCAATAGTAGGGATGTGCATTCCGAGCAAGAATACTATTCGATAATCACTGGGAACTAGTTGGACTCGTTGAAGATGTATCAAAATTCCTGTGTCAGTCTTTCAGTGTATCGCCTATACTTACAGTAACTCTAAAACTAAAGCTTTGAGAATACAACAAACTGAGAGATGGAAACTTCACAGTTAACAGACCCCAGCAGTAAGATGACATAATGAAGCTTCATGCTACATAGGGTTTGCTACTGTAATGGATTTTGCATCCATGACACACAACATGTTAGTCACCCTCTCTCTCCGGAGTGATCCTACCTGTGCAGGAGATGGGATGCTGCTCCCAGCCAGCGTCTCTGGTGGAGAGGGCAGAGGCAGCAGGCCCAGAGGAGACTCCTGGCTCACCGGCTGATCTGGAGACAGACTGTAACTGCTGTCCTCATCACACGACGAGTTACCACCCGAAGCCTTTGGAAACCGTGTCTCTGAGAGGGAGAGGAGGGAGGAAAGGGTTGATATCTAGGCAGATGAAAACAAATTTCATGGTAATTACTAATTAGGTGATAATTAGAAAGTATTTGACATTTCTTTGGAATTACTGCCACTTACCCCAATATTTACCTCAAAATTTATCAAAAATGACTTTATTATAAACATTATTTAATAATTATATGCTAAAATAGCATATAATGGCTAAAATAGGGCCCTTAGGCTTGAGAAGCGGCTGTGTGCTGCTCTTCATCGGAGGTGGAAAACTAATAGAAGACACTTCTGATCAGGCACAAATCTCACCATTGTGGGACTTATTGTCTACACAAATGAAACCTTGTAGCTAATGTAATGATTCAGGGAGTTTTTTAAAGAAATTTCAAAGAAGTTATTTACTAATTATCATCTATTTACCAGCAGACATGGAAATAAAGCATATCAATTAACTTTGTATTCTTTTCCTGGAAATGTATTAAATAAATTACCAGCTATTGGGAAATAGCGGAATATAATTATTAAATAATGTTTATTATAAAGTCATTTTCGATAAATGTTGAGGTAAATATTGGGATAATTTGGCTTTAATTCAAAAGACATTTCAAATAGGTTACTTGCTAATTATCACCTAATTACCATGAAATTTGCGGACCTGCAAAATTAAGTGTTATCCTTGTTTTTTTCAGCTGCACTTACAGGTGTTGAGCCAGTGGATTCCTCCCCACAATCCACTGGCTACTGCACTACGCCACTGAACTATCACACTAAACTCAGCCAAAAATTATCCCCAGCACGTCCTCTACAAGGCCTCTATAAAATTCTACAAAACAAGCTCCTTCTCCGATGTCTGCTCCAGAACTGTCACTCATTTAAGCATTTATGTGACGGCTGCTGCAGAGCAACCCAAACGCTGCCTTGCACATCGTGCCCATAAAAGCCACTTTTAGAGGATTATCTTCACTGATAAAAAAAATGCTTCTTCTCTCCTTTTTTTTCCCCAGCGACGGTTTTCATTCATCTGAGTTCACTTTCAGTGCAGCCAAGTAAGGCTGGCCACCTCATTCATACCGGTTTTTATGTGACAGATGGCGTCTCTCTGAGGAATGACGTTACGCTGAGAATTCTGGAGGATCAGTTGCGTAATTCATGCTATGAATGCATTAACTGTTTGTGTGAGGGGCTCCTCCTCCTGTTTGTGCCAATCTTCTGTGCTACTAATGATATTCTCTTTACAAAATGTTCTCTAGGCTACAAATAAACGCAGCTGAACAATATATATATATATATAAAAAAAAAAACATTTTAAAAAAAGGGAAAGTATGTAAAGAACTAACTGCATGAAACTTGTCAACCGAAGGACAAATGAAAAAGTCCTCCAGCGCAGGAATGAGTCCAAGTCCTCCTGCTAATTCGTCCCTCGGGGATATCACATAATCATGTCATTATTATGCAGACTTTTGAGTCTTTACAGGGATTTAAGGTATAAAGGTAGCTGCTAAGATCCGCTGGACAAGGACAGAGTCTTTTCTTTCGCTGGCGGAAGTGTGTTATTTGATTACAGGAGCTGCTACGGGCGCCAGCAGACAGCTATGTAAAACACACCGCTGGTCATTAATCTAACATCAGCAGGCGATGATTAAAAGACGACACGGGGCTGATTTAACACCCTCTGATCCAATAACGTGACGACTTCCGTTACTGCTGCTGTTGAGCTGTGCCTATGTGCGTCTGTGCTTTTGTATGTTTGCGTGTCATCTCTGTGTAACTCTTGTGTTCCCCAGCGCTGCTGCAATAAGTGGCGGTAATGCGATTGTGTTTATTGCGCGGCGGTGACAGCGACGGATAATAATCCACTGACGCTGCACGTTATCGAATCACAGCGTCGTGTCCTCCGCGCATCAATCAAGCAGCTGGACCCACCGTCTCTGATCTCATCATCTAATGTCTGATAGCGCCGGACTGAAGATGTACAATATAACTTTTAGACAGCACTGCTCCTTTGTTTCTTTTGTTGTTGCTGTTATGACGGAGAAAGGGTGAAATTGGGGTCATTATATCCGTCGCTGTGCCCTAATTGCGACTGATTAAAAATCACATTCATTCGATTAGTGTGTAATTTTCCTAATAAACAGATAATGGGTTTTATTAACAGACACTGTGGTCATTTAAAGCCGAAAGCAGAGAGGGAACAGTCTTCACTTCCTGTCCATCAAACAGGGATGCATGAGTTACTCTATCCTAGTTTAACATTTGTGGCTGTTGTTAGCATGAATACTCAGCTGGGGGAGTTTGCGTGCAACATATGTACATGTGTGATGGGAATATGTGTTTTTGTTTCAAGTGTGTGTCGCCAGATGTGTGTGTGTGTGTGTTTGTGTGTATGTGTGTGTATGTGTGTGTGTGTGTGTGTGTGTGTGTGTGGGGCGAGCACAGCTGAGGCATCTGAGAGGGAGCATCAGTATGTTGATGATAGCTGGAGGAGGAGGAGGGGTACAGGAGGGACATCCTGTCAGGAGCCTTTGGTGTGTTGTGATATATTACACTTTTACATTTATATTACACCTCCCTCCTCCACATATATGCAGGGCATATTGTATTTAAAGATGTGTTCAGTATTTTGTGGCCACTAGGGGGGCGGAAAAACAACGAAACAAGCTGAGAGATGTAGAACCGCTATTACATCAAGGCTCATAAAGTTGTTATAGCTAACATGTTAGAAAACTTTTGCCTAGTTCAACATGCAGGAGCAACATGCAGGAGCTTCCTGCCAAATCTCCTGAGAGGATTCTTCAGTGTCCCGACTCTTGTTTGCAGGAGCTTAATCAAACATAAATGATTCGACACTTAAGTCAAGCTTATAATTGGCTCCACTAGTCAGAAGTAATTGTGAGAGGAGTTACTGTAATTGTGCCCCAGCTGAAGATGGCAACGGTCCAAGAAACAGTTCATCTGGTGAAACATAAATGTAGAAACACCGAATTCTCTTGGATGGATTCCATATGTCATTTAGACACCCGGTGGGAGTGTAAATGACAAATATTATCCACCTGACACCCGGCCCGGCTCACCTATGATGGCCTGTTTAATGCTGGAGTGAACAGGCAGGATGTTTTTGTGGATCAGCTCCATGGGCCCCGGCCGGTGGGAGATCTTATCGTTCAAATCGTCGGCGAGGCGAGCTCTCTTCAGCTGCATCTGCTTGGCCTGAAGTGACGGCTCTGCTGACGTCGCTGCGGAAACCAAACGATGGACAATTTTTTTGCCATTATGCTAGGATCCTTAGATGTTATTATATGTCAGAAGTGTCCAGACAGACAGGAGGCTCTAATGTGTCACTCACCCTCCAGGATGTGCATCCTGATCAGTTCAGAGCGCTCCGGTCGAGTCCTGATCTTCCTCTTGAGGTAGTCCTCAGTCTGGAGAAAGAGAGAGAGAGAAAAAATCCCTCACTTTTGGATTTATACCGCATGCTTATCATTTTTCCATAACTTATTCTCTCACCAACATTTTATCTGTCTATGACTTCTTAAGTTCATACCTAGTTTCCCTCTTTTGCGATCATCATCACCTGTGCTACATGACATGACAATGATACCATTTATTGCAGTGGTTACCTTTTTTTTTTTTTACCCCCACAGCCCTATCAGATGAACTCAAATAGCCCTTCATCGACACCAACATTTATTTAAATTTATCTATTACTTTTAGCTTAATTTTCAACTGTTTATGTTTATCCATTTATTTTAGCTATCAATTAAACATTTATAATTACCATTTATTCATTATTCTTTAGCTTTTCTCCATTTATCCATTACTGTTACTAATAGCTTCAACTGTTTGGCTTATCATTTACTTTTAATTTAAGTATTACTTACCATTCATCCATTAAGTTCAGCTAATTCACTATTTAGCCAGTACTCACTTTACTACTTAAACTGTTTACCCATTACCTTAAGCTAACTATTTATCCATTAGTTTATCTATTTAATTAAACCATTTACTCATTAGTTTAAGATAACTATTTATCCATTACTTTATCTATTTAATTAAACCATTTACTCATTACCTTTAGCTTACTATTTAGACTTTTCTGCTTGCTTGCTAATTAGTTTTCACACACTCTCAACACGTGGTGTTCAGGTGTTACAGCTCACTCAACGTTGATTTTTATTTTTATACTGTACAAATCAGAATTTCTATTTTTTTTATTAAAAAATATATAAATGAATTATATATTAATATATATAATTTTTAATATAATTAAAAATAAATAAATTATTATTAGTTGAGCTCCTCGCCAATCTTTCCACGTAGCCCTGGTTGGGAATCACTGACTTGTACACATTGCACCAACAACAGCCCAATAAGAGTATGAATTTTCTGTGCAGATGGCCTTATCTCAGCGCTTATTTGTCATTTCCAGCCCTTCTGTATAACATTATTCAACAGTTGCTGTAATGATGTCGGATGTTACAAAGCAGAGAGATCGACAGTCTGCTTGAAACCGGCCAGTTTTGACTTCAGTGACTGATTCGAGGATGGCACACTCACCCGTGCTCGTTCCAAGCTCCGTCTCTGTTCGTGGAAGGCAGCTGAACTTTTCAGGGCTTGAAGAATAAAGAGTGAGGGCAGAGCAAAAGTGAAGAGAAAGAAAGAAAGAGAGAGAGAGAGAGAGAGAGAGGACATCAACATGGCAGCGCGTACATTCATGCCATTGAGGGGAAATGGAGGGCAAAATGGCTTTGAATGGCTCTTTGCTTCTACAGTTCAGCTCCAGTTCAGTTTGAATAGGTTTACTGATGGCGAGGATTGTTGCTCTTATATTTGCCAAAGCTTTTCCTTTCTCACATTTTGAGTGCCATGTCAGCGTAGTAAAAATGCCTCCTCTTGCTGTAAAGACTCACATGTTTATATGCCGCGACAGAACGAAATGCATAATAGCCCGGGCAGTGGTCCCATTAACAGGTGAAGGGAGACATGTAATGGGATGGAGTCTGGGGGGGTTCCAGTCCAACGAGGCCTCTTTACAGCAGTGGGATTTATGGAATCTGTTCTGCATTCACAAATGACTCAAGCAAGACTCGCTGTAGGCCTGCGATTATGCAAAAACCCGGGGATTAGTGGTGCTAGACACCTAAGAGCCGAAAGGGTTGTGGTGACACCGAAATGGTGAGTTAAATGAAGAATATCAGTGCAGGCGTTATGATTCCACTTCTAAAACAAGAATCTAAACCTCAAACTATTAAATAAGGTTATATTGCATGTAAGAATACATACTATGAACAACTGTTCAGAGAGCAAGAGGGCACACACTGAAGGCTCTTCTCATTTTCCCCCTTCATCTCATCTGATCATTCCAACACACGGATATTTTCACAACGACGTGGCAGTCTGGAGTGAAGCTAAGTGGTGAGTGAGAGTGGTGTAAAAACGGTCGGCTATATAATGCTGCTTTGTTTCATGTTCCTCAAGGTCTCGGTGTCTTAACGTGGTATTTTGGAGGGATTATCGATCATTTTGATCAATTCTCAAGCGGTAAAAAAAATGGTTAAATTTAGCACCAAATCTGTGTAACAAATGGTATTATTTCTGATGTATGACTAGTACAACTTGACAGACAGTGCTCAAATTAATCTTCAGGTTCTCAGCTTTCAGATGATGTACACCACTTCTATGTGAAATCTACTGTTGACCTGCTATCTCCGCCTAAAGACCCCCCGTATCCCCCCAAAAAAGACAAAAACGTGTCTATTGTGGGTCTCAGAGGGTTAATGGGGGTTGAGACATGCTGCTTCACCTGAAACATTTCTAAATGCACAGTAGGGCGCAGATTCTAGAGATTATTTTTTAGAACATCTTAGTTCTGATAGTTGGTTAGTTAAAATCGCCTCGATACCGGCGTAGGAAAAAACAATCGTCGGTCATCCCTTCAATCGTCAATATACGATTCGATCGCTAATCGACACGAGCCTACTAGACACCTCAAGGTGGTAAGAAATGCCTTAAGTTGCCTCGCTTTTGTTCCTGCTTTGAATGCTTCTGACAGGCCAAATCAGTCCTCATAGCAAAGGGGAAATACTGCAGCATAATGTACCAAATAGCACTTGTGAAGCCAGCTTTACAGTGGCTGTAGCTCAAATAATACAAGGTGGTGTACGTTGAATTAGGGCTGGGCGATATGGCCAAAATCTTCTGTAACGATATAGGTAATTTCGTATCTATAACGATAACGATATATATCACGATGTAGCATGTTATTTGGTAATTCAATAAATAAAAATGGTCTATATTATAGACATTTTTATATAGTTTTGATGATATACATCGTCATATTGCCCAGCCCTACGTTGAGTCCGACCCTTTTGCTAATCATACTGTTGCATGTTTATGCGTGCGGGTAAAATGATAGAAAGTGCCAGACGACTAAAGCAAGCTTTCTATCTCAGAGCGCTACACAAACACACATGCAGGATGTTGCACACTGCTGTGTTTCGTTGTGTTGGCTCTCCGTCAGCACGCTGGAATTGAAATGAATGAACCAATGACTGAGAGGTTAATGAGGGTGTCCACATCCATATTGGCTGGGCGGTGTATTATTCGTAGCCCCTTTGTATAACAGCTCCAGAACTTTAGGACAATAGTGTTGCCTTGTTTGTATCTCAAAAAATACAGACAAGTCAACAAAGAAGTTTTTAATGGACAAACTGTGGGGTATTTTTGTGACTGGCCAAGTCGGTCACCGATGGCTGCAGTACACACCTGACCAGAGAAGATACCACATGTATGGAAGTAAAACACTCTCAAATTACAGCTGAGAGTCAGAACTTTCACTTAGTCACGGTTTCGTTTCAAATCCAATGTGCCGGAGCTAACGCAACAGAAGATTTGTCGCTGTCCTAATGCTTTGTGACTGCAATGTATACACACAACCACACACACACACACACTTGAGTGGTGCGACTAAATTAGCGACCCCGGGGCAAGACTGCTGGTACCTGCTCAAGCCTGAGTTCACGTCGCTGAGCATTGTCACACTGCTGGTCCACACTCACTCTTTCACACCCTGGGGACATCAACCCTCTTAGACCTCTCACCCATCCACAAGAGGGGGGGGGGGGGGGGATTGAACCTGCCTGTCAGTCAGCTACATGGGAAATGAGCGGTGGGATGGAGGGATGGATGGATGGATGAGCACAAAATGAGGTTTTTGGGGGAGAGGGGATGGAAGTGAAAGGGTTGGAAATGGATTGGAAGAAAGACGGAGAATGAGAAAACCGAATGTAGGGAAGACGGGTATAGAGGAGATAAATGGAGAGAGGCAGCTGGAAGAAAAATGGAACAACAGACCAAAGGGAAAATGAAGAGGAAGAAATAGAGAGCGGTGGGATGAGGTCAGAGAGAAAAGGCCCCATTATGTGCATGAGTGGCTGCGTCGTGGCTTCTTGCCAACCTGCTAAAGCTAACCGGCATTCCCGGTCTTTAAACTTTGAGAACATGGAGCAGCCATCACTTCCTCTGGCGGTGGCTGTGTTTTAATGTTCAGTCTGCTGCCGACCAGCGCTTTGTTTTTTCTCACGTGTTAACCGACTGGCTTTGTTGCTTAAAGAGGACCTATTACGCTTTTGTGTTTTTTTCCCCTTTTCCTTTAGTGTGTTATATAGATTTTTGTGCATGAAAAAGGTCTGCAAAGTTAAAAAGCCCAAAGTTCACGCCAAAAGGAGTTACTCTTCCCCACAGAAACACTGCTCCTGAGTTGCCTGAAACCCCTCGATGGAAGTCCCGCCTTTTCTTTCGTAATGTGGTGATGTCACCAAGTAACACATTTGCATAATACCTGCCTAGTGCGTTTCAGACAGAGGGTGAAAAGAAGTGCCGCAGCACAGCCGGTATGAGAAAAATAAAGCGTTTTTTGAACATTAAAGCATGTAAACATGTTCCAGTAGAAACCCAAAGTACAAGTATGTACCTGAAAATAAGCATAATAGGTCCTCTTTAATAAACTCTCCTTTGTAGATTACGTTATTGTCATTTTAAACTGTGTGACACATTTGTCAACCGGTGTATTAGGTCCACTGTAGGTAAAAAACAACAACAAAAAAACGGAGCCGGGGAGGGGGGGGGTAATATTCCGAGAAAAAACTCTGAATTTCCCATATTAAAGTGGCAAATTTACGAGAAAAAACTCAAAATTTGCAAGATTATAAAGTTGTAAATTTACGAGAAAAGAACTTGGAAAATAGTGGAGTACAAAACCATGGTAATAAAAAATATTGGGGTACTTTTGTTTAGGGACCACATCTCTTCACTTTGCAAGGTTGGATCAACCTCATCACACTTATGCCACCGTTAAACACTGCGGTAACATGAGCCGCAGAATGCAAAATATATTATTACTATATATACTTATTGTAGCGGACTCGCCATTCATCCATTCTCATCTGTTTATCTAGGGCCGGGCAGCAGGCTAAGTAGGGTATTCCAGACGTCCTTCTCCCAGGCAAACTTTAAGGATAAAATTCCCCATAATCTGTGGTTCAACACAAGCAGTTATGTTATGAGCCTTTTCTGTAATATTTTTCCCTTCACACTGACACAGTTAAAAGCGCCAGTGTGTAACTATGGTAACGCAGTGTTCAACGGTTGGTTTTTAGTGTTAACTGTGCTGACTTCTTGTAGTCAAAAATAGAAGTTGTTCGTCTCTACTTTCCTGTAACTTTTATAGTATTAATAATAATATTAGTACTTATGTTTTAGTGTTTATGATTTTTTTTCTCGTAAATTTACGACTTCAGAATCTTGCAAATTTGAGAGTTTTTTCTTGTAAATTTGCCACTTTAATCTCAGAGATTATCCGACTTTAATCTTGGAAATTTTGAGTTTCTTCTCTGAATGTTACCCCCCTCCCCCGGTACCATCATTTTTTAAAATTTTTTTTTTTACCTACAATGGCCCCAATACACCGTCGTATGAAATAGCATCAATTGCCACAAAATTACTAAAATATAACTGCTGTCTTCAACAAACATGTCAAGTTTGTTGCGGTCAGAACATACATGGACCACAGATGAGAGAACTTTGTGAGAGTGTAAATCCAGAACTCTGCTCTTTTTATCGCTCCTGCTAACAGGTATTTGGAAGAGGCTTCCCCAGCGCATAAAGGTTAAGCTTAGCTAACCTGATAACCACGTGTAGATGAGCACGAACTGAGAAACATTTTTACACATCTGAGAAGTGTACAAATAATGTGCTAGGCAGGGTATCGCTCTGTGGGCTTATTATAGCGCTGAGTCAAATGAACAGACCCTACCAAACACCACGGCCAACAGAAGAAAAAGAAGTTTTCTCTACACAAAGCGGGCATTTGAAAGATTATTTTTGGATGGGATTGTGGGAGGCAGAATGGAGAGACAGTGAGTGATAAACAGACACAGAGGCGGGACAGAGGATGAAGGAACCACCTCCTTTGCTATCGACCCAGAGCAAGAGAGGAAGGCTTCCTCTGAGGCAGTCTTAATTTTGTTAATGAAAACTGTAAATATGTTCGACAACGACCTTTTTTTCCATGACTAAGACAAGACGATAAACACTAACTATGACTATATCGACATTCAGTATTGTTGACGAAAAAAGACAAGACTAAAATGCAGTTTAAAAAAATAACAAAAATATAAATAGAATTTTTTTTTTTTTTTTTCAACTCTGCAGTTTCGTGGTCAGTGCTGCATGCGACATAATCAGGACTGCACTGGCAGCACGCAATGAGCCCATTCAGGACTCCAAGAACTCACTTACTTATGTATGTAAAGTTAACAATGACAATATCGGGGCTGGGGAGAAAGAAACGAGGGGATATTTTGGCTAGACTAGAATCTGTTCATTATAATCTGATGACTAAACAAAGACTAAAATGTCAACAGTTTGCATTGACTGAAACTCTACTAAAATAGTTGTGGTTTTATTTGACTAAGATAAGACTAAAATGCCCAATAAAATAGCTTACAGCAGTTTAGGCTGTAGCATCCCGGTAGTTGGTCCTCTCCCTGCGTTAATCTATTCGAAGCTTTTATTGAAAAAGTGTTGCAACTGTTGCAAATTCACATCGCTGCCGGTATGAATAGTTTTGATGCGTAATATTCACAGGTGAGTATTTCACATTTTCGTGTAGTTTATTCATCACGCTCCCGGTGTGTAATAGTCCTTAAGACTTTAAAAAAAAAAAAAAAAATAGCTGAAAAAATAAACACTTTATGAAATGGACTGAAGGAAGGAGCTGAAAGATGGGGGTATTTGGTAAAGAGGACAGGAGGTAAACATGCAGACTGTCAATGAGAGGAGGACGAGATGAGTCGGAGAGGGAGAGCAGCGATACAGAGGAGGAAGTTGTGGAGGTGATGCGCTCTAGTGGGGATCACTGCCGCTCTACAGTGCGTTGTCTGTCTTCCAACTGCCCCTTCTGTCTCCATGAGAGACTACAGGGACAAAGATGGTAAAGGTCATGTGACACGAGAAGGTAGCGTAAATGTCAGTGGCTAATTGTTGTGCCATGTCCTCTCTCTGACATTAACCACATTAAAACCCATACCTGAACTTAACCATTTCTTAACGTAGTCAAGCGGCTTTCAAACATATGGTCAATAACAACACAGCATTAAACACACGTGAAGACAAGACAAGAGCTGTGATAACACTAACTCCTCTGGTCACACTTGATCACAGCTAGTCTCTCTCTCAAACCCACATGTACATGTATATGCTCACTACACAGACAATAAGAAACTCAACAGCACCATTTGTCCCCTCATTGTTCACAATGGTATATTTCAACTCACATCTTTCCATTTTAAAGTAGCTCTCCACCAGATGAGGTCTGAGCCGGGCTCATTATATATAATGTTGTCTGTCCACAAAGATAAGAACCGGTTATTGTATTGTAACGGCTCTATGTAGTAAAGGGGAAATAGTGTGTGTGTTTGTGATGCAGAACACAGAATATATTCCAGCAACAGTGAAGGCGAATGCATAAAAATAGGAAACACTAGCAGATAAGACGCACAGCGCAACACATTTCCTGCGTGACAACGTGCGAGACTGTGATGAGATCAACTGTCGGAGGCGGAAGATGAACTATTTGTGCAAATAAGCTGTACTAGTGTACTTAAACGTGCCGTAGGCCGAATGTTTTTGGCATCATTGGGCAAAAATTCCACGATAACCTTTCAGCATATTGTAATTCAAGAGTTCTGAGAGAAAACTAGACTTCTGCACCTCCTCATGGCTCTGTTTTCAGGCTTTAAAAAGCTAGCCCGTGACGGGAGACTTTGGCCAATCACAGGTCATTTCAGAGAGAGAGAGAGAGAGCGTTCCTATTGAGCGTTCCTATTGGCTGTCCTCTGGCTGTTGGGCGCCGCTCGGTATTTCCTCAACTGATCTCAACATGGCTGCCGGGTCACAAACGTTCTCATTTTACAGCTAAGCGGTACACTACAAGATGTTTCTGAAAACATTTGAGGTGAGAAATAGTTATTACAGTAACAGAATATTGATTCATATCTGATCAGCGCTGCCTAGTTTGACCGTTTGATCGGAGTTTGCGAGTGATTGACAGCTGCCCAGAGACGGCGAGGCTCCAGCTCGGCTCTGATTGGTTGTTCTCCTCTGGTCTGTGAAATCTTGCAGATGCCTTTAGGAGCACTGGAGGACACAGAGGAACATGATTTTTTTCAGATTATCTGTCTCATGCACTACTATCAGGATATAGTGACCGTTTTATAAAAATAACTTTTTTTAATCATTTTTGCTCTAATTCTACCTACTGCAGCTTTAAAACTAAGTGGGACAGATATTTGTAGATTCTTCTTTTATACATATAAATGTATATTCATAATGATTATTAACATCAGAACATGATGTTCTCCTCATGGTATTGTTCTATTGAACGGATGTGAAAGAAGAGCCACAAACATATAAGCCGCACTAACAGGCTGTAATCGAAAGCATCTAAGCATTTTACGGGGAAATCTCTCAATCAGATAAAAAGCAGTGAACGGATGTTGATGATGGCAGTTGAAGCGTGACCTTGATTCACCTTTCTTTGGAGACTGAAACTGCTGTCTGTCTGGGAGACGATGGCACCCTCTTAACCGCAGTCCAAATCACTTCAGAGAACTGCTGTGTAGCAAGTAATGAGGCAAAAGCTACAGCGAGACGGCAGATTCTCACAGGTAGTGACTGAATGAAAAAACCTCAGTATGAACCGAAGTTGTAGTAGTATTCAATACAAGAGCCCAGCAATAAATCCTACCTTCAGGAAGAGCACGTGTTCAGTTTTTGTTGAAACTGTTTATAGAGGGGTTGATTCAACTTAATCGTCAATTTGGAGAAGGTTGAACTTTATTGCATTATACCGAGAAGTGCTTCTAATATTTAGTCTACCCTCATTAGGTGTCTCTAGGTAATGGGGCTAAAACTGGAAATGATTAGTCAAAGTAAAAAAACTGAGCCATAACTCTTGTTCCGCGTTGTGTTATCTTTTTTAAGTTTTATGCTTTGTTTTAGTAGTATCTGTATCTGTACTACCTATGTACTCTATACTTGCGTGTTTCTGTTTTTTTTTTTTCTTCATCTTGTTGCCACATTTGTTCTATATATTATATATACTATATATTTTAAATGTTCTTCTGCTGTGTTTGTTTTGGTGACGCAAAGACAATTTTCCACTCTGGTAGACAATAAAGTGATATTCTATATTATTCTAATAAATTACTTTATCATCAGAAAATGAATCTGCACCAATTGCAATAATCGTCAATTTTGTCATAGTAAGGTGGATGCCCTTGGGGATTGTACTGTTGGTTGAATAAATCCATCTATTTAAATACATGTCCTTGCGCAGTGGGAAATTACAGGCATGTTTTACTATTTAGTGTCATTTTATAGACAAACCGGTTAATTGATTAATCAAACAAATAATCGTCACATTAATCAGCAATGAAAATAATCGTTACTGGCAACTGAGTCTTCATGTCTTAATTACCTTTTTTATGATTTGAAATGAATGTGCTGAACAATACAATAATATTCTGTCCATACAGTGTTTAACCATAGACTGTATATAAAGATGGACGACATGACAGCACCCCATCGGTGAAGCCAAAACATCTTGATTGCCCCCTGGTGGCTGGTTGCAGTATAGGTCATAAACCCCGCTTCCTCCATGTTAGTGGATGGGACGTGGGCCAAACTAAAAAGTCAAAATACACATCAGATACATTTTTCCCAAAGATGTTTTCTGTCATTTTAGGTAGTTCTTATCACGCTGATGTATGTTTAAGTGTTCATTTTTCTGATAAGTTTGGTTTTAATTAGTTATTTGATGCTATAAAAAGAGGGTGACACGTCATGATTGACAGCTGTGATTGACAGCTGCTCAGAGTGCGGAGCCGGAGGCTCGGGAATTGTAAGTACGGTAGGAACATTGAGAGGAGGTGTAACTTTAGTAGTTAGGCACGCCCTCAACTTTCCATAACCGTGATTGTCTGTTTTAAACATAAATATAATGATCTTATATACACTCTATGGTTCATACAGTCAGTGACTGTATGAACCATAGCTAGTCTCTAGCTAGCTTAGCAACATCTCCATTGACAGTAAGGTTAGCCAGCGCTCTCGGACCGTCGTGTGTATTTATATCAGTGTCAACAGACATACAGACGTTTCTGAAACACGAATCATTAGTGTATGTAATTGAACGTGTCAATTTGATTATAAACATGTATTTATAGAGATTTTATGGTTAGCTGTTGTGTCTTTCTAGCCAAACAATGCTAATGTAGCAGCAAGGCGGTTCTCACGCTAACAAGCTGCGGCCGGCGTGATTGGCTCGGGCAGGTGAGTGGGCGAGACCTTGATACCGCAACTCCAGCCCCCCCCGATCACTGCTGCGCAGACTCTGGCTTCAAATGATGCCAAAACCTCAAGATGGCGGCTCCCGTATTCGGGCTATTTTGGCTTCACTTATGTACAGCGGGGGGAAGTGGAGAAGCGTCGTCCATCTTTATATACATAGTCTATGTGTTCAACCCTGGGGCTGCATGATGCAATAAATGATTTTACAAAATGGAGTGAACCACTTTAACCATAAACTACATATCTCAATCAGAGGTATGGTAATGTTTGCTGACAGGCTTACACCATATGTTCCATCTTCTGTCCATTTTCACTTCATTATCGCTGATTGGGAACATTTTACGTGACACATGAATGAATGGTTGAGGTTTTTACTAATTAAT
Organism: Sebastolobus alascanus; assembly: GCA_916701645.2. Taxonomy (NCBI): domain Eukaryota; kingdom Metazoa; phylum Chordata; class Actinopteri; order Perciformes; family Sebastidae; genus Sebastolobus; species Sebastolobus alascanus. Next base: position 313,210 of record CAKAOJ020000035.1, read on the forward strand.
ATATTACAATAAAAAGTGATTTTAAAAGGTTGCATCAGCAATGTGTTAAACAATCCCATGAAAGGCTGAACAAATAATAGTCTGAATTGATGAAAAAACGGAAACAGTGACTTTTTAAGCACATGGACCAACATTATTCTCTCAAATACAGTACATAGCTGTCTACTCACGTGGCATGATCCCCTGGTTCACCAACTCTTCTCTGGACCTCCTCTGTTGTAGCTTCAGCTGGAGAACTGAACACCAAGATAGAGACAGACAAAAAGAAGAAGTCAGTCACTGCAGAATGAAGAAAGAGCATCGTCAAACCGACCACACATCATCTCTACCTCGGTTCCCAGCCACAGAAAGCCACAAAGGTAGTGACATTACTCATAACGTAGGTGCAAGTACAAAAAGATGAAATAAGTAGTTTTTCTGTCGATGAATGTAAGTGATAACGGGGACACCTACGGTGCTCCACAGAGGTTTTAATCTACCCTGTTAGCTGCTGATGATCAAAATTAGTTCTCTGTGAGAAGACGTACAAAGGTTATGTCACAAACTACAGGGGGGAAGGGAAACACACACGCGCAGACGCACCAGCAGTTTCCTGTTGCAAGTATTTGATTAAATAGCAGCTCACACACTTTACCGCCGCAAGTATCACATCTCATCACCACAGAAGACGTAGAATGTGCGACAAAGAGAGATAAAGGAGAAGAGATCTACATGTTTCATTTACGTTCATTCATCCTGATGTTTATCATTTTCAATCATTTCCTCTACATTTCGTGATTCAATCTTTCTATTCAGGTGCACGGAGGCTCAGATGGCGGCAAGTTTCAACTCAGAACTGTCATCAAAACTCCTAAAGCTATCTGGTATTTGCATTTTTGGGGCCATGGCTCCGTGTTCACGTGCTCAGAAAAAGCTATCAAACTTGTTCTGACTCACCGCGTTCTGAGCCGACCTCACATTTTCTCATATCAGCAAAAAGTTTGAGGAGCAAACTTCCAAAATGAAGATAGAAATTGTCAGGAAATGATCTTCTGCAGATCGGCAGTTGGTGTATATCTGGGTCATGAAATCAGCATTAAAGTGTAACAAAATATGGCATCTGCAAACATTTTTTGGTAGAGGGCCTCTTTTACCCCGCAGCCTGGCCATCTGCAGTTACAATATTAGCTCAAACCTTTGCACCGCAGAGGCTGACGTGGTGCAAAAAAAGTGGGTTATACTACCAGTAATAAGATACTACAGAGAACACATGACCTTGCCTACAGCGTAATCTGTATGCTGTTAAATACCAGTTCCTAATTTCTTACACATGCACACTTGAGTGTACAATTCTCTCCTCTGACGTGAGGAAACGTAAAGTTTTGAAGTCTCACGTAGTGTGAACACAAACCCTCTTTGCTGCGCCATTCTGTCTGATCAGAGCTGATGTGAAAGGACAAAGCCATAAAGTCAAAATGTACCGCTGCCCCTCCTGGGTGGAAGCCAATCACCCCAATGACATTCAGACCGTAGCTCAACTTTCCTCAGCACAGCGTTCCTACACCCCACACGGGGTCACTCGACCAGCCGTCGGGTTAAGCTCATAAAACCAACAAACTAATATCTCATGTGATTTGTACAGGGATTGTATCTGAAAGGAGGGGCGCAGGCCAGAAAAGCGTCTCAGTACATATAGCAAATAATTCACAAAACTGTTGTAATCATTTTATGAATGAGCAAGTACAAACTCGGAAGATATACATCTTTCCAGATTTTGCAAATAAATCAAATGTAGATGAAGCCGCACTATAACATTAATTAATAAGTAATAAATTGTTCTAAAAGTACACTTTTATAAGACAACAGATAAAACGCATACACAGCAACATTAATAAATTAGAATATTTTGGCCACTTGGGAGCAACACGATCGTTCATTTGGAGTCGTGGTTCTGGCCACCTGCTGAATGTAAGTCCAATATTCACTCTCCTTTTAGCTCTGTTTTGGTCTCTTCCAACTCCTGAGAGAAATATCTGGCTCTTAAGCTGCTAAATGCTGCACTATGTTCTGTGTTCAGTCGCTAAATTTGTCTGCTGTTTGGTGCTGGACATGAAGCGATGATTGGACGAATATATCGGCTATTGGCGACTGGCTGAGTGCATCGCTTTTTTTTGTCATTTTATTTTGCTAATTTAATGGTCTGTGCCCGAAGAATGAGTGAGAGCTGCTGGCACATTACTAAAACAAAGTGTGGAATGTGACAGTGGGGAAAAACAGAGTGTAGAGCCGGCTAATTTTCACATCTAATTCGATGAATTAAGGGCTTCTTTCGACCCAACCAGAGTTGGTGATTATTGGAACAGTGGAAAGACTAACCAAGGTGGTTTTGGTGAGTTCTATTTTTGTTTTTGTCGAGTTTGAAGGAAGTGTGTTTTGCGATGAATTAACAAGGCTCAGTTCAGTAAAAGAGAGAGTGAGCGCCGCACACCTCCTTGAGTATGTTAGCAATCGCCGGTTGTTGGGCTGACGGTGGCGGCCGGTTGGAAAATTTTAACATATCGCCCAACCTTAGCGTACATTGGGTTTTTTAGAGCTTTTTTGCTGCCTGCTGCGGACAAAAACAATAATGAAAGCAGTTGAGAGTGAACTAAAACAGTAAAGTTGCGTGCTGGAAAACAAAATCAATGAGCTGAAAGACGATTTAAAGCTCTGTAGAGCTGAGGGGAACTGCAGAGTCGGGTTGTAATTCTGTGGGTTTGTTACTATGAGCGATGAAGGCAAACTGATTACCCAGTGAGTTGGGATTACATTAAATTGATCCTAATATGAATGCAGTTTGCACTGTGTGGAGGACTGGCACTATTGTTTTGCCCAGAACCCAAACTCATTCTCTTGAACTTCTCATCTACTTGTTTCATCCTCTAGTCCACATCCCTGGTCCTCTTTCTCCATCTCTACACAAAGAGACATTAACCCTCATACACCAAAACATGACTTTCTTCTTTCCTGTTGGTCTCTGTCAGGTCAACTAAATACAGCTAGCCTGCTCTATCATTAATTCCCCCCTACATGCCCCTTAAAGAGGACCTATTGTGCTTTTCCCCTTTCCTTTATACAGTTTTTGTGCATGTAAATGGTCTGCAAAGTCCAGGCCAAACGAAGTTACTCTCCCCCACAGAGATACTGCTCCTGAACTGCCTCAAACACTAAAAAATGCCTCGCTTAAAGTCCCGCCTTTGTAGTGATGTCACCAAGTAACACATTTGCATAATACCTGCCTAGTGGCTAGTTTGGAATGCCCTCAAACAAAGCTAGTTAGAGCAGAAATGGAGCGGAGTCCGTAGAGTTTGGTTTGGTTGACCAATCACAACAGAGTGGGTCATTAATGGGTTTATTAATCCCCGAGGGGAAATTCAATTTTTCACTCTATTATTTACAGATACATAGTACACACAGGACCGAATACACACACATGCACAAACAGGACCTATATACATGCATTTAATGGAGAGATGTCAGAGCGAGGGGGCTGCCCCTGACAGGCGCCCCGAGCAGTTGGGGGTTTGGTGCCTTGCTCAAGGGCACCTCGGCAGTACCCAAGCGGCAAACTGGCATCTCTCCAGCTACCAGTTCACACTCAGTACTTCGTCCATGCGGGGACTTGAACCGATGACCCTTCGGTTCCAAAGCCAAGTCCCTATGGACTGACCTACTGCCGCCCCCAGTCGGGAGGCGGAGGGGAGAGGTTCAAACAAGGCGTTTCTGACAGAGGGTGAAAAGAGGTCAGGATGAGAAAAAAAGCGTTTTTTTTAACATTACAGCATGTAAACATGTTCTAGTAGAAACCCACAATACAACTATGCACCTGAAAATGAGCACAATAGGTCCTCTTTAAATCTCACATACTCAAACAACAGCAGGAAGAGCGCTTATCTTTCTCATGCATCTGCCCCTCTCGTTCCTCTTTTTCAGTTATCTCAAGTCTACACAGCTGTACGCTCTAAAATTCTATATTCTTTTTTTTTTTTAAACTAAAATTTAAAAGGATCTGTGTGTTCTGGCGTTTCAGCACTGGTTGGTAATAATGAGAGCAGGCTGTGTGTCTGTGGCCTATTGCAGGCAGAATCTGCAGACTGTCGCTCTTACAGTAGCCTGAGATAAAAAAAACATTCATCTTCCTTTGATTTCTGTGATGAGGACGTGGCTGACGCAGGATGGTGCAGTTTCTCCCCTTGGCAGCAGCAAAGATTTAACTGGGCTCCTGCAGGCGAACACAGCCAGACTAACCAAACAAACACTAACACAGATAGCTGCTCATCACAAGCATGCAAACCATTTGCAAGCATACACGGGAGTGCATATTAAACGTGCAGAAATAAAACACACATTTTAATACCTCAGCTTGCGGCTGCATAGTGTGAATGTACACACATACAATCATGAAACATGCTCACGCACGCTAACATGCACAGGCACACAAACACTTGGGCTGATGATTTGTGCCAAGGGATGACAGGCAAGTGATGCAATGTGCTGATACAGAATCTATTCTGGGAAAGTGTGCTCATTGCTCAAATGCCACAACATAACTGCAAGTGCACCTTCACTCAACAACAGTTTAATGCAGACGAGAGCAGTTCTAATAATCACACATGATCATAAGTCTACTACACACAAGCTACATTTAGAGGGGAATCAATCAAAACAATGTAAACCCCTTATGGAAAAGTATGTTAACTCTAGAGCTGCAACGAATAGTTGACTAATCGATCAGAAAAATAATCAACAACTATTTTGATTGACTACTTGAAACTATTTTTCATGCAAAAATGTAAAAAAAAAATGCTGTTTTCAGCCTCTCAAATATGGAAATTTCCTGCTTTTCTCTGTTTATATCATATTAAACTGAATATTTGGGGGTTTTGGACTGACAAAACAAGACATTTAAAGACATCACCTTGGACTCTGAGAAACTGGGACAGACATTTTACACTATTTTGAGACATTTTATAGACCAAACGATTAATTGATTAATCAAGAAAGTTAGTTAGTTGACTCGTGAAGTTCGTAAACTCTGAATTCATAATTACTACCGTAAAGGTGGGTCAAATTAGGCTGAATGCCAGCACTCGTTTGTCATTTGTGAGATTCCAAAGCAACTTGAGACAGGGATTCTCCAAATGATCTGCAGGTGCTTTTCTCAAAAAATAAATAAATAAATCAAACTTATTTAGTACGACAACTCTCTCTCATCATGACAAAGTATTGCTGGCGCAGGCAATTACTACAACTACCAGTGTCATCTTTCAAAACACTGCTTCAAATGGATTTTAAGCACTTTTTTATTGACTGGAGTTTGTTAAATCTCTCCTGACCCGTGTGGTTTAAAGGTGCAGTGTGTAGGATCTGGCCGCATCTAGCGGTGAGGTTGCAGATTGCAACCAACTGAAACTTCTCCCGTGTGCCAAGCTTGTAGGAGAACTACGGTGGCCGACGCGAAAACGTGAACACGTGAATGTCCCTATCTAGAGTCAGTGTTTGTTTGTCCGTTCTGGGCTACTGTAGAAACATGGCGGCCGGCTCCTTGAAGAGGACCCGCTCAGTATGTAGATATAAACGGCTCATTCTAAGCTAACGAAAACATAATAACTCTTATATTCAGGTGATTATACACTAAAGAAAACATACTTAATATTTTATTTCTGCCAATAGATCCCCAAAATGTTACACACTGTTCCTTTAATTTGCCTGTGATCCCATTATTAATATTATTAAGTGCTATACCGTAGTAAAATGTACTTCCTTAGCTGTCTGTACTGCCTTTTTTTGCCAGTGTTTCTGTCAGCTGCTTTTTCCTACTTCAGCACAGCACTTCCTGTACTCTGTAACCTCTGTTTTTATCACTCGCCCTCTCGCTAACTTTTCTATTTGTGTCCATGTTGTAACCGCTTGGAACCCAATCTCTCTCTGGACAGCCAGCTGACTTAAAGGGAACATTACTGTAAATTGCCAACACACACAAACACACACGAGAGGAGAGACAGTTCAGAGGAGTGTGATCACTTGTAATGATAATAAGTCTCAGTTTACCTTGTTTAAAATTCTGTCAATTTATCTCATTATTCCCACTGATTGTATTGGGGCTCATGTGTCTCTGTGTAATAACATGCCACAGAAAATCACACTGTGCAGGACATACATCTGTAACAATCAAGATCCTGCTTCACTATAATGGAACCTACACATATCTAACAAAACCGATTGCTGTAGACGCGTTTTAAGTATAATCAGTCCAAAAAAAAAATAATAAAAAGAATCTTAAATGTTATTTTTAGGGGTTGGCTCAATCCATGTCATTACACTTTAGACTTCACTGGAAGTCTCTTGGAGTTCGCGGAGTTTGTTCTTTCCTAAATCGGTCCAATCGGCTCTCAGTCCAGCTACTTGGTCCGAGGCTGCTACAGTCAACAAGTTGCTGAGTTCATGTGCCCAAGGCAAACGTGTGCTGCGCCCGGTCTGGCTGAGCCCCAACTGTAACCCAGCCACTTGTAGAGTATTTGATCCACTTAACACCTGAGCCCAGAAAATAAACCTGGATGACACTCTGAGGAAGGCCTGTACGCTTAAAGCTTCAGTAGGCAGAATGTTTTTGGCATCATTGGGGGAAAAAAATCCATAACAACCTTTCAGCATATTGTAATTCAAGTGTTCTGAGAGAAAACTAGACTTCTGCACCTCCTCATGGCTCTGTTTTCAGGCTTTAGAAAAATCTAGCCCTTCACGGGAGACTTTGGCCAATCACAGGTGATTTCAGAGAGAGAGAGCGTTCCTATTGGCTGTTCATTCAACGGAGGCAGCTGTCAATCACTCGTCATCTCTGATCAAGCAGTAAAACTAGGCAGCGCTGATCAAATATGAATCAATATTCTGTTACTGTAATGCCTATTTCTCACCTCAAATGTTTTCAGAAACATCTTGTAGTGTACTGTTTAGCTGTAAAATGAGAACGTTTGCTCCGGCTGGTGGGCGGTGCTTGGTATTTCCTCAGCTGACCTCAACATGGCTGCCGGGTCACAAACTTTCTCATTTTACAGCTAAACAGTACACTACAAGATGTTTCTGAAAACATTTGAGGCGAGAAATAGACATTAAAGTAACAGAATATTGATTCATATTTGATCAGCGCTGCCTAGTTTGACCGTTTGATCGGAGTTGGCGAGTGATTGACAGCTGCTCAGAGACGGCAGGCTCCAGCTCGGCTCTGATTGGTTGTTTTCCTCCGGTCTGTGAAATCTTGCAGATGCCATTGGGAGCACCGGAGGACACCGGAGGACACAGGAGGACACAGAGGCACATGATTTTTTTCAGATTACTTGTCTCATGCACTACTGTCAGGATATAGTGGCGTTTTATTAAAATATTTTTTTTAAATCATATTTGCTCCATTTCTACCGACGCAGATTGTGAATTGCTGTTTTTTAAATTGACAACAACCTGCAAATGAGTGGCCATTTTGGCCAATTACTGCATTTGTTCTCAAGTCAAAGCGTTCACCCGACAAGCTACATACTTTTTTAAAAGCATTGCATGTCTTGCAAGTTTGACTACACAAAACAAGACAACACACAACAGCCATCCCACCTTGTCTGAGGCTCTGACAGGCCTGGCGCTCTAACTCAAACCGCAGGGCTCTCTCATCCATGTTCCTGCCGATTGGCGGAGGCCTGAGGGGGGCAGGGTCAATGCGGACACGAGGCAGGTGTTCCAGCATAGCGATCAAACTGGGAAATTACTCTGAATGAGATTCAAAGAAAACAGAAGAAGCAGGAAGTGGGCTACGGCTGAGTCCAGGTGTCACAAGTCTGTACGTCCGCGAAACAGAACAACGTAATCCTCTTTAACGATAGCCAAGTTGCTGGATACGGTTGTTGTGAGTGAAAAGAAAGAAAGAATATTCTTCAGAGCAAAAGTAACGTATGAAAGGAAGGGCTGTGCGAAGTTTCTGGAATCAAAGACTATCAAAAGAGAGCACTGGCAGTGTCCTCTACAACAACGTCCTCCTTAAATGTATCGCAGTGTTGAAATGATAAATTAAAAAAAGGGTGTATAAATACAAAGCTATTGTATCAGAGTTAGTGCACAGCTTTAGAGGAGCTTCTGCTGTGTTTGCTGCAGCTACAGGACTGACTAAGGAGACGCGTGTGTGCTCGTGTGTGTGTGTGTGTCGAATGTCGGAGAATCCGTGTTCGAGCAGTCGGTCCCAGCTGCTGCTGTACTCAGTCATTCAGCCGCTGACGGACGCAAACAGGCGCACGCGAGAACACACACACACACACACACACACACACACAGGTTTTGAGAGCGGAGCCCCTTTCCTCCTCGCCAAATTCCTCTCACTTAGCACTTCTGATCTGAGCTCAGCGCGGTGTCGATGATGTGCACCTGTGTGAGCACCTCTCTGACGTACCGTCATGCCTTCAGGCCGCACGAACACCACAACACCTGCTTCCACTCCGCATGTCTCTTTTCTGGCTGCTTACTACTCTATTTTTTTTTTTTGTTTGGCTGTCTTTCCGCTCACCTGTCTGACTTCTGTGTTTGCCGTTTCCCGCTAACCACGCTCGAAGGAGTCGATTCAAACTCTGGAACTTGTCTAGAACAGTTTACCACAGGAGAGGAGGACACCGGTAGACCGTCAGCAGTGACACGACAGGTCTTGTAAATAAGACTAAAAAATATAAGAATAAAAACTGAACCAAAACCATGGAGCATCACAGCTGGTGGAAATACAACAACTGCTTTGAAGCCCACTCTTCCATAACAGTGATACTCTTTATTGGAGCTGTATCAAAAAGTTAGAAGCTTGACATTCAAATTCTAAATCAACATTCGAATGCTGCGCAGCCTTTTTTTTTTTTTTTTGCTTGCATGTTCATTCTGTTTAAACTGGTAGTAGTGATGCGCAGGTCTGGTAGGATCGATGAAAGTGCAAAAATATTACAGGTTCGGGCGGGCGGGTCGAAACGAGACAAAGCAATCAAAAGAAACAAAGCAGAGTAAGTTATTAATAACTTACAGAAACATTGCAATAGTCCACCTCTCTCTCTCTCTCTCTCTCTCTCTGACTGTCTCATTTAAAGGTATAGGTTGGTAAAGATTTTAGAAACATGTTTAGTTATATTAGTTGAAATTCTCATTACATCCTGACAGCAATCAATAAGTCAAATGCTCTGACCAAAAAAAGAAAAGAAAAAAGAATCTGGTATCTGTGGTGGTCGCAGGACTGTAATAAACCCGAGCTACCTGCCTGCCTGCACTCTGTCTGTGCACTCATTGCGCGTCACCGGAGTCTTCCACAAGCTGCTACCTTGACAGCTGTGAGCACTAACAATAGCCATGTTCCTTGTTTATGTTCATGATGATCATTTTGGGGGGAGTGGCTTTGGAGGGAGCACTGTTGCTGACTTGGCGACTTTCTCTCTAGATTTAGGGGCTTTTGGAGCTAGTGCTGCTTTCATTGGAAAAGTGTTGGCAACACTGGGCTGTGTCTTTCGGTTGGATCATTTTTAAAATCTAGTGTGCTCTTGCTGGTTTCTCAAGATCACCGACCCTGCCTTTAATCCGATGAATCACTTAATTCAAATTGAGGATTTTGTAAAAGAAAATAGGGATCAACAGGCTGCGTAGTGAAAATCAGTAGCACAGCAGCAGATTTAATTTGGCCCACATACTATATGCACGCTCATTGACAGAGGAAGTAAATGTTTTTTTTTGTGTTTTTCTACATATAATGAAACTTGACCTTGACTAAAATGACCTAAATCTAAAGTCTCCCATCCCTATCACCTAGAACTTTCTATCGTCCGTAGCTTTCTAAAAAAGACATTGTAAAATTGAGTAGAAATGTGAGTAGAAACAGTCAATCAACCAAACACGCCCCCGAGGAGTATAAAGGACCCCTTTTATACCTTATTAACAGTACAATGATTTTCAATGTAGGACACATGGAGGAGAAATTAAATCAATCATCTCTTGTGGAACATTTTACTTGAGAACGCGTTTTCTTTGAATTCTCTTCTTTGAATAGCGAACATTAGAAGAATGCAAGTCACCTCTGCACTGGCTTCCACATATAGCCATTGTGGTTTTTACTTAGAGAAAAAAAAAACTAAATGTATATCTGCATCCGTAGTCCAACCAGCAGCTGACCTGTTCTCTTTCAGCAAGGTCAATAAAGTGTGTAACCTGCCTGCATGCCTTTATCGCTCTCCTCCAGCTTCTCCTCTACCTGCCTCCTTGTCAGCATAAAGCACCTGCTCCCATCAATCGGCGGTTCCATTCATCTCCATTATTAAGGCTCTGTCCCAGGTGACATCAGATAATATGACATGACATTAAAAAGGTGAGAGGGGGGGGGGCCCCTTTCAAGGTGAAAAAACGAAGCGCTCCCTTCTCATCTGTCGGCTGGCATCACAATGAACCGACGGCGCTTGTCGTGTTCCCATTATGTTGATGAAACAAATTAAACGTAGAGGTCGGCAACGCTTCAAAAACAAAGAAACGATTGCAAACGATTTGTGTGCACGCGTTAAATATGCAGGGTGATGTGTCTAAGGGTGCATTTTTGTATCAGAGGGTGTTATATGCAAGATACGGTGTCCCCCAGGCATAGAACTCCTCAGTCTGACAAGAGAGGGGGAAAACGAATCAGGACTCTGATCCGCCATTACTGCAGATAAGGCGCCGACCAAAACGCTGGCAGGGATAATCCCGCTTTGCTGGGTGTGCTTGTGTGCAAGCGTGCAGGTGTTTATTCTCAGAGAGAGTGTGTCTACATGCACGTGTGACGACGTGTTCAACTCTGACTAATACATCTGTATAATTTATGTAACAGTAAGAGAGTCCGCACATCTTCCTTTGTATCTGACTCAGTTAAGTCCCCATAAAGCGTGCGCTCGTATCAGCCATAAATGCCGAGATAAAAGCCAACAAATTGCTCAGGGCTCCGAGTGGACTGTAAATCTCCGTCTCTCTCTCCGTCTCTCTCTCTCTCCCACACACGGAGCTACATCCTGCTCTGTGTGTGTGTGTGGAGGAAGACGTTAATCGCTGTTTATTAATAAACAGAAAAAAGGATCTCAGAGTAGCGGTTTTGGAGAGGAAGGGTTGCTGAGGTTCCCGTGGAGGTGAAGAGAGTATTTTACTCTTATCATATCTGCACGAGTACTTGAATATCTCTACAACTGCTGCATATAGCAGAAGTTCTCAAACTGTGGAGGATGGAGGGAAGTGTGAGATAAAGATGCCGCGTGACGAGAAAGAGACGGGCACTTCCTGAACGTTAAGACAAACATTAACAGCGATGACTTGCGTTAACACGCAGCATACGAGCCCTCGTGTTAAATGGACAAGAATACCGGAACAATTATGAGAGCGAGTGGAATGGATTTTCAACACATACAGAATTTCTGTGAACTTCAGCACGCAAAATTTGCCATATAACAAGTAACTGGTCCAAAAAAAAAAATGAAATACTGTGTTTCTGATTTGTACAAAACTAACTTTTATCACCTCAGTGTTATTATCATAAAAAGATTGGAATTACCGCCTCACGATTGTTTGCCTCCGCCAACTGGTCAAGTTGCAGTGTACATCCATGTCTGTCCAAAATGTTATCACTTCATAATTTCTTCCTATTTAGACATTTGTGTGAAATTGTCATAATTACCTCCACCAAGGCCGAAGGCCTAGGAAGGTTATGTTTTCACTGGCATTGGTTTGTTGGTTTGTTTGTTTGTTGGTTTGTCCGTTTGCAGGATAACTCCAAAAGTCCACGAACTGTAGAGTCTGCGTTTTCTCACATTAAACTCGGTGAAATTACAGTTGAGTTCGACCAAAGCACACTTGGTGATTGTTGGAAAGAGTAACGACCGAATGCTCCGCTACGTACAGCTGATCTCAACATAAAGAAAAATACACGTGGATGATGGTGCAAGCTGAACGGAGAGGGGGGCGGAGGTCTGCACTCTCCGAGTGCCATTCTAGTTTGCATATAAATTCTTGAGTTATGGCCAAAAACGTGTTTTGACCTTTGACCACCGAAATCTAATCAGCTCATCCTTGAGTCAAAGTGGACGTTTGTGCCAAATTTGAAGCAATTTGCTCAAGGTAGGGTTGGGCCATACGGCTTATAAATAATATCTCACGTGATGCTACTCAGCCAATCAAATCTTTGCATTCCCAATAAGCATTGCAACTCGTGTCAGTGAGTGAGATACACACACACGTGAGAGACGAGACAAGAGACAACAGTCGGATAAATAAGTGGCGTGCTCTATAGCAAACAGCGAAAACAGCTTTTTATCCCGAATGGAGAGACTCTTACATGTTCATTCTTCCCACGGGCAGTTCAAAACCACTATGTCTCATATATTCAGAAACCTTGGCGATTATTAAAAGCAGTAGTGTATTTTTCGAAGTGGAGACTGGCATCTTCCATGACTCCACTTCCCTGCTTCCCTCCAGATACAACAACGCATGCCCCATATGCACTTCCATGCTCATATACCACACACACTCACCCGGGAGAGTGTGTCTATGGGAGCGAAACGCCAAAGCGAGTCTCATGTTGGCGGCTTAAAAAAAATGACAATTAATATTTATACTCGATGTTGGCGATATAGTCGTTTGCTACATCCCACGTAGAACAAGCCTAAATACATCGAGTATATTCGATATACTGCCCACCCCTAGCACAACGTGTTCCTGAGATAGTGGACAGACGTAAGGTCATTGAGTCCAAGTAGACATTTTTGCCAAATTTGAAGAAATTCCCTCCAAGCGTTCCTGAGATATCGCGTTCACGAAAATAGAAGGACAGACGGAAAAACCCGAAAAACATAATGCCTCTGGCAGCAGCTGTCACCGGCACGGTGGCACAAAAATTAGACGCGGCATTGGTTAAACAAGTCGGTACTGGTCATTTTTAAAGAAAACCAAACCGCTAGATAAACAAATTAAAATTTGGAGTCAGGGGAACACCAAAGTTCTCAAAGACCACGAACATCTTCTGTACCAAAATTTATGGCGATCCATCCCATCGTTGTCGAGACATTTCACTAATTACCAAAAAATGTCAATCTCATGGTGACGCTAAAAGGAAAAGTCAAGGAATTACAAAAGTCAGTAGGATATATCCTCTGCAGACCACGAATGCCTGTACGAAATTTCATGGCAATGCATCCCATAGTTGTTGAGATATTTTTAGTCCAGACCAACAGATCGACATTGCCGTCCCTAGAGCCACGCCGCTAGCGTGGCTAATAAAAAATTCAGTTTAAGATCTCTTCAAAGCCCTCAATGTCAAGACACTTCCCTGACCAGACTCCTTTTGCTCAATGAACCCTGTACGGTGAACCAGATCCTATGAAAAAAAAATTTCAATTCAGAAGCGAATTCTGTTTGACCCTTGGGCTTGACCTCTTTAACCCCCACAAATCCTGACTACGTGCTCACCAGTGTCTCACTGTCATCTCTGCAGAGGTCGTCCATGTATCTATTAAAAGGATTCCCTGTTATGTTACCGAGAGGAAACGATGAGATCAGAGGTCAAAAGTCGTTGCCAAAAGTAGCTGCTGTACACCAAAGTGTTCATTAAAAACCTGACTCAATACTTGAGAGAGAGCCCCAACGGCCCCCTGCTCTGCAATACAGGAAAATTAAAGAGAAGCTCTGAGGCTACACTACACAGAGGAATAGTTCTCCCGGCTTCAAGACATTAAGTTAATGCTTCATGGTAGCCGGATACAGTTTATTTGTTATATTAAGAACATGGATCTAATAATTGGTTGCTGTTGAGAAGCAGTTTTGAAGACTCATTAAGGTTTTTTTTATAGAAACATGAGTCATGAAAAGCTGCATCATGGATTATGAACTATCGCCTATAACTTTTTCAATGGATAAAGAATTCAAATTATCCCTGGTATGTTTTCATTTTTAGAAACTTAACTAGGGTTATAAGCGTTATTTTCATACTTTCCAGTGTTATCTATTGTTACACAAGAGCCTCGACTTCAGTTTGATCACCTATGCTGTTATTAAAACAACACAAAGCTGTAAACAAGTGTCAAATTAACTCCTCCCCCCCCCCCGCTGGTGTTGTCATGCACGTTACTGTGACGCATTCTCCAATAATCTGATTTTTGCTTTCCACATAGAGACTCTACTGTTCCCCACTATCCACTTTATATGAGTCTGTCTTTCTTTTTTCAAACAGGCCATCAAAGGAATAACTCACCTCAAAATGAAAATGTAGTTATTAACTATTGATCCACATGTCAGTCAAACTGAACCTCACTGTGTGGAAACCAAAGACAGAATGAATTAGGTCCATTTCACTTTCGTGCGAGCTTTTAATAATAATAATAAAAGGACCAGCTCCAAAAGAGGCATTAAATGATGGGTAAAGCATAATTCTTGTGTTTTGGGGGCATAAATTGGTTGTTTTCTTCATAGGGGTGGGAGAAAAAAAATTGATACGGCATAGTATCGCGATATTTTGCGTGGCTATAGAGTGCTCCAGGGATGACGTATTTTTGTATGCCAACCAGGATGTTAGCATCACCCTGGTTCCCTCGACAAAAAGCCAATGGGATTTTTCTATTGGATTTTGGATTATTGCAGAAAATAAGTTGTTTATGAAAGTGTATGATACTGTCTATGATACTTACACATTTAGTTCAGCAAGATAATCTTCACAAATTAACACCACTTTTATGATTTTTGAAGCGTGAATGCAATCGCCAGAAGTAAAAAAGCTAACGTTAGGCTATAAACGAACTACCACAATCGCATGAGCGCGAGTATAAACACAACGAGGCTGTAAAGGAGGACGAGTCGGCGTGATGAAGCTTAGTCGTCTCATTTAGCCACTTCCTAGCAACCGCCTTTTTAAAAACACATTAAGGCTTAAAAATTCACGAGTGGGGTATCGATCGATGCATTTCATGTCGTAGAACAAAACGTTAGCATCTTTTAAGCTTGTGTTAACCACAGACCTTATTTCAGGCATCTAACCAAAAACACATTCAAAAAACCCATTGACTTCCAGACGAGGGAACCGGAAGTGCTAAAATGCTAACTCATTTCTGGGTTTTAGGACTCAATCCTGCAGCGCTCTATATTGCATCGATACACGGGCGTCAAGTATCGATCTTTTATTTTATAAACTATTAACCTCTTGACAATCTGACGGCCCCCTGTTGCAGCGGGCTCAGTCTTAAAGCTAGAGTGAAGATACTGATGTCACATAAAACTAGAGAACCTAAGGAATCGACAATCAACCATCGTCATGTTTGCTTGTCGGGATGAACGCTAAATAGCGCTTCAAAGTAATGCAAAATGTTTGGCGAGGGAAAACTGGCACGGCCATTTTCAAAGGGGTCCCTTGACCTCTGACCTCAAGATATGTGAATGAAAACTCTTAGATGAACAGAGTGAAAACTGGATCTTATTAGATAAAACACACGTTGACAAACTGCATGATTTGCATTTGAAAAAAGGCAACAAATCGCAACATATCTTATCGCAACACTCAGCATAATCGCAAAATGTTTAAGATCGAAATAAGATCGTGATGATATCGTATCGTGTTGTCTCTGGCGATTCCCACCTCGATTTCTTCAACACTGAATTGTCCACTGAGCCTCTCTTGCTTAAGTTGCTACATGCACACCGAGCCTCCTTAAACTCACGTATGAACTCTTCCTTTGACCTTATATAATCTATTTTCTTCCTCCTGAGTACTCCTGCCCCCACAGTTTCCCCAATACAGTTCCTTCACTTCAAATCACCCCCCCCCCCACCACCCAACCAACCCTCCTCTGATATTACATCTCTCTTTGCTCTTAACCTCTGTACTCTCTCCAACTGGTTTAAATAGCAGGACCAGCTGGCCTCATCGCTATATCCAGAGCCTCTCTACGTATGCACACTGGGGCTAGGGTTGCACACACCTTACACACACACACACACACACACACACAATCACACACACACACAATCACACACACACACACACACACACACACTGCAACATACAGAAGGGTTATTCAGGGCTGATTTGAAGTGGACTAAAACTAAACTTGAGCTCATCGGATGGTATTCTGTTTATGAACCATGGATTCACATTTGTTTGTCTTACAAAAAAAATGCAGGTTGTAGTGCTTGTATTGGCCAGAAGGTGGGGACATGCACACATTTAAAAAATAGAGGGCTCCACACTGTATTCCTGTCTAACCGGTACAGTCCTTTGCCCACATGTTTCACATTACCGTCAGCTGTTTACTTACTGTAGCAGATATATTCATATTGCACTTCTGAAACACAAAAACAAAACATAAGATCCCTGTGCTGTGTCCTTCTGAGGTAAAGAACAGGAGAGAAGGAGGAAGATAAGACTTTTTCTCGTGGATAAAACTTTATCCCTCCAGCGGAAAATGGTTTACACTAAAGGCACCGTGTCCTTTGTCTTTTCGTTACGACTTATCCAGATCTCTCTGCGTGAATTAAATATTTATTTCTGCTCCAGAGTTTACTTTAATTGGTCAAATGCTCACGCATAAAAATGTCCACTGAAACGAGAAAAAAAGAAAAGAAATAGTGCTATAAATATCACAAAGATTCTTGCATCTTTCTCTTTTATAGTCGCCTATCATGGAGTTATTATTTTGTGAATTAAAATAAGTCAAGCCTGACCATGCAGGTAATAGTAAGTAGTTTAATTGATCTCCATGTGAAAGGCTCCTTGATGTTACGTAAGCAGAAAGATACTTCTATACAAATACACACGTCAGAACTTCAAATACTGGAACAGTTTGCCACAATAAATGTCAATGTTGTGAATCAATATTAAATGCTACTTGTGTACAAAAGCAAAAACACATTCAAATATTCACAATATTTTTGGGATCTGTATCTCAGCTGCACATAAAACACCCAGTATTCTTTGCAATTACTGCAGCATCAGATCAAAGCAGTCACAACAACACACCAGCCAAATGCCTCCAGCTAGAGACGTCTACATTTCAACTGGGAAAGAAAAAGCACAGCAAACACAGCTATTATGTCAAGATGCCAACATGATGAGTTACAGCAATCATGACGAAACAAGAAGAAAGACGGGCACATCCAGTGTCCGACAGGATGGGTGCCGGATCAAAGAAATCTCTAGCAGAATTGAATCAGATAGATCCGCACTAACGCACAGAGCTATTTGGTGTGCATAGCTATCTGTTTTAATTCAGCTAATTACAGCACTCATGCCAGACAAAGTTGCAAATACTGTAAATATTCCATGTGCCATTCCAATATGCAAATACCAGACAGTGTCTAGTTTTTCTGCACTTGAAAGGCCAGTCAGTCAGAAACATGAAAACATCCCCTATATGAGCTGGTTAGCTGGGTTAAAGCAACCCACACATGATCAGCTCTCGATGGGTTTGCCATTGTTCCCTATGGGGAGAGCGGTGTCGCCCGACAGGGCAGTGAATGGCGTTCCTTGCACATTTTTTTTTTTGGGCTGTTTTTGTCTTTATTTGATAGACAGGACAGATAGACTGGAAAGGGGAGAGAGAGACGGGGCGACATGCTGCAAAGGGCCACGGGTTAGATACAAACCTGAGCCGCTGCGGTAAGCACTCAACCTTGGAACATGGGGCGCCCGCTCTACCAGGTGAGCTACCTGAGTGCCCTTGTGTACTTTTTGATATATTATACATGCGCTGCGCCTCTGTGAGGTGTGGCTGAGATTCCGGGAAGAGAGAGGCTGTGGGTTCAATTAGACCCTATTTACACCTGACATTAACATGCACTCTCTATCTGTATATGTAAGGAAAAACTGTTTATGATATGCACTAAGAATGCATTGTGATTGCGACCTTGATACCAGGTGTAAACGGGCCTTAGTCTGGAGCAGAGTATCATCAAAAAGTATCTTAATATGAGGTGTACCTTTAAGAACCTCCTCTAATAAGTGGTGTATTTACTGTACTAGTGCAGACACACCAGTCTGAGTGTGTGGGTCGAGTTTAAGGTCAACTCTGTTGTTTAACCGAAGTGCACTTCACTGAATACGGTATGTATACATGATTTTTCTCTAGTTCGAGAGTCCCGCTCTGTGTGTGTAAGTAAGCGAGCTCAACCCTGACAGTGTGTGCATTTGGAAGACAGCACTTGTCTGTTTATAATGAGGTAATGGGAAGGGAGACCTCGTCTGTCTGAAATGTAAACTCTAGCAGCAGCTGGCAGGTCTACGGGTGCTGGAAAAAACCATGACACGCAACGCACCCTCTCTCCCTCTGGGGACGTTTGCTTCTTTGCATCTTTAAACAGTTAAATGCGAAGAAAATAGCCCATCAAAAGTGTCTTAGCGCGAGTAAAAGCGGTTTCATTTTGAGTGTGAAAGCTGCCACTCACCATCCTTCCTCTCTGTGACTGGCAGCAGGTTGGGGGCGGGCTGCAGGGACAGCTCTTGCAGCCCATTGGCCACAGCTTCACTCTGAGGGATGGGGATGGGGATGAAGGCACCTGCGTTTGGTCTCTCTCCAAACGTGGTCTCCATGGTTACCAGGGATTCAGAGTGAGGCTCGTAGACAGACCTAGGAAGTGAAGAAACACATGAACGCGCACTTGGAATGGTGTAAACCTGAGTTTCAGAGCCACGTGTACCACAAACAGCCACAAATACTGTGTACAGCATAAAGTATATATTTATTCTTCCCACCATACTCCCTTGTTCTACATCCACCACCTTCTATATTTCCCCTCAAACTCTCTCTCTCTGTCTAAATTACTCATTTCTAGTCATATGAGCCTGCAGTTAACAGTGAAGACATAAGAGAGGTAACCGACACCCAGCGTTGACAATGGGATGGCCACTGTGTTGTTATGGCAACTCACCATAAACTGGGAGAGTTGCTGAGGCCAATGAGCTGCTGTGTAAAAAAAACAACACTCTCCGTGGCAGCACATTACATAATCAGCCTCTGACTAATCAGAGAAGAAAGGTAACCCCCCCATGACCAAATACACACACCCCTGTACGTCTATCTTTGTGAGAACCCTCATTGACGTAATGCATTCCCTAGCCCCTTATACCCTAACCTTAATCAGCTCAACTAAATGCCTGACCCCAACCTGAATCTAATTCTAACCTGAACCTTAAAACCAAGTCTGAACCCTCAAACAGGCCTTTGAAGAAGTGAGGACCGGCCAAAATGTACTCACTTTCCCAGAAGGTCTTCACTCTGAAAGTTTAATTACTCAAATTGGTCCTCACAAAGATAAATGCACAAGTACTCACACAGAACAAGTCTGAGAGGCCTCGAATAACGTTTTAACAACAATTGCGTTCATATTTTAACGTCAGATTCTTTTCACACTCAATGAACCAATACCACTTTTCTGCTTCTAAATAGCCTACTAAACAGTATGTATATGTATGTATTGCAGCTCAAGTTTAGACAGTATTACATATAATAACCTAATTAAATATCAGAAATAACCCCTTTCCAAGATATCCAATACTTTTATGCCAACTCCAATATTTTGAGTTTTCCTGTGGAAAATTGGCCAGGCTGATTATAGTCAATATTAGCTTATGGCAGCTTTATCGGAGTTGGAATATACCATATGGTGGCCGATAAGTGACAAGTAAGTGTCACAGTTTATTTTTCAACTGTATAACGTCCTGCTCAGTACATATCTTTTGTAAATGATCCAATTTAAAGCTTCAGTAGGCAACATTTTTTTGGCATCATTCGGCATAAATTCCATAATAACCTTTCAGCATATTGTAATTCAAGTGTTCTGAGAGATAACTAGACTTCTGCACCTCATCATTGCTCTGTTTTCAGGCTTTAAAAAATCTAGCCCGTGACGAGAGACTTTGGTCAATCACAAGTCATTTCAGAGAGAGCGTTCTTATTGGCTGTGCTCCGGCTGGTGGGCGGTGCTTGGTATTCCCTCAAGAGATCTCAACATGGCTGCTGGGTCGCAAACTTTCTCATTTTACAGCTAAACAGTACACTACGAGATGATTCTGAAAACATTTGAGGAGAGAAATAGGAATTAACGTAACATAATATTGATTCACATTTGATCAGTGCTGCCTAGTTTGACCGTTTGATCAGAGTTTGCGAGTGATTGACAGCCGGCTCTCATAGACAGCAGATGGACAGCAGACCTCAGATCAGTTCTCACTGCTTGTTTTCCTCTGGTCTGTGAAATCTTGCAGATGCCGTTAGGAGCACCGGAGGACACAGAGGCACATGTTTTTTTTCAGATTACCTGTCTCATGTACTACTGTAACGATATAGCGAATGTTTTATCAAATTATCTTTTTTTAATCATATTTGCTCCAATCTCGCCTACTTCAGCTTCAAGCTGAACTTGAAATGAACAGTGAGTGAGTCCGTTACGCCACACACTGCTCTGACACTATCCCAAACTGTCCATAAAAAAGAATATTTTACACTTGGTTAGAGCAATGCTCATGAATACAAGGGCTGCATAGAGTCATGCTCGAGTTACTTTTCCACATTTCCGACCTGTAGTTAAGGTCGGGATTTGAACTGATAAGCCTGTCTCAGCTCATCATTACCCCGGAGAATCATTGTTTGCCTACAACATCTCTTCAGAATGTAGCTAATGGTCCAAATGTAAAACCACTTTAAGAGACAGTATCGTTAAAACGGTGCAGCTGCGATTCATCTCAGGTCCTTTTATTCGTAGTAATATAAACGTGGCCACAGCTCGGCCACATGTGTCTGATTTCATAGCAGATGACCTCACTGGGACTCATCACAGAGACTTAGCCATCGTGCTATCAGATACATCTACTGTACGAGGGCTTAATTTAGCTCCAGAATATCCCATCGTGTTTGTGTTGGAATGTCAGTAGCGTATTGAGTGCAGGCTGTCCTGGCTTTCTACACAAACCAGAAAGCAACAACCTCACACGTTTACTGCATCTGTAAATTACTATAGAGTGGAGTAAAGTGGAAATCCATCATTATTTAGGCCAGTTAAAAATTCACAATTAATGTTGAAACAGCCACATGTGTCAGACTAATAAAGCAGATGTGAAGATTGACTAGCAGAAAGCAGCTGATGTACATACCTGGTCTTTATTTCTTGTTCAACAGGCACCCGGTGGGTTTTCATCTCACTGGATCCACTTTCACTACAAACAAAGTGAGAGGAAATAAATGGGATGGTTGACAAGAGAAATAGAAACAGCTGTTTAATCTATGTATACACATGGTTCAGTGTACAATGCAGGTACATAACATCTAGTATATTACTTGACCATATTGATCCAGAATCTAATAATAATAATAATAATAATAATAATAATAATATATCAGATTTATATAGAGCTTTGCAAAGTTCTCAAAGACACTTTACATACTGTAGAATAAAATAGAACAAAAAAGAAACAAACAGTAAACTCTTTAATAAAATAATAATAAAATGGTTTCGACGAGGAAATAAAAAACATAGGGGGGGTTAAGTCTGAAGAGAGGTCGGTTTTGAGGACCTTTTTAAATGATGGCAATGTGGGGGCATTTTTCATGTGGTTTGGTAATGAGTTCCACGGAGACCGAAAACGCACCGTCATCCCAGGTTCGGCGATTGGACCTAGAGACCTATTCACCTGAGGTATCGGGAGGGGGCATGCTGGTGGAGGAAGTCAGAGAGGTAGGGGGGGAGGGCCAAGTTGTTGAGGGCCTTAGTGGTGAGTAGAATCTTGAAGTTTATCCTGTATTTAACCGGGAGCAGAGCAGTTGAGGTCACGGAGGACTGGGGTGATGCGAGTACTTGAGCAGGTACTGGTCAGTAGACGGGCAGCAGAGTTCTGTACATACTGGAGTTTATTAAGGACTTTGTTTGTGGTACAATAGAGGAGACTGTTGTAGTAGTCAAGCCTGGACGGTGAGGATCGGAGGCAGGCAATATTAGGGAGGAGGAAGAAGGCTGTTTTGGTGATGCGGTTGACATCGGGCAGGAAAGAGAGGCTGGGGTCAAATAGGTTGCAGATTTGGGTGGAGGGGGGGACGATGGAGCCATTGAATCTACAGTACGTTCAAAGGTTTAACGCAATATACTGCGGCAATAACTTGACTTCAAGAAAGAATCCATCAGCCCTGGAACCCGTTGCATAAGATAGTAAACAAGGATCGGTAGAGGCGCTGAAAGATCCCCTCCAAAGTGTCTCTCCACAAAACAAGCTCCAGACAGAGAGGGCTGAGAAACTGAAGCTCAATGATCAGATTCAGGAAGAGAGAGCCGGTCATCAGCAACAACTGGAGACGGAGATGAAGTCTCATGCTGAAAGGAGCTGAGGGCTGAGCAGGAAACCCTCCGTCAGATGATGGAGCAGCAGTTTGAGGACCTGAAGGTAAGACTTGAGGAACGGACCTCAAACCAACCTTGAGCTCGCCACCAAGCTCCAGGATGAGAAAGAGGTGAGTCAGGCCCTCCAGGCAGAAACTGACGAGCTGAAAGAAGAGCTGAAAGAACAGGACGAGGAGACCCTCCAACTCCTGCTAGAGGAAGAAAGACCCTCCAACTCCTGCTAGAGGAGAGAAGACCCTCCAACTCCTGCTAGAGGAGAGAAGACCCTCCAACTCCTGCTAGAGGAGAGAAGACCCACCAACTCCTGCTTGAGGAGGAGAGAAGACCCTCTAACTCCTGCTAGGAAGGAGAGAAGACCCTCCAACTCCTGCTAAAGGAGAAGACCCTCCAACTCCTGCTAAAGGAGAAGACCCTCCAACTTCTGCTAGAGGAGGAGAGAAGACCCTCCAACTCCTGATAGAGGAGAGAAGACCCTCCGTCTCCTGCTAGAGGAGGAGGAGGTCCTTCGGTTTCCTCCCACACTCCAAAGACAGGAAGCTCAGGTGAGATGGACACTCTAAATTGACCCCTAAAATAAAAAGTCAATAAAAACTTTTCAAAATAAAAGTTCTTTCCATATAGTTGTATTTTGCAGTAGTTAGTCGAGTTGTTACTACAGCCAACACTGTATGCTCAGTGTTTAATAACAACTGTTGGGTCTATACTGTGTTTGAAATGTTTTTAAAAGTCCCCATGTTAAAAGTAGGTGAGCAAGAAAGACAGAGTACAGCTACAGCCAGAGTTTGGGATTAACCATATTTACAAAGAATAGTGAGTCCATCGAGCTTTAGTTTTTGTTCACTAAAACTGTCAATGATAATAAAGTTAGACTAAATGAGGTCCAGCAGCCGCAGCTGTCAATATGAGCTTGACAGTCTACTTGAAAGCAGTGTAGTCCGCATGCTACAGTGCTCTAGTATTACAGCATGCAGTGCAGTCAGCTCTATAGTAAATACGTACCTTGGTACTTATCTTTGTTCCTGTATGGTTCCCATTGTCTGTCTCAAACGGACACAAACCAAAACACGAGCAGAGTTTTTGGCTAAAGTCCGAGCGGGGAGGCTGACAAGTTTGTGTGATACACGATGTGAAGTCAACCAGGATGAGAAAAATATAATTTCCTGTTGAAACTTTCAAAATACAACTCTTATTGTTTATCGTATCGGGAAAGAAACGTTGTAGAATGACGCGTACTATTGTTTTGAAAGGAGCGCCGCTTAACCTCCGGTGTTATTGTGTCTACGTCCATGGGTGTAACGCAGCATCTCGAAAGACTTCCTCCTGAGACAAAAACCCGAGGCAGACTTTCGCGCCGCGACAAAGTCCCGTTAACGCCGACCAGACAGACAGAGGAGTCTTATTTGTTAGTTGTGTCCGTAAAACTTGTCTCATAATGAGAGTGGAGTGGCCACACAGATATAAAGAGTTTTAGTCCATTATATTTCAGTGGGAGTGGCACCTCTTTGCTGCTGCGCGCTTATTGGCTCCACAGTGAAAAGTTCCCCTAGCTCTCACCTGTCCTTAATATAATATAATATAATATAATATAATATAATATAATATAATATAATATAATATAATATATAATATACTGTATGTATATATAATATAATAATATTTAGCATTGTTTGGATGCTTAATATTCATCAGCACTGATGTAGTAGGGAGGCAATGGAATTTGAAGAAATTAATTAAAATAAAATAAAACAACTTTTAACTTACACTACTTGACTTCTTCACAGTAGACTATTGAAAAGAAAAAAACAATAGCAAAACATAAAAGCTCTCACCTGTCCTTAATATAATATAATATAATATAATATGATATAATATCATATCATATCATATACTGTATGTATATATAATATAATAATATTTAGCATTGTTTGGATGCTTAATATTCATCAGCACTGATGCAGTAGTGAGGCAATGGAATTTTAAGAAATTAATTAAAATAAAATAAAACAACTTTTAACTTACACTACTTGACTTCTTCACAGGTAGACTATTGAAAAGAAAAAAACAATAGCAAAACATAAAACAGAGAGACACAATAAAAGTCATAAATAGTAATAATAAATAGAGATTAAAAAAATCTATATTTTTTTCTAAATAGCAGCCAGAAGGGTAGATGGTGAAAGGTTCAACAAAGAAAATGAGGGCTGAAAAATTCCCCTAAGCATCATCCTGACGTTTTTATCAAATGTTGCATATATACAGTCCATGGCCGGATTAACACACTAGGGGACCCCTGGGCAAAAGAGCTAAACCCCCATTTCTCCCACTCTGCGCAATATGTACACTTTGCATGCTAGAATAGTACCTGGCCCTTAATATTCTCTGTGGTAATTCAATTAAGCACAATTTAATTTAGCAATATGCAACAAGTATAAGCACAGACCTGACATAACAGAACTGACAGCGGGGGCCTTCTTCAAGACAGGGCCTCGAGATCAGGAAATAAAGCAGGACCAACATCATTTCAGTTGATAATGTGCTTCATGTATATCCTCAATTTAAATTTCAAATACAATTTGCACAGGCTTTATATAAAGGCCATTAGTTCATTAGGCTACATACAAAAAATATAAAGCTGCCTCCTTATGCTGTGTCACAATTTGACGGCTGCAATCGCTCCTAAATTGATTTACAGGTCTGCACTAACAGACATTAATCTAAGGAATTGATCATCATAGTCTGTTATTGTCTTCAGTCATCAGTGATAGCTGGTGCTGTCATAGCTTTGTTTCCACCAGTAATATCACATAAGCAGTCAACACCTTAAATATATAATTTGATGTCATTTTTATTTGTTTTGAGCCCGATTGCCGCCCCTCGTCCAGCTGCATATGAATGAAAGCAACACTTTTATGTAACCATTGAGAAATCAGTTGTGAAGTTAAGTCTTCACTTAATTGAGCCACTAGGGTCCGTCTGTCTGTCAGACCACTTTGTTTCCTCGTATTCTAAATACTGTAGCAGTGGCAAGTGTGGGCTAATGTGTCTATAAAACTGTATAATAGTAATAATCTAGGAAGAAATCATAAAATATCGGTACACTTTTGGAACACTAGAAAAACCGAGGTCATGATATCTTGCATATTTGAAATAAAAAAAAAAATGTATGTTTGTTTATGCATCACTTCTTTCTATGGTCACAAAGTCACCACCAGAGGGCGACACAACCCGAGAAAACCAACAGCACAGAGCGGAACCATTCTTTCGGTCACGGAAAAAGGGGGCCAATAATTAGGACGGACCAACATGGCGACAAAACATAGCTAATGCTAAACAACTGAAACGAATGTGTGTAATTAACCTGTTATTACTTACTTTCTCATGTGGGGAATGTTCACACTAAAATCGAGAAATTGTACCAGCCCGTTTCGGTATCCATGACGACGACATTCAGTAACGTTACAGTAACTTTAAGGACATAAACGTTAGCTAACGTCAGCTAGCTTATCGCGAACGTCATTTAAGAGCCACTATATTAGGAAGCTGGTTAACAGTTCATTATGTGGGGTGAAATCGTCGAGCCTCCGGTTCAAACACAACCGAGTTTGTGTGACAGTGAAGATGAGAGTGAATTATTACCAGAAGAACCGGTCACACGGTCCCAGATATGCGACTTTCAGCGGCCCAAAGAGACCCAGCGGCCGCGACTAGACACCCAGGTGAGATCAGCATCATCATCAGCTCTGTTTTGTGTGCAATGCAAAATATCCGCACACTACATCATCATTCATTCTTGCCTTTTACTGTCTGCTTACCGCACAGTGCGTGAGCCGGGCCGAGTCCATTTGTATCAACGACATGGTGGAGGCCGTGGCCAGGAGTGGAAGTCTGGTTAAGAGCCAGCAGAAAGGAGAGGCCGAACTGACCCTGGAGCAGCGCAGAGAGGAGCTGCTGCAGCAGTACAGGAGCAGGCCGCTGGTGTTCCTGGAGAGGTACCACGTACGTGTACACTGTTCACTGTGTGGATGTGGTTATTTACCCACTCGTTGGTGTGTGTGTGTGTGTGTGTGTGTGTGTGTGTGTGTGTGTGTGTATGTTCTGGGCAGCAGTTGACACAGGCAGTTCCCAGGCTAAAATTAAGACTAGTTGTGGATGATTAAGAAATACAGGTGAAAAGCAACCTCAGTTTAAAGCTGCAGTGGGTGGAATTGGAGCAAATATGATTTAAAAAAAAAGTTATTTTTTATAAAACGGTCACTATATCCTGACAGTAGTGCACGAGACGGGTAAACTGAAAAAATTCATGTGCCTCTTGTGTCCTCCGGTGCTCCTAATGACATCGGTAAGGTTTCGACGACCGGAGGAAAACAACCAATCAGAGCCGAGCTGGAGCCTTGCCGTCTCTGAGCAGCTGTCAATCACTCGCAAACTCCGATGAAACGGTCAAACTAGGCAGCGCTGATCAAATATGAATCAATATTCTGTTACTGTAATTCCTATTTCTCTCCTCAAAAGGTTTCAGAAACATCTCGTAGTGCACGGTTTAGCTGTAAAATGAGAATGTTTGTGACCCGGCCGCCATGTTCAGATCACTTGAGGAAATACCAAGCACCGCCCACCAGCCGGAGCACAGCCAATAGGAACGCTCAATAGGAACGCTCTCTCTTTGAGATGACCTGTGATTGGCCAAAGTCTCCTGTCGCGGGCTAGATTTTTTTTAAAGCCTGAAAACAGCCATGAGGAGGTGCAGA
The DNA here is from genome assembly GCA_916701645.2 of Sebastolobus alascanus. NCBI lineage: Eukaryota > Metazoa > Chordata > Actinopteri > Perciformes > Sebastidae > Sebastolobus > Sebastolobus alascanus. The sequence continues at coordinate 340,353 of CAKAOJ020000035.1, forward strand.
AGTCTAGTTTTCTCTCAGAACACTTGAATTATAATATGCTGAAAGGTTATTATGGAATTTTTGCCCAATGATGCCAAAAACATTCTGCCTACTGCAGGTTTAAGACCAGGCTTACTGGGTTCACTGTAACAAATGTATTAGAGGATATTATCAGTCTTTTTGTCTTGTGTTTATTGAAAATTGCTTGATATAAATGTAAGTCAATTCTATTTATATAGCCAAATATCACAAATCACAAATTTGCCACAGCACAGTCATCATTTGGCGAAAGGTATTTAGCATACCGAAAACATAGTGTTTGTGCTAACCTACCTGCCCCGTTTCTAGGCCTGCCTCAAGCCCCAGGACCTGTCGGTGTTTGCCCACGTCACCTCAGACCCACGGGTTCTTCACTACAGCAATGTGATAGAGAGACGAGCGGCAGCCTTCACCAACAGGACGAGGGTTCGAAACCAGCGCTACGCTGCCCTCAGGGCCCTGCAGACGGGTAGGGGCTTTTTTTGGTCAACTGAAACAAAGAATATATTGATTCATATCAGTAATGAGTTCTTTAGCACAATAATTGTCCAGGCTCTCTCAATAAGACTCAGGAACTCTGCTCCTCTGCCCCACCTCCTCTTCTAGAGGGCGAGTACTTCAGTGAGGAACAGATGCGGATAAGGGAGCCGCTGCTGTATGAACAATATATTGGCCAGTACCTGACTGATGAGGAGGTGAGAGCACAGTGCAGTTTTCATTTCATAATTAACTAGTTCAGCTTTAGGCAGTTTCTTTGAACTCAGTTTGTGTTTTTGAGTAATTTCTGAACGTTTTAGGTGCTGGAGCGCTCCCAGGAGGCCATGCTGGACGACGCACAGGGGGGGCCTGGGGCGCCGGCCGGAGGCGCAGGAGGGCTCGCCCACCTCCTCCTCAACTCCTACCAGGAGCGTCTCATCCAGAATCGGCTGCAGGAGGAGCAGGAGAGAGAGGAGGGAGCACGGGAGGAAGAGGACGATGGTGAGGAGTTATGAAATAAATGTAGTTTTTGTGCTCTTGCGGATTGAAGTGAAGTGAAGAGACAAAGAAGGAATCACTCTATTCTCCTTTTTTCCCCAGTATCTTACTCTGACTGCTTCCCTCTATGTTCTGCCAGTCATCACGTGTCTCTCTCTTTGTTCCTCCTGTAGATGATGCTGTCCAGCAGAAGGAATGGAAGCCCACCCCAGAGGAGAAGGCTCTGCTAAGGGAGGAGTTCATCAGTCAGATGCACCAGCGCTTCCTAGACGGCAAAGACAAAGATTTCAATTACAGGTCAGGACACCACCGCTCAATGGGCATTCATGCAATGCATCACTACAAATTAGGGCTGTCAATCGATAAACATATTTAATCGCAATTAATCGCATGATTGTCCATAGTTAATCACGATTAATCGCAAATTAATCACACATTTTTATCTGTTCAAAATGTACCTTAAAGGGAGATTTGCCAAGTATTTAATACTCTTATCAACATGTGAGTGGGCAAATATGTTAGCTTTATGCAAATGTATGTATATATTTATTATTGGAAATCAATTAACAACATAAAAAAATTACAAATATTACCCAGAAACCCTCACAGATACTGCATTTAGCATAAAAAAATATGCTCAAATCATAACATGGCAAACTTAAGATCAACAGGCAACAACAGTTGACAGTGTGTCAGTGTGCTGACTTGACTATGACTTGCCCCAAAACTGCATGTGATTATCATAAAGTGGGCATGTCTGTAAAGGGGAGACTCGTGGGTACCCACAGAACCCATTTTCATTCACATTTCCTGAGGTCATAGGTCATGGGACCCCTTTGAAAATGGCCATGACAGTTTTTTCCTCGGCAAAATTTAGCTTAAGTTTGGAGCGTTAGTTAGCCTCATTCGCGACAAGCTAGTATGACATAGTTTGTACCAATGGATTCTTTAGGTTTTCTAGTTTTGTATGATACCAGTACCTTCACTATCTTTAAAACTGAGCCCGCTTCAACCTCCGAAAGATGGATTGCGTTAATGCGTTAAAGAAATCAGTGGCGTTTAAAAACGATTTTGCGTTATCGCGTTAACGTTGATAGCCCTACTACAAATATAAATATCTACTGAGTCCTGCTCAGGATATTTGGGGCTTTAAAATAAAAAAATGAGGAATTATTCTTGATAACATAAGCTAAGTAAATAACTTCTGAGTGAGCAGGATTTTTGAAAATGTATTGCTGTGACAATAAACCTGGTTTTGAATTAAAAAGTTTCAAGAGCAACAACTATAAATGCCCGCTGTCTCAATTGGCGGACTTGCTTGTCGTGCCACCTTGTAGCTTCATTTGTAGACAACGGTGACACAGAGAAACTCGAGATTTGTAGCTATTAAGGTGCTGATAACATTGAGACCCTATTTTTACTGAAACAGTAAGTAGTTTTCTATTATTAGTGGCAATTTTTTAATGTAAACACATTGCAGATGCCGGTGTCCCGACCACAGAAGCCTGCAAGGTTTTTAAAATATTCCACTGTGTTAAATTTGTCCTAATATACAAAGTAATAATCACAGTAGCGAACTAATAGTGAATTCATGATAATGTTAAAGTTATATCTCCAGAAGAAGTTATGAGATGTCACCAAACTTTTTGTGTTGCTTTTTAAATTAGTAGTATCCTAAGTGTTTGTGTCCATTACAGCGAGGTGGACGAGAACCCCGACTACGACAACTTGGACATAGTCAGCAGAGACGCGGAGGATAAATACTTTGATGAAGACGACGATGATGAAGAGGAAGAGGAGGAGGTGGAAAACGATGAAGAGGAAGAACATATGACAGAATAGCCGCTGTATTAGCAGTAACAACTGTTTAATACTCACTGCTTTGATTGATCTGTAAATACAAATGTACAAAACAAGGACATGTATCGTATTTTTTATGTTACACGTGAATGCAAACATCAGCTGGTAATAAATATCGTTCTTTTTTGCAAATATAAATATAGTACCCTTCTAACTATATTTGTGCCCTTTAGTTACCAGATGACTGACAGCAGTTTTCTATTCACCTTGTTTACGTCCTGCACAAATAAGATTTAAAGTTTCAATCTACAAATATCAAGCCAAACAAACATTAGGGTAACATTATTACCTTACAAGAGGAAATAAAGTTTTGGCAGAAATACATCACCATTAAGAAAGTACACGCGATGGATTCACTGCATTCATCTTTAGTTTTTAGGTCCATGTGCGAGATACATTTCCTCTCTAAAAGCTGAAAACATTTTTACTAATTTGTCTATACTAATAGGTGTAAAATCAGCCAAGTACAAGAGGCAGTGAATTACAAAAATATCTAAAAAGATTTCAATATTACTACTTTTTCCCGCAATGTTTCTTTACATCAGTGCGTGCAGAAGAAACGGAAATTGATCAGATAATAGTCTGATAAACTATTAGTTTTCATCTTCATCTCATTTTAGGGTGTGTCTGCTCAAATCTTACAGACAAAATAAGTAGACCACCATTACTACTACATTTCTCCCGCAGCCACCACCATATGGGCAAAGGCCATGAGTACAATATACATATAAAAAGTTATCAATATTAATTTCAATTATACTATTGCAAAAATAAACAACTTTACGATAATCAATTACTACGAGCATGAAATAGCATTTGTTCTATAAGGAGTTACGCAGTTGCAGAAAGGCAAGTATTAACATTAAAATCCAAACACTAGAGTGCTAAAACTCATAGGGTATAAAGTGATGAGCTGCTCCATAGACAATGAATGGGGAGAGATGTTCTAGATGTTTAGCTGTAAAATGAGAAAGTGTGCTCCGGCTGGTGGGCGGTGCTTGGTATTTCCTCGAAAGATCTCAACATGGTGGCCGAGTCACAAACTTTATCATTTTACAGCTGAACAGTACACTACAAGATGTCTCTGAAAACATTTGAGGCGAGAAATAGTTATTACAGTAACAGAATATTGATTCATATTTGATCAGCGCTGCCTAGTTTGACCGTTTGATCGGAGTTTGCGAGTGATTGACAGCTGCTCAGAGACAGCAAGGCTCCAGCTCGGCTCTGATTGGTTGTTTTCCTCCGGTCTGTGAAATCTTGCAGATGCCATTAGGAGCACCGGAGGACACAGAGGCACATGATATTTTTCAGACTACCTGTCTCACACACTACTCTCAGGATATAGTGACCGTAAAATATATAAAAATAACTTTTTTTTTTAAATCACATTTGCTCCATTTCTTCATTCAAATATCTAATAGGATAAAATGATGACATTTTGGATGGACATGGATCTTGACTGGTTGGCAGAGGCGGTAATTCTAGTCTTTCACAATGATTGAGGTCAAGATTTCAAGAGTTCACGTTGACATCTGGGTCCATATTCATCAAGCGGCTCCGAGTATTAAATTGGCCCAGAATCCTGAGAGGGACTCATTTTTGCTTTCACTCCCTAAAGAAAGGGAGAAAAAGCCTTTCATCATCAAATGCAGTGAATTACTATGTCCAGCCAGATTTTGGGAGAACTCCACAGCTGACCTAACCTGAGATCCATGGTCTCTTAAGCATGACCGACCTGGCCTGGCAGCGTCGTGAAATCGTTGCTAGGAAACGGTGTTCGGGCAAAGACATGCACGCACATTTTAGAGAAGGGTGTGTTGGGACTGCTCAACAACACACCACTTGCTTGGGTGTCTATTGCTTCCAGTTTTCAAATGGAAAAAAAGCATGACGTCACTGGTAAAGTCATTTGAAACTATAGCCACCAAAAATTAATTCAGTTTTCAAGTGGTTGTTTTGGTTGTTTCAAGTTAATAACCAGTAAGTAGGTGATGCAGTTTTTGACCAGTATTTTACTAACTGTCATTTCAGGTATACCGGTAAACACCCTCAGTGATCCCTGAGTGATTAGCATTATCCCATTTTCCAACCCGTATACATAATAAATATAGATATATACTAGGGCTGTCAATCGATTCAAATTTTTAATCGCGACTAATCACATGATTGTCCATAGTTAATCACCATTAATCGCAAATTATCTGTTCAAATTAATCACACATTTTTTATCTGTTCAAAATACCTTAAAGGGAGACTTGTCAAGTATTTAATATTCTTATCAACATGGGAGTGGGCAAATATGCTGCTTTATGCAAATGGATGTATATATCTATTATTGGAAATCAATGAACCACACAAAACAATGACAAATATTGTCCAGAAACCCTCACATGTACTGTATTTAGCATAACAAATATGCTCAAATCATGACATGGCAAACTGCAGCCCAACATGCAACAACAGCTGTCAGTGTGTCAGTGTGCTGACTTGACTATGACTTGTCCCAAACTGCATGTGATTATCATAAAGTGGGCATGTTTGTAAAGGGGAGACTCGTGGGTACCCTCAGAACCCATTTTCATTCACATATCTTGAGGTCAGAGGTCAAGGGACCCCTTTGAAAATGGCCATGACAGCGTTTCCTCGGCAAAATTTAGCGTAAATGGAGCGCTATTTAGCCTCCTTCACGACAAGCTAGTATGACATGGTTGGTACCGATGGATTCTTTAGGTTTTTTAGTTTCATATGATGCCAGTATCTTCACTCTAGCTTTAAAACTGCTAAACTGTTAAAAAACGCAAGTTGCATTAACGCATTAAAGAGATTAGTGGCGTTAAAATGAATTTGCGTTAACGCGTTATTAACTTTGACAGCCCTAAAATATAAATATACATGTCATTGATATTAAAGCAATGTGCATGAATTCTTACCATGCAAGCTTGCTCCATTGAAATTGTTTCATTTTTTAAGTTCCATTATTTTCAGAGTGTAGTATTCATCTTGCAACTTCAAGACTTTCAGTTGCATTTTTATTTTCTCCCTCTTCAGCTGGTCAAGGTCCATTGTATCCAGATTAGAGCAAGTAGAGATTGGACCCTCCACCACGTCGGAGGGCTGAGTGCTGTCTGAGGCTCGGGGAACCCTGTGGAAGGGAAAAAAACAATTTTTATGTCCTTGCATGTAAATGTGCATCTTTGTTTATCCAAATAATGTCCTCGTTAGACCTTACCTCGTCCTGAGCTTCATCACTTGTAAGTGCGCTGCATGACGGCCAGAGGTGGTGGCATCCGTGTTCTTATATTTAACGTCAACCGGCACATTCTGGGGTTTGGTGGGAGGGCCACCACCTGGACAGATAGACGAAATGAAACATTTAAATTTGAAATGTAGTTTTGGTCTTGCACAAACAATTGAAATGACTTCTCTTATGGTTTACTTATTCATCGCCTCTATGCTTTCTTCTTCAATACCTCTCTGAATGGGTGCTGCGTTTGAGGCATCATCTCTGTTATTTCCTGCTCCCTGTGTGACTATCAGCACAGGGGAGGTACTGAGGTTGGCAGGGTGATTGCTGGTTGATGCAAAGTCTTCAGTTTTATCCAGGATTTCAGGATTGATGTCTGGGGCCGAGGTAGGTGGTGCACATAGAGGTGAATCAGTTTTGATTTCTCTCCGTCCATCTTCTTTTCTTTCAGTACTTTGTGTGACCTCTCCATTTTCTTCCTCAACGCCTCCAACGATGGCTGGGTCTGACGTTTGTGTGGATTCATCTACTGCCAAACGGCTGCGCTCTCTCTCCTCTCCATTTTGTGCATCCTCATCCAGTGGCTTACACCAACTGTCTGCTCACAAATAAAAATAAGGTTACAGGAAAGAATCACTTGAATTACTGTGGAATTAGCTTTCCTGACTTTGGTCTGTCAACATATTAAAGTACATACTGACACACATCTCGAGATTATAATGGGATCAACAAGCAGTGCATGAGGGGACAGATGTGGTATGAGCATCACACCATAAATTAATTCAACTGATTTAATCACAAGAATTGCCACCTTAAATTGGTGGAAAGGTTGTGTGTCCCTGTGACCCTGGGAGCTGTGTTGTCAGGGGCAATAGCTTCTGGTAGGGTCTTCCAAAGCAAAGTGGTCCCAGGGGAATCAGCAAAAAAGGAGCTGCAGCACTTCACCCGGAAAAGGGAAACCGGGCCTTCTAGGGCCAGACCGATGTTCGAGCATAGGGCGGTTCATATGTGTACTTGGTACCAGAACGCCCTAGGCCAAAGGTCAATGATCGACTTTGTGGTCGTATCATCAGATCTGCGGCCATATGTCTTGGGCACTCGGGTGAAGACGCGAGAAGAGCTTTTAAATTATCACCACCTGGTGGTGAGGTGGATCAGATGGCGGGGGAGGCTGCAGACCTAGTAAACCCAAACCCAAGTCTGAGGCCGTGGTTCTCTGCTGGCAAATGGGAGATTGGTCCCTCTGGGTTGGGAGTGGGTCACAGGCCCCAAGCGAAGGAGTTTAAATATCTCTGGGTCTTGTTCACAAGTGAGGGTAAAATGGAGCCTGATACTTATTACATTAATACAAACCTTCTAGTAGATGCTCCGTTCCATTCGAATGACAATCTCTCGTGGCCTGAAATTAGAGCACATACAGAATCATCATTCAAAGTGATATCATCATCAGCAGAGCTCAGTATGAAGAGTATTACGGTTCAAATGTGCAGTTGACTCTTGGGAGTTAATAAAAAGCCTCCATAAGATCAGTAAATGACAGTATGTCTGACATTACTCCCGTCTTTTATAGAGATTGGAGTCTGGAGCTGTTGCATACAAGCTATCCACCCTCAAAAGTTCCTCTGATAACTCAGTCGCCCCGGCTTTCTCAGTTTTCCTCACAAAGGAAAGATATGAAATAGTCTGCCCCCCCCCCCCCCGTAAGTATGCTTTGAAATAGATCGAATTTCAATTTCGATGCTCCAAAATCTTAGTAACTGAGCATGTTATAGGCTACCATATAAAGAAGACAATAGCTAAATCTTAAATCATAATAGAGAAAAAAAAGTAACACCACATAAAACTAGTCCTGCTGAAAGCTAACTAGGTTAGCTTAGCAGTAGCTGCCATCCCTGCCTCTTAGTCTAGTGGAAATCAAGTGATTTCATGTGGTTAAGGTACCTTTAAATCACATATTGAAAATGTATTTGATTAAAGATTAAAGGGACTCTGTAAGAATCAGAAATTGCTTGTAAACAGCGACACCTGTGGCCGTTAAGTCAACGAAAGTCAGCGCCCTGTTGCTCGCGCTTTTGCTCGCTCTACATAGACTTGGACGTGCATTGATCAACAAAGTGAGGAGAAACACGTCAGCTAAAACCACAATATCACTCTATATTTCACCTGCTTGGCAGTAATGTTAGCTGACCTGACGAAGGTCTCTCCATGAATCAATGCTGATCCTAGTGTTAGCTTTTCCTGCTTCAGCCTCCCGACCGTGGTCAGAAGGAACAGGGGAGACACCGGAGTTTGGTCGGATAACGTATAACGATAACATTACTCGCTCCGGAGCCCCGTCACTTCACAAGACACGGGATACCTCTTGGTCTGGAGGAACTGCAGTATTTATTTCTGCACAAACGTCCACTGTACATTCACTAGATATTCTCAGAGCTAAACTAACTCTTCTGCAGTGTGTAGTGTGCGCGCATGCACGTGAGAGGTAGAGCGAGAGAGCGAGTGAGAACGAACGCGGTGTGTGAGTGAAGGCAAGCAGGCAGGCAGAGGAGCAGAGTACAGCAGAGACTCCGGCCCTGGAGACCAAAGCTACGGTCTCCCCTGTGTCTTCTGACCGCGGTCGGGGGGGCTGGAGCAGGATGAGTTAACACTGTTTTGCAAGACGGGCTTCACTAGATTTAACTTTGCGGTTTTGGTTCTTCCGTGTAGTTTGTGTTGGAGTCTGAGTCTGAACAGCGTGCGTGCATGGGACACCGACCCGCAATGATTTATACGTGTAAGAAGTTACGAACAGTACCTTTAATTTATTTAACTAAGTAATTGGTTCAAATGTACAAGATAGCCCCTCGATCACTACTGCGCAGACTCTGGCTCCAAATGACGTCAAAATCTCAAGATGGCATCTCTCGTATCCGGTATATTGTGGCTTCACTTTTGTATAGTGGAAGGAAGTGGGGGCGTGTCGTCCATTTATATATGTTATGGGTATGACTAAAGAAATGGAAAAGTTTACTAGAGCACCTAGTTCTTCATAGATCTAGCCTCGTAATTTTGCTCTCAAAGTGCACCAGATCGATGAATTTAACTTTAAATTGTTCAAGGAACAACTCCACAGTTTCTCTCCATCATACCTCTGGAAGCCTTGTGATGACAACTTTTACTTCCTTCTGCAATGATGCACTTTTCTTGGGTGTTGAAGTGATCAGCTTTGTCTCTCTTTCTGAAAGAAGAAGAGTGATATTTACACAGGTAAACACTTAGAAGCCTAACATGCTATAATTACTTTCAATAACAGATGATACAGATGATGATTCCTGTAGGAAACGTCACCTTCTAAGACACTGTTGTCTTCGTCGTTCTCAGCAACAGCAGCAATATCCTCATCTTCCATTTCCTCGTCTTGACTCGTGTCATCTGCTGAGTCGACAACCTCTCCTCCATTTTCAGCCGATCCCCTTTCTTCCTCATCCTCCTCTGTCTCCGGTACCAGTTCGACACTACCTGGAGACCAGTCGTCGTCTTTAACATCATCTTCCTCGGTTTCTTCTGCGGACTGTATTTCTGACTCTTTGACAGGGATATAATAAGATGTACACTTTATAATTGTGCTACTTGGTAGGTCTAAACATTGAATAAATATAAAATGAATAATATTAACTTGGCATGCACACTGTTTATGATTATTTTAATTAGATTTCTGGCTTAAAGCTGCAGTATGCGAGATTGGCGCAAATATGATTTAAAAAAGTTATTTTTAGAAAACGGCCGCTATATCGTGACAGTAGTACATGAAACAGGTAACCTGAAAAAAAACATGTTCCTCTGTGTCCTACTGTGTCCTCCGGTGCTCCTAACGGCATCTGAAGGATTTCACTTACCGGAGGAAAACAAGGTCCGCTGTCCAGCTGCCGTCTATGAGAGCCGTCTGTCAATCACTGGCGAACTCCGACCAAACGGTCAAACTAGGCAGCGCTGATCAAATATGAATCAATATTCGGTTACTGTAATGACTATTTCTCGCCTCAAATGTTTTCAGAATCATCTTGTAGTTACTGTTAATGCTGTAAAATGAGAAAGTTTGTGACGCCGCCGCCATTGTAAAATCTGTTGAAGGAAGCCAAGTTCTGGTCACATGACCGGAGCACAGCCAACAGGAACGCTCTCTCTCCCTGAAATGACCTGTGATTGATCAAAATCTGCCGTCACGGGCTAGATTTTTCTAAAGCCTGAAAACAGAGACATGATGAGGAGCAGAAGTCTAGTTTTCTCTCAGAACACTTGAATTACAATATGCTGAAAGGTTGTTATGGAATTTTTGCCAAATTATGCCAAAAAATTGTTGTCTACTGCCACTTTAAAGGGAGTGTATGTAAGTTTTTACACATATAACCGTTTGTTAATCGTTTTTTATTTCCAATGTGTGAACAGGTTAATCTAAAAATGACACCTTCTGCGACTTTCTGGGTTTCCTCTATCAGCCTGTTCACTGCTTTTACACAAAAACGGTCCGCCAGAGTCCGACATCAGAGCTGCGGCAATAGCAACGGTCTGTTATACATAGCAACGGTCTGCTATAGAGAAATTACAGACCGCCGTGATTGACCAATCAAAATTGAGTATTCAACACAGCCATGTCACAAATAGTGATATTGTGGTTTTAGCTGGCTAATGTTGCTAACGTTAATCGCGTTCAGACTTGTGTGTGTCGTCTCACTGTTTCGACCGATGCTCTCTCGTGTCTACGTAGTGCGAGCGCGACCAACTGACTGACTGTCGTTGACTTAACGGCCACAAGTGTCACTGTTGACAAGCTATTTCTGATTCTTACATAGAGCCCCTTTAAGTTACAGCAAAAGAAAGTGCAGACAAACCTTCGGACGAGCTCACTGATATGTGATTACGTGATAGGATTTTCTTTTGCTGGGAGAATAAAGAAAAAAATAATACAAGTCTCATCATCACTGACAAAAAGTTGCATGAATGTGTATCACATTGTATTCTGACGTTCAGTCACCTTTATAGTCTCACTTCCTGTCTTTTTAAATCCCTTGGTGGTTAAGGAACCTTGCTGTGATAATAGTGAGAAGTTAGTTTATTTAGTGTTTGTTCTAATTTTCTTGAATAAAGAAAAAGTAAATGAAGGACAAAAAAAGGTCTTACCTCAAACCAAAACAGCAGAGGCTTATTTTTATGGGAAATAGTTCGTTTCCATCTTTTACTGGAGCCTTTCCCCCCAAAGTCCTCGAACGCACGGGGAGCAAACCAGCGGCCCTCACTCTCGATACATGCCTCACCTATTGCGCCCCCATACAGAAACACAAATCAGAAACAAAAAGGGAAAAGGACAAAATAATGAAAGGAAATTAGTTTACTTCTTCTTATTAATTGTGAGGTAAATCAAACAAGTATTAGTTTCCGCTTACCACTTTCGAGCTTATCTACATGCAGCATGCCCTTTTTGTTTCCACAGGTTACAGACCAGAGTCCTGGATTTTGCATTAAGAGACATAATTAAACACAGAGACATAATAACACAGTTGACTTTCAGCATATTCATTAGCAGGACAAGAAAATATTGCAAATATCGCATCGCGTGGCTCTAAAGACTCACTGTTTTCTTGTGCTCTCTGGTTGTGGGTGTTCTCGGCAGATGTGCCTGGCTGCTCATCGTCTTCCTGATCTTCTTCCTCCTCTTCTTCTTCTTCCTCCTCCTCCTCGTCGTCGTCCTCATCATCTTCCATATATCTGACTCTCTTTCTATTCCTTGAGCTACTTCTCCTGTCCATATCTTCTTCTTCTTCATCGTCAAAATTTAATCTTACCCGGATTCTTTTCCATTCCATTCCGCCTTTTTTTTCTCCAAATTATAACAAAACAAACAAAAAAAATATGAATTCTTAGACTGCAGTTACATCTTTTAGTTAAGTTGTTTCATTCATAACTTTATCGTGCGTACCTATTTAAATACCTGTAAAAACTTTCTTTCAGTGTCTCCCAGAGAAATACAATCTCAAAAACAGAAGAATCATTTTTGTCCTGAAAAGTATGCTTTTCTCTGCCTGGGTGGCGCAGGGGAAATGTCTTTGGCCCACCACTGCACAGATCCAGGTCCAGCTGGTGACACTGGTGGTTTGGCCCTACAGAAAACAACTGGCAGGTGGGAAGCCTGTGAGGGATCCTGTCCTTGTGGTGTTTTCACTGTGCCCCTCTAGCTACGCTATGCCAAGACCAAGACTGGGAGTAGGAAACTGCAGTGGACCTCCTACAGTACGAAACGGCAGCAGAAAAGATGAAGAGATATGTATTTTTTGCATTTGAAGTGAAAATCCAAACTATTAGGGGTGTAAGAAAATATAGAAAAAAAGGAATATCGCGATATTATGTTTTGTGATACTGTATCGATTCTCAAAAATACTGCATTGATTTTTAATTAATAGTTTACATGCAAAGATGAACTCGGTCAATACTTTATTTCATTGGCAAAGAGATGTGTCCTTTCAAATTAGTGCTATAATGTTGGATGTTACAGGGACTGTGATTCGTGCAAATGCAGATCCCACTGTTCTGATAGCAGAAAAAAGTAAACTTTTTTTACTCAGATTTTATGCATATGGTGGTGTGTTCTTCATACTGGCAGTTTTCCTAAAATCAGATTTAAAAAAAATCGCAATATATTCAATCTTAACCCCTGTATCGTGATACGTATCGTATCGCCAGATTCTTGCCAACACAGCCCTACGAACTATTATTAGAGACACCACCCAACTCACTCCCCAATCTCTCTTGGTCCATCTGTGTCACACACACACACACACACACACACACACACACACACACACACACACACACAAACACACACACACACACACACACACACACACACACACACACACACACACCCTCACCCTCACCCTCACCACACCAATGTAAATTCATGAAACACTGTGCTTATCTCTGTGCAATAGCCTTCTCATATTGTACGCTATGTATACTGTTGGACTTCAGCCTACGGTATATTGATATGCCAATGACTTCTTTCTGTGTATTTTAGGCCAGTGGTTCTCAACCAGGGGTCCTTGAGGGAGTTTCAGCGGGTCCCTAGAAAAATAGGGAGTAGTTTATTTTCACTATTAATTCACTACAGAAATGTGAGTAAGAGTCATGAGGGTGACTATTCTGATCGTAGGTTTCACTGGTCTTAATCATATCTAACAACCAAAACCTTTTCAGATGGAGGTTCCTGAAGCGATATCCTATCAAATGGGGGTCCGTGACCTAACGTGTATCAATTTAGGGGTCCTTGACACGAAAAAGGTTGAGAACCACTGTTGCATGTATTTTGGTCCACATTATATGTGACATCTTTTATCAACTGTATATTTATTAGGGCTGTCAAAGTTAACGCGATAATAACGCGTTAACGCAAATTCCTTTTAACGCTACTAATTTCTTTAACACATTAACGCAGCGTGCAATTTTTAGGTTGTAGCGGGCTCAGATTTAAAACTAGAGTGAAGATACTGGCATCATATGAAACTAGAAAACCTGAGGAATCCATTGGTACCAACCATGTCATACTAGCTTGTCGGGAAGGAGGTTAAATAACTTTCCAAACTAAATTTTGGTGAGAAATAACTGTCATGGCCATTTTCAAAGGGGTCCCTTGACCTCTGACCTCAAGATATGTGAATGAAAATGGGTTCTATGGGTACCCACGAGTCTCCCCTTTACAGACATGCCCACTTTATGATAATCACATGCAGTCAAAGTCAAGTCAGCACACTGACACACTGACAGCTGTTGAGTTTGCCTTGTAATGATTGAGCATATTTTTTATGCTAAATGCAATACCTGTGAGGGTTTCTGGACAATATCTGTCATTGTTTTGTGTTGTTAATTGATTTACAATAATAAATCTATACATACATTTGCATAAAGCAAAGATATTTGCCCACTCTCATGTTGATAAGAGTATTAAATGCTTGACAAATCTCCCTTCAAGGTACATTTTTTAACAGATAAAAATGTGTGATTAATTTGCGATTAAATATTTTAATCGATTGACAGCCTTAATATTTATATATGTTATCTTATAATCTGTAAGTATACAAGCTACAGTGTATCTGTATTTATTTAGATAAGATTGCTGTGGTTCATATACAGAAGACAACAAACTTCCCACAAGCTTTGGTCACACCCTTTCTTTGATAAAAAAAAAAAAAAGGCGTGTGACTAAATACATAATTGCACCTACCAGTTTTAGGACAAGTTCCACCGCTAAAACACAGCGATCTCTGCAGGAAACCTTGCAACTTTACATCCAGCAGAGACTACGGGTCAATTGTTGACTAACCTGAATCTGTTTACATCTTGTAGGATGTGACTATTTCCGTTTATTTTCGCTTTTCTGGCGCGAGCCCCGCAAGCTGCTTGCCTTCTCGGCGTGCGTAAAACCACATCGCCTCCTAAAGCAAGTTAAATCACTCTGTTTCAAAAAATACAAAAAAAAAAAAAAATACAAAAAAACCGCGAGAGAAGGAGGAAACGGGCAGTCTCGCGAGGGAGGGACCAGCTGGCTTTAAGGAGGTTTTCCAGTCAGACTTATAAAGTAGAAGTTCACTCATCTCTAAAAGCTCTCCTGAAACCTAAATCTTATAAAGTGGGCTACAACAAGTATAAAACTAGTAAACTGTCATTATACTTATTAGAGTATAGTTGCAGTACAAAATAAGGTGTAAACTAGTTGTGTACTCAATGTTTATTATTCTTACACTTAATGTAAACTTAAAAGTATACTTTAATAAACTAAAAAGTGGGCCAATTTAGTCCCAAGAAGTATTAGTACTACACTTACAAGCATACTACTGGTAAATTGATATTAGTATACTTACTACATAAAGTATACTTGTGACATATATAGTTGAACTTAACTTATGTATACTTCACAAAATAAACTTGAAGTACACTACTTTTTCGTAAGGGACGGCATAAAATGCACATAGTTTTAGGTGAAAGAAAATAATCCCACATGCCATTTCTGATTGGGAAAATAGAATATTCCAGCCTATGTGTCTTGTGCAATGCACCAAAGCACCGTTTTAACAATGATTTAATGCAACAACACACTCATCATTCTGGCTATGACTGGTGCACGGCACTTATTGTATTTGAATTCACTGGTCTGGGCTACAGCAAACATAGTTCAGCAAACACACACTGCATTATGCAATATCTGTTTATTATGTCCCCTTATGTCCATGTACAAGTGTTTCACAAAACTGCAGTACAGGAAACCAGAAAAACTTCACATTTGTTCAAAAATCACCAGATTAACCATTGATGAAATCACAAAACAGCGTCTTACCTCTGCTGTCCCTCAACAGAAGAAATGAAACTGAAACTTAAGAGTTGCAAAGACACCCATAAAATTACTGAAGGCAACACCCAGCAGTGATATTCTGTTAAAGCCACCACCAGAGGGCATCACATCACATTTACAGTCATATGGCACACTACAATATAATCATAAAATAAACAGAAATCATTCAATTTTTAATTTCTATACTTATTGATGATAAAACAGTGAATACCACTTCAAACATAATGTATCTTATTAGCAATGTTTACAGTTGTGTTACTTGAGAGTGGATTAAAAGTGTTAATCACAAGAGTGAGAAAGCTCTAAAAGCAAAAACATTTTTTTTTTTCTTTTCTGTTTTCTAATTATAAAAGGATGCATTTAAAGGTCCAGTGTGTAGGATTCAGGGGCGCCTCTCAGCAAAAATTAAATATATAATTAATATACATGTTTTCTTTAGTGTATAATCACCTGAAATTAAGAATCGTGTTTTCGTTACCTTAGAATGAGTCGTTTATATCTATAGGGAGCGGGTCCTCTTCACGGAGTCGGCCATGTTTCCACAGTAGCTCAGAACGGACAAATCAAACACTGGCTCTAGCGAGAGCCTTTTGTGTTTTTACGTTACCTGAAGGTCACCGTAGTTCTCTGACATGCTTGGAAATTGGACAGGTGAGCGGAGGGGGTACTCAGTTGGTTGCAATCTGCAACCTCACCACTAGATGCCACTAAATCCTACACACTGCTCCTTTAAAAAAAACATTGAAATACAATCCATTACATAAATAGAGTGCTACAGGGATGACGTATTTTTGTAGGCCAACCAGGAAGTTAGCATCGCCCTGGTTCCCTCGACAAAAAGCCAATGGGGTTTTTCCATTGGCTTTTGGATTATTGCAGAAAATAAACTCTGTGGCAAACAAACGTTTATGATACTTACACTTTTGTTCAGCAAGATAATCTCCACAGATGAACACCACTTTTATGATTTTTGAAGCGTGAATGCAATCACCAGAAGTAAAAAGCTAACGTTAGGCTATAAACGAACTACACCACGGTAGCACGAACGTGAGTATACACAACGAGACTGAAAAGGCGGACGAGACGGCGTGATGACGTTCAGTAGTCTCATTTAGCCGCTTGTTAGCAACCGCCTTTTTTAAGGCACGTAAAAGCTTCAAAACACAATAGTGGCGTATTTATTAGTGTATTTTATGTCGTAGAACAAAACGTTAAAATCTCTTCAGCTTGTGTTAACCACAGACCTTATTTCAGGCATCTAACCAAAAACCCATTGACTTCCAGACGAGGGAACCGGAAGTGCTAAAATGCTAACTCATTTCAGGGTTTTAGGACTCATTCCTGTAGCACTCTATTGAACATCCATTAAAGACTCAAGTAAAAGATGACTTATTACTAACAATGCTTCACTACAGTTGGTGCCTTCAAATGGGGTCGTGTTTACCGTGGTCACGAGAGGAGTCCATATGAACACCCCCCCCCCCCTTGTGGTATTCACGACCTCATGAGTGGAACATTTCTGAAAAGTCTGAGTTAAGTTGAGTTGTGACGTGTTTGTTGACGTTGTCAGAAATGGCGGGGGCCATGTAAGTTCATTTTTCAGTACATAAGTGAATGTATTGTAATTTTAGTCATATACTGTTTTTCTTTTTGTAATTTTATTTTATTTTCTGAGGAAAATGTTGATATTCCCAACGGCCTCATCTTTTTCCTCTGTCGTTATGCCTTTGCATTTCCTGCATTATGTTACCTCGCTTGCTAGCTTGCTAAATTGTTAGCATCTGTGGCTTCTAGACGCCGACAGTAACGTTCATATTGCCGTTGCTTAGCGGCTTGTGTTCTTACGACTTAACCACTTGAACGCCAAGCATATCGTGTACACGACTTCCCATGTTGTAAACACGAGCTCACGAGTTTCATTTGAAGGCACCACCTATTGGATTTTCTTAGAAAGCCACGGTATTTTTCCTGAAATAAACGGATGTAGAATGGACTCCTTGAAGAAAATCAAAATGAAAATCACAATTACCGCCGGAAGCCACACACTTGGTACCTGAAGAGCCAAACCTACCAGTACTATTCCTCCGAGGAAGAGGATGAATTTCAAAATGTGGGACGTCCTGCGGATGTAGCTCTCTGCAGCCACTCTTGCCTTGTCCTCCTCCTTCCTCCACAGCTCCCTCTTCTTCTTCTCCAGGTCTTGGCCCTGGAAATGCTCCTGCAGCTGCGTCTCCCTGCCGCTGATCTCAGCATTTCTCTCCGCCAGGATGCTCTCCTGTTTTTCCCTGATCTTTCTCTCCTGTTTGGGATACAGGGCCGTTTGGTAGTGACGCCCTCCGTTCAGGGCCACCAGGGTCTGGATCTTTGCCAAGAAGCTCGTCACCTGGTGCTGGTCCTGCGGGGTCTTGTTGTCGAAGACGTGGAAGCCGCCGCTGCACTTGCGTATGAAGTTGCGGAGGTTGTCCGCGCTCTCCGAGATGACGTCGTTTATCGTTTTCCCGTCCAAGCGATCGCCGTGGGTGAACAGCACGATGGTGTAGTCCCACACTCTCGGGCCGAACATCACCTCGATCAGCGTGTTGGTATCTTGGTCTTCCTGAGTCATCCTTCCTACGGGGACGACTAACACGAAGACGTGAGGTCCTGGTTCCTGCAGTTTGACGCACTTCAGAATGTCTCGCACAATCAGCTCCTTGTTGCGGTCGGTCTCAAAAAGGCCGGGCGTGTCGATCACAGAGACCGGCACTTCTTTACCTTTGCCGGTCGCAGCGACGGGCACGTCCTTAATCGTCCCGCTTTCCTTTTCGCAGTATTTGGTGACTCTCTTCAGCTTCATGTCGGATATAAACACCTGTCGCCCGAGGATGGTGTTCCCACTCGAGCTCTTGCCCACCCCGCTCTTCCCGAGAAGCATGATCCTCAAGGGCTCTGTGAATACAACAAATACAACAAATTTTACTACACAATTAACACAATTAAATGCTGTTCTTACCTTGGTCACTATTGTTCTCAATGAGTTTTGAAGTGAGGGGCCAGCTTTCGATGCATTGCGCAGCGAGAACTCAACGGCCCCGGGCAGCAGCGAGGTAAAGCTCACGGTCGGGCCTTTCCAAGCAAAGCTCGGTCGCGGCGCAACGGACGACGCTCCCGACGAGGGCCAGCCCACCAGTTGAGAAGTGTAAAAATATTTTCGGTTCATTATGAAACTGTAGCGGGCTGGATGTCAGATCCCTTTCATTTGAATAAGGCTACACAATGGTTGATTATGATTGGATGAAGATCCACTGCACACTCGCGAAATGTGAATAAACATATAATTCAGTGCTTTTTTATTGGGCATCAACTTTGCGTTTCCGCACGTATTGTCGAAAAAAAAAAAGTAGACTTGAAGCGTGAATAAACGCTTCAGTTCAGGTTGCGGTTACGTGAGACACAGCTGAGACGGAGCCGTGCAGACAGCTGCTGACCAGATTAAAACGAGAGTGTATCTGTAGAGTAAAAACACCTCTGACACCCTCCAGTCTTGACACACACGGGGTGGATGGGAATGATTGGACATTTGCGGGGATATACAGCGATTCGCGACCCTTAAAATGTAAGGTTTCTACCAGTTAAAGGGGAGGTTTTTTTGCCACTGTCGCATAAGAATGCATGCTCAAGGGGGATCTCTTGTTGGGTCTCTGGATTATAGAGTACAGTCTAGACCTGCTCTATATGAAAAGCGTCTTGAGATAACTTTTGTTATGATTTGACGCTATATAAAAATAAATTGAATTGAAAATTGAATTGAATTGAAAGTGGGACAGGGCCATAACAGCTTCTGTGGTAGTTCCCACTACAGTAGGTATCTGTCATTTGGTGATAAGGGTCAATATTGACCCACTTACAGAGGAGTGTAGGTTCCAATGTCCCACATGTATATCTAAGGGTTAAAATGCAATAAATGCACACTCCATGTGACTGGAAAAGAAGGGATAAAACATAGTGACATGTGTTCATTTTCAATTATGTTTTTAACATTTGTCATATAGACTTAACATTATTTGCTGAGCTATATTATACACAAAGAAAAGCAGAAGAGTAAATAATGCCCACAGAGAGCAAATTAAATGCCAGTAGGCCTACTTTTTTGCTACAAAGTGTAACTAGGACTGAGTCAAAAAATAGGGCGTGACAGAACATGTCTTATACTTAGTTTGCCTTCAGAGTTGCTTTATAGGTTAAAGCTTCAGCCTTGGAAAGACAAATAAAACCCTCAGCTAACAATTCAGCTAACCACCCCTCAGTCACCCACCCCTGTTGGCTGAAAAGGGAGACATGTGACTGTGATGAGTAACAAAGTGCTGAGCTGTCTCATAAAACAAAAGTATAAATTCTTTTAGATGAAGTTCAGTTCACTTTAAATCATTTGTCTACAGTGTAAATGGACAGCCAGAAACAGAGAGACTTTAAAAGATCTGAAGATCTGAAGAATAAAGAGTTGATTTTCATACTCACTTTCCTCCTGATCCTCCTGCTCAGCACCGGTCATGACGTCAGGGCTGTTCTCACCCAAGTTGCCAACTACCATGTCTGAATAATGTCAGTGTTTACAGCACTTTCTGGGTGAAGACACAGTTTCTGAGAAGTCTGACTGTTCTTGGTAAAGTAACTTTGTTCAGACTGGTCCTCTCTCCAGCTTCCTTCTCGCTGCTGCCGAGCAAAATGAAAGTGAAAGTATGCAGAGGCAATGTGAGGGGCAGGGTACTGGCTCAAAAGTTCAAGTTTAACACGGTTAATACACGTTCAAAGGTCTGTAAAATGTTCACATAGAAAAGGATTGCCGGCATAAAAGAACATAATGTGCAGAAAAACTTTATCTTTGAAACATCATTTAAAGTAGAAATACAGGGCATTCATGGTAAAGATGAAACCATTCTTTTGAATTAAACCAAGTGAAAGTCACATGCTGTAGCCTTCATGTATGTATAAATTTAACTATGGAACAGACTTCAATTTGTTTGTGAACTCTAAGGGTCACGTTGCCGATGGAAACAACAGGGAAACCATTTTAATGTGATGGCACTACTTCCAAAAAACTATTGGTAGATGAAACGCGCCATCTAGTGGGCAGAACATGTCACTGATATTGAAGATGTTCTGATAGAGGCACATGAAAAGGGAGATCCACAGCAGGTTCAACGAGTAGACAGGACCGCAGCTTCTGCCTTAAAGGATAGATTCACATTCTTTCACGTCTATCTTAAAGAGGACCTATTATGCTTATTTTCAGGTGCATACTTGTATTTTGGGTTTCAACTAGAACATGTTTACCTGCTTAAATGTTCAAAAAATGCTTTATTTTTCTCATACTGGCTGTGCTGCAGCACCTGTTTCCACCCTCTGTCTGAAACGCTCTGTTTGAGCTCCTGCCAAACAACTCAGTCTGCTCTGATTGGTCAGCTGGCCCACTCTGTTGTGATTGGTCAACCCGACCATCTCTTCGGACTCCCCTCCAGCTCCTCTCTAACTAGCTTTGTTTGAGGGCGTACCAAACTAGCTGCTAGGCAGGCAAATGTGTTACTCGGTGACATCACCACGTTACGGGAAAAAAGGCGGGACTTCAATCAGGGCGTTTCAGGCAGTTCAGGAGCAGTGTTTCTGTGGGGGAGAGTAACTCCCTTTGGCGTGGACTTTGGGCTTTGTAACTTTGCAGACCTTTTACATGCACTAAAAATTATATAACACACTAAAGGAAAGGGAAAAAGCACAAAAGCATAATAGGTCCTCTTTAAACCAATACCCACATGGATATTATGTTCATTGGCTGTCCATACTGGCCATACTTTCTGATGTGGGGGACGTTTTGTGCAAACATGAATTATAGAGTTCAGCTGAAGCTAATATGAGAAGGACATTTTGTACTAAAGACTGTAACTTCGTAAGATACCCGCTTGATTTTTCAAAAACTGTCCCCAATCACTTACATTGGAATTAAATTAGGAAGGGACCTCTTGTTGAACAGTATGGAGAGGAGGGAAAATTACATAGACTAAAAACTGTTTCAATGTTTCATAAGGGCGCGTCAGTATTGACTGTACAGATAAGACTTGAAAAAATGTGAACCTATTCTTATTATCGCTCAGACAAAATCTTATCAACTGAAAGTTCATGTTTTTATTGGCTGTTAGTGCAGCAAACTGTAATGCATTAAAATGTAAAGCATGTTACAATAGCACCCCATTTACGCTTAATGTAGAAAAGTGAGCAGCTTATGTGATTTATAAAATGTTATTAAACGGCTTTGTTGAATACTCGATTCTGATTGGTCAATCACGGCGTTCTACGGTCTGTTATTTCTTTATAGCAGACCGTTGCTATGTATAACAGACCGTTGCTATGGGCGCAGTTCTGATGTTGGCTCTGGCGGATCGTTTTTGTGTCAAATTATTGATTTCTTAAGTAAGTAGCCGTGTAATAAGCGGGATAATGTACAGCGAGCCGGTCATTATCCCTTACTTATTCACACTAAGGAGAGTAAAACCCTTTTCAGTAGCATTGTGGAACTCGGGCGCGGTCGCTACACGACAGGAGCATTAAGAAGTTTCCAGGCTTTCCCCCTCTCCATCACTTCCGATCAGCCAGTCTCTGCAGGAGGGCGATGACGGTGTCCTGTTTGGAGGAGAGCAGCTCCAGGGCCGTGGCTACCCTCCCGAGGGACTCCGCCATCCGCACCTCCCTCCTCTCGCGCCTCTTCTCTCGGGCTTCCACCCTGCGGCGAGCCACCCGGTCCAGGTAGGCCTGCTCCTCCTGTCGCTTCAGAATCTCCTGAAACAAAGCGGCGCTGGTTCGCTCCTCGTTCCCTTTCTGATGCTGTCCTTCGGTCGTTGCCGATAATGAGGTGGGGATGGACGACGCGAGAGAGGGGGATGCGGGGGGGAAAGAGGAGGAGAGGCCGAGGAGGTTCTGGTTGTCCCTGAGGCGAAAGGGTAGGACGCCCGATGAGAACGACGGAGCTTTGCGGCCTACGTAGCGCGATGCGCTGAGGTCTGTGTTGCTGGTCGAGCCGAGGGAAGGGGAAGCCGTCTCTGTGAAACAAGGTGAAGAGATAAAAGATGGAGACGGCACAATGGTGGCCGGATGGATACTGGTTGCAACAATGTCACTGTTGAGGACGATCAGGGGCTTGAGCTCTGGAGCGTTTGTCGGGCTAACGGTGGCTGTAGTCACTGAGGTGACGGCAGCAGCGCTACTGATGATTTGACCGCCGGCGGCTCCCTGACCCGCCGAGTCCACGCCACTCGTCGAAGCAAAGTCCCCATTAGGGCGTATGATGGTGGCGGACGGGGGAACCTGTGGTTTTGCAGCGATCTTTGCCAAAGGACCGGGCAGCGTGGAAACAGCGTTGCCGCCTTTGTTTCTTTTGTTGTTGACGATCTGAGTCCCAACGGTGTCGCAGAGCGTGGCGTCCATCAGCTAGAGTGAGAGAAGACAGACAAAGAGATGGAGAGAAAAAATCATGGATGTATTATAAGAAATGGATGCCGGACCCCAAGATGGCGCCTGGAGCATACGGCAAAAAAGTTTTCTAGTTTCAGGGTTTAGTATGCGGCCCATATGGGCAGTAGAGTTTGCGCTCGGCCCGCAGACTTTACATCGTGATGACGTCACAGATTTTCAAATTGCTTTTCTCGGCTTTAGGAAAGTTTTACAAATATAAATCCTCCATGGATCAAAAATTCATAATAGGAAGAGCTATAACCAAGGTGTCCTGTCAACAGTTTTACAGACGTCTCTTTTGCAATGGTGGTCTACAGGGCCAGCTCTAGCCCTTTTGGTGTCCTAGGTGAAATTTGGATTTGGAGCCCCCCTGCCGCCGCCTATGCCGCTCTACGGTTAGGGTTCAACCCCCCAGAACCCTAACCCTAGCCCCGTAAACCGCAACACACATCAGACATCATAATTGTTTTAAGACAAAAATTAAGATTTCTCTTTTCATAAATAACTATATTCCTTATAATATAAATAAACAATTGGTCCCTGATATTGTTGTCTTAAAAGTGTTTAGTCAGTTTCACTACAATCTACACTTTTATTAACAAATAAAGGCAGCCGGGCAGATGAAAAAGGGTGAGAAAGAGTGTTACAGGGGTGAAAAGTGTATTCCTTTTTTTTTTTATTTATTTGTTTGTTCATGTGTTACCTCAATGCAGAAAATGAGAAAGGTGTGCCCACCGGCACTAGGGCGCTAGGTCGCCTATATGGCCTATGCCTTAAGGCGGCCCTGGTGGTCTATGGGGAAAATGCTTTTTGGGCCCGCAGCGTTTTTTTTGCTGCAATACCACAAGTGGCCACTGGGGAAAGATTAGAAGCAAGGCTGAGCAGTGGCACCGTATCCAGGTCTAAGTACACATCTATAAAGGAAATAAACAACCCAAGTTAATTTTGGCACCAAGATCAGGTGATCATCAGTTGATCTCTCAGCACTAGGAACACACCCTCGGCTCTCTGCTACTTTTAGCAATGTAACACTATTGCTCTGACTACAGCAGTGTACAAAGCTTGACAGGCCTGCTGTGCCTGATTTTGGTTGCCGAGGTATGATTGCACAATCACTGTTGTTGGAGGGCAGGGTTTAGCAAACGGCCAATTACGTTTGTCTATGCCTGCCGAAGCTTAGAGACATATTCACATGTTTCTAGAGCTGTAAACACAGTCTGCGTATATCACGTATACAGGAAGACCATGTGAGAACATCCACGGGACTTTGACAAAGGGAATGGAGACCTGAAAGAAGTAGAAAGTCTGCCAGAGAGAGGTTTATTCTGATTAATTATAAATTTACTTATAAAAAACATCTGCTTGTACAGCAATCAGTATAGGATGGTATAAACATGGTTTGGAGTTGGAACTTCTGGGTCAGAATTCAGATCTGATCCAGTTCCATTTCCTGAGGCAGCTGCAAGTCCAAATTAGCCCCCAAATCATTTAGAAACTAAAAGAAATTTTCATATTTGATCCAACTCTGGGGTGAATTTTTCGGAAATAGAGAGTTAGAAGGAAACTACTTACATCGAAGAACTCCCAGGACGTTTTAGCGTGCCCCGTCTCCCGGCTGCGGTCTTTAACCCTCTTGTACGTGACAATGAGGTTGTTCCACTTGCGGCGGATCTTTTCAACAGGCAGCACGTGGCCCTTGGAGGCCATCTCGTCCTGGACGCTCTGGAAGAGCTGCGAGCGCTCCCGGGTCTCGTACAGGCCCCAGCGGCGGCCGACGGCCTCGATCAGGCACAACACGGCTTTGGAGGAGAAGTCGGAGCCGGAGGGGAGCGTCTTCTCTGAGGGTGCAGGCGGCATCGCTGAAGCTAGGGGAGAGGAGAGGACACAGGTGACGGCGGTGACCTGTGGGGTCGCTTAATATGTAAAAGTGTATGGAGGAGATGTACTGAAATATATTCAAAGGCCCTGAAAATTAATTTTCTCAACCAGCTTCTTTCTATAAGACATATTAACACATTATTTTCTGCCAAAGTTAGAACAGTTTTCATTGTTTCACATGAGAGATTTTCTGTTTTCTCTGTGCTCTTCTCGCTGGTTTGAAGTAGGCGGGGCTTAGTTGGATAAGGTGATGTCACTTACTCCTGTACTCCAATCAGGATGGATCGACAACATTTGAGTCAGAATCTGCGGACAGTTGTTGGGAGTTGTTTTTGAGCATTAAAGGGTAACTTTTTTTTCCAGGCTTTTCAACCTGGACCCTATTTTCTCATGTTTTTGTGTCTAAGTGACTAATGGGGACAACAATTTTTGAAATTTTTCCAGTATTGAGGGAGAGTGCTGTAGACAGCAGCCGCAAAAGGAGCTGCTGGGGCAAGTGAGCAGCATCAATGTAACGTTACGTCCACTAAAAGTGTTTGTTTTTGCCACTGACAGGCTCAGATTGTTATTATAAGTGTCTGACAACATTATGGAAAGAACCCTACAGAGAAATAAAACATTTTCTTACCTTTCACTTGATCCGGTCTGTTTGTTATTGTGTCCAAGTCCGGCTCAAGGAGAAGTCAAGTTGTGAAACCTGAATATCGGTATACTCTGGCTCAAATAAATACGGGCAGCCATCGAATTCAAAGACCTCATCCACATTGTTGCAATCATCTAAATATTCAGCCATGACATTGAAAATCTTTTAGATAACACTAAGCTACGCTTTCTTTACTCAACACAACAAACTGCCCGGCTGGCGCTAATGTTTCCACCATGGATGTATTCAACTATTCCACCGTTGTCTTCCGGCAACACGTCACCTCACTTCAGAATGAGATTTCTCCTTGAGCGAGACTCTTTCCATAATGTCAGACACTTATTATAACAATCACAGCCTGTCAGGGCAAAAACAAGCACTTTTAGTGGACGTAAATGACGGTGCCAGCTTGCCCCAATAGCAACACGTCTACATCTACGGAGCTCTCCCTCAACACTGGAACACTTTCAGAAATTGTTGTCCCTATTAGTCGCTTAGACACAAAAACATGGGACAATAGGGTCCCGGTTGACATAATACCAAAGTGACCCTTTAAAATATGAATAAATAATACCTAAAGATGATTTTTAAGTTTGCTGTTGTTGATTTAGTCCTGAATATTTAATGTTGTGGAGAAATATCTAAGATTTGAACCCTAGTTTTGAGGGGCTTTAACATGCATAATTTGTATAAACTAAATTTTATTTGGAGCTCCAATACATGACATTTTTGGGATCTGAAAACCATCCTTTAAAGGGACAGTGTGTATAATTTGGCAACATCTAGTGGTGTGGTTTCAGATTGCAACCCACTGAGTACCCCTCCGCTCACTCCTCCCCTTCCAAGACTGCGGTAACGTGAGCCGCCGAGTGCAAAACCATAGTAACGCCGTTCGCCTCGCTCAGAGGCCATCCTTACCATAATAACACTACTTTAGGAGCAACAGACGGCAGCTGGCGGTACCACAGTTTTGCACTCTGCGGCTCACGTTACCTCAGTTTCACAAGCGTGTCGGAGAACTACGGTGGCCTTCAGGTAACATAAAAACGTAAAAGGCTCTCACTAGTCCGTTCTGGGCTACTGTAGAAACATGGCGAAGCAACATGGCAGACTCCGTGAAGAGGACCCGCTCCTTAAGTAGATATGAAGGGCTCATTCTAAGCTAACGGAAACACAATTATTAGCTTCAGTTGATTATAAACTAATGAAAACATAGTTATACATTTTATATTCCATTTCTGCCAATAGATCCCCCGAAATGTTACACACTGGCCCTTTAAGAGTTTAAGATCTAATTAAGTTAAATAAATGAAGTTTTCACTGCCACAGAATTGTATTTGTTAAAGTTTTAGCCAAACGCAATATTGTGTAATTTACTGTAAAAGGTTTTCGAAAAGTTAAAAACCTTTTAGTTAACTAATAGGATTGTTAACACAACAAAGGTGATGTGTGAGCGTTCATCATTTCTTACACAGAAGGCTCTTGTGCAAGTGTGTGTGCATATACTCTATATGGTGTGTTTTATTATATGCTGATAACACAGACAACAATCACAATAGTAAAAGTCTCATTGATCCTCTCACCTGGAGCTATCTTCAGGTAGGTTTTCCCATCCCCTGATGTGGTGAAGAAGCGGTCTGTGCTCACTGGATCTAATGGTGCGACACATAAAAGCCACATTTATATCATCATGATGAAAGATTTAAAAAAATATATATTACATGTTAATCTGAATTTTAGATGGAAATGAACAGCTAAAAATATTAAATTCTTTATTTTATGTTCTTTAAATCAGCCAATGTGTGCACTCACACAGCAGTACAGGAGTAGTTGTGGTGTCAGCCAGCTCCTCTGCAGTCTGATCCACTCCTCCTCCTCCTCCTCCTCCTCCTCTGCATGCGATATCTCCGCAGGGCGCAGGCGACTCTCGGCTGCCCAGAACCAGCGCAGATGGATTCTCATCGACCGCTTCTGCTTTCACATGCATAGTCGCGACGTCGCTGCAGCCTCCGTGCAGATTTCCCTCCATGGCTGACACACACACACCCACACACCCACACACACACACACACACACACACACACACAAACACAAAGCAGGAGACAGACAGCCCGTTTGTCTGCGCAGGCGTTGAATTGGGAGAAAGTTTGGAGCTCGCGGATCTCAGTCGGTGATGAGTTCAGGTTCAGCCTCGGTATGTGCCGCTAACGTCACGACTCCCGCACGTCGGCTTAGTTATTGTGTCCGCGATGGACAAACGCCACCCGCCTGTATGTTTCTCATGAGGGGACAGAGAAATGGCTGCGCTGTCCAGCTCAGCCGACGGATGCGCAGCGCGGCTGCGCAGCTCTCGGCACAGATTTGCTGCCGGCAACTGTGACAGTGACGTCAGCTGACCGCACATACAGTACATGGAAACAATAAAGTACAAACAGATGCATAGACAATAAAAAAAACAATAACAAAAAAGAAGGCAAAACAAAAATAATTACATTTACATTTCATAATGCCAGAGTTTGTGTTATATGCGTTATATTATATTAATCTAATATTAGGTGAGATTGTTTGGATTTATAAATAAAGTGCAGGAAAGTTAGTTTGGTTCCTGACGAGTTTTTTTCTCATGAATATGGAATTTTCCAAAAATAATGAATAGTTGTATGATATACAGCATGTTATTTTTCAATCTTAACTTGACTAAAATAAAGCATTAAACATATTTATTTCAACATTCATCTTGAGATAAGTTAAGAAAATTGGCTACAACAATCCACACACATACAGTATATGTATATTTATAGTCATATATATGTATGTGTGTGTATATATATATACACACACACACATAGGTATATTTATATTCATATGTATATACACACACACACACACATATATATACACATAGATATGTATATTTATATTCATATATATACATATATACATACACACATAGTGTATATACATACATACAGTATATACTGTATATAGTAAGTGAAAAAACAAAAACATGTAAACAATAAAGCTTCAAAACAAGATTACTGTCAGGATTTATCTTTCATAATGTAATTACTCTTATAAAAGACGACCCACTCTGTAAATTTAATAGGAAATATATTCACATCGTTTTGTCTTTCTAATCATAATTAAAAGTTTAGGTTTCATATTCCTGCTGCGTGAAAGACCCATCAGTCAATGTGGTAGTGTCAGTCTTTTTGTTTCCCTTCTGGAATATAGATTTAACCTTTAATAAGAGGCGAGTTTATCAAAACGAGCTATCATCATCAAAGTTGTACACAAACAAATATTTTATTTTAAAAACAGACGTCCATAAGGAATAGATCAGAGAGATCGAGACAGAAAGAAAGAGTGAGTTGTACTTTAAATACTGTATGGTGACATGGAAATCCTGTTGGATATATTGCATGATGCAAACTGCTTTAGACAAATAAAAAGTCAAATACCGACTTTTGCAATACATACATTCATAATACATACATTTTGAAACCCTCATCATGTGGTGATAGAACAGAAATTAACATATGGCAATAAAAAAGACTTTCGACGATAAAAAATATTATTAAAACTCATATAAAATACTTCCATTTTAGAAATTCTTATATTGAAGAAAAACTATTATCTAAAATTAAACATATTTCTGATTGTCACACCACTAAAGAAAAACGTTGCTAGTAGTTTGTTATAACGCACCTTCTGTGAGTTAACCAGATAAATAATGGGAAGAATCTGTTTTTTGAATGCATTGTAGTAGAATTCTATAATATTGAAATGTGTTGTCATAATTCAAGTAAAAGTCTCTTACCTTCTCTTGATTAGCAATTAGTTCTTTTGGGATATTTTAACAAGATACGAGGGAAATGTCAGAAGGGCTATTTACGTATTTTTAACCTTTTGCCAGTACCTACTGAGTGTGAAAACTGAACACTGTTTATCTATTCACTGATGTTGAACACAATATTCAATTCTCCGTCAAATAACTCCTTCAGTCTGTTGCCCGCCGCGAGGAATTCAGCATTGTCCTGCAAAAGAACAAAACAGATCATTTCACTAAAATATGTCCTAAAAAGTGAATTTTAACTTCTGATATTAAACCGTTGATGAAAACCTTTAGTACCACATGTGAAAATGGTGAAAACTAACGCTGCATGTCAAATAGAGGTTAGTTTTCTTACTCGGTTGAATGAAGCGCAGTTGGTGAAAATGAGCTGGACGTCGGACACAAACTCTCCAACGGTCTGGTAGAGTTGCTTCTGGAGTTTGTCTGCTATGTTACCCAGCCACATCGGAGTCATGATCACCGTAGAGTAGCTCTGCAACTGTGGGTACCGAGCAGAAATTAATGAAATACTCAACACTCTGCAACACCGCTTTCTTTTGTTTACATAGATTTCAGACTACCATAAGCAAAGACCTGAAGCTAGTGTGAGTCCTCCAGTAGGCAGATTATTAAAGGGCGAGTCCATAATTTTTTTTTTTTTTTTTTTTTATATCATTCTGTAGCTTCCCAGTGGTGTTCCTTATGTATTTAAATCCGAACATTCACATTTTGGTCGAAGTACATAGGTTTTAGCATGAAAATACTATTTTCCCAAGCCCTTCTAAATCTTTTTCCCATGTGACCTGACGTAAGTTTCTGCATGATGACGCTGCTACATATACAGTATACTGTATATACATCCTTATAGTCATTGTATTACATATGTAAGGGATAATGTACAGCTAGCTGGTCATTGTTGTGAAATAAACCCCTTCAGGGCGCAAGCCCTGTCGGGGTAATAATCCTGCTTATTACACGGCTACTTACTTAAGAAATCAATAATTTGACCCAAAAACGGTCCTCCAGAGTCCGACATCAGAACTGCGTCCATAGCAACGGTCTGTTATACATAGCAACGGTCTACTATAAAGAAATAACAAACCGTAGAACACCGTAAATGACCAATCAGAATCGAGTATTCAACAGAGCCGTGTAATAAAGAAACTTAGATGGCGGTCGGCATGCTCCCATTTAGGAGAAGCAGACCGGCACGGAAGCTAAACAATGTACTGCTGTGTGGACGCCACGTTAGTTCGGATCCAAAAGTCACACAATAACACAAACAAACTAATCGATCAATGCAGCAGTAGACCAGCAACTCCAGTGTTCTGAGAGGTAAAATTACTGTTTTTGTGAATGTAGCCTGGTGGCTTTGAAGACAGCGATATAACGGCTTCAGTTCCCACGTTAGAAAGGGCTGTCTGACGGCGAGGTAAAGCGGTGAAAAAATTCTAAATATAGCGTACACCTCAGACAGCCCTTTCCGACGAGGAACTGAGGCTGTTATAATGATCTCTTCAAAGCCACTAGGCTGCATTCACAAAAACAGTCATTTTTACCTTGCAGAACGCAGAGTATTCAAACAACCCCACTTAAAATAATCTGATCCAACCCTTTCAGTTATTTCCAAGCTTAGCACAGCTAACTTTGACTCAGCTAGTGCTAGCGTTCACATTATTCATAACCTTATTGATTAGCTTACTTCGGAAACCTACAGTATATCTCTGCTTTTTGCTAATGGCTGAGTGGGCGTTTCCATTTGTAAAAAAAACAAAAAAAAAAACGGAAAAGAACGCTAATGGACCCGCCCTTTAAGTGTACTTTATTTTCTATACAATATATAATTGGCACTATTTGTTACGAATAGGAAGACAGTAAACAGGTGCTGTGGAATAGCAGAGAGAAAGACTTACGTAGAGGCATGGGTTTTTAGCAAATATTTGTTCCTCATCAGCGCTGCTCAGATACAGAAGGAGATACTGGCATTGCTGTTGGTGTAAGGAAAGAATGATGAGTGACTGCAGAGTGACGGTGAGACAGGCGTTACGATTTATAGACAGAGAGTCACAGTGTGCTCACCAGCATGCGTTGGGATATTTGGCGAGACATGGCCACTTCTCTTTCCAGCTCGTCCCAGTAAAGCCACTCTCGGGTGGTTCTGAATACACAGAACGTACACATCCATAGACTATCGTCCCTGCACAGACACACAAATAAAATATATATGCATATATATGTAGGGTCTGGGAATTATCTATCTTGAACAGAATATCAGAAAGCTTTATTTTTGTTTCACTTTAACCAAGTTAATCCCGCTGACACAGGACTAGTGTAACATGAGTGTTTAGGTAGGAATTTATTGACTTGGTTTGTTGAGCTAAACTACGCTGAAAGAGGTTCCTACAGTATCTGACTCCACCGCTGCTGCCTCCAGGCCAGCCATTAGGAATTATGAACATGGGGACAGACTTTCCAAATTGGGCCCCTCATTCACTCCCACTCCAGGTCGTCTAGTTTCATATGATGCAAGTATCTTCACTCTAGCTTTAAAACTGAGCCCTGTACAGTGGGTTTTATTTGCTAGCCTGCCTAGCTCCTCACCTTTGTGCTGCGCCTGTCTTACCTGCTGCTTCTTCACACTTTTTTTTGGGGGCCAGAAATTTGGTCATCGCCTCTCTGATCCTTTCATTTTCTTGTTCTCTCTGTAGCCTGGCTTTTATTTTTTTGAGCCCCTGATCAGGGCTTTCTACAAGGATATGGAGAAGCCAGGTAGGGGGAGCTAGAAGCCCAAATTTGGTGACCTCTGGCACATTCTAATGCCACTATGCCATCATAGACACTGATCTTAATTTTTACATATTTTAATGAGTTTGCTTGCCTGATTGTAACCATGTAGTGAATAATTGTAAAGGAGAATTAGGTCACAGTGACCTTTGACCACCAAAGTCTAATCAGTTCAAGTGGTCCAAGTGGAAGTTGGAATTTGAAGAAATTCGCTTCAGGCGTTTCTGGGATATTGCGTTCACAAGAATGGACCGGACTGACAGACGTACGTACGGACAACCTGAAAACATAATGCCTCTAGCCAGAGTTAACGCCGGGGCGGAGGCATAAAAACAAAGAGCTTAAAGACGCTAAACTGATCATTGGAGCTCAGGGGAACTGCAGAGTCGGGTGATAATTTCCTGTGGGTTCATCACTATAAACAATACCTCTCACACGTAGTCTTTTGATGGATTGTTCACATAAAAATATTGATAAGTGTAGCTTTACATTTATTTTGAAAAGCAGCATCTTCATCTCCTAGTTTGATGAAAGCTCACCCTAAAATGGCATCTTCTAGATGAGGCAGGTGACATTTCTGGTGGAAGGAGCGAGGGCAGTGATCACACACCACCAACTCTTCTTCTTCTTCAGTTTTACAGATGCAACACTCATCATCGTTTTTCTGACTCTCCTGCCAAGAGGGACATGACAGCAACTCCGATTACATCACAGTTCAATTACATGTAGCATCTGAGACAAAAAGGTTCCTTGTTTATAATAATATACTGCAGCTCATAGTGAGAGACACAGGTTTTGGTCATCACATTATTTATGCAGAACAAAGATAAATGAGGGAATGAAGGAAAACTGACTGATGAACAAACTTACCAGGTCGTCACTATCTGGTTTGCACAGTCTGCATGTACACAGCAGTGAGTGGATCCTCAAGATGTTCGCCTGAAATAGACAAATCAACAGTGTCTTCCTCTTTGTTTCATAGTTTAGGTCTTTTAGGCTTGACAACAAATCCCGTGGCTCTAGTCTCATTACCTCCCTGGCTACATCTTTAAAGCTGACACACAATTTCATAAAAACTGCATCACTAATGCCATAGTTGACTCAACCTGTGTATACATATTTCTGTCTCCATCTCTTTACGTTTGTTTCTAAATAAGATGCTAGTATTTCTCGGCTCTGTAAATTAAATAACCTCACATTTTGTTTTTTGCCAGCTGCGACAGCAACTTTTGTGTTGTTTTCACCTTTTGTGTATGTGAATCGTCATGTCAAAATGTGGTCCTGGAGACGCCTACTGTAGCAGGAACTACCACAGAGGAGGTTTGGAGTACTTTGCCAGGTGTTTTTATTTCTGTCTGTGGACAGATTTTGTCACCGATAGCGTCGCAACCGTGTGATATGCAGTCATGAAACTGGTGTATAGTTGAGATCAAAATGAAGGTCAAGTTCAAAGATGGGTGCGGTCCGAGCAAAGGCGTCGGAAGTGGGGAAGGGGCCCCCCCACTTTACGCCCCTGGCCTGATTTGGCGTCGCGGCTGGTGTGATCCCATCGCAAGACGGTCTCTAGTTAAGCTTTGTTTTTATTCTGTAATTATCTCTCTATATAGTAGTTTTTACTGATAGTGGCGGAGTCCGCCATTTCCGCACTGCAGTATAAATGTAATCCAGCGCAATTTTATCTCATTAATAGCAGCCTCACTACTTACTGTTTGCACATCTTTACACCGTATCAGAGCTGTATTAAGTTGCTGCTAATGTAAACCTAACATTTCCTACTGCTGCTGTTTCACATTAAAAGTGTTTAACTGGCAAAAAATTGGTTGGCTTTTATTGTGAAATAAGGTTGAAATTATTATTGCCTGACTTCTTTATTAATACAATGTGAGTTTTTTTGGCTGCACTATAAACAGATACACCAGTTGCTCTTCATTGTATTTCTAACACGGTAGCTGCTCAAGGAGTGTTTGTTATTATTATTAAAGAGGACCTATTATGCTTTTGTGTTTTTTCCCCTTTCCTTTAGTGTGTTATATAGTTTTTTTGTGCATGTAAAAGGTCTGCAAAGTTACAAAGCCCAAAGTCCAGGCCAAAGGGAGTTACTCTCCCACACAGAAACACTGCTCCTGAACGGCCTAAAACGCCTTGCTTGAAGTCCCGCCTTTTCTTCCGTAACGTGATGATCTCACCAAGTAACACATTTGCATTATACCTGCCTAGCGGCTAATTTAGCTAGTTAAAGCGCAGCTGGAGAGGAGTCCGAAGAGTTTGGTTTGGTTGACCAATCACAACAGAGAGGGCCAGCTGACCAATCAGAGCAGACTGGGCTTTTTGGGAGAGGCGGGGGAGGGGTTGCAGAGCTGAAACAGAGCGTTTCAGACAGAGGGTGAAAAGATGTGCTGCAGCACAGCCGGTATGAGATAAGTAAAGCGTTTTTTGAACATTAAAGTATGTAAAGATGCTCTAGTGGAAACCCAAAATACAAGTATGCACCTGAAAATAATATAATATATAATAGGTCCCCTTTAAATCACACTTGCTGTTACCATGGTAGCCACAGGTGTCACCGAATCAACCAGGACAGAAATCTTAAGGATTAACTTTCTCTCTCTCCGATTGCATCACACAAACGCACAGAGATGCAGTTAATAATTCAGGATGCTATCAGTGGACTGTTATGACAACACATTACCTCTACGAGCACACTGAGTGGTTTCCCTTCGTACTCGATGTCTTTCCTCCAGGAGGCATCTGTCGGACATGATGCCTCCTTGATGAACTCCACTGGGCTCATCCAGCTCGTCTCAGTGCGAATGCTCTTCCCACAAGTCCCTGGTGGCGAAAGCAAGTTTAGAGGAGACACATTTTACTGGGTTCAGCTGGTTGGTACACACGTCATCGCACCTATTTAGCTTTTTGTGTACAGTAAGATAAAGTTACCTGATGCGAATCGTTTCTTGTGTAAGGTCCCAGCTAAAGCCCTACATGTGACTTTGAAAACCTTCCTGCCGCTGTCACGGCTTGCTTCTGGCTGCTGCTCAGGCTGTTCCTCTCCTTCTTCATCTGTAAAGGACACGTGTGGAGGTATGATTAACATAACCATTGCTATGATACTGTGATATATTATTAGCATAAACCTGTTTCAACCCTGAATATCACATTGTAGAAACCAGCACCTGTGACAGCCGTGGAACTTTCTTTGCTGCTTGAGGAAACCTGGTTGTCCTTGTCCTGGTCACAGTCCTCATCTTCATCTTCTTCTCCCTCAGACACTAAAAACAGGGAGGAGGTGAGAAGTCACTTTCCAATGGCTTATATATATCAACCATTTCTCCTACATAAGCAGTTAAGAAGCTCACTCTGCCGGTTTTTTTCTCATATGTAATTTTGAAACTCTAAATTTCATAGATGCCGACTTGGATGAAAACAAATTAGATTAGATATATAGATCTTGTAATAGCTTGCGGGGAAACAGCGCTCTCTCATTAGCTAATACTCCATGTACACTCCTGTAGTTTTAAAATCAGTGTTTTGCACTAACACAACAAACCTGTAACTGCATCATCAGATGGGAACAGTGATTTCTTGGCCTAGCAGGAAGAAGGAGAAGAAGAAAAAAAAGGATCAGGATCACTAACAACAAGAAGATATACTACAAAATCAGAATTGATTTATTTATTTTTGACAGGTTATTGTTTTTACCTTTTTACACCCTTTTTTGTAATTCGCTGCTTTCAGGTGACCTTCCTGCAGTGAAATAAGAAACATTAAAAAACAGAAAATAAATCGATTTTCACAACAAACTGCGTGTGAAGTGATCTAACGAGGGACGCTAACATGGCCTATGTTAAAGAAAAGCAAGTGATGACGTCACACAATCTTGTGCCATGTGTATATTCCAAATTCACTTTTCAACAAACCTCTATAAGTTTTCCCAGGGTGGTGTCCTTACATCGAATGCTCGACTTCCAGTTCCTGGAGCTCCTCTTCCCCGCAAACCTCTCAAATTCAGCGGGAGTAAACCACTGTTTCCCGACAGCAATGCACTTCTCCCCTGAAACATTCAGAGGATTGGGGATGTGTTAATGTCAACCATTAATCACCTGCTGTGATGACCAATATATGTAAAAGTCACTATCTTTCCCCTGTCAGAATCAGATGTGAGAAGCTTCATTTTTTAATTTTTTTATATAAGAAATTATATTCAATAAAATCTGATTAAAGAGGACCTATTACGCTTTTGTGCTTTTTCCATTTCCTTTAGTGTGTTATATAATTTTTTTATATGATGATGTCATCAAGTAACACATTTGCATGATACCTGCCTAGCGCCTAGCTTAGCACGCCCTGAAACGAAGCTAGTTAGAGCGGAGCTGGAGCCGAGTCCGAAGAGTTTGGTTCAGTTGACCAATCATAACAGAGTGGGCCAGCTGACCAATCAGAGCAGACTGGGCTTTTCAGGAGGGGGGAAGGAGGTCAAACAGAGCGTTTCAGAAAGGGGGTGGAAAGGGGTGTTGCAGCACAGCCGGTAAGAGAAAAATAAAAGTTTTTTTTAAATTAAAGCATGTAAACATGTTCTAGTAGAAACCCACAATACAAGTATGCACCTGAAAATTAACATAATATGTCCCCTTTAAATATCTCTAAGCCTGGTTCTAATTCCCTTTTTTTTGTGTTTTGACAGTGATGATAGTATTTCTTTTTCATCAGATACTTCAGTCATTGAGTCTTACTCATAGACTGTATATAAGAAGTGGACGTAGTCATCGTGACGTCACACATTGGTTTGTGGACTGCCGTTTTGAAGCCTCAAGCTCGGCATTTTGGCCGTCGCCATCTTGGTTTTTGGCAACCAGAGGTGACACGAGAGGGTGGAGCTAAGAACAACCCAATGCTGAATTTTTAGGCGACCAAAATGTTATAATTAACTTTCATGAACTGAAAAAACACACTGTGAAAGGGTTAAAGTTGGAAGACAAAAACAACTCCCAGACCGGACAACGCCGTGGTAGCGACCTGTCAATCACAAGGTAGCCCCGCCCTAAAGCATACCCTGCTTTATGGTCTATTTGACTCTAAATGGGACCATTATTTACTAAATGAACATCATGCTGTATTGAAGAAGACTTGAAACTAGCGATTGAGACCATAAACTCATGTTTACTATGTTTACTGAGGTAATAAATCAAGTGAGAAGTAGGGTCATTTTCTCATAGACTTCTATACAATCAGACTTTTTTTTGTAACGAGAGGAGTCGCCCCCTGCTGGCTGTTAGAAAGAATGCAAGTTTAAGGCACTTCAGCATTGGCTTCACTTTTCAGACCTAGAGGTCTGGTTTTACTTACCTTTAGCCAGTCTGTCTCTGTTCAGTGTCCCCTCCTGTTGTCCACAGGTCACAGGCAGCTGATGCTTATACATGGGCCAGGTCCAAATGTCGTTCTTCTCTCCCTTCTTCAGGGGAGTGGCTGGAAAATAAAAATAATATATATGTTGACCCCTTTGTTCCAAATGAGAACTGAGACATACAGAGAAACGTAATTTACAGAGTGCTTTTTTCAGCAGTGAAACTTTCAAGTAATGTATAGTCATGTTTAGAAAAGTAAAGCATAAAAAGGAGGTGACTTACAGAAGCGTATTTTTCGGGACTTTTTCCTTGGAGTCAAGCAAGATGATGGACCGGCCTGCTCTTCCTCATCATCGTACGCGCTATTACTTCTCAGTTTTCTCTTCTGTTTCACTGAGCTGTCTTGCTTCTCCCCCCCCTCCTCATCTTCTGAAAGCTCCTTCCCTTTCCCTTCGTCTGTGTCTTCCGTTTCCACCCTCTCGGGCTGTTCAAAATGGAAAGATCCTGCAATTTAAATGAATGTCCATGGGTAGAGTAAATATCAAGTACACATCATGGACAAATGGCAGTGAAAGAATGATGAGAAAACAAGCCTTAGGCTGTGTTCAAACTTGCATACTAACATACTATTAATTAAAAAAAACATTATTCACAAGCAAAGCGAACATAAACAGAGTAATCACAATCATTAGAAAAGACTGACCGTCCATGAGGCTGTTGCGCAGCTCTCGCAGGGTGGGGTACTGGTTCAGGATGGTCTCCCTGAAGACGCACCTCCAGAAATCTTTGATGCTCTGTGATCGTTCTCTCTCCACCCAGTCCAGAATCTCATAAAGACCTTTCTTCATGTTGTCTTTACTCTTCATGCGACTCACCTTCTGCACACACACAAAAGTATGGAGAAAATAAAGGATTAATGATTCTACAGTAGCCTAACTGACACTTTTTCACGAATCACTCCTGAGACCTTGGTAAACACTGCACATAGGGGGGGAGACCGGGGACGGTTGTAACAAATGGGTGGATGTAACAGCCCCACTTTCACCGAGAAGGGATGACCTAAAAGTCATGTGATCAGTGTCATGCATGACTACTTTCTTGTGATATTCCATAGCTGTGTGAAGAGGTATACAGATTTTATAGCCAAAACACTGATGCCTTTGACATTGAGCAGATCCTGCAGGAAATTACAAAACCTCAGAGAACAAAGATCAAGAGAGCTGCTCCGTTTGAGCTACCACAGCAGTCGGATTTGGATTTTGGATTCAAACCACGAGAGGTACTGAGCATCTGACAGGTAGAGGTTAGAAAGTTAAGCCTAAGTAGAAATTGGTTACTAGTGTATGTGCCGTTTTTTTATGGGTATATTTTTAATTGTGTTATTATTAATTCTTCACACCCCAGGTTGTGTTACTACTTCCCCCGGTAGTGGGGCAGGTTGTAACAATCGAACTTTGTATTTGACATCAATTAATGAGTTGTGCGATATAGTTGGAGAAGTTGGAAACCGATTGGATCACCCAAAACCAGTGGTGGAAAAAGTATTCAGATCTTTTAAAAATAGCTAAGTTAAGTAAAAGTAGCAATACCAAAGCGTAAAAATACTCTACGTAAAAGTACAAAAGTATTAGCATCAAAATATACTTAAAGTACTAAAAGTAAAAGTAGTCATTATGCAGAATGGCTCATTTCAGAATGATGTGTATTATATTATTGGATTATAATTATTAATGCATTAATGTGCTCATCACTTTCATGTTTGAGCCGGTAAAAGGTGGAGCTAATTGTAAGTATTTTATATGTTTTTGGGGTGCTTAATCCATAATAATATATCTTAATTTATTTGTTGATTTATATTTTGTATTGAGAATCAAAATCTGCAAAGTAACTAGTAACCAAAGCTTTTAAATACATGTATTGGAGTAAAAAGTACAATATTTGCCTCCGGGATGTAGTAGAGTAGAAGTATAAAGTAACACAAAATAGTAAAACTCAAATAAAGTACCTCAAACTTGTACTTAAGTACAGTACTTGAGTAAATGTACTTAGGTACTTTACACCACTGCCCAAACGCATGCTAATGCCAGGTATAAACAGGATGTGACAACAGGGTAAGACAGGACAACAAGGTAACACTGAGATGTGAAATGTATCATCCTGGCCACTCCCAGACTCAATTTGCATTGTGAAGCCAGATGGGTATTGCCCCATTGTTAGTCTCCTCACCATTTGGTTATCGCCAACAACAGATTGTTTAAAAGTCCCTGCTATCAGGGCGCAAGACAGAGATAGAGACAAGAAAGAAAGAGACAGAGAGACTGCTCCATTATGTGTTGTCCTTTTGTTCATGCTAGCATGAATGACATCCATAATCGTCTGTGTTGTCTCTGAAGTAAAGATTCATTCTTCAAATTGGACCTGAGTGAAGTTTCTTCAACAAAAAGATTTCTTCCACAGGAGTCACAGAGAAAGACTTCAATGGTGTCTGGGGTGTGAGTTAAACATTGTCAACATTAATTTACAGATGTTACGTGATCATTTTAGCCTCCTCTGTATTTCCAGATTGTGGTTTGGATCATTCATTGCTACATATAACCTGATTTTCATCACACAAATCATTTATGCTACCGCCTACTGACATGGTTTTTAAAGCTATTACTATTCAATTTTTGCTTACCAAACATCTTAAGGGGAGAAATCCCAGGCAAAAACATTGCTTTGCATAAATTCATAAATAAATACACGCATTAAAAATAAATATAAAATAAATAAAAATAAATGAATGAATAAATAAACGCAAAAATAAATAAATACATTTAAAAATTAATACAAATAAATACATGAAGAAATAAAAGGGAAAATTAAACAGAAGAGTAAATAAATAAGGGAATTAATACAAAGACAAATAAATAATTTCAAAAATATCAATTTATATCACATTCTATCAGTTAATTAATTAATGGCTACATTTATTTTTTATATTATTTTTGCTATATTTAATGACGGATTTATTTATTCGAGTCATTTATTTATCTATTTTTGATTTTGGCAAGTCTTCTTTCAGACTAGTGGAAAGAAAACATCCAAAACACACATTTAAGTGTTTATTTTACTACAATTTTTCTCTTTACGTCTGTAGATATCTCCTAAATTTACCAAAAGTTAGCATTAGATAATGCGTCATTTGCATATTAACATAAAATAAAAAATAAAAAAAACTTGCAATATAAAAAATAATTGACTTAAAGCTGCAGTACTGGCGCAAATATGATTTAAAAAAGTTATTTTTAGAAAACGGCCGCTATATCGTGACAGTAGTACATGAAACAGGTAACCTGAAAAAAATCATGTTCCTCTGTGTCCTACTGTGTCCTCCGGTGCTCCCAACTGCATCTGAAGAATTTCACTTACCGGAGGAAAACAAGGTCCGCTGTCCAGCTGCAGTCTATGAGAGCCGGCTGTCAATCACTCGCAAACTCCGACCAAACGGTCAAACTAGGCAGCGCTTATCAAATATGAATCAATATTATATTACTGTAATGCCTATTTCTCACCTCAAATGTTCTCAGAATCATCTTGTAAATTAAGCTGTTAAGCTGTAAAATGAGAAAGTTTGTGACGCAGCCGCCATTGTAAAATCAGTTGAAGGTAGCCAAGTTCTGGTCACATGACTGGAGCACAGCCAATAGGACCCCGCGTATGGCCCTGTGCAGAAGGTTGTGCCAAGAGGAAGTGTCTGTCATACAGTGAAGAGAGCTGTATTTTGCTTTATTTGCATGCCATTTGCAAATTTGCTGAGTCAAAAACTACTCATTCCCAGTCCCCCCCCCCCCCCCCCCCCCACCGTTGCCACAGTAACATGAATCCGTTTCTGTTCCTATTCCCTGCAGCACTTCCCGCTCTCTCTCCTGTCCGGCGCGTATTCGGTGGGTGGGTGAGGACGGTAGCATAATAACAAATGCGCAGTAACGTTTCCACTCGCAGGTTCCTCACCTTGTAGTGGTCCTCTGGGACCAGGTCGTGATCCCGCAGCTGGCTGAGGAACGTGTGCGGGTTCTCCATTAGGGACATTTCGGTTTTATGCCTGTGGAAAAACCGCAGCAGTTCCCCCTTCTCCAGCCAGTCCATCGGGTCCATCGGTGGTCAGTCGGTTTCGGCCACTTCACCCCAGATCCTCTGCAAAAAACACTCAAGAGAGACTCCACGACTGCCTCCAGATGCTTACAGATGTTTCATCCAACCTATGGCGCTAAATAAAGTGCTTTAGAGAGGCTCCCTCCGCAGTAATTCCCCTTTGCATTAACTGTCCTGCTGCTCGACAGGATTTGGACACACAAACTAAAAATGAGCACCAATGTTTACCGCATTGGGTCAGAAATCATAGTCAACAGCAAATTTTAAAACTAGGCGGAAGTCCTTCCATGTCCGATAGAAGATTGTCCCCAGAGTAATGTTCTCTCAGTTCCTCCTTTCAGCAGCAGCGGCCTCCTCCTGGTCGGTCCCTCCTCCATTTAGTGACGTTTAGAAAGTGAAAGTTAATTTTTCTTTTGGCAAAGTCGCAGTTCCGGTCAGTGGCTGCAGGGGGCATCATCCACCGCAGAGTGATGGCTGAATCCTCTTTTATTAGTATGTTTTTGTCATATTATTTACATACACAAATTGGCAGCGGAATTTATTAATTGCAGAACCACTATAGAGCTCAACAGAACAGGAAGGAGTCACACTTAAAGCAGCAGTGGGTAGAATTGGAGCAAATAAAAAAGTTATTTTTATAAAACGGTCACTATATCCTGACAGTAATGCATGAGATAGCTTAAATTTTTTTTTGTGTTTCTGTGTCCTCCGGTGCTCCTGATGGCATCTGCAAGATTTTACAGACCGGAGGAAAACAACCAATCAGAGCCGAGCTGGAGCCTTGCCGTCTCTGAGCAGCTGTCAATCACTCGCGAACTCCGATCAAACGGTCAAACTAGGCAGCGTTGATCAAATATGAATCAATATTCTGTTACTGTAATGCCTATTTCTCGCATAAAATGTTTTCAGAACCATCTTGTTTGTGTACTGTTTAGCTGTAAAATGAGAAAGTTTGAGGAAATACCAAGCACCGCCCACCAGCCGGAGCATGCATCGTTAGCTGCAAGCCACCATGTTGAGAGCCGTGTGGAGGCAATAGAAATGCTCCCAATATTGCATTTAGCGCCATTAACAACATCAAGCATTCATACGCAGGTGACAAAATAATATGCACACACAGATAAACAGTATGAGACAAATATAGGCCTATCATTTATTAATCTTTTTCCTCAGTCAGGCTGTCGATCGTACTCTTGATCGTATCCTTCCAGGTCGTTGTAAATTACATCTGTGTGGTGTTCCTGACAGGCCTGCACCACCTGTAGGACGGCTGCGAGGCGCCGGTCCAGAGCAGAGAGGTGTGGTTCAGAGAGGAGGGGGGCCACGCCTGCCAGAGGATCCTGGACCAGCGACTCCCGCATGACATCACTCAGACGGAAGCCGGGGAGGGACAGGAGATGCAAGCGGAGGAGGGTGGAGCGACGGATCCTACAAAGGTGGATGGAGAGCAAGATCGAAAGAAATTTTGACACCCACATAAGCCAGAATTTTTCTTCTCTCTAATTGTATGTTGTATTTTATCCACTACTTTCTTACAATTTATTTTACCCAACCCTCATTTTTTTGTTTTTGTTCTGTTTTACCTGCAACACTGTTGTAAAGGAGCTAGAATAGACGGCTCATCCCGAGAGTGACGCCCAAACCTGGAAAACATTATCAACAACATTTCAGTCAGAAGGAACTATAAATAAAACGTTACTTTACTTATTGGGCTGTCAGATATGAGTTATACTATATGCTTGTTGTTGTTGCTTCCACTATAACATCAGCAGCAGATGTTCATGGTACTCACGCCCGTCCGTTATCCAGATGCAGCAGAAAAGTCTCGTTGCCGAATCGCTCAAACGTCTCATAGTGATGTCTGTCCATGTTGCCTTCGAGTGAAAAATATTCACATTAATTTAGACTATGTGTGAGACATTCTTGTAGAGTGAATAATGACATTTATTGATGGAAATTCATGATAGCATCCTGAGTGCATTAACCTGGGAGATATACTCTTGTTTACTAATTTATTTACCCACTTTTTATATATTTTTTAATCCTCTCTTAAAGATGACCTGTTATGCTTTTGTGCTTTTTTCTCTTTCCTTTAGTGTGTTTTATAGTTTTTTGTGCCTGTAAAAGGTCTGCAAAGTTACAAAGCCCAAAGTCCACATGAAAGGGAGTTACTCTCTCCCACAGAAACTCTGCTCCTGAACTGCCTGAAACGCCTCGCTTGAAGTCCCGCCTTTTCTTGCGTAACCTGGTGATGTCACCAAGTAACACATTTGCTAAATACCTGCCTAGCAGCTAGTTTAGCATGCCTTCAAACAAAGCTAGTTAGAGCGGAGCAGGAGCGGGGTCCGAAGAGTTTGGTTCGGTTGACCAATCACAACAGAGTGGGCCAGCGGACCAATCAGAGCAGACTGGGCTTTTTGGGAGCTCAAACAGAGCGTTTCAGACAGACGGTGAAAAAATAAAGCATTTTTTTTTCACATTAAAGCACGTAAACATGTTCAAGTTGAAACCCAAAATACAAGTATGCCTATGCACCTGAAAATGAGCATAATAGGTCCTCATTAAAGGAGGACAAAGAGGTCAGTGACCCCCACTACACTCCCTGTAAGCCCCCTTATGTTGCAACCCGACTGACTACCGGGTCAAGTTTAAAATGTAGAGACTGACTCATGAGGAAGTCCAGTACAGCCATGTCTATGAGGTCCACCAGTCTGGTGCCGTGGTCGTAAGGAGGCGTCTGTTTCACTGTGTCGCAGTAGGCCGGCTCCTTCTCCCACCTGTGAACAACAGTGCAATTAACTAGAAGAAAATGGATACTGTGTGACTGTAAGGATGTTTTTTTTTTGTCCATTTTGTTACTGTTCAACAGGATTTGTTGCCTTTTGTTTTATCTACTTAGCCATGGTGGCTAATGCTAACTATCCAATCTTCCTCTCCATGGAATTTATTTAACCTTTCTGACTCAAGTAAATCTGAGAAAAACACTTTTTGATGTAGGTTGATTGAGTTTACAATTTATTAGAGTGAAGATACTGAGTATATATTGAGGCAACATACAGCATGCATCAGTGTCTTTTGGTCCAACTGACAATA
Organism: Sebastolobus alascanus; assembly: GCA_916701645.2. NCBI lineage: Eukaryota > Metazoa > Chordata > Actinopteri > Perciformes > Sebastidae > Sebastolobus > Sebastolobus alascanus. The sequence continues at coordinate 385,017 of CAKAOJ020000035.1, forward strand.
AGGTGCAAATTCAAATAAGCTCAGGTTGGCTAGAGAGCCACAGCCTGCTGTAAAGACATAAAATGAAAACAAAATGCCTATAAATGACACTCAGACACTCAAACTTGCCACTTTAACGTAAGTTAAGCTCAGTTTTTGGACCTCGAAAACCCCGCGTACGGCCCTGTGCAGAAGGTTGTGCCAACAGGAAGTGTCTGTCATACAGTGAAGAGAGCTGTATTTTGCTTTATTTGCATGCCATTTCCCCCCCCCCCCCCCCCCCCCCCCCCCCCACCGTTACCACAGCAACATGAATCCGTTTCTGTTCCTATTCCCTGCAGCACTTCCCGCTCTCTCTCCTGTCCGGCGCGTATTCGGTGGGTGGGTGAGGACGGTAGCATAATAACAAATGCGCAGTAACGTTTCCACTCGCAGGTTCCTCACCTTGTAGTGGTCCTCTGGGACCAGGTCGTGATCCCGCAGCTGGCTGAGGAACGTGTGCGGGTTCTCCATTAGGGACATTTCGGTTTTATGCCTGTGGAAAAACCGCAGCAGTTCCCCTTTCTCCAGCCAGTCCATCGGGTCCATCGGTGGTCAGTCGGTTTCGGCCACTTCACCCCAGATCCTCTGCAAAAAACACTCAAGAGAGACTCCACGACTGCCTCCAGATGCTTACAGATGTTTCATCCAACCTATGGCGCTAAATAAAGTGCTTTAGAGAGGCTCCCTCCGCAGTAATTCCCCTTTGCATTAACTGTCCTGCTGCTCGACAGGATTTGGACACACAAACTAAAAATGAGCACCAATGTTTACCGCATTGGGTCAGAAATCATAGTCAACAGCAAATTTTAAAACTAGGCGGAAGTCCTTCCATGTCCGATAGAAGTTTGTCCCCAGAGTAATGTTCTCTCAGTTCCTCCTTTCAGCAGCAGCGGCCTCCTCCTGGTCGGTCCCTCCTCCATTTAGTGACGTTTAGAAAGTGAAAGTTAATTTTTCTTTTGGCAAAGTCGCAGTTCCGGTCAGTGGCTGCAGGGGGCATCATCCACCGCAGAGTGATGGCTGAATCCTCTTTTATTAGTATGTTTTTGTCATATTATTTACATACACAAATTGGCAGCGGAATTTACTAATTGCAGAACCACTATAGAGCTCAACAGAACAGGAAGGAGTCACACTTAAAGCAGCAGTGGGTAGAATTGGAGCAAATAAAAAAGTTATTTTTATAAAACGGTCACTATATCCTGACAGTAATGCATGAGATAGCTTAAATTTTTTTTTGTGTTTCTGTGTCCTCCGGTGCTCCTGATGGCATCTGCAAGATTTTACAGACCGGAGGAAAACAACCAATCAGAGCCTTGCCGTCTCTGAGCAGCTGTCAATCACTCGCGAACTCCGATCAAACGGTCAAACTAGGCAGCGTTGATCAAATATGAATCAATATTCTGTTACTGTAATGCCTATTTCTCGCATAAAATGTTTTCAGAACCATCTTGTTTGTGTACTGTTTAGCTGTAAAATGAGAAAGTTTGAGGAAATACCAAGCACCGCCCACCAGCCGGAGCATGCATCGTTAGCTGCAAGCCACCATGTTGAGAGCCGTGTGGAGGCAATAGAAATGCTCCCAATATTGCATTTAGCGCCATTAACAACATCAAGCATTCATACGCAGGTGACAAAATAATATGCACACACAGATAAACAGTATGAGACAAATATAGGCCTATCATTTATTAATCTTTTTCCTCAGTCAGGCTGTCGATCGTACTCTTGATCGTATCCTTCCAGGTCGTTGTAAATTACATCTGTGTGGTGTTCCTGACAGGCCTGCACCACCTGTAGGACGGCTGCGAGGCGCCGGTCCAGAGCAGAGAGGTGTGGTTCAGAGAGGAGGGGGGCCACGCCTGCCAGAGGATCCTGGACCAGCGACTCCCGCATGACATCACTCAGACGGAAGCCGGGGAGGGACAGGAGATGCAAGCGGAGGAGGGTGGAGCGACGGATCCTACAAAGGTGGATGGAGAGCAAGATCGAAAGAAATTTTGACACCCACATAAGCCAGAATTTTTCTTCTCTCTAATTGTATGTTGTATTTTATCCACTACTTTCTTACAATTTATTTTACCCAACCCTCATTTTTTTGTTTTTGTTCTGTTTTACCTGCAACACTGTTGTAAAGGAGCTAGAATAGACGGCTCATCCCGAGAGTGACGCCCAAACCTGGAAAACATTATCAACAACATTTCAGTCAGAAGGAACTATAAATAAAACGTTACTTTACTTATTGGGCTGTCAGATATGAGTTATACTATATGCTTGTTGTTGTTGCTTCCACTATAACATCAGCAGCAGATGTTCATGGTACTCACGCCCGTCCGTTATCCAGATGCAGCAGAAAAGTCTCGTTGCCGAATCGCTCAAACGTCTCATAGTGATGTCTGTCCATGTTGCCTTCGAGTGAAAAATATTCACATTAATTTAGACTATGTGTGAGACATTCTTGTAGAGTGAATAATGACATTTATTGATGGAAATTCATGATAGCATCCTGAGTGCATTAACCTGGGAGATATACTCTTGTTTACTAATTTATTTACCCACTTTTTATATTTTTTTTAATCCTCTCTTAAAGATGACCTGTTATGCTTTTGTGCTTTTTTCTCTTTCCTTTAGTGTGTTTTATAGTTTTTTGTGCCTGTAAAAGGTCTGCAAAGTTACAAAGCCCAAAGTCCACATGAAAGGGAGTTACTCTCTCCCACAGAAACACTGCTCCTGAACTGCCTGAAACGCCTGGCTTGAAGTCCCGCCTTTTCTTGCGTAACCTGGTGATGTCACCAAGTAACACATTTGCTAAATACCTGCCTAGCAGCTAGTTTAGCATGCCTTCAAACAAAGCTAGTTAGAGCGGAGCAGGAGCGGGGTCCGAAGAGTTTGGTTCGGTTGACCAATCACAACAGAGTGGGCCAGCGGACCAATCAGAGCAGACTGGGCTTTTTGGGAGCTCAAACAGAGCGTTTCAGACAGACGGTGAAAAAATAAAGCATTTTTTTTTCACATTAAAGCACGTAAACATGTTCAACTTGAAACCCAAAATACAAGTATGCCTATGCACCTGAAAATGAGCATAATAGGTCCTCATTAAAGGAGGACAAAGAGGTCAGTGACCCCCACTACACTCCCTGTAAGCCCCCTTATGTTGCAACCCGACTGACTACCGGGTCAAGTTTAAAATGTAGAGACTGACTCATGAGGAAGTCCAGTACAGCCATGTCTATGAGGTCCACCAGTCTGGTGCCGTGGTCGTAAGGAGGCGTCTGTTTCACTGTGTCGCAGTAGGCCGGCTCCTTCTCCCACCTGTGAACAACAGTGCAATTAACTAGAAGAAAATGGATACTGTGTGACTGTAAGGATGTTTTTTTTTTTGTCCATTTTGTTACTGTTAAACAGGATTTGTTGCCTTTTGTTTTATCTACTTAGCCATGGTGGCTAATGCTAACTATCCAATCTTCCTCTCCATGGAATTTATTTAACCTTTCTGACTCAAGTAAATCTGAGAAAAACACTTTTTGATGTAGGTTGATCGAGTTTACAATTTATTAGAGTGAAGATACTGAGTATATATTGAGGCAACATACAGCATGCATCAGTGTCTTTTGGTCCAACTGACAATAAGGTGCAAATTCAAATAAGCTCAGGTTGGCTAGAGAGCCACAGCCTGCTGTAAGGACATAGATGATCAAAATGCCTATAAATGACACAATAACAGCATCATTTGTTGCGAAATCAATCAATCAAATCAAATCCTGCACATCACTATGAGCACCTCGGACAGCTCCTGCAGCCCTGCCTGCCTGTCTGGGGGTCCCAGGATCAGGACCAGGGAGAGAGAACATGGCAAACTTTGTGCATAACGTTCGTAAAATAATCCACTTGAGTTGAGCAGGAAAACAGGAGGACGCTACAGACTGTGGGCTGATCTGTTGGTAGTCAGTTCAGTAAAGTTTCTAGTTCACTATTGTGTTGTTGTGATTCACAGGCCTCCAAACACACAGTCACATTAATCAGGAAAAATGTGTCCACAATGTCTTTAAAAATATGCATATGGTCCTCCAACAGTGTTTCACTCCACAGTGTGTGTAAAAAAAAAAGTACTGACGTTACTTTATTGTTTGTAATGATTACACTAATAATGAGTTATAGTATTGGCTTTTATATTGATTACACTAACAGTGTGTTTGTATGGTTTTTAGGCACATATTTAATGTTGTATAGCGGTTCTTCATTTAGACCACCGGAGGGCAGTGAAGACTCATGATTCTACATATACTCAGCTCAACTGTAAACTCCAGCAACAAGGTAGAAACATTACGATCTGTTACGTTTAAAACAGATTGAGGTGTTTCCAATATTCTGCCCAACACCAAGTCTATAAATACAGGTGGATAAAATAAAGATGGTGATTATTGCAGGGCTGTTTTCTGTTAAAATCTGTGGCTTACCTCTGGGTCTAAGAAGTGTAGCCGATGCTGAAGTGCCTTATACTTGCATAAGAAGTCTGATTGTATAGAAGTCTATGAGAAAATGACCCTACTTCTCACTTGATTTATTACCTCAGTAAACATTGAAAACATGAGTTTATGTTCTCATTCACTATTTTCAAGTCTTCTTCAACACAGCATGATGTTCATTTAGTAAATTATGGTCCCATTTAGAGTCAGATAGACCATAAAGCAGGGTATGCTTTAGGGCGGGGCTACCTTGTGATTGACAGGTCACTACCACGGCATCGTCCGGTCTGAGAGTTGTCCGTGTTTTCGTCTTACAACTTTAACCCTTTCACAGTATGTTTTCAGTTCATGAAAGTTAATTGTAACATTTTGGTCGCCTAAAAATGTCTTATTCAACGTTCGGTTGTACTTAGCTCCACCCTCTCGTGTCACTTCTGGTTACAAAAAACCACGATGGCTAAGGCCAGAAACAAATATGGCGACAGCCAAATACCAAGACGGCGACGGCCAAAATGTCAAACTCACGGTGACTACGTCCACTTCTTATATACAGTCTATGGTTCAGATCAATCATTTATAACACATATTCTGTAAACATTAGTGATGAGATTGATTTCAATATTGATTACCTTTAAACAACACTATCAGAGAGCGTATACCCACTTTGCTAGCTTGGAGCGGCTGTAGGAGCGTCTCCATGGTGACCTCCAGGACCTGCGGGGAGCTAGGGTGAGGTCGGGCAGCATGGCAGCCAGGGAGACCTCCAGCGCATGTGGCTGACCGCACACCGGGTGCTCTGACGAGCAGTAGTACTCACACTGGCCATAGAAACACACGTTCCCCACTATAGAGCCAGAGAGACGGAAGCTGGAGTTTAGTGGTCGGGCAGTTGTTATATGTGATAATATTTGGTGTTACAAAGTAGTGAAGGTGGAGGTGGGTGCAGGCGTGGATACACACTGACCTAAATGCATGCACATACATACCAGGGGATGTGAAGAAGGTCCGAGACAGCCTGCGGTCAGTGGTGATCTCTCTGATCTCTGAGGTGACATTGATGAGTCGACCGACCACTGGAGGGATCCTGTTAAAGCCCAACAATCTGAAAAAGGAAGAAAACTAGGGTAAACACAGAGAGCATCAGCAAAAATAAAGGAGCTGAAAGAAAGAATGAGAAAGAAAACAAATAGAAGAGTAAAACACTATTATTGTTTTCTATTTACTAAGCCGTGCAGCAGCTTCATGAAAGAGTAATTCCAGTGTTTGGCCAGTGACCTGGTGGTTACAGAAAGCTCTGTCTACCCAGCAGGACGCCTGCCTCCTGCTGACACGGAGGATCCGCACCTGTCAAGGTGAAAGGCGGCAATCTCTGCGTTGTGTCTTTCAAAGTCTGAGAAGTAGAAGAGGTTTACATCCGTCTCTGAGTCTCTGGATTGTCTGTGCGACAAAAACACAAACGGGCATGCATGAGGCTACATGCTGATGTAAGTGACCTCTAGTTGCCATAACTGAGCCGAAGCAACACATACACCAGTCAGTCATTTCTGTTTTCAATCAGTCAGTGTCATGACGGTGGCGTCTTACTTCATGGGTTTCAGCAGAGCTTGTCCGTAGTTTGGGAACGACTGGAGCAGTTTGAGCTGGGTACCTCCTGTCTTCTGAGCTGAAAGATATGAGGTGGATATGGAGAGCACATTAAAGGGATAGTTTGGGTACTTTGAAGTGGGGTTGTATGAGGTACTTATCCATAGTCCGTGTGTTACGTACAGTAGATGAGGGTCGGCACGCCCCCAGTTTGGAGAAGCAGAGAAGAGTTATTGCATGGAAGTAAAGCAAGGTACTGCTGTGGACGGGGGCCGACAGCAAAACATATTTTAGCCACCTAAAATAAAGGCCCACCTAAAGAAATCAATATGAGTTTAAGTGTACGCTATATTTAGAATATTTTCACCGCTTTACCTCGCCGTCAGACAGCCCTTTCCGACGGAGAACTGAAGCCGTCGTATTCATCTACGCTCTCGCCAAAGCCACCAGACTCCATTGAAAAAACCTGAAATTTTAACATGGGAGTTGCTGGTCTACCGCTGCCTTCTGCGAGGTAAATTTACTTTTTTTTTCAATGGAGTCTGGTTGCTTTAGCGAGAGCATAGATAACAGCTTCAGTTCCCCATTGGAAGAATAGACTGTATAGCTGTCTCACAGCAAGGTAAAGCGGTGAAAATATTGTGAATATAGTGTACACGTAAACTGATATTGATTTTTTTAGGTGGGCCTTTCTTTTAGGTGGCTAAAATACGTTTTGCTGCCGGCCCCGTCCACAGCAGTACGTTGCTTTACTTCCGTGCAATAACTCCTGTCTGTTTCTCCAAGCTGGGGTCACGCCGACCGTCATCTACTGTACTGAAGGTAATACACTGACTATGGGTAAGTACTTCATACAACCCCACTTCAAAAAGCCCAAACTATCCCTTTAAAACTGCAATAAACACAAACTTGCATATTATATTTCTTAAAAAGACATGTAAGGGTTATATGACGACTGCACTGGGTATATGTTCAATGCAGTGCAGTACACTTGTTTCTCCACATGGTGGCCTATTACATACAGCAGTTAAACCACCGACTGCCACTAGACCTTCCATGTGGTACATTACTGCAGTAAAACCTGGATAAAATACTTAATGAAATTGATTTAATCAGTTTTATGTATCATTTTTATGCTCCAAAAATGCATCTTTAAAGTAAGTAAAAATGCATGAATTGTCACCTTGAAGGTCTCTTGTGAATGTTTGGTAGCAGTTTTACCCCGGTAACACATAAACGAGCAACTCAGTGTATCATTAGCTAGTTTTCAAATGATTTCAACTCATTTTCAGCAACACTTATATCTGTAAATTGGACACCGAGGCACTTTTGGGGTCTTTCATCCAAAAAAGAGGATGAGCCACCTCACCCTCACTTCAGCCCAGGCAGTGTGAATGAGTCGAATCAAAGCATGTTTTATTTCAAGTGAATGTTAAAGGGATAGTTTGGGTGTTTTGAAGTGGGGTTGTATGAGGACAGGGCCGGCAGCAAAATTTATTTTAGCCACCTAAAAGAAAAACCCACCTAAAAAAATGTATATCAGTTTAAGTGTACACTATATTTAGAATATTTTTGCAGGTTTAACTTGCCGTCAGACAGCTATACAGTCTATGTTTTCGACAGGGAACTGAAGCCATTATCTATGTTCTCACCAAAGCAACCAGACTCCACTGAAAAAAACAGTAATTTTACGGGAGTTGCTGGTCTACCCGGCCTCGATCGGTTAGTTTGTTTATGTTATTGGTGACTTTGGTGACAAATTCACACAATTTTATTGTGTTATTATTGTGTTTATTGTGTTATTGTGTGACTTTGGTGACAAAGTGTAACAAACTAACCGATCGAGGCTGCGGTACACCAGCAACCCCTGCATTCTGTGAGGTAAAATCACAGGTTTTTTCAATGGAGTCTGGTGGCTTTGAAGAGAGCTTAAAGGGATACAACTGCTTCAGTTTCCCATCAGAAAGGGCTGTCTGACGGTGAGGTAAAGCGGTGAAAATATTCTAAATAAAGTGTTCACTTAAACTAATATTGAGTTTTTTATGTGAGCCTTTCTTTTAGGAGGCTAAAAAACGTTTTGCTGCCGGCCTCGTCCACAGCAGAACATTACTTTGGTTCCATGCGGTAACTCCTATCTGCTTCTCCAAACTGGGGGTGTACCGACCGTCATCTACTGTAGGTGATACACTGACTATGGATAAGTGTCTCATACAGCCCCACTTCAAAACACCCAAACTATCCCTTTAAGGTCCCAGACATTCAGAGGAAGAGACTGCGTTGGTTGCATGCCATGCTTGTATTAGCGAGTCCTGTAAATAATTCAAAAGCTATAAATCAAATGCTCTCATATTTATTTATAATACCTGTTTAGAAGTCTGATTAAAAGTAAATTAATCTCTTAAAAGGTATATACATTATGGTGAGTGTTAAACATGAAAGAAAAGGGATGAAGCAGTCACAACCAATCAGCCTGTAGCTGAGATTAGTGCTTAATCTGCACCGTAGATCACAAATCTCAATGCATTATTCATTGTGCGGCGTGCTGAAGACGGGAACAGGGTGTCTGAGATGAGTAAACACAAAATGAGCATGTGTAGATGCAAGTGAAGTTATGTGTATGTGGGTGAGTGGGCGTTGAGATAATGTAAATTTGAGAGAGGATTATATTTATGTCCCTAAAACAAAAAAAATCATGTGCAGATTTAAGATTATCTGTTTTTTATAAAACATCAATCGCTTTCTTTTTAACCTTCACTTTGTATTATGTGTGTGTGGGCGCATTGGTGTTCTAAGTTGTCTAAAAATCCTGGTTTAGTCCAATAAAATATACTGCAATCCACTACACAACAGCACAAACTACAGCCTCTTAAATTTAGTTGAATCTGCACACAGCCTCAGGAAAAAAATCTATATTACAAGCTTTATAAATGTAGTTTTTTAGGATTGCCATATATTGTACGTCATCAAGTGTTCATGTTATTGTGTCCACCATCCAAAATTATAAATAGATATTCACATTAACTTTATGGTCTACAATACATGCCTCCTATATGTTTGCTTTTCCACCTTCTCCAAACTTTCACTTTGTGACCCACTTTGTGTGTGCCGAATCCTCCTGGGTTCACTCTTTTATTCTGTGTAAATGCGCCTGAAAAGTATTTTCATGCGTCAATGTGAGCCTATTTATGTGCACCTGAGGATCTATCATCTCACATTGTGTAACTCTGTGTGAATGTGCGTTTCTAAAAATGTAATCGTCGCTGTTCTAAATCTGAACTTTGGCACAGTTTACTGTATTCACTGAGAGGAAATTTTAGTGAACGCCGTGTTGCCTCTGGCTCGCCCACAGACTGGCTTGTTTGTATAAAGGGAATAGAGTTCAAATGAGAAAGAAGCCTGGCTGTGATTTTGTAAATGTGTCAAGAGGAATCTGAATGATCATACTGATCTAAACCAAAGCACTTGTAGGACAATTCAGGGTAAAGATTAGGTTGGTTTCTAAATTAAATTTGAAAGTATCGAGCTATGTTGAGCTCTGAAGTGAAGTACTGTGTTTTATCTGTGTAGCCTTGAACCCAACTAGACAACATAATGTATAAAACTATGATAAATAGTGGCATTGAAAATGAAAAAGAGTTCATTTAATTTAATGTCATGCATCTTAAAATCTAGTTAGAACTAATAACTGGCTCCTCAGTGAGCCTTGTTCCAGTAAAATCCTTCATCCTAAATATGGTGCCGAATATAGATCCGGATCTTTAATATGTTAATGGCTAAATTAAAGCAGCAGTAGGCAAAATGTTTTTGGCGTCATTGGGCGAAAAATTCCATAATAACCTTTTAGCATATTGTAATTCAAGTGCGCTGAGAGAAAACTAGACTTCTGCACCTCATCTTGGCTCTGTTTTCAGGCTTTAAAAAATCCACCCTGTGATGGGAGACTTTGGCCAATCACAGGTCAATTCAGAGAGAGAACGTTCCTATTGGCTGTTCATTCAACAGGCAGCTGTCAGTCACTCGCAAACTCTGATCAAACAGTCAAACTAGGTAGCGCTGATCAAATATGAATCAATATTCTGTTACTGTAACGCCTATTTCTCACCTAAATTGTTTTCAGAAACATCTCGTAGTGTACTGTTTAGCTGGTAAATGAGAAAGTTTGCTCCGGCTGGTGGGCGGTGCTTGGTATTTCCTCAACTGATCTCAACATGGCTGCCGGGTCACAAACTTTCTCATTTTATCCCTTACATAAAATAAGTTTATCCAAGTGTGCTATTAGTATACTTCTTTTAAACTTAAAGTAAGACAGCATGCTTTCAGTTTACTTCTCATGTACTCATCAGAGATATACTTTAAACAAAATTATACTTAAGTATATTGATGAGTACCAGAATATTGATTCATATTTGATCAGCGCTACCTAGTTTGACCGTTTGCTTGGAGTTCGTGAGTGATTGACAGCTGCTCAGAGAGGGCAAGGCTGCAGCTCAGCTCTGATTGGTTGTCCGGTCTGTGAAATCTTGCAGATACCATTAGGAGCACCGGAGGACACCGGAGGACACCGGAGGACACCGGAGGACACCGGAGGACACCGGAGGACATCGGAGGACACAGAGACACATGATTTTGTTCAGATTAACTGTCTCATGCACTACTGTAAGGATATAGTGACCGTTTTATAAAAATAACTCTTTAAAATCATATTTGCTCCAATTCTACCCACGGCAGCTTTAAGTGCTTTCACATGAGTGGGTTGTGCAGGTTTTTGGAAGACCATGGATATTATTTAAAGAATCATGTCTGCAGTATGTTGTGTGCAAGTGACAAGCAACTGTGTCTGGCAACAGAAAGATTAAAGGGAGAGTATTGGAATTACTGGTAATCCACTGTGCACTCTCCTCTAACGTCTCTCCTTTGTTTCTGGAGGCTCTCCCTGGTTCAGTCTTTTCTTCTCTCTGTCCTCTAACCTGTTAGCCCCGCCCCCCCTTGTTTGCTCACCAGCACCGAGGACACGTTGTGTTGCCAAATAGTGAGTCAGCTGGGCCAGATTGGGATCCTTCCTGTTGTACAGCTCCCAGCGAGAGATGCCCAGGTGGAACCGAAGCCAGGGAGGGTGGGTCTCCGTGTCACTCGTCCAAGTGACTTTGTCGTAGCCTTCCTCCTCACTGGCACTCCGCCTTCAGGAGAGAAAGAGGAGGTAATAAATAGGCTGAATTGTTCAATGAAGGTCACAGTCAAGCTGAAGTTCAGAGAGTTTGTTTCTTTGAGATATAAAACAAGATGTAGGTAGGAATGTGTTCCATACAAAGCAACACTTTAGCAATTAAAGCAACACATTACATCATTTTGCAAAGCAACAGCAGCCTGAAGGCTAAGAGATGATAAAAATAAATATCTTCCAGAGTTATTTTTCAAGAACATTTTTCATGAAACTGTGGGATAACAATAATATATAGTAACATACAGTCCATTCTGAAACCAGCCATGTCAGACACTCTTTGAGGCTATATTAAGGTCATAGACTGTATCTAAGAAGTACACGTGGTCAACATGAAGTCACCCATTGGATATAGAATATGGCTTTGAAGTCTCGAGTTTGGCATTTTGTCCGTCGCCATCTTGGTTTTGGGCCGTCGCCATGTTGGCCTTTTGCAACCAGAAGTGACACGAGAGGGTAGAGCTAAGTACAACTGAACACTGAATAAGACATTTTTAGGCGACCAAAATGTTAATATGTCAATACCAGCAAACAATTGAACCTTCTGCTAGCTATTAATTAGTGAGCAAATGTTTAAGTAACGACACAGTGATGGTTAGCTAACCAAAGCTAGTATGATTAGCTAGCTAACAAACAGTTATCTATTATCTAACCTTTAAAGGAATTGTTAAACACTTTTGGAAATATGCTTATTCGCTTTATTGCCCATGTCTGTACTGTAAATATGAAGCTACCACCAGCAGCCAGCTAACTTGCCTTAGCATAAAGACTAAAAACAAGGGGAAACGGGCAGCCTGGCTCTGTCCAAAGCATAGCGTATATAAGAAGTGGATGTAGTCACCGTGACGTCACACATTGGTTTGTGGACTGCCATTTTGAAGCCTCAAGTTTGGCATTTTGGCCGTCGCCATCTTGTTTTTTTGCAACCAGAAGTGACACGAGAGGGTGGAGCTAAGTACAACCGAACACTGAATAAGACAATTTTTGGGCGACCAAAATGTGATAATTAACTTTCATGAACTGAAAACACACTGCGAAAGGGTTAAAGTTGTAAGACAAAAACACGGACAACTCCCAGACCGGACAACGCCGTGGTAGCGACCTGTCAATCACAAGGTAGCCAAACCCTAAGCATACCCTGCTTTATGGTCTATTTGACTCTAAATGGGACCATAATTTACTAAATGAACATCATGCTGTATTGAAGAAGACTTGAAACTAGAAATTGAGATCATAAACTCATGTTTACAATGTTTACTGAGGTAATAAATCAAGTGAAAAGTAGGATCATTTTCTCATAGACTTCTATACAATCAGACTTCTTTTTGCAACCAGAGGAGTCGCCCCCTGCTGGCTATTAGAAATAATGCAAGTTTAAGGCATTTCAGCATCGGCTTCACGATATTCATTCAGAAACCAGTGTTAATAATAATAATAATCTAGAGGACAGCTAATACAGATGCAGAACATGTTTTTTTTCCAGAGGATTTGTTTTTTATATTTGACATATTGATCGATCTATTTTCTCCATATATTTCACTTACCACTGACTGTCTGAAGACGGCACTGACTTATCAGTGGCGTCTTCCCTCTCTTCTTCCTCACTTTCGCTATCCCTTGCATGTTCATTTGCCTTCACCCTCAGCAGCCAATCATTGTCTTGCAGCTCTGGCCGTGGCAGGTTGTACAGCGGGTGCTTAAACAACGCCTCCAGTTTAGAATGACCCTTGATCTTTTGAATCACTTTTCCAGCTCCTATCAGATTCTTTTCCCTCTCGGTGGCGTCACTGAATGAGTCTCTCTCTTTGTGGTTGGCATTCAGATTGTGATGCTCTCCATTCTGGGGGATCGTTGGCAGTTTATGTGAGGAGGAGGAGGCAGCTGAAGAAGAGGAGGAGTGGGAGATGGACTGACGGTGCTGAGTATCTGTTCTTGGAATGGAGGAAGAGGAAGAGGAGGTGGGAAGGACGCAGGCTGTCTGGAGGACGGAGAGGCAAAAACATGCCAGAAGGAGGTGGAGAGCGAGGGACAGACACGCCAGACTCAGATAGATGGAGCGAGTGGATCGACCCAGGTTATGTCTCATGCTGGAGGAAAGAGAGGCAGCAGATAGAGACATTTAAAATCCAAACAGACCATGGAGCCCTGCCAACCCTTCAAACGTGATCATGATGAAACATTTTCTCATCATTGCATTCCTACACACATTATAGGAGTGGACAAAAGAAGAAAAACACCACTTTGAAGTAACTGAATTGCTCACAAAGGCAGCTGAATTAAAGGAACAGTGTGTAACATTTAGGGGGATCTATTAGCAGAAATGGAACATAATATTAATAAGTATGTTTTCTTTAGTGTATAATCACCTGAAAATAAGAATCGTTGTGTTTTCGTTACCTTAGAATGAGCCGTTTATATCTACATACGGAGCGGGTCCTCTTCACCGAGCCGGCTGCCATGTTTCTACAGTAGCCCAGAATGGACAAATTAAACACTGGCTCTAGAGAGACCATTCACATTTTCACGTTTACCCGTCGGCGACTGACCTACATGCTTGGCACATGGTAGAAGTTTCAGCTGGTTGCAATCTGCAAACTCACCGCTAGATGCCGCCAGATCCTTCGCACTGTACCTTTAAGGTAAATTCCACTTAGAAATTATTGGACATAATGAAATTGAATTAAAAGTTGGGGGCGGCAGTAGCTCAGTCCGTAGGGACTTGGCTTGGAAACCAGAGGGTCGCCGATTCAAGTCCCCGCACAGACCAAGTACGGAGTATGGACGCCGGTTTAAGTCCTCGCACGGACCAAGTATGAAGTGTGGACGCCGATTCAAGTCCCCGCACGGACCAAGTACGGAGTGTGGATGCCGGTTCAAGTCCCCGCACGGACCAAGTACGGAGTGTGGAGGCCGGTTCAAGTCCCCGCACGGACCAAGTACGGAGTGTAGACGCCCGTTCAAGTGCCCGCACAGACCAAGTACTAAGTGTGGACGTCGGTTCATGTCCCCGCAAAGACCAGTTACGGAGTGTGGATGCCGGTTCAAGTCCCCGCACGGACCAAGTACGAAGTGTGGACGCCGATTCAAGTCCCTGCACGGACCAAGTACGGAGTGTGGACTGGTAGCTGGAGAGATCCTAGTTCGCCTCCTGGGCACTGCCGAGGTGCCCTTGAGCAAAGCAACGACCCCCCCCAAAACTGCTCCCCGGGTGCTGTATAGTAACTGCTCACTGCTCCTGATACTAGGATGGGTTGAATGCAGAGATTAAATTTCACTGTGTGCTGTGAACAGTGCAATATGTGACAATGAAATCTGATTTACATTACATTTAAAAGTTAAGGGATCACCACACTTCTTACATTTCTGCCAGAGGGCGCCATCAATGTCAGTAGGCTAGCAAATTTCATGACAAACCATTAATGTCATGGCGGTGCTTGAGGAAAAGCTAGAGGAGGATCACCAAAGTCAGTAAGAGTCATCCTCTGGGGACCATAAAGCTTGGTAAAAAATATTCATGTCAATTCATCCAGTAGTTGCTGTGATAGGCTATTTCAGTTTGGACCAAAGTGGTGGATGACCGACAGACATTGCCATCCACGGAGTTACTGTATGCTGCTAGCATGGCTAAAACCAACAAAATTACAACTTCACAACAACCACAGAATACACATTCACAACCTTTGTGACACAGTCTACAAAATTGGCAACTGTCTTTGTTGAACATCTGTGAAAAAAAATGAATTAATGTGGGGTATAGTGCTGTAAATTGCTTATGGAATGAAAAATGTGATACTCAGTGGGATCCAAATGGTGGAGCGAACCATCACTGGCTGTTGTCAGTGCTAAAACATTTTAGTATGGGAGCCAGGTTAGTAGGTGCTGTTTGCATGGTTATTTAACGGTTAAACACACTAGCACCGTTCACAAAACCCAATGTGGCAAATGTTTTGGTGCCCACACTACCCCAATAACATCCCTCTTTCAGAGCAATCCAGCAGCAGTTAAACACCTGCTTTGTCCTCCACAGTTTAAACATAGGCTAATTGAAACTTTACGGGACGTTTAGGAACACAAGTGCTAAGTACATTTCTGCATCCTTTTTTCTTCAGTAAACTGGAGGCTCTGCAGCTGTTATAAGGGCAAACAGTTGCTCTTCACTTCATCATTTTTACTTTAAACATAGAGTATATTAGTAGTAAAACCTAAGGCAAACACAAAAGCAAACATTTAGAAGAGTAAACACTCCGTCAGACAGACAGGTAGATGGACAGAGAGACAGGCACTCATACATACACTCACACTGCACAGATTATAAAAAACTGTCAGATAACCGTTAACATCAAATCCTCAAAGAAAAAAAAAGGACTTCATCAAGAAAATCGATACATTATTGAACAACTCACTGCTCCCATATTCCCTGTGTGGACCATCAGGCTGGAATAATTACTTACATCTCTTTCCCTTCAAAACCTTTTCTCTTCTCCTGTCTCTCTGTGTTCCGCTCCCCTTCCTCTGTTAATATTCAGAGTTCGGTGACATTTCTAGTCCTTTTTTTCCCAGGCAGACTGTTTGTTTGTTATCATGCGGTCACTGCAATCCAAACAGTAAGAGGACAATTGCGGTTGCGGTGACCTGTGTCTACGTGACCCACAGTTAAGAGGAAGGGAATCACAATATAGTGCCAAATGGTAGGTAGGGTCAATGGAGTAGCCATGAAAAAAATGCCAACAACAAATAACTTAAAATTTGACCTTTAACTTCCTATCTATAAAGGAATGTATTGACATTTTCTGGCATTCTGGTTCTTAATTGTTTTCTTGCAGAGAATTAAATGAGATTTGATACCACTCTCTGCCTTACTGTTAGCAACTCGTTAGCTTAGCATAAAAACAACTAGCTTAGCCAGGCTCTGTCCAAAGCTAACAAAATTTGCCAACCAGATTCTCTAAAGCTTACAAAGTGTTTGCAGAATTGCTGCAAATTCTCCACCGCTGGTGGCAGTTGCTTCAAAATAAATGCTATATACTGCTTTAATTTGGTTTCACTTGGTAACAAATTGCTACAATTATGTAACAACAAAAGGAGCTAATTTAGGCAATTTATCTGGTGTGACTAACCACCTTGGAAAAATGCATGAACCACAGACTGTATATAAGAAGTGGACGTAGCCACCGCGATGTCACCCATTCGTTAGTGGACTGCCGTTTTGAAGCCTCGAGTTCGGCATTTTCGCCGTCGCCATCTTGTTTTTTTGGAATCAGAAGTGACACAAGAGGGTGGAGCTAAGTACAACCGTACTCTGAATAAGACATTTTTAGACCCCAGAGGTTGCCCATGGCGTGAATACTCCCAAGTCGGAATAAAGGGTGCTTTTCCTGTTCATTCTGCCAACATTGCGTGAATGCAGCAACAGTCCGACACATAACCTCTCATTTATCCACAATACGTCAATTATATTTACATTTTTTGTACAGATTAAAACAAACAAGATGTGACATGTTAATCAGGGATCTTTAGAGGTGCTTGTTACTTTTGGACGGAGCCAGGCTGTTTTTAGACTTTATACTAAGCTAAGCTAAGCTAAGCTAAGCTAACTGGTTGCTCATAGTAGCTTCATGTTTACAGTATAGACACAAGGGTGATGTCAATCTTCTCATATAAATCCCAGTAAGAAAACAAACGAGCATATTTCCCAAAATGTCGAACTATTCCTTTAACCCCATATTGTTCAAATTGTATTCTTCTTTTGTCTCGTGTTGTGGGGCCTTCCTCGTGTCTAGAGTGTTTCTCTCATCTTATGTTAATGATTTCTGTCTCTGGTTTTGACTTATGAAAGGACACTCAATGGGGTTTGTGTTCATT
Source organism: Sebastolobus alascanus (assembly GCA_916701645.2). Classification (NCBI taxonomy): domain Eukaryota; kingdom Metazoa; phylum Chordata; class Actinopteri; order Perciformes; family Sebastidae; genus Sebastolobus; species Sebastolobus alascanus. Next base: position 402,165 of record CAKAOJ020000035.1, read on the forward strand.
TTGTGAGTTCATGGAGACTTTTTCATTAAGCACAATTATTTGCTTTAATAGGCTCCTCAATGAAAATGTAGGTGAAGTCAAAAGCAGTGAGCTGGATCTTCTGTTATAAACTGTGGTGCACACGGAGAAACATGCAGAGTAATGGATTCATATTCTAAAGGAGCCCGGATTAGATCAAATATTCATCTCTTTAACACAGTCTCTTTTTGAACCTGTCCCCTCTCTTTTCTCCCTCGCCCCTTTTGTCATAAACCATCCATTACGTCTCCTGCTATGACTTTAAATCCTTCTCTCTGACTTTCAGTGTTTTCTGTCCTCTGAGGGTTAGAAAATCGTTCTCTCGCATACTGCTAATTAGCCGACTATATGTTTCTGTTAATTAGCTAACTTCGCTCTGAGAGAGAATGCATTATGTATGTTGCAGCAGGTCCCAGTGGAGCTGATGTTTTTCAAAACTGGGGCAATATTCTGTGGTATTATATGTAGACTCGGAGAGTGTTTCATTACATGTAAACAACAGTTAAATATCACAAATGAGATTACGATATAAACAGAGAGAGAGAGAGGTAATAAAATCATAAAATTAATAAATTGAATAAAATTGCTAATTAATTAGGAAAAATTTACATCATGATGATAATGCCCTTGCAGTTTTAAATTGGAATAATGCAAATGGGACTAATGGTTTAGGGGTGTTATGATTCATTAAACTCAGGGACTGATGTGTCATAGTGGTGTCATGATTCAATACCTTTTCAATACAGCAAATTTAATCAGTGCCTGAGTATGTATTTGGATGTATTGTAGTGTTTGGAGTAGTTTTGCATATTGTGTACTATTGCATTATAGGGACTGCAACAAGTCTCTACAGCCACGCTACTAGCTCTGCGAGGCTGCACTCAGGCACAGTGGTGCTATGAGCTAAAAGCCGTAGGCTACTGTACTAAAGAATAATATAAGCTTAAAGGTGCTAAATTCAGAATTCAGAGCATTATCTATTGCCTCCACTCGGCTCTCACAGCCCGTTCTCATTCCCAGGGCGTCAAATACCGACGCTTTGTCACAGCCGTCGGCGTCCAACATTTAGCGTCTTAGGGGAGGTGGATGGGTCCAACAAACACAAGTCTTCAGGAGACTGCTGTTCGTGTCCCGTGCATCACGTTTCAATCAGCTGTTCGTTCATGTCCCATTTTCACAACGATCAGAGTCATTTTCACTGTACAAACCTAGTAATTTTAAGCCCAACCATGTAGTTTTTCCTAAACCCAACTATATTGGTTTTATTGCCTGAACCTAAGCAAGTGTTTTTGTTTATTCACAACATTAAAGTGGCAGTAGGCAACAATTTTTTTAAATAATTTGGCAAAATTCCATAATAACCTTTCAGCATATTGTAATTCAAGTGGTCTGAGAGAAAACTAGACTTCTGCACCTCATCATGGCTCTGTTTTCAGGCTTTAGAAAAATCTAGCCCGTGACGGCAGATTTTGATCAATCACAGGTCATTTCAGAGAGAGAGTGCGTTCCTATTGGCTGTGCACCGGTCATGTGACCAGAACTTGGCTTCCTTCAACAGAATTTACAATGGCGGCTGCGTCACAAACTTTCTCATTTTACAGCTAAACAATAACTACAAGATGATTCTGAGAACATTTGAGGTGAGAAATAGTCATAACAGTAACAGAATATTGATTCATATTTGATCAGCGCTGCCTAGTTTGACCGTTTGATCGGAGATCGCGAGTGATTGACATCCGGCTCTCAGACGGCAGCTGGACAGCGGACCTTGTTTTCCTCCGGTAAGTGAAATCCTTCAGATGCCGTTAGGAGCACCGGAGGACACAGTAGGACACAGAGGAACATGATTTTTTCAGGTTACCTGTTTCATGTACTACTGTCATGATATAGCGGCCGTTTTCTAAAAATAACTTTTTAAAATCATATTTGCGCCAATCTCGCATACTGCAGCTTTAAGCACGTCTTTACTGCGACGGAAAAGAGTGACGCCGAGGGGTCTGACAAAGCGTTAATATATGATGAGTTGGTATGAGCTCTCAACATGGTGACGGCTAAGCCGGCGCATGGATGTATAAAGAGAACTGGATACAGCCTTTATTCCTATGAGAGTCGCTCAGTGGCGCATGAAGCCAAAATGGCTCGATTGCCGAGTGATAAAGTACCTGGATCATCCGGCGATCTTCCGCATCCATTGGGCCCATAGAGCAGGCGCAGTAGCGTTTCCTTTAACCCCGCCTCGGTCTGGGTCTCACATGAACGGAGGAAGGTAAATAACTCTGAATTCGGCTATTAGTGCATTTTACAACTTTAAGGACCTAATGATTTAAATAAAGGCTATTCAAGTGTTCGTACTGGGAAGTTGATTTACCCAAAATAATTTATCCACTAATTTACAGACGTCTCTTTCCCAATGTAAGTCTATTGGAAAAAGTCTTTTTGGGCCCAATGGCATCACGTGACGGACACGGAAAAAATTTGCTTCAAAGCCTGCCACACTTCCTTGGGGCTTGAGCTGGTGGCTTGCAGCTAACAATGCAAACAATGGCAACACTTGCCGACAGTGCTAACAGTGCCAACAGTGCCAACAGTGAAAACAACAGCAACAATGCTGACAGAGGTAACAGTGTTTACTTGGGGGAGAACTGGAGGGCGGGCGCTATACTTCCATGACGATGCCATCGGTCGGGACGCCGCTATCAGCTGTAAGCGCCGTATGAGCGCAGTGCAGAGCGGCGGCCGTAAGCTAGCCAGTGGGGAACTGCAGCCGGCCCGGCTATGTAAACAAAGCACAGAGAAACTCGGATTACAACACACACAGAGAACTTTAAAGCAGGGGTTCTCAAACTTTTTGGGGCCAGGGACCTCTTACAGGTGAGAAAATGTTCCAAGTTACCCCCTGATAATCGTAACACCGATTAAGCACATGCTTACACCATTTGTACTCTTGCCATTGGAACTATTTGTATAGTGTATGATGTTGGCCTGACTCAAATACTTCTCCAAACTCACCAGCTAGCTAGCTGGCTAATAAGCTAAGCAGCAGCAGGACCGATTCGTTGCGCCCTGATTGAAGTGACTGATTCATGATAGATTGACGTGATGTGTCACAATCATATCAGAGTTTCTATTGGCCCAAAGCTAACGTGGTTGGGAGTAATGGACACAATATGCTTGTTTTATTGGTGCAAATTGTCCACATCTGTAGATATATACATTATAATAATACAGCACAATTATTGTAGTTTATAGCAAATTATTTCACAGACTCCCTGGCAGAGTGCCCCTGGGGGTCCCTGGACCCCACTTGGAGAATCACTGCTTTAAACGACCAAATATATATTTTAATCTTTAGAAAATGAGAAATAATTTCCTAAAACACCTGGGAACTGTAGTTTTTAGACAAAGTTACAGAAATTGGAGTAAATACAGTATTTGTTGGGGACTATTTCAGCCGTGGATTGATATGCCTTAGTGAGTATTTACGGCAGCAGGGATGTGACAGGATTCACCCAAAATAATGGTAATGGAGGAAATATGTCACAGTCACCTTTTGATTTTAAACACATTGGGATGGTGAGCGGTGCCAGCAAAGAGCATTTAAGAGGCCTCGACTAAGTGCAGAGCTTCAGCAGTTGGGAAATAAAAGGAGGAGAGGGCTGTAATACTGAGTGGAGGACAAACGTTACACAGGGCACAGGCATAATGAGAGCTCAGAGTGTATATCAGTCCAAGACATATGATTAACTGTAGTGTAGCGTTATGTAATACCTTATGAAACGCCGTCTTTTTACATTTTTCTTCCTCCAGAGGGAGATCCAAGGTCACTTCTGGGTCAGCTGCTTAACAACAGCAACCAAAAAGAAAGATCAATGAAGGCACACTCCTACTAGTGAATCTACTCAGATCTTATTACAGGAATAAAACACAAGATATTTTAAATGTGTTGCTTTCAATTTCTCTACAGCCTCTCTCCCATCTTTATCGCCTTTCTCACACACACACACACACACACACACACACACACACACACACACACACACACACACACACACTCTCAAACACTCACATTGAAACATTGAAAACATCCTTCAAAGCTTTGAAGCCCCGTTTTTCCCTCACAGCAGTCGCAGCTTAATGTAGGTTGCTTGGAAACAACCCAGAATTTTGGCACCTAATTGGAGCGTGCGTGTGCTTTATCCAGCAGGCAGACGGGCGGACGGCGACTCTGATGTGCAAACTTAGGATAATAAGACAAAGTGAATTTCAGATCACTTTTGGCACACTGGAGGGCGAACGAGCGGCGGAGGGCCTATCGGATCATGTGGAGGGGGTGACCGATGAAAGCCTGGGAGACCTAATGTGTGTGTGTGAATGCATTATGCTTGTTTAGAGAGTGTGTTCTATCCTGAGCATGCAGTTTGTCTGTTTGTAGCTGGGTGTAAAAACTGCTTAAATGGCCTCATGAGCACCCAAGGGTCCAAAAGTTTTGCTTATTTAAGGTGCATGCTTGTATTTTGGGTTTCTACTAGAACATGTTTACATACATACATTTACAATGTTCAAAAAACACTTTTTTCATACCGCATGAAGCCCAGTCTGCTCTGATTGGTCAGCTGGCCCACTCTGTTGCGATTGGTCAACCAAACCAAACTCTTCGAACTCCGCTCCAGCTCCGCTCTAACTAGCTTTGTTTGAGGGCGTGCCAAACTAGCTGCTAGGCAGGTATTATGCAAATGTGTTACCTGGTGACATCACTACGTTACGGAAGAAAAGGCAAGACTTCAAGAAAGGCGTTTCCGGCAGTTCAGGAGCAGTGTTTCTGTGGGGGACAGTAACTCCCTTTGATGTGGGCTTTTTAACTTTGCAGTCATTTTACATGCACAAAAAACTATATAACACACTAAAGTAAAGAGAAAAAGCACATAATAGGTCCTCTTTAAAACAAGTATATTCTTGGTGGTGTGTGCGAGTGTGGAATACAGAGAGAGCAAAGTGTTTAATCGTGTGTCAGCTGATGTTTGAAGTGCCGGAGGGGATGTATCTCTGTAGTTTTTCCTTTGTGTTTAACCTACAGTATGTGTGTGTGTGTGTGTGTGTGTGTGTGTGTGCGTGTGTTTGTGTGTGTGTGTGTGTGTGTGTGTGTGTGCGTGTGTGAGAAGCGTTTCATCATGTGTTGCCTGTGTTTGATGTGATGGAGGTGCTCCCTGGTCTTTCACTCATCCTCCTACTCCTTCTCCTCCTCTGTCACAGCTTATCTCTCTATTCTTTTCTCTCACCTGCTCTCTTCTACCTTCACCTCCTTGCTCCTCGTTTTCCCGCCTACTCCCTCTCCTCTTCCTTCCCCACAACCTCTCTCTCTCTCTCTCTCTCTGAAGGCCCGAAGTCTTTGAAAGCATTGACTCCTGTGGCTCTGGCTGCTGCTGCTGTTGCTGCTACACTCCTAGCTTGGATGGGCATGAATATTTCATCTGGGGAGAGAGAGAGAGGGAGGAGAAAGAGGGGGAGGCTGGGATTGAAAGAGGTTGGAGACGAAAGAGAGAGGAGAGAGGGAGAGACAGGAGTGATGGAGCAGAACAGGTGAGAGCAATAAATAAAGACAAACAGGAACAAATGCAAATGGAGAAGAGAAGGAAACAATAGAAAAACAGGAGGAGAGATGGAGGGGAGGAGAGGAAATGTGAGATCATGAGGAGGGAACTGGCGTTGAATACTAACTAGAGTTGGAGCAACAATGTGTAGGGAGACACATTTACTCCTCTGTGAACACGCGCAGTATAACTCATACAAGTAGAAAATCATATAGAGCCTCTGCAATCCAGGATTCTCGCACTCCCAGCAGAGTAATTCTGATCTTCCCCATCGTCTACATTTCTTCACTCCATCCATCTTTCATAACCTCTCTCGCTCTCTCGTCGTCCATTTCAAGGTGACAGCTTGTGGGATAATCTAATCCCGCGTTGCTACACATGGGACAATTTGTCATCGGCTGTAGCAGAGTGTGTGGATCGGTGTTGTATAATATATGTGTGTGTGTGTGTGTGGGGCAATTAGGAAAGAAGGAAAGGCAGATAGAGAGGAATGAAATAGCACAACCCTATCATGCCTTTAGACTAAGACATAACGCATGAATTATGTTAAAACTAGGGCTGTCAATTAAAATATTCAATTGTGCTTAATCGCATGATTATCCATAGTTAATTGCAATTAATTGCAAAATAATAGCACATTTTTTATCTGTTGAAAATGTATCTTAAGGGAGATTTGTCGAGTATTTAATACCCATTAACATGGGAGTGGGCAAATATGCTGCTTTATGCAAATGTATGTATATATTTATTATTAGAAATTAATTAACAACACAAAACAATGACAAATATTGTCCAGAAACCCTGAGGTACTGCATTTGGCATTAAAAAATAGGTTCAAATCATAACATGGCAAACTCAAGCCCAACAGGCAACAACAGCTGTCAGTGTGTCATTTTGCTGACTTGACTTGCCCCAAACTGCATGTGATTATCATAAAGTGGGCATGTCTGTAAAGGGGAGACTCGTGGGTACCCATAGAACCCATTTTTTAATTCACATATCTTGAGGTCAGAGGTCAAGGGACCCCTTTGAAAATGGCCATGACAGTTTTTCCTCGCCCAAAATTTAGCGTAAGTTTGGAGCGTTATTTAGCCTCCTTTGCAACAAGCTAGTATGACATAGTTGGTACCAATGGATTCCTTAGGTTTTCTAGTTTCATATGATGCCAGTATCTATAATGTAGCTTCTAGGTTTAACACTGAGGCTGCTACAGCAAAAAAAAAAAAGGAAGTTGTGTTAATGAAATTAGTGGCATTAAAACAAATTTGCATTAACTTTGACAGCCCTGGTTAAAACTACATAATTTTAATTACAGATTAGGTTCTGTGAAAATATTTGAACAAGATACTTCTTGTGTAGTCTGTGTGCAAGTGTGATTCCAGATGCTATACATGGTAATGTAGGATGGTTGTATAAGGAGAGATAAGCGGCACTCTACAAAAATATGGTGACTAAACTAACCAGCAGTTATGCTGAAATTTATTAATTTCTAGTGTGTGGGGTCGGAGTGAACCGTGGCTAGCCAACTGCCAGTACATATATACACACACAGGTACATGATTCATATTACGTTGTTATGGCCAGTTCATGATTGTATAGCTGGAGATAGCTTGTTCAGCTCAGTGCTCCAGACAAACGTAGCAAATTCATATCAATGTGTCCTCTGTATGAAGATGTTAGAGCTCCAAATTATTGAGCTGTTACGCTAACAAACAAGCTAACTAACCTTTAGGGGAGAGTGGGGTAAGATGAGGCAGTGGGTTAAGTTGACCCACCTCCTGTTTCTAGGCAACTGTGCACATTTGTTGTCATGTGACCATAAATTCAGGAAGCACCCATCATTTCTATCTGGCTATGATGGAGAGAAGCATATGGGAGAAGTATTGACTTACACAAAAAAACATTTGTCAAAGTAAATTTTTTATAAGCAGACAAACAAAAACGTCTAGGGCAGAGTAAAAAAACAAAACAACAAAAAACACGAAAAGCTACATTTACCACAAGGATTGTACGAGGAGAAATGGCTGGAACACAAGACACGGAAGTACAACGACAAACTGGCACAGGCAAAGGGAGGACACAGACTAAATACACAATGAGTGGAGGGGGATGACGAGGGTCAGGTGACAGCAGGGCTAATGACAGACAGGTGAAAACAATCAGTGCGGGGCAGACAATCACATGAGGGCAGGAAGTGAAGTACCTGAAATGAGAGACAAATGTGAGTATACCAAAATAAAACAACTGAAAACTAGAAACAAAGAATAAACCTTAGAGAGCGGAACATGACATATATAAGCTCAACTGTATAGTCTTCAGGCAGCTACTGATGGGGGGTGTTTAGTTACTGGAAACCAGTGGGTCCAGAAACTCTCTGTTAACCCCAGAAAGCCTCAGACTTGGTACGTATAAGCACGACCCACTTTGAGATCAAGCTGCAACAAACTCACCGTTAGAGATCGTTACCAAACCTAATGGGAGAAACCAAACGGACACCTGAAACCAAAATGCACAATGGACTAACACAGTTTGGATGAAAGACAAAAAGGACTAAAATATTTCTCTCCCCCATAGGGAAAAGCAAAACTCATGCATGATACTCTCCAAATTTGTATTTAAACAAATAGTCTGCAATTTTGAAAACAAATCCCCCTTGGCACATGAGGTATTAACACAAACCAATTGAGGCCAAATTACCACAAAGCCCAGACTACATCTTACCAAAATGGTTAATCTGATCCTGGACGAGCCCCCAATCTGTCACAACCTGGCTCAAGGCTGAACAAAGGAGGGGAAACCATACAAGTTACAACTAAAAAGGTTATTTCACATACCTAAAAGGAAACTTGTGTAAAGCTAAACTAAACAAACCCAAGCTATGGGAGAGAGGAAGACTGATTGACTGCCAACAACTTTTATAGTCCTGCAGTCGGACCAGGTGAGCTGAATCTCCCTGATGACCTGACTCCGCCCACCAGGCTCCTGCTCAGAGAGTGTGATCACTCAGGCCTCCATCCATCATTCCTCCACCCAACACAACAAAGAGCCAGGAGGTTGCTGGCTAGTTTCAGTGGTGTCTGGCTGAGCTCAGTTACATCAAGATCAATGATGAATTAAAACCGGGGGAGTTTTAATAATAGTCTTTCTCTCAAAAAATAAAACTTAACTCACAGGAGAAAACCTTGCTTTGCCAGCTGGCAGCGCTGTGACGTATTAAATTGCTTCTGAAAAGTTATATTTATTGACATTTTTTTATTGTGTTGTATTGGTCTATGTGTTATTGATTCTGCAGTTCATATGCACTCAGTTTTTGAATACTGCGGTTTGTTTTCACGTTATGTTTTATACTCTCTATATTCTCGTATTCCTGTTGTCTTGTAGTATGTTTGTAATCATTTTTATTCCTGGTATTTTGCTATTTCTGCCAGTTGATTTGATAACTACTCTCCTATATATAAAAAATCATTAAAACAAGTTAGTTTAGCGGCCATTGGTTCAGTTCCAAACCCAAAGTAGGAGAAACAAAGATTTTTCTATAATAAAAACCATGTTACACAATCAAAAACTAAACTCGAATGCACCTTTGTCCCAGATCTGTGCTGTTTTATCTTTACAGGTGCTTTTAATGTTGCCAGTCTGCCGTTGTGCCTCAGCTAACCAGCTCACATGTTAACTCTGCCATGCTCGACTAGACCTGCAGTATTAGATTAGTTCCATTACAGTTGCTCCAAGTGCTTCATCTGTTTCCTTCTATTGTATTCTGTCTCTATGTGACTTAATGTCAAAGTGATACATAGCCAAGCGCTGGTCCTGGGGGCTTGTTTCTCAGCAGAGCACTATATATTATTCCCACAGAGCTATGGCAGAGGTCAGAGGTCATCACCGCTTACAAACAGAGCCTCAGGTGGTCTGTGATGAAGCATATGTTGGCTATGCCTTGGAGGTGGACAGCTTACAGCAGCATGACACAATTAATATGAGGTGACACTGCACAAAACAAATGCTTTAGCTCAACAAAAAAAATGAATGTAACAGTTTGCATCAAACTTTCTGAAGTTATGACAACTTTTACTGAAATTATGTTCAACCAGCGAACTAAATTGAGTTAGGGCAATTCGCTTTTCCTCTACAATCAAATTATTTTTAGATACCACTTACTTAATATTTGTTAGCATAAACAATAGTTTTTAAGTTGACTACTCATAGAAATTAAGTTGTTCCATCTAGTTTTACCACATTATTAAGCGTTATACTTAATAACCATAATTGTGAACACAAATTTTTAAGTTGACATCTGTTTAAAAAATGAAGTTGCTCCGATTAGATTTTCTTCAGGTTTTTTTTCTTTTAGCTTTTTCATGTTTTTGTTCATGTAGTAGCTTTTAACAAATGAATTCCTTCAACAACGAAATTGTTAGGCAATTAACTTTTTTATTTTGAATGGCAACTGTGTATTTGAATACACAATATCTAAATCTTGTTAAAAACAAAAACACAAATTTAAATGCCCCAGAAATTAGAAATAAACAAATTGGTCATATTGCATTATGCCGTGCGTTATAGACCTTTACATAATTAAAACCACAGTGCCAAACACCAGTTTAAAAATTATTTTGTAAAACTACAGTAACAAAGTTCCAAGAAAGTGCTCATTAAATGTTAACTTTCATGGTCACCAATCTTCTCAGGTCCTTGCATCTTTTAGATCAATTTTACAAAAAACTTAACATACAAGTTTTCACGGCAGACCGTCAGTATTTGAAAAAGTATGAAAAATCTTAACACAAAATCAGTACATCTCTTTGATGATTAAATGTTACTGTAGTATAAAAGACAGTTCTAAGGGTAGAATAACTGAGTTTGGAACACATCTAAACGCATCTTAAAGGGACTATATGTAACTTCTTACACATATAAATCATACTGGGTCGGTGTCCCATGCGTGCTCGGCGTGTGGGTACGCGAGCGCGCAGACTCCAACACAAACTACACGAAAGCACCAAAACTGCAAAGTTATATCTAGTGAAGCCCGTCTTGCAAAACAGTGTTGGTTCTTCCTGCTTCGCCCACCCCAGCCGCGGTCAGAGGACGCGGGGGAGACCGTAACTTTTGTCTCCAGGGCCGGAGTCTGAGACTATGAGTCTCTGCTCTGCTGCAGCCTGCTCCTGCTGTCTGCTCCTGCCTGCTTGCACACCACGCTCGTTCTCACCCGCTCGGCTTGCTCCAACTCCACGTGCACGCGCGCACACTACACACTGCAGAAGAGTTAGTTTAGCTCTGAGAATATCTCGTGAATGTGCAGTGGACGTTTGTGCAGAAATAAATGCTGCCGCTCCTCCAGACCAACAGAGGTTTCCCGTGTCTTGTGAAGTGACGGGGCTCCGCAGCGAGTTACGTTATCGTCTCCGAGCGGGTGTCGGTGTCCGTCCCCCCCCCCTGTTCCCTCCAGGTCGGGAGGCTGAAGCAGGAAAAGCCAACACTAGGATCAGCATTGATTCATGGAGAGACCTTCGTCTGGTCAGCTAACATTACTGCCAAGAAGGTGAAATATAGAGTGATATTGTGTGTTAGCTGACGTGTGTCGCCCCACTGTTTAGACCGGTGCTCGTTCATGTCTATGTAGAGCGAGCAAAAACGCGAGCGCAAGCAACAGGACGCTGACTTTCGTTGACATTGCGGCCACAGGTGTCGCTGTTAACAAGCAATTTCTGATTCTTACATAGAGTCCCTTTAAACAATTGTGACAATTTCATCAAGTTACTACAACTTGAATTTTGTTTTATATCAATTAACGCAGAAATTTGAGTTTAAATTGCACACAATATTAAGTTGATGTAATTACCGGCATTATTATGTCAACACAACTCATCAAAATAATGTTTGCAACTTAAAAGGTTCATCTAAATCCATAAATTTGAATTTTTAGCTTGCAACCATGGGACTGGTGATGACTTGTTACTACTTCACCCAATAGTCAGCCATGACTGTTTCTTACTTCTCTCACCTCAAATGCCATCCTAGAAATCTAGAAATTTGATGACAGCTCAAAGCAGACCTTACAATGCAAAAATAAAGTGGAGAGAGATGCAGACACATAGTAGGAGTGACTCAGAGAGCTGTACCAGTGTCCTGAAACACACTCGTGATTCTTAATTGATGAATTTTATTCAGCGATTGCGTGGGGGAATTTGGAGGATCTGTTACTCACGAAGTAAGACTGAAGATGTAGGCTGTTGGTTTATTTTCTTGACTGGAATTTTTAAATACTGAGGAGGAGAGCGCTCAGAGGACACGTGGGGAGAGAGAGTCATTTTTAATTTTCTCAAGATAAGGTCTTCAGCAAAAATCCAAGATTGCAAATTGTGTGTGCGTACCTGTGTTTGTGTGTGTCTTTCTACCCGGCAGAAAATCGATTTCCAGCAGATGGCATGAAAACCCCTCAGAGGACGCGAACGTGTGCTCGCTCTGAAAATATTTGGAGGACAAAACACGGAGACGGATGCATTTTTAAACAGGTCTATTCAGACACACACATGCACCTTGAAATGTGGGAAGAAGACTGGAGGGTGACTGAGTGCACAACACATTTATATTGTAGTTGATAGGACTGTGTATTGGCAAGAATCTGGCGATACGATACGTATCATGATACCGGGGTTACGATTCAATATATCGTGATATATTGCGATACTGTATGTAAGGTGATATATTGCGATTTTTAAATCTAAATTCAGGAAACTGTCATAGTTTAAAGAACACACCACCATATGCATAAAATCTGAGTAAAATGCAATCAGAACAGTGAGATCTGCATTTGCATTTATCACAGTCCCTGTAACATCCAACATCATAGCACTACTTTGAGAGGGCTCATACACTGAGAGGACGCATCTCTTTGCAAATGAAATAAAGTATTGACTGAGTTCATCTTTGCATGTAAACTATTAATTAAAAATCGATACCGTGTTTTTGAGAGTCGATACAGTATCACAAAACATAATATCGCGATATTCTGTATTTTCGATATTTTCTTACACCCCTAGTAGTTGAGGTAATAAAGTTCACTTTCTTGTTAGCTGCTGATCACTGTTGTGTTCATACACAGCTAACAGGTTGATAGCAGTATGTATGAAATTGGACACTTTGGACTGTCGTGTCCTACACTCCTCTCATCTTCTCACACTCATTTGTCATCACACCACACTTTTTTCATTGTCCAATTCTTTCCCTTTTATGGTAGTTTATGCAGTATGCAGAAACAGGGAAATGAATGCCTCTAATGATGAATAATGAAAGACGTGTGGGTTGTTGAATATAAATGCTAAGATTGACTGATTTGCAAAATGTATCCGCTCCAAAAAACTGCAAGATGAACTGTTGTCATAAAGATGTCAAGGTAAAACAAATGCTTGACATCTTCCTGCCTGGAGACGCACACATCGTGGTCATTTTAGTTTCAAATTCCGAATCATTCAGGATCTGTGTTTTATGGATGAAGGAAGGAACAAAGTGGATTGTCACAGACAGACACGACCGAGAGCCCAGCATGCACACAGCAGCCAGTGCCCTCTCTGAACTGAGTCACATGCTTCAAGCATTATCATGCATCTCCTCACCGCAGTACAACCAAATTGGAAGGAGTGAGAGAGGAAAAGGTTGAGAATGCTACAGAGATGTAATTAGACACGGAGAGAAAGTGAATGAGGGAGATCTGGAGGGAAATTTCAGGAAGAGATTAGTGTGGAAATAAGTGATCCAATTGTCTTATTAAACTTATAAAACACATTCGAACCAATGTTTTAATGAAGTAGAGCATTGAGACATGGAAGCCTTAAAGGCAGGGTGGGCGATCTTGAGAAACTAGCAAGAGTACGCTAGATTTTTAAAAATGATCCAGCCAAAAAAACAAGCCCAGTGTTGCCAACTCTTTTCCAATGAAAGCAGCTAGTAGCACTAGCTCCAAAAGTCCCTATATCTAGAGACAAAGACGCCGAGTCTGCAACACCGACAGCCCGTCCCTTCAGGCCTCCCTCCAAAGACACTCCTCCACTATTATCATTATGAACGGTGAACATGGTTATTGTTAATACTCACAGCTGTCAAGCTAGCAGCTTGTGGAAGACTCCGGTGACGCGCAATGAGTGCATGAGTGTGTGCAGGTAGATAGATAGATAGATAGATAGATAGTAACTTTATTGATCCCGAGGGAAATTCAAGTTTCCAGCATCACAGTTCCATAGTGCAAACATATTAGTAAAAACGTCACAGGTAAGTAGTATAGGTAGACATGTAAGGAGGTAGACAGGCTGGTAGCCCGTCCAATCATTACATTTGGCAGAATAAAATAATCGGAGGGGCTTATTACAGTCCTGCAACAGCCACAGATACCAGATTTTTTTTACTTTTTTTTTGTCAGAGCATTTCATTTATTGATTGCTGTCGGGATGTAATGAGAATTTCAACTAACATAGCAAAAAATCTTTTAAAAAAAGTCTTTACCAACCCTGCCCTTAAGGTGGAGCTACAGGTGTATGTGCAGTAAGGTGGCTATTATACAACGTTTGTAGCAGTAAGAATACATTGATGTTAGTGTTTATATTAAAATACTGTAATAAAAACTTGAATAAATTGTAGATAAATAAATACATTAACATTATACATAAATGGTTCAGTCTTTTTGCCAGTTGTTGCAACCAGATGTGTCTAATTAACAAAGAACACTGATTTTTTTAACATGTGTACGGCACCAAGAAGTTGCTTTTATTAATTAATTTCCTTACAAGTTATGTTGTGCATTTACAGTCGTGTAAAACAGGAATGCTTCCATATATAGACATCAGGTCTTCTTTGTGCAACCTAAGTCAGTTTTAATGACAAAATAACATTAACAACAAATCAAAAATGCATGGATTGACATTATTATTATTATATTATATTATATTATATTATATTATATTTTATTATATTATATTATTATATTATTATATTATTATATTATATTATATTATCACCACAAACATGACTAATAACTCATGGACATGTTATATGATTTATGAATGCCCAGCAAGATGTATGTGTGTGAAGTCTGCATATTTTAGATTTCTTTCAGCAACAGAGAACTGACAAAAAAATAACCAATAAAACCAGCGACCTTGAGAAAACATGTGAAACAAAGCTTTTTCCAAAGTCCAACAAAACACTGTCTGACTGACTGATGTAACACGGCTTACACAACCTCAAGCGAGTCAAGACTGCTGGATTATTTTTACCAACAAATGGCGTCGAAGCTAGCAAGAAACACACAGTCGCATCACAGTGAATAACAAGAACCAATACCGGTTTATTTATTACACCAATAAGCCGTTTGAGGTGAAGTTCTCCAGCGCCATGAATGTATACATTTTTAGTGGCCTCAGAGGAAGCAAAACCATTGATTTGGCAGCATTACAGCCATGCTTTGCCCATTGAGATATACAAGGTCACCACCCTGCACTTCAAAGAGTATCGCATTAAACCAGGGAGGACAAGCGAGCGAGGGAGGGAGGGAGGGAGGGAGGGAGGAATATGAGATGCAAAGTGGGTGACAAAGACGGAGGAAGAGCAAAACGTGTTCTTCCTGTCCAGATGGAGCCTCTGTGGGGATTTTGGACCGTGTGTGTGTGTGTGTGTGTGTGTGTGTGTGTGTGTGTGTGTGTGTTTGTATGAAGAGTAACGATTCTGGTACACTGCCATGTGGAGGCTGAGTAGGTGGATTACCTACCCTGAATCAAAAGGGAAAGTGATGAGTAGGTGGATTTAGGGATTTCGATTGAAAGTGGTTATCATGATGGCCGCAAAATAAAAATTAAAAATGCTTCTGTTTGGTGTAAAAATCAATAACTTAAATATTAAAGTGTCAACCCTTCAGATTGTCATGAAATCAAACCCAGTTTTTTTTAATTCCATTTATGATCTGCATTTTTCATCAATAAACAACCTAAGTATTTACATTCTGTATTAACCTCTCTATGTAATAGTTTTCATTCTTAGTGGCGGAGTCCGCCATTCCTGTGCAGGATTCAAATGACCTACCTGGAACAAGACAGGGAATGATGCATGTAATTCAGCATTGATTTTCACACTCGTTGTTAACCACCAGTAAACACGGGTGTCATCAAACCAACAACGGCTGAAATCTTGAGGATTACAACTTTAAAGGAACAGTGTAGCAGAAATGGAATATAATATTCATGACTATGTTTTCATTATTGTACAATCACCTGAAACTAAGAATTATTGTGGTTTCGTTAGCTTAGAATGAGCCCTTTATATCTAAATTGGGATCAGGTCCTCTTCACGCAGGCCGCCGTGTTTCTACAGTAGTTACAGTCTCCGACATGAGTGAGCAGAGTGCAAAACCGTCTTACCGCCAGCCGCCATCTGACTTCCATTGACCCTAAAGTTGTGTTAATCATGGTAAGGATGACCTCTGAGCGAGGCAAACGGCGTTAACTACAGTTTTGCACTCGGTGGCTCCTGTTACCGCAGACTTGGAAAGAGAGGAGTGAGCAGAAGGGCACTCGGTTGCAATCTGCAACCGCACCACTAGATGCCACCAAATCCTACACACTGTCCCTTTAAAGAGTAACTTAACACCACCTGCAAATCTATAGTTTCTGCTGACCTCCAGTTGTTTCACTCCTCACCTCGCTGCAGTGACGTACAGGTGTACTCCAGTACCCGATGACATCACTGTGTGTTGCAGTATGAAGTAAATCCCGTACATGTAAAGGCGTTTTGCAGTTGCAATCTCTACTGGAAGAGCACTTTTTTAAAAAAAGGATTAAATACACTGTGAAACACAAACATGTTATTTAATTTCCAGTGGGGCTGTTCAATCAGTATTTACAAGGGCTGTGAAATCCCAGCAGAGCCACACTTCATTTTGTGCTCAACAGACACTTCCTGGAAATTTGACATGGAGAGAAAAAGCAGCTGCATATCTGCTTGAGCTTTTAAAACCCAATGAGTTTCATTCACACAGCTTTGAATTATAAAAAAAAAAACCCATATCCAGAGAAGAGCCAACACATCTGGTCTCTAATTCACTGTGAAGGAAGCTTGAACACACTCTGTCAAAGAAAGACAGAAACAGCAGTGACATAATAAACTGTGGACTAATGGACATCTTTCAGCATGAATCGCTGTAGTTTGTACTGTATGAAGGCCCGAGAGTTCATTTAGTGTGATGGTCCATCCATTTCATGGATTACATGGGATTACAATCTGTCCATTCCTAGATGGAACATTATGGATTAGATAGGGATTGGCAGTCCGACAGAGAATATCATCCTCTGCTTGTGGATGATATGTGTTGAAGCCATAGAGGTTTTACAGGAACAGGTTAAATGCTGCAGCCAGTATCAGACTGTCCTGTGCCTTATTTCCCTCTCACACTGTGCTGCAGACTGTTCAGTGAGAAAAACAAACACGCCAATCCCGGAGTGCGATATCTTTGTTTGAGGTGCTAAAACTGAATAAGAATCGCACATTGAATTTGTGTCTCCTCCTACGTCTCCCTGCCGTTTGCTGCCTCGGAGAGACGTCGAGAGCACAGAGAAAGAAATTAACACCCGGCAGGCTGCCAGAAGCAGTTACAAACTGGCTGTGGCAGGCAGTTTTGTTAAAGCTACAGCGCCGTAGCAGGTGTGAGACAAAAAAAAAGGCTTTAAGCCTGTTGTGTATTTCATAACATGGTTCAGATATGTCTGTTAATGTTGATACTTGAATGCTCTGCGTATAGGGCTGTCAAAGTTAACGTGATAATAAGGCGTTAACGCAAATTCGTTTCAACGCCACTCATTTCTTTAACGCATTAACGCAACTTAGAAAATGTGAGGAATCCATTGGTACCAACTATGTCATACTAGCTTGTCGCGAAGGAGGCTAAATAACGCTCCAAACTTACGCTAAATTTTGGCGAGGAAAAACTGTCATGGCCATTTTCAAAGGGGTCCCTTGACCTCTGACCTCAAGATAAGTGAATGAAAATGGGTTCTATGGGTACCCACGAGTCTCCCCTTTACAGACATGCCCACTGTGAGCATATTTTTTATGCTAAATGCAGTACCTGTGAGGGTTTCTGGACAATATTTGTCATTGTTTTGTGTTGTTAACTGATTTCCAATAATAAATATATACATACATTTGCATAGAGCAGCATATTTGCCCACTCCCATGTTGAAAAGAGTATTAAATACTTTAAAAAAATACCATTTAAGGCACATTTTGAACAGGTAAAAAAATGTGCGATTAATTTGCGATTAATACCGATTAATCATGGACAATCATGCGATTGATCGCGATTAAATATTTTCATTGATTGACAGCCCTTATTGGAACAGCATGTTTTAACCTCTTCAGCCTCAACAGGTAGATCCATCACAACATGAATATAGATTAAATAGCATATCAAATGATGCACAAGGCATCTTGATAGTTCACCCAATAAAAACACGACAGCAAATTGTGTAACGTCGGTGTTGAAGGGGTTAATATTCTGCTCTAACACATCAGCCAGAGTAAGCAGTTTCTCACACGCAGCAGGCTGCAGCCACACTGTAACGAGGTTAACAGGACTTTGACTCGGTTTGGATCTAAGTTGTGTGACACCAGCCAGCTGAGTGTGACTCTCTGGCACGAGCAGGAGAGCCGCTGATGGATTTAATCCGTAAAGTCCATTAGTAGAAGAGAGGATTGCGTGAACAAGCGACGCTCAGGCGTGTCTTATCCACTGGAGTGGTTGAGCAGATTGACTCATTCTAATTAGGGATTACAGATATAGCTGTACGGTATCTGTTGGCTGCCAGTATATTTGTTGCCTTTTCACTATTAGTCACTTAATGTCTTGTCAAATCATCACCACAGTGTGTTGGTACACGGGCCAATATGTTGCATGACTTATGTCTCGAGGTGTAGCTGTAGCCGTTGCTCTCTTCAATTTCCCAACACATCTGTAAAAATGACAGTTTCGTGAGAGCAACCTTGAACAGTCAGAGCCTCGTGATACGACTGTGCTTCTTTTTTTATTGTCAGGAGACGTGTCGCGGGTGTCTCCTCGGCTGAAGAAATGGGACGTGAGGAATGCTGGGACCGAGTAAAGAGCAGGCGACAGTCAGTCGACAAGGAGCGGAGGAGGTCTTAAGTAGAAATGCCACTGAGAGGAGGAGAGGGGGAGGTGAGAATGAAGGATGACAGAGAGGTGGAGAGAACGAACGCAGAGTGTGAATTGAATGTGTCTATTTTAATGGAAGACATAATGGAGACATGGGGATTACACAGTAGTGGCATGCGGGGATAGATAGAATAAGATAAACACCTGTACAATTTAACGCAATCCAATAAAATACACCTGCTGGTCATATGGGAATTCATGTAAGACACATTTTTAAAGGAATAGTTCAACATTTTGGGAAATACCCCCTAACTGCTTTCTTGCCATGACTTCAGTGAGAAGACTGATACCACATCATATCTGTTCCTTTAAATATAAGGCTTTGGTGGCCAGTTATCTTAGCTTAGCATAAAGACTGGAAATAGAGGGAAACAGTTGGTTCACTGGTTCACTCCAAAGTTTAAAAAAGTATGCGCACTAGAGGTGTTCAGTTCATGAGCCAATCTTACAAGTATATAGACCTTTTTACAGTTTGTAAATGATGATGACGTACAGAAGTGTGCGCACGCAGTTTGGCAACGGAAGTACGGCGGAATGCAATACCTTGTCAAGCTATGCTAGGGCAATAACCACCAAAGATCGCGAATGCAACCTAAACAAATTGACTTTCCAGATCCTTGTAGTCTTAGTGAGTGGGTAGAATACATTAGCAAGTGGCCCAACATTTAGTGACCAGATATATATACATGTATTTGAAACCTAGCGTGTAACGTTACACCAGCGAGAAATTACAAGCATACACTAAATGCTTCCAACTAAGTTATCTGTGGTCATGTACAGAACGTCAAATACCATGACAGACTCAAGAGTTTTGAGTTTATGAGTTTTAAAATGGGCGCTACAAACGCGAGCATTTTTGATCATGTTCTCAGTCCAGTGGTAGTCAACGCGTTTAATAGCTTGCAGCCATAGACGCAGCCGGTGTTTCGGTATAACGAGTGAACGTGTTAGCTGGTGACTCTCAACCAAATGTGTCGTGGTTGCTCGTTGTGATGTCAGCTGTTGAAAACATGAACAGACCATGCAGGTGTCTCAGTAAAAGTCTTCAATCAATTCTAAATACATACTCATCTGTGTTTATTATTTACGTCAATCATATGCGTAAGTTACTACGAGCAACCACGGACGCATTGGGTTGAAAGTCACCAGTTAACACGGTCACTTGTTAAACCGAAACATCTTTTGCTATGAAACGGTCGTGATCCTGTTGGAATATTGATTCTGACAACTGAACAAGCAACAACAGAACATTTTGATGCTGGTAACAGTTTAAATTCAATGTTTAAAGCTTGCCAACTCGTCTGGATGGCTGGGGCAAAACGCCACTTCCGTTGCCAACATTCGCGCGCATGTTTTTGATGACGTTGGCTGTAAAAAATAATAACTCTGTCGTGAGTCCTAAGCAGCCGAGCCATTAACCTCATGTACAGTGCTTGTATGGACAAAGTTTTGTACTGAACTGAACCAAAGACAGATCAGCACTGAATGACATTGTGGTATGAACACTGGTACGTTTCACTTACTGATGTTTTTGTACACATTTCATTTTTTTCTACAGATTAAACAAACAGCATATAGCATGTTAATTAGTGAGCTTTAGAGCTGCTGGAAGATCTTATCTTTGGACAGAAACCCAGGCTAGCTGTTTCCAGTCTTTATGCTAAGCTAAGCTAAGCTAACCGGCTGTTCAAAAAGATTACTTTCCTATTCAACAAAACTGCATTCTGAATTACGTTTCTAAGGAGACATATTTTGTCGTAGATTTACCTTTGTTTTTACTGTATCACAAATACGTTTGTAATGATTGACCACGGAAGTCTGCGTAGGTCAGGGTGGTGGACGGGTCAAACAAACAAAGGACTTTCACTCAGGAGATCGCGGTTTGTGTCCCTTGTGAAACTAAAAGTCAATGTTCACTTTTTAAAATGTACGTCCGTAGCTTAATAACGTTAACAACCGTAGTCATTTTAAGCCAAACCATGATGTTTTTATGTTGCCTAAATCTAACAAGGTAGTTTTGTTGCGTTTTTTGTTCTGTTTCGTTTCAATTTCTAATGTTAACCACGAGTTTAAAACAGTTTAAAACTGCGACCGTAATCTGCAACAAAAATATGTTTCCCTCCAAATGTATTTGAGAATGCAGTTTAGTTGTAAGGGAACGTAATGTTGTAGGAGACAGTGTTGGCCTGTTCGCCGTAGCTTTATATTTTAACGGACAAATATGGAAGTGGCATCAATTTTCTCATGTCAACAAGAAAGCGCATTTCCCAAAATGTCAAACTATTTGTTTAAAATTGAGTTTCAATTAGGCTATATCTTAAATGAATGACTAAATCTCCTGTGATTCATGTGTTTTCATTGTATTAAATATACTGTGCTGTCCATTTAAGACTTTCTCTGTGAGGTTTGAACCCATTATTCCTCTAAAACACGTGCTACAGCAATGGAACCAGTTTTTTCATAACTAGATGAGTACATGTAGCTCTGAGACACAACAGATGACTCACTGGGTCTCCCAAATCCTCAATTTACTCTTATTAACTCACATCTACACCTGCTGCACCCGTGGGAGAAGGCTCCGAGCTTTTCTCCTTGAACTCTCTCGCTTGGGAGGAGAACAAAGAAATACAATTTTTTTTTCTGTCATTGAAGAAATAAGTAGTTTTCTTGAGGAGTCTGGAGAGCACTCTTAGAGTGTCGGAGGGTTCGTTCTCACAGCCGGTTTTGTTACTACTGCGCTTGAATCACAAGTATGTGTGTGTGCATGTACTTGAATAAAAGAGCAGACAGAATCTCGTATAGACTTAATTCACTGCACTTCTTTTCTGAAGCTAACATAGTAGTATTAGTATTAAATAGTATTAAGAAAAGAATCACATTCTTTACATCTGAAAATTAGGACTTTAATAAAGATTTGAGGTTTGTACACGGCACATGTGCATAACAATACAACACCATACAAGACGTGGACATACAGTAGTTATACAAACGACAACATGAAAATAGACCAATGCATACAGTGAAAAAAAAAAATTCATGTAAGAAAACATTGCCAATAGATTTAAAAAGCTTTCAATTCCAATAACTGTAAACAGAATAATGCCACACCACTATCAAAAAGCCCAAAAAATGCTCTGACAAGAGCTGAACAGACACCAGGCATAATATGATTAATAACACTGCAGACTGAGAGG
This sequence comes from Sebastolobus alascanus, assembly GCA_916701645.2. Taxonomy (NCBI): domain Eukaryota; kingdom Metazoa; phylum Chordata; class Actinopteri; order Perciformes; family Sebastidae; genus Sebastolobus; species Sebastolobus alascanus. The sequence continues at coordinate 424,178 of CAKAOJ020000035.1, forward strand.
CATCATCAAAGACACTATTAGGCACAGCAAGACGATTTTGACCTGATTTAGCATCGGTTTGGCGGCGCCGCATAGAAGTCCTGTGTTTTGTCAAACCTCTAAAATCTTAAAAATCCACCAGGGAATTCGCAGAAACACGGATGCTTAATTAGTTCAAAATATCTCGCAGTGTGAATTTTCCATCAGGATAATAAATTGGATGATTTGTTTACATGGGTACAAACACCCCGACAGGCACTTTCCACTAAGGATTGTTTTTATGCTAGGGAGAGCCAGTGTTTTTGAAATTGACAATGTGTATTTAACATCATGTCTCACACAACAGCGGAGAATTATAAAAAGAGAACAGAGATGGGTTTTCAGAAACGTACCGGATGCACAGAGGCATGTCACAAACATACGACTCATGCATGGAATGTAGGAAGGTTGGAAGAGTTGGAGGTTGCAGGTTGTTAATTCATCAAACCACATTATTGAGTGGTTGCATGTATAAAATTGCAAAGAAGAAACAGTCAACATCTAAGAGTGTTAAAATGACTGTGAGGGCAAATAACATGTTATGTATAAATGTTTAAAGGTTGCATTCAAGAGCATGAATTTAAAGAACATGAAGTGTGCAAGATGAAGCCAAACGTTGTCATCCGAGACAAATTTCTTTGATCAGATCCATATAACAACACATTCTCACTCCCAACTCGTCAAATACCGCCGCTTGGTCAGTGTCCCTCGGCATCGGAGACCGACGCACGGGGTACCACTCTTGCGTTACTTTTGGACGCACCGGGCATGGCGTGTCAAGATATGCTTGTTGCAGGCATAGTGTCCTTTCAAAATAAACTTCTGTTTTCACAGGAAGTTAGGTTTAGGCAATACAACCACTTAGGTAGGGTTAGGAAACGGTCGACTAGCGACTCAGGTGACTCACGGGATTGACAATAATGAGTGAAGTGACTAACGACTCACGTGACTGACGATGTACATGACAAAATAAGTCAATGTTACTTTTAGTTTCATATGGAACACGAACACAGGTCTAGTTGAAAGTCTAGTGTTTGTTTCATCCATCACTCACTACCCCTCCTGCCCGCCCATGGTGGACATTCACGCAATTAATACAACTTCACTTGCTCCGACCGTCAAATAACGTCGCGGGTGTGTTTACATTGGAGTTACTTGAAAACCCGGTCCGTCACAAACTATCGCTAAAGGGTATCTCCGTGCGTCGGTGTCCGATGCCAAGGGGCGTTGCCCAGTCGGCGGTGTTTAATGAGCTTGGAGTGAGAACGGGTTGTATATAAAGATGGACGACATGACAGCTCCCCAAAAGTGAAGCCAAAACATCTCGATCGCCCCCTGGTGGCTGGTTGCAATAAAGGTCATAAATCCCACCCCCTCCATGTTAGCGGATGGTACATGGGCCAAACTAAAAAGTCAAACAAATTTTTCCCAAAGAGGGTTTCTGTCATTTTAGGTAGTTCTTATCACACTCATGTTCAAGTGTTCATTTTTCTGATAAGTTTGGTTTTGATTGGTTATTTGATGCTATATAAAGGGGGAGTGACGTCATGATTGACAGCTGTGATTGACAGCTGCTCTGAGAGAAGTAGTCGCGCAGCCGGAGGCTCGGGAATTGTACGACAGAGGAAATGTAACTTTAATTTTCCATATTAGTCTTGAGTCTGTGTAATAGAACATGTGTCAATTTGATAATAAGTGTAGTTATAGAGATATTATGGTTAGTTGTTGTGTCTTTTTAGCCAAACAGCTACCGTGGTGTTAACGTAGCAGCTAGGTGGCTCATGCTAGCAAGAAAGGCTTGTGATTGGCTCTGGCGGGTGTGTGGGCGGGATCTCGATACCGCCGCTCCAGGCCCCCCGATCACTACTGCGCAGTTTCTGGCTCCAAATGACGTCAAAATCTCAAGATGGCTGCTCCCGTATTGGGGATATTTTGGCTTCACTTTTGTACAGTGGGAGGAAGTGGAGATGCATCGTCCATCTTTATATTGGCTAGGCTACAGTCTATGATCAGAGCACATACTTAGACCTTGATTTTCTAAATTTGCACAGAATGACATACATACATAGTAAATGATGCAATGGCTTGTCAAAAATGTGTAAAACGCCCCCAAAAAAAGAGAAACATTCTGCTAGTGACGGTGATTTCCTTAGGGAAGAAGACTTTAGAAACCCTCTGGCTTTAACAGACAAACACAAAGACCAGCCATGGATGCAATCGGCCCTGTCCTCTTTTGTGAAACTTGTGAGCTGCACATTGCAGTGTCAAGACATTACAGGTATATGGATACATCATGCAGAGATGAAAACAATATAGCATCACTCCTAAAAAGTGCCCGATTCATCTATTTCTCCCCCCTGTCCTCCCTCTTTCCTGTCTCTTTCATCATCTGCCCTTTGGTGCCATCTACTACTTAATATTCCCACCACTCTCCAACACTTTTCATCCCCTTACCTTGACTCCCAACTCCAAAGCTGTCGCAGCTCTTAATTAACTCTACTCCGAACCTGCTGCGCTCATGGAGGGGTTTCAGCTGATTTACACAACTTCTGGCAGCCATAGCGGAGGTCAACAGGTCTTATAGGCTACAGCAGCTGTGAGCAACTTGTTCGATTTTCTCCAAACTCTGCCATCTCAATGGAATAAATGGACATTGGTCATTTTGCACAGTTTTAACAACATCTGCTCAAATCTGATTCAGGATTTCAGTTCAACATTTTTGGAATTACGCTTGGACGTTTTCTTGCTCAGAGTTTGATCTGAAGAGTAATATCACTCTCATGTAGCTATGCACGCTAAGTGAAGCTAGCAGCAGCCGGCCAAATTAGCTTAGCATAAAGACTGGTAACAGGGGGGAAGAAGCTAGCCTAGCTTTGTTCAAAGGTCACAAGTTTTGATCTAAAGCTCACAAATTAACATGTTATATACAGTATATGATTATATTTTGTTTGTTTAATCCGTACAAAAAAACAAAGTGTAAAAAAAGACTCATTTCATTTCAACTCTTTTCTTTTTTTTTAACCAGAGGTGCTGGTAAGCAGATTTGGTTACCTTTCAGACCAATGGGCAACCTCCAGGTCTGAAAAGTGAAAACAATGCTGAAGTGCCTTAAACTTGCATTCTTTCTAATAGCCAGCAGGGGGCGACTCCTCTGGTTCCAAAAAGAAGTCTGATTGTATAGAAGTCTATGAGAAAATTACCCTACTTCTCACTTGATTTATTACCTCAGTAAACATTTTAAATAGGAGTTTATAGTCTCAATCACTAGCATGATGTTCATTTAGTAAATTATGGTCCCATTTGGATGACAAAGCAGGGGATGCTTTAGGGCGTGGCTACCATGTGATTGACAGGTCGCTACCATGGCATTGTCCGGTCTGGGTGTTGTCCGTGTTTTCGTCTTACAACTTTAACCCTTTCAAAGTGTGTTTCAGTTCATGATATTTAGATGTAACATAGCTCCACCCTCTCTCGTGTCACTTCTGGTTGCAAAATAACCAAGATGGCGACGACCAAAATGCCAAACTTAAGGCTTCAAAACGGCAGTCCACAAACCAATGTGTGACGTCACGGTGACTACGTTCACTTCTTATATACGCTATGCTTTGGACAGAGCCAGGCTGGATGTTTCCCCTTGTTTTTAGTCTTTATGCTAAGCTAAGTTAGCTGGCTGCTGGTGGTAGCTTCATGTACAGTACAGACATGGGCACGAGAGCGAATAAGCATATTTCCCAAAGTGTTTAACAATTCCTTAAAAGGTTAGATAATAGATAACTGTTAGCTAGCTAATCGTACTAGTTTTGGTTAGCTAACCATCACTGTGTCGTTACTTAAACATTTGCTCACTAATTAATAGCTAGCAGAATGTTCAATTGTTTGCTGGTAACAAAGCGCAGGGGAGCTATAGGACCAATGACAAAATAGTTTAGTGTGGCCTGAATCTGGAGACAAATATACTTTTTTGGAATACAAATAGCCTAAAATGTGATCTGTACCCATACTACAGTTCTATTTAAATTATGAGGAATCTCACCTTGTATTGCACAATTTTCCAGTGGACCTCCATGATGACATTGGATTTGCTAGAAGTTTGGTGATGTAACTGCAAAGCCTCGACTTCTGTCATATAGATTTATACCATTCATTTTCCATTTACATACTCGTCAGTCCATGCCACATAGAGTTGTCTAAAGGTCCCATATTGTAAAAAGTGAGATTTTCATGTCTTTTATACTATAAAGCAGGTTTAAGTGCTATATAAATACTGTATAACTATCAAAATGCTCAATATACGGAGAAATACAGACAGCCTGTATTTAGAAATTGTGCGTTTGAAACAAGCCTTTAGGATTTCTGTGCATTTGTGATGTCACAAATATACAATATTTAGACCATTACAAGATTTTAATTGAAACATTCTAAATGTGTCCCAGTTTATTTCCTGTTGCAGTGTATGTAAATAACATCAGCTGACAGGAAGTAAACATGGACCCAAACTGTTGCCTAGCAACGCAATTCCGTTGCAATTCTGTTGAAATGCACTAAAATGGAGCGTTTCAGGCAGAGGGTAAATACAGGTATATTCAGGCAGACAGTATGAGGAAAATAAAGTTTTTTTTTTTTTTAACATTACAGCATGTAAACATGTTCTAGTAGAAACACAAAATACAAGTAAGAACCTGAAAATGAGCACGATATGGGACCTTTAAATATCCTGTAACAGTGTTAATAATGGGCAGAATCCTACCTTCTTGAAAGGGCTATATCTTTAACCCTCCCTTCGCCCCTTCTTTCCATCACATCCCCTTCCCCCATCGGTCATTGAGAACTCCTGTTGTGTTTACTACAAGGCTCCCCCGGGTCCTTGGTCGCTCCACCGTAAACCTCAACTCCGTTCTCGGTCCAGGGGGCAACACAGCCCTGGCTTACTCTGCCACAGCGGGCCAAGCTGGCCACCTGGTTGGAAGACAGGACCCGGTCCCAAAGACCCACCTGGGACAGCTCTCCAACCAGGGCCTGGGACGAGTCAAAACCTCCACTTAGGGAATCCTGGAGAGAAACGAGAGTGAAGTTACAGAAAGGATGTGATTGAAGACAAAAACACTTTTACTTTCATACACACACAGGCTCAGCCTCGACTGGTTTGCTGCCTTGGGCGAGACTATGGACTTGCTTGTGGGAAGATGAAAAAGATGTGATAAAAAGTGAACTATGAATGCAAGATTACTGAGAAAAGAGGCCATGAGAGAGGAGTTCTTTTGGCTCTTGATGAGGGTCCCCTAGGCTGTTAACCTTGTTGCTTCTGACCATTATGCACACACACACCTTATCCAGTCAACGCTACAACATAGCACCCCACTTCAACACGTTGGTTAGCAGTATTATCCAAACCAATTTGAATTTGTAGGTCTTACTTTCACCACATCTTTCACAGCATTTCATGCTTTTATTCACTATTTTTATTTGCAACTCACGAAAAAGTCAGTGAGTGGATTGCCCACAGCTGCAAGCTACTATTTCAGCAGTCAGCAGTAGCCTGAAGGGCATACCAAATTAGATTTCTTTTGGAGTAAGCTTTACCTGCCTCTAATCAGTGAAAACATCATCCATTCAGTGTTTTACTACCTCATTCATGCACTCACCTGCTCCTGCCCCAGTATGAGAACTCCTCCAGGTCTGATGTGATGTCCGGCCGCCAGCCCGTGACCCTCGCCCCTCAGCTTACCCCCCTGGTAGGCCTGCCAGGCTCCTCCCTTCTGGCTCCAGCTCACACAGATGTGCTGCCAGCTACCTCTGGAGAGGTTTAGAGGCAACTGCGCCACCTACAGGAACGCGAGAGCAAAAGGGCAGTTCAGATGAAGTCAACCCGTTCTCGCTCCCAACTCTTCAAATACCGACGTTTGGTAAGCGCCCCTCGGCATCGGAAACCGACAGTACCATACAGATGTGGACCAATGTAAACCCACCCGCGGCGTTATTCGACAGTCGGAGCAAGTGACGTAGTATTAATTGCTCGAGACTCAGCTCAGGGCAGGTGGGAATGGTGGTGGATGGGTGAAATAAAAACAAGACTTTCAACCAGGAGACCGGAGTTTGTTTCCCGTGTGAAACTAAAAGTAACGTTGACTTATTTCACCACGTCAGTCTTTAGTCACGTGACTCGTCGGTATCCTGAGTGTCGTCAGTCTCGTGAGTCCCGTGAGTCGTTTAGTTTCGTCAGCCAATTGAGTCACTTGAGTCACGTGAGTTGCTAGTCAGTGACGTTAACGTCAACCACGACCGTTTCCTAACCCAAACTAAGTGGTTATGTTGCCTAAACCTAACTTCCTATGAAAACGGAAGTTTATTTTGAAAGGACACTATGCACGTAACAAGCATACATTGACACATAATCCCTGACACGTCCAAAAGTAACGCAAGAGGGCTACCCCGTGCGTCAGTCTCGGATGTCGAGGGGCACTGACCAAGCAGCTGTACTTGACGAGTTGGGAGTGAGAATGTAGATTAGAGAGTAGATGTTTCTACACATCACACATGTGGAGGTAAGACAGGATGTAGCTCTATAGCTGTTTGACATCCCTTTAACATCTTATTTCTCTCTGTTTTGCAGTATTCCCCGAGTCCCAAAGACACCCTGCTACCTCCAAGGACACGGAACTCTTCCTGCAGGCATCTATTACCATAATGACTTCACTGAATTACACCTAAAGCCACTGCACTGCACTACACCCCCCGGCAGCGCTGTCAAGGTGGAACATTACTTTGTCATTGAAACACATGAATGAGGCTATTTAACTTGTCTGCTAAATTGGCTCTTTCATTTGATGTTCTACTTATTTGTATGCTAATGCATGCAGTGCGCTACTTCTTCTGTAAGACATAAAAAATTCTAATCAAGACTATAATGCTGTTTATAGTGCAACTGGTAACATTTCAAAAAGTGGGGGAGCTTTATAGAAAGCAGTAGTGAGACTATAGGGTGATAATAAATCACCAAAAAACAAAGACACTGGTTGCCGTCAAGTCTCCCACACTATATCTATCCCAGATTAGTGCTGCAGGACTCTTGGATCTGGTCTTCCAGGAAAGTTATAAACAGGTTGCCGTCTGTGTTTGAGATACAACATTTTTTAATCCTATCCTTTATGTTTTTTTATGTAAAAGGCAGTGACATATTATTAAAGAAAACCTTAAAGGTGCAGTGTGTAGGATCTGGCGGAATCTAGCGGCGAGGTTGCAGATTGCAACCGACTTCTCCCGTGTTTGGTTTGTCCGTTCTGGGCTACTGTAGAAACATGGTGGACGGCTCCGTTAAGAGGACTATGTAGATATAAACGGCTCATTCTAAGGTAACGAAAACGCAACGATTCTTATTTTCAGGTGATTATACACTAAAGAAAACATACTTATTAATATGAATTTCCATTTCTGCCAGTAGATCCCCCAAAATGCTACACACTGTTCCTTTAATTAACCTAAATTCACCGTAACAAATCCCTAATTTTAAGCAAAGTCCCGTGGCTGCACCAGTACATCTAATTAACAATTAACACAAACGTGTTGACACATACTGAAAAATCACATATGTTAAAATTTGGGCTATCAAAGTTAACACAGTAATAGCTTGTTAACCCAAATTTGTTTTAACGCCAATAATTATTTTAACGCAACCTGTGATTTTTTGGTTGTAGCGGGCTCAGTTTTAAAGCTAGGGTGAAGCTACTGGTATCATGAAACTAAAAAACCAAAGGAATCCATCGGTACCAACCATGTCATACTAGCTTGTCAGCAAAGAGGCTAAATAACGCTCCAAACTTGTGCTAAATTTTGGTGAGGAAAAACTGACATGGCGATTTTCAAAGGGGTCCCTTGACCTCTGACCTCCAGATATGTGATGAAAATGGGTTCTATGGGTACCCACGAGTCTCCCCTTTACAGACATGCCCACTTTATGATAATCACATGCAGTTTGGGGCAAGTCATTGTCAGCACACTGACAGCTGTTGTTGCCTGTTGGGCTTGAGTTTGCCATGTTATGATTGGAGCATATTTTTTTTATGTTAAATGCAGTACCTGGGAGGGTTTCTGGACAATATTTGTCATTGTTTTGTGTTGTTAATTGATTTCCAATAATAAATATATACATACATTCGCATAGAGCAAGCATATTTGCCCACTCCCATGTTGAAAAGAGTATTAAAATACTTTAAAAATCTCCCTTTAAGGTAAATTCTGAACAGATAAAAAATGTGTGATTAATTTGGGATTAATCACGACTAACTATGGACAATCATGCAATTAATCGTTATTAAATATTTTAATCGATTGACAGCCCTAGTTAAATTATATATTTGAACGGATAGAAGGACACCACATACATTTACATGCAAAAGTAATAATGCAAGCACACTTCAAATAGATCTTTTTATCTACCAGTAACTGACATATTGAGTAATGCATACTTCCAATATGGTGAATTTCAAAACGTTATCAATAATTATGGTAATTTAAAATATAAATGTATATCAATATATGCGGTTTCAATATCTGAAAAGTATATCAACATTGCATTCACTAAATTAAAGTTCCGCAGAACATGTACTTGTAATGATGGACTCTCTACAGACTCTGAAATATGACCAACAAACCGTGACATAAATCTCCTCTGGAAAATCAATTGCACCGAGGCAGTGGACAGGTCATATCAGATATACAGTAGATGCTCAGTCTCTTGACTGATACAGTACCTTGTCATTGATGAGCAGCTCAGCGGGGGTATGCAGGCCCTGCAGCAGCACCAGTTCATTGGGTTGCTCACTAACAGCGTAAGACAGAGGCGTCCCGATTCCTCCCTCCGCGGGCCGCAGCCACAGGCAGACGGTGAGGGCCCGCAACACCGGGATGGAGTGTTTCACAACGGCGTACATGTAGTTAGTCCGAGTTGGGAAGGACAGCCTGTAGCCCTCTGGGAAAGAATGCCCCGAGAGACCTGGCACAGAGAGCATGAAGATGGAAACAAAAGGAGTGCAAGGAGAAATCAATTTATCTAAGAGGCTCAAATAGATTTCTCATATACTGTATCTCTACTTTCTTCCATCAAAACATCTGTTTTTTTTAAGCAGGGCATAAATTTCATAGTCTTCTGATCTTTTTTCTTCTTAAAGCAGCAGTGGGTAGAAATGGAGCAAATATGATTAAAAAAAGTTATTTTTATAAAACGGTCACTATATCGTAACAGTAGTGTATGAGACAGATAATCTGAAAAAAAAATCATGTGCCTCTGTGTCCTCCTGTGTCCTTCGGTGCTCCTAATGGCATCTGCAAGATTTCACAGACCGGAGGAAAACAACCAATCAGAGCCGAGCTGGAGTCTGCCGTCTCTGAGCAGCTGTCAATCACTCGCGAACTCTGTTCAAACGGTCAAACTAGGCAGCGCTGATCAAATATGAATCAACATTCTGTTACTGTAATGCCTATTTCTCACCACAAATGTTTTCAGAAACATCTTGCAGTGTACTGTTTTGCTGTAAAATGAGAAAGTTTGTGAACCGGCAGCCATGTTGAGATCTGTTGAGGAAATACCAACCACCGCCCACCAGCCGGAGCACAGCCAATAGGAACGCTCTCTCTCTGAAATGACCTGTGATTGGCCAAAGTCTCCCGTCACGGGCTAGATTTTTTAAAGCCTGAAAACAGAGTCATGGGGAGGTGCAGAAGTCTAGTTTTCGCTCAGAACACTTGATTTACAATATGCTGAAAGGTTATTATGGAATTTTTGCCCAATGATGCTAAAAACTTGTTGCCTATTGAAGCTTTAAACATAATTTATTCATCATAAAGAAACCCCATGGCTTGATTTGATTAAGAGTAAAACAGAAATATGTCAGATGTAACTTTAAAGCCAGATTACTTCTCATCATTACTGATCATCATACAAGTGATTCATCACAGTCACTTATCATTGTGTATACCTCTTTATTATATTTTCATTTATAAACAAACACACATTCTGATTACTTCTTTCGGTTCCTCCTCTCTGTTAATACCCACCTCCCTCCAGTCCTGAGATCCGGTGGTGTAGTTTATTGATGCCCCGGTCGATTTCCTGTCTGTGCTTCTCTGTTTCCAGCCTCAGGGTTTTTCTCTCTTTCTCCAGCAACCCCACCTTCCTCTCCAGTTCCCCCTCCAGGTCTTCCATCCTCCAGGGCCTGCCAGCGCCAGCTCTGTGCTCGGGATCGGCCAACCTTTCTGGGCCGCCCGGCATCCCGCCTTCCTCTGGCGCTCCCGAGGTGTTGCTGTCCGTCTGGTTGTGAGGAAATGGGCCGATGTCAGACTGCAGAGGAGGGAGACAGGTTCACAGTGTGGGTTTTTACAGGAAAATACTGTAAAGTGCTCTCTGCACTTGCTGTGATGTTTAAACATATCAACAGTTCAGCAGTGGATTTCAACATCAGGTTGGTTGCATGCCTATGCAAGGAAAAGTTATTACGCCCAATTAATAATTGATTTTGCTGAGACATTACATCACGCCTGGGGTTACAACGAGGTGCTGATTTAATAAGGTTTAACTATGCTGCTTGTAGTTAATGTAATGTTACATCCTTAAAGGAATAGTTCAACATTCCTTTAAGAACCTTTTCTTGGCTTGGTGCAGTCAGCGTGAGGTTGAGACACCCTGCTAAGAAATAGTTCTGCACATAAAAACCCTCCGTAAAACCACAAATTGTTGTGTTTCCCAACATTTGCTCCCATAAAATCCATAAATTGTTGTTTTTACACTTTGGTTTTTGTATGGATTACTCAAATGAATTATAATGTGCTAATTAGTGTACTTAAGACATGCTTTTAGCTGGACTTTGTTACCTCACTTAGAACCAGGCTAGCCGTTTCCAGTCTTTATGCTAAACTAAGCTAACTGGAGGTTGGCTGTAGCTGTGGTATCAATCTTAGCATATATTCAAAAATGTCAAACTATTCCTTTAAACTTGATGTGTTTTTTTGTCCTTTAAAACAAACAAAATAAATAAATAAAAAATAAATAAGTATCACAGTTTAGCTATACCGAAAGAGCATTACAGGACCGGCTCTAGACCTCTAGGTGCCCTAGGCGAAATTTGGATTTGGTCGCCGGGGTTCAACCCCCCAGAACCCTAACCCTAGCCCTGTAAACTGCAACATACATCAGACATCACTATGGTTTTAAGACAAACTTAAGATTTTTATTTTCATAAATAACTGTATTTATTATAATATAAATAAACAATTGGTCCCTGATATTGTTGGCTTAAAAGTGTTTAGTCAGTTTCATGAGAGTTACAGGGGTGAAAAGTGTATTTCTTTATTTCTTTATTTGTTCATTTGGTACCTCAATGCAGAAAATGAGGAAGGGTGCCTACTGGCATTTTTTATTTTTTATTTCTATTTAATTTTTTTTAGAGGGCAACCAGCACCCAGAAGGTGGCACCCTAGGCGACCGCCTATATGGCCTATATGCCTTAAGCCGGCCCTGGAGCATTAGCATACTTTTGCAACTTTACTTTGAATTCTGTAGTATTCTGAGTTTTATTTGTTGATGTTTTCACATTGCTTGGGAATCTCTGGCATGACTAAAGCAGGGTATGCACTTCAAAGGTCTTGTTGTGACAAAGAATTTTACAGAGAAGTGTCACACAAGGTTTTTGGGTATGAACAGATCATCTTTAAGCGCTGCTCAGCCATCTCATGTCTGCAGGGATTGTTTTTTTCAATTAAGTATAATGCAACAAATAATGGCAAGTCAGAAAAGGCTGCCAAGAGAATCAACTATTTTAGTAAACAACAAATTGCTGGGCTCAGCTGCATAATGGTTCACCGAAATAAACACCCAAACCACAAGGGGAAGGAAAGTGGGAAATACAGACGCTGCAAAATTCCTAAAACCTGCGTGGTCCAGTAGAGAATACTGTTTTACATCGTGTGGTAGAAATACAGTACATAAACACTACGAGGGAATTAATACAGAAAACATACAGTACTGGCAAACAGTGTGCACAGTGCTTACCTATATTGTATGAGACGATACAGATAAACTAAGGTCATAGAGGAGAGAAATTACCTCCTACAATTATAACTACTATGCAAAACTGTGACAGTCTGCATGTAGGCTGTGGTTCAAAAAAGAAGCTACAGGATTTTATATTTAAAGATTCTGAAAGAGTTCGGGTATTGATTATTGTCTCAAAAGACACACGATGGATGTTCTCCTCAGCTCATCCTATTTACCATGTTCTCCAGTAGACATATCACTCTATCCCTAGAAACACTTTTATCGATGGATATAGTTACTGTTTGTGGTAAAATCAACAACAAAAATTGTTAGTATTGCACATTTTTCCTACCAGTAAGTTGTAATAGGGCATTATCTTCTAGTAACACATTTGCTGTAATAGTTAAAGGGACTATTTGTAACTTATCACGCGCATAAATCTTAACGGGTCGGTATCCCATGCGCGCTCGCGTGTGGGTACTCGAGCGCGCAGCAGCTCTGCCCTGCCTGTTTGCACACCGCGCTCGTTCTCACACGCTCGGCTCGCTCCACCTCCATGTGAACGCGCGCACACTACACACTGCAGAAGAGTTAGTTTAGCTCTGAGAATATCTGGTGAATGTGCAGTGGACGTTTTTGCAGAAATAACTGCTGCAGCTCCTCCAGACCAACAGAGGTTTCCCGTGTCTTGTGAAGTGACGGGGCTCCGCAGAGAGTTACGTTATCGTCCCGACCGGGTGTCGGTCTCCCCCTCCCCCCCTGTCCCTCCGTTCCCTCCGTTCCCTCCGGATCGGGAGGAAAAGCCAACACTAGGATCAGCATTGATTCATGGAGAGACCTTCCTCTGGTCAGCTAACACTACTGACAAGCAGGTGAAATATAGAGTGATATTGTGTGTTAGCTGACGTGTGTCGCCTCACTGTTTAGACCGGTGCTCGTTCATGTCAATGTAGCGCGAGCCGAAAGCGCGAGCGCGAGCCACAGGACGCTGACTTTCGTTGACATTGCGGCCACAGGTGTCGCTGTGAACAAGCAATTTCTGATTCTTACATATAGCCCCTTTAATGTCTTCTAAAACTGAACTCAGAATGACAGTTATGCAGTTATCTTGCTATGGACTGCACACACTACGATGCATCCGCTTTCCTGAGTCTTGGCATGATACTCTCAAATATATTTGACAGTTCTGTTATCGAGCCCACAGGGTTAGGCTTCAAGGCAGGTATTTACATGTGTGGATGTCAGACATTTCTAAAGAAAATGTTGCAATATCCTGTGTACAAAATAATTTAGGATTTGCAAGTATGGTGCAGGCATCATTACTGTTCTTAAGACAACAAATAGGCCTAGATTACTACATGCCTTCATATAATACCTCGCACTAACTTGACAACCAAGTTGAATGTGTCTTACATCTGTGTGCTTCTTGTATTTGTATCAGCCACACATTGTCAGTCTGTAGGTCGGTCCACCACTTATGTCCCAACTGAAATATCTCAACAACTATTAGATGGATATCCATGCTACCAAGAGGATGAATGAGAAAGACTTTGGTGATTCCTCTTTCATCTGCTGTCAGCAGCAGGTCAACTTCACTTAGAGTGAAATTTCTCATCTGCTTTTGTACAGACAATCATCCCCAGACGATGAATCCTAATGACTTGGTGATGCGCTGACTTTTCCATTAATGCCACCATGAGGTTGACGTGTGATTCAGACTTGGCTGTAAAACAATTATTGGGTTGATTGTCATGAAATTTGGTACAGACAATTTTGTTCCCCACAGGATGAATTGCAATAACTTTGGTGATCCCTTAACTTTTCCTCTGGTGCCATCATTTCGTCAAAATGTTGATCTGTCAAATACTTTGGTTTATGACCAAAAACCAGTGGGCAAACATCCGAGTCTGAAAACTGAAGCTAATGCTGAGCTGCCTTAAATTCTTTCTAATAGCCAGCAGGGGGCGACTCCTCTGGTTGCAAAAAGAAGTCCAATTGTATAGAAGTCTATGAGAAAATGACCCTACTTCTCACTTGATTTATTACCTCAGTAAACATGGGAGTTGTCTGTGTTTTCGCATTAGAACTTTAACCCTTTCACAGTGTGTTTTAACTTCATGAAAGTAAATTGTAACATTTTGGTCGCCTGAAAATGTGTCACTTCTTGGTTGCAAAAAAACAAGATGGCGACGGCCAAAGTACCAAACTCAAGGCTTCAAAACAACAGTCCACAAACCAATGGGTGACGTCACAGTGACTACGTCCTCTTCTTATAGATAGTCTTTGCCAAAAAAACCTGCTAAAATTATTGACATTCCCATCAGCGTTAGCTGTAAAGTTAATTTGCAAATGTTAGCATGCTAACACTCTAAACTAAGACAGAGAACATGATAAACATTACTTGCGTTAGTATTCAGCTCAAAGCACTGCTTTGCTTATATAGCCAAGCAGCTAGCATGGCTTGTTATGCAAATACTTGGTGTAATAGGTTGTGATCTTGTGGATTTTGGTCTTATTTTAGATAGCCTAGTTGTTTAAGTGCAGTATTTCCAGTCAGAGAACTTCAAGGTTTCTTGATGTGTTTGCCTGTTGTGCTACTCAACAAAAACTACAATTGCCAATTCTATTTCAGGAAAGTTGCCATTTGTGAATTTTTGAGTGATTTTTACTGGAGCTGAAATGTTGGCAGAATGACACAGCAATAAATAATGTTGGAATTATTTCAGAGCCCATATGAACATTGAAAGTGCTACATTCAGTTTACACCCACCCGTGCTGCCTTGTATTAACAGTGTAAAACAACTGCACGAAAGCAAGGGCATCTAATCTTTCATTTGGACAATCAAAAATGATAATAATGAAATAGAAAATAAGCCACAGAGCATGGGCTAAAAGACATTGCTCCTCACACTATTTCAAACACAGCCTATTATAAAGGTAAAGCACAGTGCCAAGAATCTACCCTGGAGCTGGATCAGCGTGATATTGCAGAGCGCTTGCCATCATTGAGCCTCTGGTTATGAAATCTTTCTGATGTTGCAGGAAAAAAAATCTATGCTGCTATCAGAAACTCTGTTACCAAGTGTACTGGTAGGTACACGAGAAATGGAAAAGCATTACAGTGACTGCACATTCACACCATTTGCAACCATATCATATCATATCATATTTGCCTCACATGGTCTGATCAGATGTTGGTCAGGAGGAATGGTCAGGACGATAGACTGCTAGAAGTGAACCTTGACATCACCCATTGGTTTGTGGACAGTTTGGAAGCCTCCAGTTCGGGATTTTGGTGGTCGCTATCTTGGTTTTTTAGCCGTCGCAATCTTGTTTTTTTGCAACCAGAAGTAACACAATGGGTGGAGCTAAGTACTACCGAACGCTGAATAAGACATTTTTAGGCGATCAAAATGTTACAATTTACTTTAATGAACTGAAAACACACTGCGAAAGGGTTAAAGTTGTAAGACGAAAACACGGACAACTCCCAGACCGGACAACGCAATGGCAGCGACCTGTCAATCACAAGTTAGCCACGCCCTAAAGCATACCCTGCTTTATGGTCTATTTTTCTCTAAATGGGACCATAATTTACTAAATGAACATCATGCTGTATTGAAGAAGACTTGGAACTAGTGATTGAGAACATAAACTCATGTTTACAATGTTTACTGAGGTAATGAATCAAGTGAGAAGTAGGCTCATTTTCTCATAGACTTCTATACAATCAGACTTCTTTTTGCAACCAGAGGAGTCGCCCCCTGCTGGCTATCAGAAAGAATGCAGGTTTAAGGCACTTCAGCATTGGCTTCACTTTTCAGACCTGGAGGTCACCGTGACGTCACCCATTGGTTTGTGGACTGCAGTTTTGAAGCCTCAAGTTCGACATTTTGGCCGTCGCCATCTTGGTTTTTGGCCGTCGTCATCTTTGTATTTTGCAACAAGAAGTGACACGAGAGTGTGGAGCTAAATACAACCGAAGGCTGAATAAGACATTTTTAGGCGACCATATGTTACAATTAACTTTCATGAACTGACAACACACTGTGAAAAGGTTAAAGTTCTAAGACAAAAACATGGACAACTTCCATGTTTACTGAGGTAATAAATCAAGTGAGAAGTAGGGTCATTTTCTCATAGACTTCTATACAATCAGACTTCTTTTTGCAACCAGAGGAGTCGCCCCCTGCTGGCTATTAGAAAGAATGCAAGTTTAAGGCACTTCCGCATTGGCTTCACTTCTCAGAACCGGCGATTGCTGCCTGGGTCAGAACATATAGTGAAGCTAGTATGTGATTGAATGCTAATGGTAAAATAAGATAGGAATTTAACAGATTTTTGACCTGACTTGTATTCCCAGATGAGTGTTCTTCTTGTATAGGCTATTCACATAGCATCTGATATTAAGACCACTGTGCTACTGAAGTAGGCCAAGTAGCTCCTGTACACACGCAGAAACGTGACTTGGATGGTAACGCTGTGTTTTATGTTTAGCTACATATCACTCTGAGACCTGTGAAATCCATTCAGATCTTAGTCTGTTATTAAAACATGGAGATTATTCAACCCTTTAGCATATTGGGGGATTTCATTTGGCAGTGGCGATATGGAAAACAGATAAAGTGAGCATAATCCACAAAGAAAATGCCCCACACAGACATGTCCTACATACACTACCACAGAGCGAGGAGTACTATAATGCAGAGAAGCACCTTTAGTCTGGCGCTTTCCACAAATATAGGCAACTCATGAATTATGTATGATGGTTCTTTAGCCATAAATGAGGTTATACATCATCGGATTCTTATTTTTTAGATGAGAGCACGCTTCATGTTCCTCTGCTATACTCGCTACTTTTTCTCCTCCCCCTTTATCCTCATCTCTCCTCTCCCTCCTCCTTCTCACCCCCTCTCTGTTTCCCTGCCTCACTTTTCATCTGTCGTTCATTTGAAATCTCAATCTGTTTTCTTGGCGTGAGAAATGAGCAGCCAAAGCAATCAATTCATGTATTATTAAAGACATAAACAGATGACAAGTTATGATTATACCAAATCACTAAGTGCTGATGTTATCAGCAATTAACATCGATATAATTTCAAATTGAGTTATGTAATAATTGATTATATTGTTAAGTATGCAGAAAAAAAAAAGGAAGAGAGTCTTACTGTTTCTGCCTATATCCAATAGCACACACACAAAACCTTTTGGATAACTCACTTGTTCTCATTCAATATTGAAAACCATTGCTCATAAACCACTCATGCATGCCCAGGAATCCTAAAAGGGACTATAAGAGTGAAGACAAATATAGCCATGGATGTCAACTCTGATCATCACTTATTACAACAAAATGTAGCTAGACTTGGAGTTATGGTATATTAATCTGAAAAGCTGTTATCAGAGCATGAAACACCATTCTAGGTGAATCTGATAGGGAGATCCTTCTTTATGCCTTCAAAATCCATCATGTGGGACTAAAATATGGTTCTAAAGTATTGTTTTAGCTGGATGCAGGAGATGATTTATCTGGAGGGGTTGATTTTCTTACCTCCAGTTTCTCTATGCGGTCTTTGAGCTGACTGATAGCCTGCTCCAGCTCATCCACAGCCCTCACGGTGAGCAGGTGGACACCGTCGGGCGTCGAACCCGGGCTGTCCCGCACCATGATCCGCTCCAGGTGCGTCTCATCCGCCGCGCTTTTGCCGCCCCACAGCCCCGCGGCGCTCCCGCGTCTGTCCGCGCTGCTCCTGCCGTCCAACCCCTTCTCACACTCGGATAGTTTCCCCGTCAGCTCCCTGATGGTCCGCTGGTCTGTTAGTATCTGGTCCTTCTGCTGCAGCACGGTCTGCCGGAGCTCCTCCGCGGTGGTGCGGAGGTAGCCCCAGTCTTCCCCGGCGTACAGCGACGGGTCTTCCGCTTGTTGCTGAAAGTTTTTCGGGTTGCAATCCCCGGCGGGTATGGGCGTGCAGATGAGCCGGCTGACCGTCGGGTCGTGCCCCGTGAGCCCGGTGACCCCGTCCAGCCCGCCGAGACCAATGTTGAAGGTCGGTGCTTCTGAATCGGGCGTTTCAGAACCATGGAGAGCGCCCAGAGACGCGGCCCGGGCCACGGAGCCCGCTGCAGCGGGGCTCTGCGCCGCCACGTCCGGATACAGCGAGTGGTTGTCGGTCGCCGGCTGCCGTTGTGCCGCGGCATTCCTGGAGGATCCGGTGTGGACGGCTGCGATGATGCAGATAACCGCTCCGATGAAGGCCACCATGCCGGCGGCCAAGATAATAACAATGAACTTCAGGGTGGCGGCGGGGCGATCGATTATTAGAAAAATCTAATAATATCAACAACAAACTAAAAGCTCCCAAAACAGCAAAAGTGTCAAATTATTTTCATGTCTGTAAATGGAGAAAAAATAAATCTCACTTTTCCTCTTTTCCACAAGAAAAGGCGATTAAAAAATGAGAGTTCCGCACCATAATTGAGTCAACACAAAACATCAGAAACAGTCTGTGATACTCGTCCTCCCCCTCCTCAGCGCGCATGTCCTCGGTATTCAGGCAGAATCCAGCCTGTTAATACTGAAGCAGAGAGAGGGAGAGAGAGGGGGAGAGAGAGAGAGAGAGAGAGAGAGAGAGAGAGAGAGAGATCCATGCAGTCTGATAGCACATTTTATCTCCCTTCTGTAGCCTGGAGCTAACTTTTCCAGCAGTGTTTAAACTATAATCTGTGATACCAATCATTCTTGCTCTCAATAACACATCTGTTCTATCATACAGATGTTGCACCATGTGCTAAAAGCAACATTATATACATCATCGAAGAAGAGGACACATTTTTGTCTTCTCTGTGACTTTTCTCCCCCCCCCCCCAAAGCTCTCATTGAAGATGCAAACTGGATCTCCTCCACATGTATAACAATCCGCATTACACGAGGAAATTGTTATTTCCCTCCCTTCGGCTTAATATTCTCTTGCTCTGCAGCAACACATTACAGACCTACTGTAATGCGATGTGTGGGATGGCCATAAGTCAGCCACAAGGCTCCCTATGGAACGGCTCTACAGCAGCAGAGATGACAGAATGATGGCTCTAGTGGGGGCTTGTGTGTGTGTGTGTGTGTGTGTGTGTGTGTGTGTGTGTGTGATACAGAGCTGGAGCTATTAGGGTACCTTTCATTATGGTGCTTGCCAGTGAAAAATGCATTTTAATCTCAATGTTATGCATATGCACACACAAGAAATTAAAAAATATATATTTATGAGCATGAGGGAAAATTAAGCACACACACACACACACACAAAGATAGGTGTGAGAAAACTCTCCACCGTGCGTATCAAATGAGTGTGTGATGTGCATTCTCACACAAGTATTAAGGGGGATTTAAGCTAAGACTTCTCAAAGTAGCAGGCGCCTGAAAGCTCTAATATAAGATGTGCGAGGGAAACGGCGTGAGACGTCGTGAGACGGCGTGAGACATGTCTGCAGCAGAAAATAGCTCTCAGTCTCTCCTCTGGACCACTAGAATAGGGAAGTACATTGTTAAGTACTCCTGCAGAGATGGGGACCAGAGCCAGAGAAAAGTAAATACAAAACTCCTCACACATAAGTAAGAATGATGTCTGAGCTGCACACATTTGTATTCAGCGTACGCACTAAATGTCACCAGTGGCATTTTTTGGGGGGCTGTAAATAGCTTTGCAGCAGTAGTGTGGGTTCTTATTTCCCTCATGGTTGTCGCTGTATTACATCTAAACCTGATTCTGGCGATGTTTGCAGCTTTAAATGGCTTTTATTTCAGTATTTTAGGATGATGAAGGTGTAAACACCGGTTACATGAATGCATTAAAGTGTAAAATGATGTTTTATTACACTGCAGCACCACTGAGTCTGAATAGGAGGAGTACAGGACATTAAAACAGGCCAGCGTGGGTGAAGCATTCTGGACACCGCTGCCCAGTTAATGATGGGAATATACTGCTGATCTATTATGTCTATAAAAGCCTCCGTGAGAGATGCCGTGGCCAGTAAGTCTGAGCTCCATTCATCAGCCGAGTCACCCTTGACCTTTATGTTGTGTGCTGCAGTGATGTTAGAGCTTTAAAAGTTTCCTTTTGTTTGGGAATTTTTCATTTCGTTAATGCACTTTTTCTAAAGGATTTTATCCATAAGCTATGGGGATTTAGTCAGAGCTGCCACTCGAAAGTCTACAAACATTGTGCCGTTCTTTGTCTGTTGACGTCTTTGTAAACAAGTGACTTAACTTCTTTACAGGGAGGGATGCTGAGCTGTGGAGACAAAGTGAATTGTGGCAGTTAAAACAATTTACAGGGTTTTTAGTATCTTTAGTAAGTTGTTTGTCCATCTTCTGCTGCATAAACCCATCCCCTGAAGTATCTGCTGCTTGATTGTTCGAGTTGTAATTTAATAGCCTGTTTAAAGGTCAACTGTGTCAGCAGAATGAACAGTATATATACATCAGAGAGCTACTAATGGTCTGCAGTGCTGGGAAGTAACTAAGTAGTGAGTATAAGTTTGGGTACTTGTACTTTATCTTGTTTCTATTTTATGTTACTTTATACTTCTACTCCACTACAGTTCAGAGAGAAATACTGTACTTTTTACTCATCCTCAGCATTTATCTGATAGTTATACTTTGCAGATAAAGAGTTTACATAGAAAACATGTGATCAGTTCATATAATACGATGAATTAAAGGTGCAGTGTGTAGGATTTGGCGGCATCTAGCGGTGAGGTTGCAGATTGCAACCGACTGAAACTTCTCTCGTGTGCCAAGCGTGTAGGAGAACTACGGTGACTGTCATGAAAACGTGAACGACCCTATCTAGAGCCGGAGTTTGGTTTGTCCGTTCTGGGCTAATGTAGAGACATGTCGGCCAGCTCCGTGAAGAGATAAACGGCCGTATGTAGATATAAACGGCTCATTCTAAGGTAACGAAAAAACACAACGATTCTTATTTTCAGGTGATTATACACTAAAGAAAACATACTTATTAATATCAAAATGTTACACACTGTTCCTTTAACCACCCAGTAACAGTATTTAAAATAGTACTAATTTCTTGCTACATTAAAATGCAGCCTACATGTTAACGCATCAGTAATAATTATAATATAATAATAATATAATGTATAATATTATAATGCTGACAGGGTACATTATGCTACATATAATACTTTGACATACAGTTTTTCTGATAATACTTTTGTGCTTTTGCTTAAGTAAGCTTTCCAATTCAATACTTTGACTTGTAATTGAGTATTTTTATATTGTAGTATTGCTACTTTTACTTGGATAAAGGGTCTGAATACCTCGTCCGCCGCTGATGATCAGATAATATATATATATATATATGTTACAATCAATACTCAATATGTTGCGGTAAATCTAGCTTATATACGGTAGCTTCTTGTGTAAGAAAGTGTTGGTATGCAGAGTGGGTTTTTGTGCACCTGAAATATTGAACCAAAAATCTCATATTTCTTTATGAGGAGAAAATAAGAGAAGAGGGAACAAGAAAGAGATTAAACAAGTGTGTGATGGAGCTGTTTAAAATTCAAGTCATGTGTACAGTTAGTTTATGGTGCCATCTAGTGTACAAGGCTCTCTCTCTCTGCCAGGGGCCTTCAGTATTCTATTACACTATAAACTACTAACCTAAGAACCAAAGGTTTCCCAGTTTACTTCCTGTCTGGATTCTCTCAGATTCATGCATCGGATAGAATAAAATATAACCACTCCATCCTACATGTGTTCACAAAAGGACTACATCACCGTCCATGTGACACCTGCACCTTTACTCGGGGAGTTCATGAGGAGTTCATTGACTCTGACACATAGATATAAAACATGTCACAGAGAGAACAAATCTGCTGTTTGAGAATAATAAATCCGTCAGAGCTGTGGGCCGACTGCAGCTCACGGCCACGTGTGTGTCATCCTGGCAACAGGAGGTATCGGGCCGAATGCCAAAATATGATGGTTGAAGTAAGGAAAGAAATCAATAACGTTCTCTACAGTCATCTGGGGTTTTGATCAAATACAGCATCTCTACCTGTCTATTTCTTTCTATTTGGAAGAAGAGCATGTTTTCTCTCAGTAATCAATACTTTTTATGGTTTAGTCTCCATATACTGAGTCCAATGCCAAACAGAAAATGATGACCAATGATCAAAATACATTCAATGTTTTATAAAAATGTCTAATGTAGGGACACCACTGCTTCTTTTTTTGCCTTGAATAGTCGGTGCAAGTAGGATTTTGACATCTAAAGTGATTACAGTACAAGGATTAGAGGAGATTTAGCACATATGACCGCTGAATTCTGCATTAACCAATCAAAAAGCGAGACATATTAGTGATATTACTGTATTAAAGGATTGGGATCACGGATTTCAAAATATGCTCCAATTACAAGTACACTTTATGGCATTTTCATATTTAGTCAAGTCAAGTCAATTTCATTCATACTGTAGCCCAAAATCACAAAATTTCCTCATTCATGCTTTCCATCTCCATGTGTTTAGAAGTCATATTTTTTTTTAAGTTGTTTGGAATCAGTTGTACTCATTGAACACCTCACATTTCTTTGTGACGCACCTTTGGGAGTAGAGTGAAGAACTGATATTAAAGTATAAGGTTGGTGATATTCTATATTTTCCATCAACAAATCCCAAGAAAAGACCAAAGTCAACATTAAAGTGATTCTGCCAACAAGTATCCAACGCCTGATACAGCTAATTCCTCTGAGCCCAGTGGGCAACCTCCGGGTCTGAAAAGTGAAGCCAATGCTGAAGTGCCTTAAACTTGCATTCTTTCTAACAGCCAGCAGGGGGCGACTCCTCTGGTTGCAAAAAGAAGTCTGATTGTATAGAGGTCTATGAGAAAATGACCCTACTTCTCACTTTATTTATTACCTCAGTAAACATTGTAAACATGAGTTTATGGTGTCAATCGCTAGTTTCAAGTCTTCTTCAATACAGCATGATGTTCATTTAGTAAATTATGGTCCCATTTAGAGTCAAATAGACCATAAAGCAGGGTATGCTTTAGGGCGTGGCTACCTTTTGATAAACAGGTCGCTACCACAGTGTCCGTGTTTTTGTCTTAGAACTTTAACCCTTTCACAGTGTGTTTTCAGTTCATGACAGTTAATTGTAACATTTTGGTCTCCTAAAAATGTCTTATTCAGCATTCGGTTGTACTTAGCTCCACCCTCTTGTCTCACTTCTGGTTGCAAAAAAACAACATGGCGACGCCCAAAATGCCGAACTCGAGGCTTCAAACGGGCAGTCCACAAAACGATGGGTGACACCACAGTGACTACATCCACTTCGTATATTTAGTCTCAGCCCATTCTCATTCCCAGATCGTCAAATACCGAGGCTTTGTCACGGCCATCAGTGTTCGGTACCGCCGCACAAGGCACCCTTTAGTGCCGGTATGAAACGCATCAGGCTTTCCATCAACTATAAAATAAACCCATCTGACAGTAAACGCTTCGAGAAAATGTGCCGGGAGTGTGGTGACGTAGTTTAAAGAGTGAAAAGAGACACACTGGGCAGGAAGGGAGGTGGATGGGTCCAACAAACACAAGGCTTTCATCAAGGAGACCGCCGTTCGTGTCCCGTGCGTCACGTTACAATCAGCTGTTCAATGGTGTCCAATGTTCACAACTTTCAGTATGTCAACGTAGTAGTTTCAAGCCTTATTACGTAGTTCTTTCCTAAACTTAACTATAGTGGTTTTGTTGCCTAAACCTAAAGTGACACCAAGGGTAACTGTACTGGTTTTGATGCCAAAAATGAAAGTTGGGATGAGAAGGTGTTGATAGTCTATGTCTGAGTCAAAGTCCTGTTGTCTAAAACCTATTAACACTAATAAGTGAGTCACACCGTTGCACTCGGTGAACCGTTCCTCACCATACGACAAATGTTACAATGAACATGAAGAAGTTAATTTGTGTCAATCCCTAAGACACCATCTTGCTGCTGTAAATACTCTCAAGTGCAACAAATGTGTATTAATCCACACCTGAAATTAGTCCCTTACAAATACAACATTTACTTCTGTTTGAGGAGTGTTTGGAATAAACTACATCCCCCAGCTGTTTTATGAAATCTTTTTAAAAGGTTAAACTATATATTCATGACTCATTTCTGAAGATATAATGATTTCATGCATTACAGAGTGAAAACAGATCTCTGTTTTAGTTTTGAATAAAACATACAATGTGGCATATGCACACTCTCAGGCACATACACACACACAGACAGTCAGGGTTTACAGCATATGTCAGTGTGTTTTATGGTCGAGCCGCGTTTAATTATTTACTCCAGTCTTTCTCGGGCCACAGTGGTGTCAGTTACCAACACACACTCTGCCTCCTCTCTTCAAACCAGTCCAATACGATTAACTCTTTTCTCACAGAGGCTTTGGCACATTTGCTGGATGATTTAAGACCCGCAGACCCTCTCGAGGATGTCGGGGATGAATAGTGATCAGCTGCATCGCTCCACCATGGGGATTTACTCGGTGAGTAACAGATACTTGTAGTGGGCTCGAATTAGACAACAAACTTACCTGTGAGACAGACGGGTGCAACACACGAGTAAGAGCGTCCTGTCCTGTGTTGTGATTTCTTTTCTTCAGGAAACTGGGACAGTTTCTGGAAAACAGAGAAACATCTCTTGGTTACTGAGGAGTGAAGCTCAGTTAAACCTTTTTTTTTTTTTTTAAATGTAATTTCTGCCAAGCAAACACGATGTGAATTCACAAAGTCAGTTTCAAATTCAAGAAAGTATTTCCTTTCTTGAGTCTCAGGTTGTCTGCGCTGAGGCTTTGTGCTCATAAATACAGATTGGATTAAAGATGGATTTGATTGATTCTCCTTTAGGCGGGTCTTACAGTCTCTCTGACTTTCAAAAATCCAACAGAAACTGTGTGTGTGTGTGTTTCACAAACAGAACTTGATGGACGAATTCAACCCCAGCCTACAGAAACTTGTCTCACTGGGGAACAGCTATGTCCAAGCTTTCCAGGGTAAGAAAGAAAGCTTCCTTTATAAGTGCAATAAATTAAACAAACTCTAATGGCTTTACATGGAATATGGGAGTTGTTTATTTCACTAGACCTAATTCCAAAGTCCATACGCTTTGGGAATATCCTGGTGTTGTTATAGGCCTGATTATGGGCCTATAACCAAGGTGTGCAGAGGCTGTTATGACTATATTGTCCCAAGACAAACAACGCCCCACAACTAGCTGATTTCCATATACAGAAGCAGGGATTTAGGATACTGAATATAGTCTTCTTGAATTTGTTTCTATGCTCTATATCTGACTGTGTTTCCTTTAAGTCCTGTAAGAAAGAGAAGACGTCAGGATCAAACTTTTAATTTGAATCTGAAGGCACAGTAATTACGCCTATATTTTAATTATCCACGTCATAATCACCTCTAATCCCTGTGCAATGCATTAAATGTGAACGGCCTTTGAAATTGCTGACACGCAAATGAAATTCAGCAGCAGAAGCACTTTTACACGGTGATGCTTTTAACACATTATATTACATTATAGGTGTTTGTTTAATAAATGCAAGAGCAGTAATACTACATCAAAAACGGATTCATAGTAGCACCAAAAGCTGCTACAAAAGCCCTGCAGACATAAAATACGTATTATTATGTCTCCCGTCGCCACCTGCACAGAGGCTATATGCTCGCTCCGTGTGTTCAGGGTAGAGCAATAACTCAAGACCAAGAACGAATGTAACTTGGTGTGTTTAGATTCTACTGATGCAGCTTCTCCTCATAAATTTAAAAATAATCTATTTTTCCAATAGGTAGGATGCTGCTCATATTGGCCTTCACTATCGAAATCTATGTCTCACAGCCTCTGGGAGTGTGTTTTTGATTGGTTAGCGCTGGCTGCAGGGCCATCAGTCCAAAAAGAAGTTATTCTCACTTGCTGAAAATAAAAGACCAGAACACGTCTGCTCAGGGATCTAATGCCGTCCTCAGGTTACTGAGGAAACACCAGGCTGAAAATTTAATTGGGGTGAAACTGTGATTTGACCCCTTTTGACTTATACTGCCCTACTGTATAAAGGCAGATAGCAGTAACTACAGAAAAGCCATACCATTTGTTAAAAAATTATCTTTCAATAGGGCGACCATATTTTCAAACCCCCAAACCGGGACCCTTGAGTGTTCCGCACGTATGCACTAATATGCACACACCATAAGCGTCTATGGCCACTCCCAGGCTCCGTAATGAGTGGGACAAACATTATAAAAGTCTATGTAAGTATAATTTTGTCAATATTATTTTAGTTGTGTTTAAAGTAGGTTTGAGAGTTTTAATGATATTTGTCGGGACTCGGGACAGTCCCGGACAAATGGGGATGTTTGGTCACCATACCTTTAAATCAGCATAATAAATGAATCTAATACATTAAAGTAATTTAAAAGAAACTTAACCACACTAAATCTAATCATGAATTCCACTAGAGTTAAAACCAGAGATGTCATTTACTGCTACTTTGCTAAGGTAGGCTACTTAGCTTTTAGCAGGACTAGTTTAGCTGTTTTTACTCTCTGACTGGATTTAACTGCCGTGTAAGGCTATTTTTGTGGGATAACAAACTAAATCACCAAGATTTTAGTTCGTCAAAATGTATATAATTCAATCACAGGAAGCAGCTACGGGGAAAAGTAAGTACAATTAGTTTGAGCCAAGGCTAGCCGTGGCTAACTCTCCACTTAGCTTTAACTGGATTTGACTCTCCTGTTTGGTTTGTTATCTGTTCTTGGAAATTATACATTTCTGTGACATTTAACTCTTTTCTATGCTAAAAACTACTACTGCTATTACTACTACCACTACTATTGTATGTAGTTACTGTATTCTGGCTCTGTTGGGGAGTATAGTAGAAATAAAGCAGTATCAGGTGGTCAATGAGGCAGCAATGAGAGCAATGAGGGACTTCGTGGTTATTGCTAGTCAAGAAAAATATGATTTCACTGTGATTTTATGCTGCTGTTTTTTTTTTTTTTTTTTTAAATGAACACATTTCCGAATGATTACAGAAAGATATTTCTGTGTATGGAAATTTTAATTATTGAATAATTTCCATTTTTGTAATTAATAGCTCTGTTTACCTGCTATTGTAGTTCCATGCCAAGGAAATGAATTGCACCATAAAACAATTTGCATTTCAAATGACTTTTGTGTTTGTGTGTGTTTCAGCTCTCGCTGTAACAAGTGAGGCCTATTTCAGTGCGCTTTCAAAGATTGGAGAGAAGGCTTTCCACACCATATCCTCCCGCTCCCTAGGTAGGTATGAACACGCGTTCATGCACAGCTGGCTTGTGCAATCTTATGATTACTGAGCGGAAACACAAAGAAAGTATTTCTGTGTCTACGATCCAGGATGTGAGCGTTTTATCTCTGATGTGATTATGGCTATTTATTAAACTAATTCAAGAGTGTTCTTCCGCGTCATGAAGACCAAAGTTTACCCTCCGGCGGCACTTTATTACTCCTTTCACAATTACTAAGACACAGCGCATGTGTAGCGTTGGTGTGTGTGATTAGCATGCTCTTTGATGTGTAAGTGCGGACGGTAAACATAGCCTACTTTTATAAGTTGAATTAGTGTATTTTACAATAGCCTTTCTATAACAGTCCTGAGTACTGCAGTTATTGGGCTCAAGTCAAGTCAACAACGTGGCAGAACTGACTCATTAGATTTCTGCTACTGTACGACAACAGTTGGGCTGAAATTAGATTGCAACACATGTATGTCTGAGTCTGTTTTTCTGTGAGTTCAAGCCAAGAAGTGTTGCCAGAGTAGATATCAGATGCCAGCGGGCAACATGAATAATAGACGATGACAGGCAGCGGGCCGTGCTCCGCTCACTTAACCCACAGCCACTCTAAAGGGGAGTCATGTTAGGTTTAGTGGCTGGAGTTGAAGGTTTAGTGGCTGGAGTTGAAGATTTTGTCCAAACTAGATCATTAGTCTACTCTTACTGTGCTGTTTTCTCAGTGAGGAAATGAATCCCAGCATGCATTTCAGGGACAGTGACAAGTCAAACTGAACTAGTTCAACATACATTATCCAGAATATGATGTTATGGCATGGTAAAAAATGATATTTAAACTGCTTTGGAAATCGTTTTTAGCTTTTATCAGATGTTTAAGTCCCTCTTCTGCCCCTCACTATGTATACAGTCTATCTAAGCGATAGACTGTATATAAGAAGTGGATGTCGTCACCGCGACGTCACCCATTGGTTTGTGGACTGCAGTTTGAAGCCTTGAGCTCTGCATTTTGGCCGCCGCCATCTTGGTATTTGGCCGTCACCATCCTGTTTTTTTTAAACCAGAAGTGACATGAGAGGGTGGAGCTAAGTACAACCGAATGCTGAATAAGACATTTTCAGTTGACCAAAAAGGTTATAATTAACTTTCACGAGCTGAAAACACACTGTGAAAGGGTTAAAGTTCTACGGCGAAAACATGGACAACTCCCAGTCTGGACAACGCCGTGGTAGCAACCTGTCAATTACAAGGTAGCTACGCCCTAAAGCATACCCTGCTTTATGGTCTTTACTAAATGAACATCAT
This sequence comes from Sebastolobus alascanus, assembly GCA_916701645.2. Lineage (NCBI taxonomy): Eukaryota > Metazoa > Chordata > Actinopteri > Perciformes > Sebastidae > Sebastolobus > Sebastolobus alascanus. Next base: position 452,867 of record CAKAOJ020000035.1, read on the forward strand.
GCTGTATTGAAGAAGACTTGAAACTAGCGATTGAGACCATAAACTCATGTTTACAATGTTTACTGAGGTAATAAATCAAGTGAGAAGTCGGGTCATTTTCTCATTGACTTCTATACAATCTGACTTCTTTTTGCAACCAGAGGAGTCCCCCCCTGCTGGCTATTAGAAAGAATGCAAGATTAAGGCACTTCAGCATTGGCTTCACTTCCCAGGCCCGGAGGTAGCCCACTGATCTAAGCACAATTTCAATTAAGGTTGAATACAGACAGCAGTTGACCTTTTACCGGAGACAACTATGAATCTGTCAAAACACTATTTGGCAGCTAATTCAATAATAGTGATTTTACATCAGAAAACAATTAGATTCCACAAACATCATCATAGGTCAGAAACATCAACACAGATAAACAATATGTTATTATGAAAACTGACTGACTCCGCAGATTCCAACTGTATAAGTCTCATCACTCTACGACCAAAACTCACTGAACCAGCAGCCAAAGAAGGAGAAAAATAAACTTCACTTTATACAGCCATAACCACAATTATTATGTCTACTTTGCTGTTTCATGATCAAAAGTTGTGTTGGAGGGCATATCAACGCTGCTAAGGGCTACTCCGATGTCTCTGGATCAGTTTTGAGTCGATTCCAGCCGTCTGTATTCATTTATATGGCATGGAGGAGCAACTGCACTCTGCCTTCCTCCAGCATCGAACAGCCTATCCTCAGCCTCCCATGTGAAAACACTGTCTATGTCTCCATCTGGTGGATGAATTGTAGTACTGCACTCATCCTAAAGGCATTGTGATTGATCAAAAAAACTGTTGTAATTAGATGGAATTAATAGTGACATGTAAATGAAATTAAATACACTTGTACAGTTACCTGGGAACATTTCAGGCACAGTTGGTACCCAAATGACCAATTTGAAGGTTCCGCCTTAACATTTCTCTACTAAAACCTCTCCAACTTTGCTCTGCTTCACTTACTTAGCATCAGTCTGTGCACAGGTAATGTTCAGATGTTGTGATATGGTTTGCTAGAGGTTTTGGGCTGCAACTGCATCATGCCAAACATATATTCACTCTAAAAGTGTACAGTTTTGTTAGGCGGAAATGAAATGTTTCGTTTATGCTGTGTTCCATCTTCATTTTCTCTGACCCAGTAACATACTGATGCTTAGTTACACATCTGCAGAGATCTCACAAGTGTTACCTTTATTGTGATACCAATATTATTCAAATAGACCTCGTAGTTGCAGAGATACACTCTATTCATTTTCGGCATGTCATTTTCGAACAGGGGCCCAAGCCAGAGGGCTATGGTTCAAGAGGTTTAATGAGCAGCAAAGGGGAAGATTATATCATATTGCAAAATGTCATTTTATTGTTTTGTAGTAATATATGAAGTAATAATAATAATAATGTGACATGTAGCCTAATGCAATTGTGTTTAAGGAGATGTCCTGATTCAGATCTCTGAGAGCCACAGAAGACTCACCGTGGAGCTGGATGGAGTAGTAAGTTACATCAACACTACACTAATTTTGAGTGTGATCAAACTCTTATGTGCTCCATTATCTCATGTTATTAATACGATTTTTTTCCTTTCCAGTTCCGCGGGTTCAGTACAGAGGTCCTTCAGGAGATGGACACTAACATTAGACTGGACAAAGATTACATATCAGTGAGTGAGGGCCAAAGCAGGGCCACTGCAAGGTCAAAAGGGATTCTTACAGAATGACATGCTGTTATCTCATAATTATATCCGGGACGTAATGTTAAATTAATGTGGGGTATCGTGCGACTCCGACATTAAAAGCGAAGATGTCATTCGAATTAATTGGAAAATGTCTTCATTTCATCTCCACTGGATTGCTAATTGTTACCTTGATGATTGAAATGATTGAACGCAGACGTGATGTGAATTTTCTCTCATACAGGGAAGCAGGACACACTATGAGATGGAAGTCCACAACCAGGCAGCAGCTCTGGAGAGACAGCTGAGGAGAGGAGCCAACCAGGTTTCTCTATTTCTGCACCCTGAAGCAAAAATTCAGCACCACTGTATACGAATGTGTCCTTGTACAGTATATATATGTTCTGCCAATAATGTGTATTCTCAGGATTGTAGTGAGTATATGCAGTTCCTCAGGGAGAGCCACGGCGAGGCTCTGAAGGAGGAGGAGAGGCGATACCGCTTCCTATCTGAGAAACACTGCGGCCTGATACAATCCATCGCCCAGCTCATGAATAAGGTATAAAACTTTCTTCAAAATAGCATTTGTTATCTCAATATTTTATGGTTTGTTGTGGCTTATTGACTGCAGCTGCCAAATGGGTCGGGTTTGTCGTACAACTCATTGCAATGGATGTCAGAAGGACAACGACAGGAAGGCACTCACAAGAGAATTCACAATAACATGTAATGATTATGCGAGACTTTAATCGGTCCCTGTGGGGAAATTCCCCTCCTTTATAACGAGGGTGAACCACCGAACAGCAGATACACGTTCAGTTTCCTCAGCGGGACTGATGCCACACTAACAGCACTTTGTAACTGTGTGTTTTAAAAAAGTGCTACATAGATATAGTTATAACAGGTTGTCTGTTTGAACTCTGGACTCCTGCCCGCTTTTTATGACACCACTCTACTGACCCAATTAAACATTTTATTGTGACTTTAGTGCAGTGAACCCAACCTTAGTTATCACAATGACGTTGCCACGAAGCCCTTTGAGACTGTACCAGTGGTTCTGGACACGTGTTCTTGTTTGTTTAACTCTCTGTACTCGTAGGCTAAGTAGCAGCCTGTGGGCCAAATCCAGCCCTCGAACTAAAATATGTGCCCCCCCCTAAAAATACCTTAACTTAATACTTCCCAGAATTTTTTAACAATGTAAATATAAGGCTCATTCCAATAAATATGACCTCATAACATCTTGTACTGGCCCCTGTGTGAAGAGGGGCCTGCAAACCACTCTGCTGTGCCTCGTTGGGCATTAGGCCTATTTGAACAGCACAGGTGCTGAAATAACAACAAATAATCCATATGAAAGTATGGAAGGACATTTCCACCCAGAAAATAAAAATAAATAAATGAAAAAGTTAGTCCTGATGAAAATAAAACATCTTATAGAAAGTCAAAATTAGGAGAAAAAAATTTAAAATTATGTGATAGGGAGTCAAAATTTGAATCACTAAGTAGAAGTTTTGCCTCACTTAGTCAAAGTTATGACATAGTGAGTCAAAATTATGAGAGCGTGAGTAAAATTACAAGATAAAAAGTCAAAATTATGCAATAAAAAGTCAAAATTAAGACATAAAAAGTCAAGATTAGGCAATAAAGTCAAAATTATGACATGAAAAGTCAAAATTAGATAAAAAGCATAAATTATAACATAAAAAGTCAAAATTATAAGATAAATGTCAAAATTATTAAATAAAATGTAAAAATTAAGACTTCAAAATGTCATGGTCCTGGGTTTTTTGTTGTTTCCTGTTTTATTTTGAACGTCGCTCCTCATATGTTGAGTTTCACCCTTAAGAGAGTTTTCCAGTTTTGTATTTCAAGTCTTTTACTTTTGCCTTTACTTTGTGGATTGACTTTTGTTACCAGGCTGCATTTTTGTAACATGAGTTTTTCTGTCATTAAATCATTGCACTCTACCTGCTGCCTCCGCATCGTTATCTGCATTTGGGTCCAAACCTGTTTTCCTGAAAAACCTGACAGTACAAACTGACAAATAAACAGGGGGAACACACAGACTAAACACACCAGGAGAGCAGGGTGACTGAACACAGGTGGAACAAATCAGGAGAGGCAGACAATCACAAAAGGCAGGAAACAAACAAAGGCAGGAAGTAAAACCAGACAAGACACAAGAGGAGTGAGCTTATCAAAATAAAACAGGAAAGAAACTACAACAAAAACCCAGGACCATGTCAAAAAAGTCCAAATTAAAGTCAGAATTTTTGTCTCAATCAAAATTCTGAGATATTAAGTCAAAATTATAAGATAAAAAGTCAGAATTATGAAATGAAAAATCAAAGTTGGATAAAAAGCCCAAATTAAAAGATAAAAAGTGAAATTTAAGACATAAATAGTCAAAATTAAAGCATTTTGACTTACTAAGTAGAAGTTTTGTCTCAATCACAATTATGAGATATGAATCAAAATTATGAGATAAAAAGTCAATTTTTTTTCCTTTTTTTACTGGCGTAAATGAGCTTCCATAATTCTCAGAGCTTTGTTTCTGCAGCTTTAACCTGTTTGTTCAGACCAGATTTGTGTCTCACAAACACAAAGAGATGGCAGTCTAATAGAAATTGCACACTGATGACATTTTTTATGGTAACAACAACAACATAACAACAACAGTACTCACATGTAACATAGCAGACTGCTGTTTGTCATATGTGGATAACCTTTTATGTCTCTTGTCTCGTTGTGCAGCACTGAACATACATTCTTGCCCCAAATGAGTATTTACAAAAGCTGCTGTGACATAAGCTGAGAATTTCTTTTATTTGTATATATTTATGTTTGTGTGTTTGTGTGGCAGACAGGAGGTTCCCTCCAGCAGAGGGCTGACGCCTGGACAGAGGAGGTGGACGCTACCAGAGGACCCGAGGCCAGACAACCCACTTCTGTGAGTTCAGTTTATAGAAATCAGTCGTGTTTGCTGAATTATTCAAGCAGGGACGAAGCCGGGCTGCATTTGAATCTTTCAAAACTCCAAGAATATACTGCCGGTGAGAGATATGATGCTGTCTTAGGGGAGAGAACTGAGGGAAGATCTTGTGAAATGGATAACAGAATTTGAACCAGTTTTACATTTTTGTTTTAAAGTGTCTGAATTTGTGCAACAAAGAAATGGATTATGCACAGGCTGTGTGTTGTAGGGAAACCAGTGAATTATTGCAATAATATTCTTGTTACCAGGGTGCCCTCTGCTGGTTGGAGCCTGAACTAATTGGAAATCCATCAATTTCCTGTTTGAGTATTTAAACCTGTAGCTGAAATAGGACATAGATTACAGATTGTCTGGCATTAAATACATTTATATGTGATTGTGATGAAGCTTTAAGTATTTATGGTAAACTTTCATTTTACAGCTCTGCAAATTTCATGGTAATTAGGTGATAATTAGCAAGTAACCTATTTGAAATTTCTTTGGAATTACTGCCAAATTACACCAATATTTACCTCAACATTTATCAAAAATTACTTTATTATAAACATTATTTAATAATGATATTCTGCTTTTTCCCAATAGCTGGTAATTTATTTAATACATTCCCCTGAAAAGAAAACAAAGTTAATTGATAAGCTTTATTTCCATGTCTGCTGGTAAATAGATGATAATTAGCAAATAAATTCTTTGAAATTCCTTTAAAAACTCCCTGAATCATTACATTAGCTACCAGGTTACATTTGTGTAGACATTAAGTCACACAAGGGTGAGATTTGTGCCTGATCAGAAGTGTCTTCTATTAGTTTTGGTTTTCCACCTCCGATGAAGAGCAGCGCACAGCCGCTTCTCAAGCCTAAGGGCCCTATTTGAACCATTATATGCTATTTTAGCATATAATCGTTAAATAATGTTCATAATAAAGTAATTTTCGATACATTTTGAGGTAAATATTGGCGTAATTCCAAAGAAATTTCAAATAGGTTACTTGTTAATTATCACCTAATTACCATGAATTTTGCGGACCTGTAAATGAAGTTTTACCATATTTTTCTGTCCAATCACTAACTTTAATCAAAATTTGAACCTTACATATCATTTAATAAACGCATGAGTATTTGAATCACACACCTCAAGACAGTGGGATTAACACACCATGGATAATTCACAAACTGAAACCATATGACTCTTTGTATGAAGGCTGCAAATTATCATTCAAGTAAACAACAGAGACGCCCCAGAGATAAACCCTGTCGTTTTCAGTCTGTTCCTCGCTGGGAGGTGACGTGCCAACGAACCCCCACAGATCCCACATCCTACTGTAATAACAATCGGAGGATTAACATGGATTCTGTGTTTGTTTTGGTCTGATGTGGGAATTATCCTTCGCTTATAACAGAGAGAGGCCTGTGAGCCGCTTTAGACAGATATTTGTGCTTCTGCAGTCACACATGATATACATTACTCATCGTAACAGTATATCCAACACATCCTGGGCTGCTGCTTTGCTTTATTGTCTGTTCAGATATGAATTTTTGCCATTATGACTGCACTACTTCCTGGGGTTTACAAGATGTATTAAAAAATTGTTGCACAGGTGGGGATGAAGGAGGATGAGACGAGAAGGAGCAGAGAGGAGCCGCCCCTCGGCAACATACCATCAAGGGGTGAGGGCTTCCATCCCAAATTTATTTTGAGTAAAAAAAAACACTTTAATGATGTCATGTTTGAACATAAGTCTAAAATGTCAACCTCTTGCTCAAAACACCTAACAACGATATCATGAAAAGATTCTTATTTCTCTTTGGTGCCACATTATTTCAAGTTGTGTGTATCCCAAAAGTATTTCTGCAATATTATTGCCGTCTGTAAATCATTCGCAGCTCGCCAGTGCTCATTTTGCCTTCACTCCACCACCCGCTTTATCGCTCTTTAAGCCCTTTATCTCTGTTTATCTCTCTCTCTCTCACGTCCATCTTTCTCTCCCTCTTCATAATGTTGCACATCACACACTTTCATACCTCCTCATTTGTACGTTCCTGTACGGAAAGTCTGTCTAATTACTTGGCTTGCTTATCTAGAGTAAAAATAGATAAAGTAACGATGTATCAAAAACAGACAGTAAATAATCTCTAGAATATTAAATAGCCTTATATTGCCCCGCTGAAACATTGCGTGTTGGCCTGCTCACTAGAGAGAAAAACAATGTCTTTGGTATGATTCAATGAATCGCATCCCCCAGCCATCCAAGCAAAAAATAATTATGCATAGAGCGAGATATTTAGTAGTCTGCTAACCCTCTGAGTTATGAATTCCAGGGCCATAATTAAAGAAATAAATCCTAGCCGCTTATGTTTTTTAATTAATCATTTCACCAGAGATCCTTCTTTGCGAGGTCTATCATCTAACTCGTGCTTCAACAATCCGTCTCCTCTGCACCTAAAGTGTTTCACATGTCATCTCTCCAGCTCCGTCTCCCCAGGGAAGCATTTCTCGCTCTGCAGGAGGCAGCAGATCCACGAGGGCCAAGGTGGTTGTGGCCCACCAGCCTGGTGGCTCCAGCCCCACCCTGCTGCCCTTCACCAGGGGAGAGATGATCACCGTGCTGGTCCAGCAGTCCAGGAACGGCTGGCTGTATGGACGCGCTGACAGCAGCTCACGGTGAGCGATGTTCCCTCGTGTGTGTGACTGTGGAAGCATCTGTCTATCTGTCCTCATTGTAAATATGTCTGTTGCTCAAGTACAATATATAGTGAGAGGTGTAATGGAGGGTATGGGCCTACGCGGGTATACAGGATATACCCATATACTCTTTTTCTGGCGCTTTACAGTATACAGCCATTAGTATATATAGGACAGTATACCCACTACTTCCTCAGTAATCTACCCATCGGTACACCCACCTCATCAACGGCCACTACGCCACTGTATATCGCCTAGTAGCCTACTTTTTTGCTGCTGTACTCGTTCAGTAGGTCTATTTTAGACACAGGTCCCCTTTCCTCAGGAAAAATAAGCTGGTGAGAAAAAGTGATATGAGCAACCATTTGTAAGGAATAAATACAAAATTATACATTTGCATTGTAGTTAATGGAAAGCCCGGTGTGTCCTGTACCGGCACTAAAGGATGCCTTGTGTGGCGGTATCACACGCAGATGGCCGTGACAGAGTGTTGGTATTTGACGCCCTGGCAATGAGACTGGGCTGGGAGCACAATGGTTTGAACCATGCCAACGTCTGTATGCTAACATGCTCCCAATAATAATGCGAACATGCTGATGACTAGCATAATGTTTTCTATGTTTACCATCTTAATGTTAGCATGTTAGCATGCTAACATTAACTAGGATGGTGGGAATGTCATTTGTTCTGAAGGTATTTGGTCATGAACCAAAGTATTCGACACATTCAAGTTTTGACCTGATGAGATGCTACAAGAAAAGTTAGAGTAGGCCTATAACCAAAGTGGGGACCATGAATATCTGTACAAAAATATCATGGGATGCATTGCCATGTACTGCCATTGCTATTTACTTTATGGCTCTTTTGTTTTCAGTCAGGGATGGTTTCCAGCCTCCTATGTGGAAGTGATGGATGATCCTCCAAACACAACCAGCTCTGGGTAAACACCAATAAAATGCATTCAACAATGACTGTTAAATACCATTATATCATGCCATGCTATCTAGTCATGCATTTTTTAACTACAAACAGAACTACAGCTGCTTCCGTGTTACTCTTAATGAATTTACTTGAAAATTACCTTGAGTTATGCTTTTTAAGTGAAGTATTTTGAACAATGCTGCCTGTCTTGGCCAAGGTCCCACAGTGCTCTGCCTCATGTTTGTATGTCTTACCTCCCACAGTCCAAAGAAATAATTCATTCTTTATTCGAAGCCATTAAGAATGGATGGAGTGACTTTAAACCAAAAACCTTCTGCATAATGTCGCCTTTCAAACCGGATATATTTTGCTGCTCCCCCAGGCTGTCCTTATTGTTTTATGAGCCCAACACTTTAAAAGAGGGTCAGCATGAAGCCCAGGCCTGGAATAATAACATGAACTATTTAAGATATTTGGGTTACCCATTGCTGTGAGGAAACCCAGTAAGATGTTGAAACTAAAACATTGCTCAGTCACTGTGGACACATTCCACAGCTAAATGCCTAAAATGTGAATGTTAATGTAGATCAAATGCACTGGACATATGAATTTAAAATGAAATCTCATATGCCTTTAAAGTGAAAACATGCTTTATCTCATATTTTCTGTTTAAATCGAACATCATTTTTTATGTAGGAAGGAAAATTAACATTTGAAGAGGAAAGAGAGCTCAGGTGTCAAGTGAAAAAAATCACTCTGACTTCTTCAACAAAGAAAATTATTGATATATATTTTTTTGTACTTTCATTAGCTCCTCTCGAAGCAGAAGCAGCAGCTACAGCGGAGCCCCGCCCCCTCCGCCTCCACCACTTCTATCTTCAAATAAACCGTATGAGATGCCACCATTCACACCGACCGAGTCAAATTCAGAAAACAAGGTATGGCTGTCTGATTATCAATAACATTCTCTCTCTGCCTCTCTATCAAAAGAATATCAACCTGTTTTTAGTCATACACTGCATCTTTCCTCTTCTGCAGAAAAATCCTTTTGGGGACCACTTTCTAACAAGGCACCTTTTATAAAGCCTTTATAAGTTGTAACTTATGTCTTTATCAGTGGTTAATACATTTTATATGCTTTTTAAAAAAAATTCAGCCATTAATAAGAACAGCTTTTGAATAACCAGGTTGTGGAAAATCATATTTATCATTTCTATTTGGTAATAGTACAGTTTTAAATGTTGGTTATCCATTCACAAATGCTGTTGGGTTTCTCACTTTCGAATAAACCAATTTTATTATATTATATTGATAAAGGGATTTAATCCATAAAGTCTGCAGTTGTATTGTTGATAAGCTGTTAATAAATGGATTTTTGTCCCAGAAATAAGTGGTCAGATGGTTACGTTTTTTTTTTTTACAAACTGGTAACTGAAGGGTTGCTCTTATTCGTTAACCATGAATAAAGCCGTTAGTCACAATGTATGATCCCTTCATAAAAGGTGCATTACTAGAAAGTGGTACTGTACCGCATTGATTTGTGCGTCATCATCAAACAGTGAAATGATATGGGACAGTTCTGATGACACACAGTATGTAATTCTTTGATGCTATTCACCAGTCTTCCCAGCAGGGGCACTGCGGCAATGTGCTGTTCTCAATGGCTCCACACCCGTCTTTCTGGTGGATGCAGGGAGGAAGCTCCAGCTGCTGATGGTGTATGGGCGAGGAGGTTGTGTGTGCATGTGTGTGTGTGTGTGTGTGTGTGTGTGTGTGTGTGTGTGCCTGTATTACTCAAGTTGTGGGGACCAAAATCTGTTTGCACAGTCACATTGTGGGGACTCGCCTTCCAAAATGCAAGTCCCCATAACGTAAATTATAAAATTTTATGGTGAAAACTTAGTTTAAGGTTAGGGTAATGGTTAAATTTAGGCAAGTATCGATTATGGTTAAAGTTGGGGTAAGTCTCAAGGAAATGAATGGAACTCAATGTAATGTCCTCTAAAGTGATGGAAACACAACTGTGTGTGTTTGTGTTTGTGTGTGTGTATTACTCATGTTGTGGGGACCTAAATCTGTTTACACAGTCACATTGTGGGGACTTGCCTTCCTTTAGGGGATAAAATGCACATCCCTATAATGTAAATCATTACATTTTAGAGTGAAGACTTGGTTTAAGGTCAGGGTAAGGGTTATGTTTAGGCAAGTAGCGGTTATGGTTATGTTAGGGTAAGTCTCCAGGAAATTAATGTAAGTCAATGTAATGTCCTCTACAGTGATGGAAACACGACTGTGTGTGTGTGTTCTTGTTTTGGCATGCTGCAACTTGAGACTATTTGACCGAAGACCTATTTGTGACTAAATAGGTCTGGTACATAACCTTTAAGGCCCTGACACACCAAGCCGACAGTCGGCTGTCGGACAGTTTGGGGCTGTCGGTGAGCGGCCTAGATTTTTCGGTGTGTCCCGCACTGTCGGCTTCAGTCTGCCCATGTTGGAGGTTTTTCGGCCGATTCAGCAAGTTGAATCGGTGGTGGTGCCCGTCGGTGAGAGAAATCACTCTGATTGGCTGTTCAGCTCAAATGAATCAGTGCACGAGAAAAGAAACGGAAATGAGGAAAGCAAGCCAGCAAGTAAAGTCAAGAGGAAAAACACAGAAGGCTCTTCTCATTTTTCATCTTCATCTCATCATTGCAATACACGGATATTTTCCCAACGACATGGCCATATGGAATGAAGCTAAGTGGTGAGTGAGAGTGGTGTGAAAATGGTCGGCAGACTCCGCATTATTTCATTTACGTATCATAACAACGACTGTTGTTTATCCACCGTCCTCGGTCTCCCGGTTTCTTTTTTGAATGACGAATACAGACTACCGCCGCCTGCTGGTGTGGAGAGTTATTTCATCTCACGCAGGCGCAGAACACATAGTATGTGCTAACTGGCCGTCGCCTGTAGTCTTTGCGGTGTGTTCGGGTGCAACTTGCGGCGGCCTTCCTAGTTCTCTGATGTCGGATTGGTGTGTCCCCAGCTTTGGGTGCTGCAGTGTGATGATAATGTCAATGTCTTTTCTCTTCGGTGCTATTCAAGCACACAGTGGTTTGAATAGCATTTCTATTTCTGTCAGGGACATGCAGAGAGGTCAAGGTAATAAATGGCCCTCCTAAACTGCGATATCTTGTTTTATAAAATGATTGATATTAAAGCAAATCACATTATACTAATATTCCAACAACGGTTGGTATATGTAAGGGACAATAAGTGACATATTTGATTCAAAAAAATATCTGGTTATTGTTCAAAGCAGATTTATTATACGTTTTTATTTTTTCATTGTGACATTGATGTTCCTTGATGTCTCTGCATGGCCTCTGTAGTTGCTTCCTTGTCCACCTCTACTGTAAAAATGTTGTATAGCATTGTGTGTGTGTCATCTGGACACACTCTGAGGTGTGTGTGTGTGTATCTGTGGCTGCCTGACACAACCCATCAATGAGCAGCTTGTGGGAGGACCGGCTGAAAGCAGAAGGGCGAGGGGTCGAGGGCCGGAGCCTGCTGAGCCTCCATTAGTGCATGTGTCTACGTTTTGGATCGCCCTTCACTCACTCATACCTTTCTCAATTTTTTTTCTACAGAGATCAAAACCACATGGATCACAACCGGAACTCTTCCCGAGGTAAGAGTAATGTACCTGTGGCTCTCTCTCTCTGGTTGTAAAATGTGTAAATGGCACATGTGTTCTCTTCTACAGGAAATAATGATGTTTTTGAAGTATATCATGAACCCATTAAATGAGAGAACAACAGACGAGGGCAGTGATCTAAATGGCACAGAATTGCTTTCCTTCCATTAGAGTTTGAAGTGCAGTTTAGTACTGAAACCATTTCAGTTATGGCCATTTGGGAACCGTGACTATCACTCTCACTATCACCCTCACTATCACTCTCACTTCACGTGAACAGTTTGCTAGATGATGCTCGTACGGTGTGAAATGAAGTTCTCATTTTTCTTGTTATAACCTTCACTGTGAGGCTCAAAGATGTTATTTTCTCCTCTCTGTCTTTTTCTCTTCCTCCAACATCTATTTCCCTCTCTCCTTTTTTATTTTGAAGGGGTACCAACCCATTTGCCACAGTTAAGCTGAAGCCCACGTCCACCGATGACAGATCAGCCCCGCGTTTCAATCGACGATGACATCTCAACCCTTAAACACGCGCTTTCGTTGAGCTTGACAGTTCTCTCTTGACCTTGGAAATAGCAGAGTATATATGGTTGATAAGTGAGTGTACCTTATGTGGAGGCTGTCTAGTGTTTTCTTACTTTGTCATATAACAGTCCGTTTGCCATAGATACACTCAAAGCTGGAGAAAGAGGACAAAACAAATGTATGAATATTTTATAATTCTTGGGTTCGCACAAGGACTGTAGATATTTTTAGATCTTGGTAACCAGCATCAGGTTTTTTTTAGGTTATAATGGTTTTATCCTTTTTTACTTTTTCATGATTGGCTCTGATTTTAACATCTGTAGAATAGTAAGAATGAATCACTGTGGTACAAATCTGTTTATGTATCATAAACTAAATATGTGTATTGATCTTATGGTGTTAAATCATCATCCTTCTCTGCTTTATTGGCGCTGAAATTCTGTGTGAATGACTCAGATGTTGTCAATTTTGAAATAAATGATAACTGTCTATGATGTGTTAATAGTGTACAGTTGATGTTAGGAATCATGTCATTTATAGCTCAGGGATGGATGCATGATAATATGGTTTTATTGCCATTGTATTGCATCCCCACCATTTTTCTCTACATGGTCCGCAAAATTAAATCCATTAATACATATTACTTGCATTAGTAATTTACTTTGGAAATTGGCTTGTAGAAAATGAAAATGTGACCTCTGGCAGACAATGTAAAAAAAAAAAGAATAGGACCAAAATATAGTCTGAGCCAGAAATGTGATGAAAAATGCAATGCATTCATGGATAATGTAAAACCATCTTTAGAGCATCATATAATTACTTTAACTACTGTGTTTCACTTCATCAGCATGTGGCATTTTTACTGATGACATAATGATAATATTGATCTATATATAACGTATATACAAAATGATGCGTATGTAATGATGTAATTATTATGAAATATCATAAAAATAAGCAAGTTGTTACATAATAAAAACACTGGTATTACATCATCAGTTAAAGCCCCAGACTACTTGTTTTCAAATATTTAGTATTAAATATTGACAACTAAATAAGCAACAATAAAAGTTAAAGGTGCTAAATGAAAGATTGGGAGCATTTCTATTGCCTCCGCACAGCTCTCAACATGGCGACAGCTGAGCCAGCAGGTCATGTATAGGCAAGGTAATCGAAAAATTGCGAAATCTGCAAAAACTTGCAAAAACTTGCAAAAACTCTCATGAGACTCGTTGCTGGATGACCTATCCTAACCTTAGGTATTCAAGATCAATGCCTAACTTTAACCATCTCACGAGAGTTTCTCCAACTCGCTGGTTACCTTGTTGACACGACCGAGCCGGTGGCTTGCAGCTAACGGTGCTAACAACACTAACAGTGAAAACAACGAGCAACACTGCTGACTGTAACAGTGTTAACCTGGGGGGGAACCAGAGGGTGGGTGCTATGCTTCCGCAATGGCGCCGTCGGTTGGGACTGCGTTATCAGCTGTAACCGCCGTATGAGAACAGTGCAGAGCGGCTGCCGTGAGCTAGCCAGTGAAACACGCCAGCCTGCCGATATCAACAAAGCACGGAGAAACTTGGATTACAACACACACAGAGTGACTTCATTCTCTGCTCAGGTAGACATCAGTCCTCTATATCTTTTCATAGCAAATAGTTGTTTGCTGCTATATTAATGCTCTGGATATCATATAGAGCACCTTTAAAGTTCAGTTAAAAAAAAAAACACTTTCTTATGAATGACACTCAGCAGTCTGAACTGAACAGTCATATTTAAGTGATAGCCTTTAAGCTTCAGATCTGTGTTTATTTGCTCAGGCAGTAAAATGGCCTACTAAAGAAGATCCGGATTCCCGCGGTGCCTGTTTGGGTCCACCGCTGGGGATACTTAACCCAAATTGAACCTCAGTGTGAATCCAATTTTGCTAATGGCTTGACAGCGTGGTTCTGCTAAACTAGCACAGCGCTCCTCAATAAAGACTTTTTGGCAAGTGGCCTCCGCCTCCTTTTTTTCTCTTTCAGCTAAGTTACATTCATAATGCAATATAGACTGCAGGAAGATGCTCCTCAGTGATCTGTAATTGTGCAGAGCTCGTCTTCATTCTTTCTCTCCTGCTGGCTCTGCTTAGACGTCACAGCCAACGCTAATGAATACTAACAAATGACACTGAAGGGTAATTTTGACCTTCTTAAAGTACACCCCTTGATACATTATTAGGTCGCTGTCAAGATATGCTTCACTTGTTCTGCTTGATAAATAAAAGTGACAGCAAAATAGAGAAAGAGAGGAACGAAGGAGAGCTGGGTTGAGAGTGTAGAATCAGATAAGAGCATCACTTCAAAGGAGGGAATTAACAGAGGAGTCTCAGTGAGTCAGTGTTCTCGAGGCTTTGTTTTTTTTCTCATTTTATTGTATTCTTTCACAGCTTGACCTCTTTCTTCTTTTGGTATGTTTTACAACAGCTCATTACCAGAGGAGAAAGGGATGGATAGATAGATAGATGGATGGATGGGATGATGGTGTGGGAGGGAGAGAAGGGAGCGAATGCAGGAAGGGAACAGTGCCAGGAGTGAAATCGACAGAGAGAAGAAGAAAAAAGGAAGAAAGAAAAAGGGAAAGTGAGAGGAAGTGTTGGCTAAGGAAAAGAAAGAGGGTAAAGTCAGAAATACAGAAGGACATTAGGGTCTTCCTCTTATAATCTCTATTTTCTTTAAATATCTACTTTATGCTTTAAAATGTTTATTCCTGCAGGCATGTTTTATCTATACATAAACAGAAACAAGAACAGTTTGTATAAAAAGGATAAAATAAATAGGATTTATAGCTGTGGGGACATTTGAGGACGTGTGTGTGGTTAAAGGGGGGTAGCACACCACAGCTTTGCACTTAGCAGAAGACAGCAGTGGGGGAGAGGTTGAGGAAGAGGAGTGTGTGTAGCAGGAATCGGCTGCAGTCTGGTGGGCTGGGAGTCAGGGTGGGGTGATGAGGTGTAGGTGCTGGGGAGGGACGGGAGGCCAGCGGGTGTCGGGATGTAGCGGTGGTTGGGAGGTGATAGTGGGAGTGCTAGTCAGTCACACTGGGTGACTATTTATTCTTTCACCAGGGAGGTAAACTCTGCAAGAGAGGAAGAAAAAACAAAAGTTGTCAGGATGAGTTATTTCCTCTCTATATTTAAAGAGCCATCGCAGTAAAACCATGTCAAGTCCCAACATAAATCTAAAAAGTTATGGGATGCTTTGGAAAATGCTCAACAATAATGTATAGTGTGCACAATTTGTAGTTAGGGACTGTACACAAATTATTAGGTGGGAAGGTGGAGTCAAAAAGGGGCAGGGTTATGTTTTGACTTTTTGCTGAGCAAATGCTGATCTAAATTTTTGGGAGCTCATGCTCCAGATTTCTATTTCATTTTACATTTACTGTACAAAAATCATCAAACTAGTTGTGTCAAAAATATGCCTCTTATGTGCACCATGGATCATAAATGTATGTTTTTCCCAACACGTTCTCACTCCCAACTCGTCTAATACTGCAGCTTGGTCAGTGGCCCTACGCTTCAAACTATGACGCTCTAGGTACCCCTCTAGCATCAGTTTTTGGCTCAGTTTCGTTACATGCATACAGTCCTTTTTCAACTTACTTAGGATACAAAACTACTTGGTTAGGTTTAGGAAAAGATCATGGTTCAGGTTAAAATATGTATGTTTGTTATGTAAAATAAGGGCTTTATTTTCCTAATAAATAGTAGGACTAATAAATCACTTTTGAGAAATAGTAAATGTGGATCTTTATACTTGGTAGGGATTGAACATTATCTCTATAAATAGAGATACTTTTTTCACTTGCCAACAGTCACATTAACTTTATTCTGATCTACGATAAAGTTAAATTTAGAGTTAACCTATAATATAATTCATGTTCAGCACAACCCAACCTGCTCTACTAATGGTGAAGAGAAATCATTACAATGCTGCTGCCTGTGCCCCATTAGCCTATTCAGTGACAGTGGTGATGAGTGTTTATTTAGTAGCTTATGGTTCAAAAATAGAGAACAGCTGCGGTGAAGAGGATGTACTACTTGTTATGTTTACCATCATTTTGGCTATAGCTAATTCCACTCTTAATGTTTGATTTGGGCAAACATAACGTTCAACACCCCTCCCGACCACAACACTTTTTGGACGGTCCCTTAATGGGCTGAATCATGCCATTGTGTTCCTTTTGTATCTGTCTGTCTACAAGTGACTGTCTGAGCAACTTTATTTAGATTGCTTAAAATAAGACATGCTTTGTGGTTCAGTTTATCTCAACAGATAAGGACAATGCCAGTTAAACAGTGATGTCATTCACTGTATCAAGGTACCTGACAAATTTAGGTTTCATTTATTCGGCAAAGAAATTCAAACCAACTACAGAAAATAACTGTAATGTCTATCTCGTGGCTATAAAGACATTGGCGTTGCAATCTGATTTGATAGCCAACATTCACTAATATAAATTCAAAACAATAAAATAAACCTACAGTGACACGTAAGTCTTAATAAATGACCAATAAATAAATAATCTGCCTGTGCGTGTGTGACTTTCTTTCTACTTTTGCTTTGCTGGGTGCCTGTTTGTGTGACCTTGTGACGCTCCCACTAATATAATTTGATGTTTACCATCGATTCCAATCTTGCCGTCGCCATCCTTGTCGGCTGCTGTTAAAAAGTCTTTGGTTTCCTTGTCTGTCAGGTCCCTGCCATCTTTGGCGAAACCCTTCAGGACGAATCTAGCCAGGGGCAGAAAAGCAGAATGGATACACGTTACAGAACTCTAATATTTTATGTGCAGCTTGTTGCATTTTTTAGTTTATAATTGTGTGTGTTTATGTTCGTCTCACTTGAGCTCCTCCTCCTCTATGTAGCCGCTCATGTCGGCGTCCAGCGTCGCGAAGACCTTCTTCACTTCGTCAGCAGACTTGGCCTTCAGACCCACCATCTCGAAAAACTTCCTATGGTCAAAGGAGCCAGCAACTGCACGTACGCACACACGCACGCACGCACGCACGCACACAGACACACACACGCACATGCACACGTGCGCACACACACACACACACACACACACACACACACACACACACACACACACGGAGGCAGATGCAAAATGTCAGTATTTTGCAAGTACCTCTAAAATTTCACAAATACATTGACTTTTTACATTAAAAGGGTTCATAATGTCATAATTATAAAGACACAAATTTTCTGTCAGATACCAAAAGATAATGGTCTTGAAGTCCCACAAACATGGATACCGTAAGTGGTGCATACTCTACTACTACTACTTTATTTAAGTTGCTCATCCTGTGTTCATCTGGGAGATGAAGCCCAAAGGCAAACATTTAATTGTAATGAGGCAGCTTTCTAACAGTGGACTGTTATAGATTGAGAACATGTGTTTGCCAGAGGACCCATCAGTTCTGGGTCATGGAGCCCTGTCTATTTCTGGCTGTCTATACACTACACATGCAAAGACATTAACTATGCACATATGAATGAATCGTCAGTACCAAAGATTAAAGGGTAACATCTGTATTTTTCAACCTGGACCCTTTATTTCTCTGTTGTCTGATCAGACACTTGTGACAACAATCTGATTCGGTCAGTCGCACAAACGGCACTTTTAGCGGATGTACATTGACGCTGAGGAGTTGCCCCGAGTGATTACATAGCAGCCTGTTTAGTGGCTGCAGCGCTCTCCCTCAATACTGGACCAATTTCAAAAATTGGCATCTTTATCACTTAGACAAAAACATAGGAAAATAGGGTCCAGGTTGAAAAATACCGAAGTTACCCTTTAAACAATTGTCTTAGAAGATATATTATTTGATAAAAAGTTGAAGGTACAAGCTTGAGTACATAAAATCTTTGAGGTCGAAGTTAACTATGACTCCCAAGGTGCATTTCCGCATGAAACATACAATTAAAATTCTCAAAAATTCTCATCAAATTCTTTTTGCTTCTGTTATCTTAAAAAATAATTCATTTTTAATAGTTAATTCACTTTTGTAATCTCGGTCAATTTTGGGTGAATTCAGGAACTATGGCTCAGGGTTGCGACGACAAAGCATTTTAAATTCACTACCGCTCTAATTCACACCTCTGACTATAGCTTCCTCTCCATTCTCCGTCTCCGGCCGTCGCCACCTTGGCAGTGACGACACAGCGTAACTCCCAGCTAATCCAAAAAGGGGCAGAGAGGTGGATCGTGGGTGGAGCTGAGGCGGGCTTGGGTGACGGAACAGAGCAGACAGATAGCAGCTAGTGACCTGAGACGGCACCAACCTGTCACTCAAGGCAGCCTCAATTATGCCAAACTTTAAGCCTTAATATAATTTAAATGGGTAAGTTATATAATGAGTCATGAACGGAGATATTAGCTATAGAGACCAAAACCGTTTTTTGTACCAGGCTGTAAACACGTTTATTTCTGCTATAAGGTCGGACATTTTAACATGGGGGTCTAAGGGGATTGACTCGCTTTTGGAGCCTCAAGTGGCCATTTGAGGAACTGCAGTTTCTGGCACTTCCGCTTTGGCTTCATTACTCAGCACCGCTTGGTATTGTAGTTCTTTGAGCCATGCCAAAAGGACCGACAAAATGTGATTTCACCAAAACAAAGTTTAAATAATTTAAACTGGTGGCCATGACATAAAACCATATGATTGTCATATTAAGAAATGGGAATTCAGATTGGGGCAAAAAAACTCTGGAACCAACTGCTTTAGTATGTATACACTGAGGAGACAAAATGTAGAGCCTGTAGGTTTATGGTGGGACGGAGAACAAGTACTGGTCTTTTACCAGTAGTCTAAAACCAGTAGTACTTGTATTCAGCACCAGCCCAAAGCTACATTTTCCACAGTTCATATCCACAAAATCTAACCAAATGTGGGAGATCATATATGGGCCATATTCCTTTCACATTTTGTCCACTTGAGATAAAACACAGCTGAGTGTTGGAGCCCTGCGATGTGCCCGTGATAAGTGCTTTTACCTGCAAATGCATCTAGAGCTTTCTTGATGTCGTCAGAGTTGAGGATGCTGCTCATTGCCATCTTGGCTGTTACAGAAAAGAAAAAGACAGAGGAGAGGGAGACAGAGGAGGACAGAGAGGGGACAAGGTTAAAAACAAGGTCGCTAGGGAGCAGAGAGAGAACTCGGCGACATTCTCGTATTACACTGGTGACACTCTAGAAATGGAGCAGCAAACCAGGACATGGGAGGAGGAGGTGGTGAGTGACGGGATGTATTAGTGACAGTTGAAGAAAAGGAGTGACAAAGGGAGAGAGGGGAAGGAGATGGGACGCAGGCGGAGAAAGATACCGAAGCAGGACGGAGTTGAGAGAAGGAGGAGAAGGAGGTTTAGTCGTGGTGTTATTATGGGACGTCATCAAAATTAAGGGGGAATATTAGAATAAAGGAGAGCAGGACGGGAGGGACAGAACAACCAGCGGGGTGTCCATATCAGTGTCTTCCATTTGATCTGTATGATATCACTGAGCTGTTACAGATGAAAGCAGGGCACAGAGCCAGCAGGGGTTTAACAGGCCATCTGAGTCTCCAGCATGTGTCTGAAATACCGCAGGAGAATTCAGCTTGTCAGCCCAGTCCAGATGGAGAATCTTCTTGTACCTCACACTGTGAAAGGTGAGCCCGGCACTTCACGGCCCGAACCCGATCGCTATCGCATATGAAGTTGTCACCTTCCCCCGACTTTGCCCTTTTCTGCTCTGTTGCTATTGCAAACACACAAATACAGCATGTACACTTGATGCTGAACATAGAGAAAGACAAACACAAAGAGAATCTGGAGTCTAGAGAGTTGAGAAGGAGTGAGCGACATGTGGATTACAGGATGCGCTGCTCTGATTTCCCTTCGCTCAAGTTGTGGTCTGGCAAACCTTATTAGGGATTTGCTTGGGACACATTATTATTTCAAGGGGGCTGTATGACAGATAATTGACACTTCACTCAAGACATCCACACAAACCTCACCTGCACCTAACTGAACGCACACACAACTTGTTGAGCTGTCACTTGTCTTCGCTTCCAGTTAAAAGAAACTCTTTCTGGGAAGTCAAATTTTGCTTAAACTATCACAGACATCAGTTTGAGTTTCTCGTGCAGTATCTTCATATAAATATCCTGCTGCTTGGTCCACTAAAATATTGTGTTGACAAGACTGGGAATCCACATCAAAAGCGCGACATCAGCGGCGCATAAGCACGACTGAAGTGTCAAGTCCTTTCAACCAACTCCTACTTAAATTTGGCCGCCAATGTCCGAGCCGTCCTGTCAGCAGAGGACAACGGCCAGCCAAACTGTCTTCAACAGGCTGACCAATATAATTATACATCGGAAATTTACTGGACCCAAATCTTTTAAGTAGGCTCCATGAGGAGTAAACGGGAGAAGAAAACATTGTCACATAAGCTGTTTCCATTCGATTGTCAAGTGAATTTTAAGCAAACTTTTGAAATGTCGCAAAAAAATAAATGCGAATTAAGCACGTTTCCATCAACTGGATTGGAGCGAATAAACTCGGCTAGAGCATAGTTTGGTCAGAAGTAGGCGCTATAGGCTAGCGATGGCTGTAATCCTCCAATAAACAGAATAGAAGAAGAACTAGAGGTTCATTCATCCATCATCTGCAACCGCTTATCCCGTTAGGGGTCGCGGGGGGGGGCTGGAGCCGATCCCAGCTGACATTGGGCGAATGCGGGGTACACCCTGGACAGGTCGCCAGCCTATCACAGGGCTGACACTAGAGACAGACAACCATTCACACTCACATTCACACCTATGGGCAATTTAGAGTCAACAATTAACCTAACCTACATGTCTTTGAACTGTGGGAGGAAGCCGGAGAACCCGGAGAACCTAGCGACCTGTCAATCACAAGGTAGCCACGCCCTAAAGCATCCCCTGCTTTATGGTCTATTTGACTCTAAATGGGACCATAATTTACTAAATGAACATCATGCTGTGTTGAAGAAGACTTGAAACTAGCGATTGAGACCATAAACTCATGTTTACAGTGTTTACTGAGGTCATAAATCAAGTGAGAAATAGGCTCATTTTCTCATAGACTTCTATACAATCAGTCTTCTTTTTGCAACCAGAGGAGTCGCCCCCTGCTGGCTATTAGAAAGAATGCAAGTTTAAGACACTTCAGCATTGGCTTCACTTTTCAGAACCTGAGGTAGCCCACTGATTGATATTTTTGATAGCGTATCTGTTGAGTTGGGTGATTGACAGACGTCAAAACGCTTCTAAAAACCTGCACTTGTGAGATGTGGTTTGGTTTTTCAAGGCTACTGGGATCCTGTGAAGGAGAACTTACTGCTCTGAGCTTAAATTTACTGTAGTTTATCTGCAGTGGGCCCTAGAGTTCTTCTTGGATACATACACACTTACACCTGTCTGTTTGTGAGGGCAGCTACTGTATAATATATCATATATTACATTACATTACATTACATATAACATCTTTCAACCTTTAATCTCTGAGGTTGATGCAAAGCAGGGGGGACTGAAACGTCTCATAGAAAGGTCACAGTGATGGCAGCGTATCACCGTCATCCTTGTACCATCATCATCACTGTGTTCCCTCCGCGCGGCACATAATGCTGAACTGGCCAATATCGTCGCTCTGTCCTTCTCAGTGGAAATACAGTCTGAGTTGTCTGTACATCTCCCAGCGTTACAAATCACTCATGCTACAGTGTTTTGCTGCATCACGCCTCAGGCAGTGCAACTATTCTAACATCATCTGCTTCATAGTCTGTGGGTTTATTTGGCTGCATTTGAGGCTAATAACCGCAAATAACATTATGTTATTCATGTGGGTTCCATTCTGAATCAGTGTAAAATATTTACCACAGTGTGGGGAAATCATCGGTTAATGACCTGAGAGGGCTCCAATAATGGAAATTATCATATTTGTTGGATACGAACTCTATTAACAGAAATTAAGACATAACTTAGAGAAGATGGTAAACATGTCTATGGTTATAAAAAAATATGAATTTGATCCCATGGCTAGATCTTTAAGTGTACTAACAGATAAATGTAGTGTTAACCACTATTAGAAGTAGTTCTTCCATTGGTGTCACACTCAGCTTCAGTGATGTATGAGCTTCTATTGAGGTGTGGTGTTATCTACTTCAGTAACATATACTGCTGCACACACAGATCAATACTGAACACTGCTTAACTTGTGTGGCCACACATCCAATCTTTTATCATTATAAAAGCACAACCTCCCTCTCTGACCTTTACCACAAAGGTGTCCGCGGGGAAAAAGAAGCAATTCACCGTGAAATGAGGAGGATAAGATTGATTTAGCGAGATATCTCAGTCAGTGGGCAGCCAGTGGAACTGTATAAAGTACGCCACATTGATTTATTTAGAGGAAAGTACAAAGACCAGTTGTGGTTGCGCTGAACTGAACTTTGATCTCAGTCAGTTAATCTGAAATGCTTTGTTTTCTCTTCGCTAACTAGTCCAACTAGTTCGGCTAAATTCGGCATCATGTTTCAGCCCGGTCTCATCAAATGCCGTATGAATGACACCGTATTTTGTCAGTCATTTCGCGTGCAATAACAACGCCTTTTGTTGCTTTTGGTGTGTTATGTGTACACAGCCGTTCTCTATCCCAGGGCGTCAAATACTGAGGCGTTGTCACAGCCGTCGGCATTCGGTACCGCCGCACACGGAACCCCTTTAGCGCCGGTATGAAACGCACCGGTCGTTCCATTAATTATAATGTAAACCCATCCGCGGCAACAGTACATGTTCTGAGAAAGTGCGCCGGGAGTGTGGTGACGTGGTTTAAAGAGCGAAAAGACACACACCAAGGGGAGGTGGATGGGTTCATCAAACACAAGGCTTTCATCCAGGAGACCGCTGTTCGTGTCCCCTACGTCACATTGTAATCAGCTGTTCGTTTGTGTCCCGTGTTCACAACATTCAGTGTAATTTTCACTGTTCAAATGTTGTAGTTTTAAACCCAGCCATGTATTGCTTTCCTAAACCTAAATATAATGGTTTTGATGCAGAAAAGGGCGTCAAGCCCGAGGGCGTGATGCCCCGCCAAAGGGCGTGACAAAGCGGCGGTATGTGACGAGTTGTGATGAGAACGTGCTAGTGTACACCATGCAGTCTGTACTGACTGCAATGCAAACGCATCCGCGTAAATATGCTACATTTAGAGGTAGTGACATTGAATAAAAGGTGAGAGAGACTGCTTATGTCGGGGGGGAGGGGAGGTGGATGTCCAACAAACACAGGACTTTCAATCAGAAGACCAGTGTTTGTGTCCCGAAGTGTTGTTGAGTTATTTTGAAGTTACGTGGACGTGTTTTTTAGCGATGTTTGTGACGTGTTTTACGTACTTATGTTACGTATTTTACTTGGTAAACGTAGTAATTTTAAGCTCAACCATGGTGTTTTTCCTAAACCTAACTCAGTGGTTTTGTTGCCTAAACCAAACTGCGGCCGTTACCATAGTATTGTTGCCTAAACATAACCACGACCATTTCACGGTAACGAACGTGCCGTTAAATGACACGCGAAAAAGCCGTTTCACAACATTAAGCCTGTGGCACATAAATGACACACAAAAAGCCTAAAATGCATTATCATGACACGTGAAGATGTCCTGCTATTTATACAACTTCCCATGAGATCTGGTTGTTCACTCAGTAGGACTCTGATTTAATAAATCAGCAGTTATGAAAACTGCGTTGTAAGGCAGACAAGCATCATCTGGGAAATATCACGTTTATTTACTTTAACATGGGGCTAAAATTAGTACCGAATTAAGTTAAATCATGTTCGCTGAAGGAGTTAGTGTCTGTTTATGAGTCGTAAGAAATCATAAATTATCTTTTAGAAGAAGTAGATGCGGTAAGCTCAGCTCCGTTAAATTCAACAATATGTTAACAGAGGTTTTCCTCCAGTTGAAGTGGAACTTAGTTCACAGAAGAGCTGTTACAGTTAAATATCAGCCGAAATGAAAAGTCTTTCTTTAGGAGTCATGCATCATGATTTAGGAGTATCATCTGTGTAACAGGGAACCCACATCTGTTAAATTGAGCAATATGTTAACAGTCCCCCATGTGTGTGATGTCATGGGCTGCATGTGAGGCATTTCAGGGCAGAGATGTGTTCACACTGATGTCAGATATGGGTCACTTCAAACATTAATGTGAACAGTTTAGGCAGAAAGGTCTGATCTGGGGAGAATTGAGCATCAAGCCCTGCAAGGTGAACGCAGCCTAAATGTACAAGGGAGGAAGGGTGATAACGAGGGCCAGGTGACAGCAGTTCTAATGAGGGACAGGTGGAACCAATCAGGGCGGGGCAGACAATCACACAGGCGGGAAAACACACAAAGGCAGGAAGTAAAGTTGTCTGCAATGAAAGAGTAGGTGAGTGTTAAAACAAAACACTTAACACGACTGAATGAATGAGACAAAAACAAAGGAAAAACATAACCTAGGAGCAGGACAGATCATGACAGAGGGGAGCTTTTCTGTAGGTTCATCACTACCGGCAAATTCTTTCACATTGTCGCATTATTTTAACATTGTCATTTGATACATTATTATAAAAATAGCGATTTTAAAGCCCGGGCCACACTGGGAACGTCAGCAGCACGTGGTGGCTGCAGAACCTGTTGTTTTTTTACTTTGGCACCCCTGTTAAGAGGTTAGAGCAGCCACACAGCCCACGTGAGCAGCGCTGCTCTGCGTGTCTTCTAGAGATTCGAGGTCTCGCCTATTTTTATGGCGAGTGGTTCACAGCAACAACAGGCAGTGAAAATGATCGTTTGACAGTATATTGACATCATACCAGCATCATTACTACAGTTTCAATGTCTGTAGAATATGTCACAGACAAAAAATATTTTACACTTCCTGTCTTCATTTCAAAGTAAAAGCCCTGTAGCGTTTTGTTTGGTGGAAAGAATCAATTCATTTGTTAACACAATGCTTTTATTCTGAAATATTTGCAGGAAAGGGTTGTGAAAAAGCAGTTACTTGCACTTTTTTAACACATATTGATACATTTTATTTTAGGACTGAAAATGGAATATTACGTTATCGGCAAATGCTTTCCATACACATAAATCAGGAGCAATTTGGGCTAGTACAGTCGGCCCTATGTTGCTTTGACGGGAACGCTACATATAATGGCTGACCCCCTCTACCATCTAAGCTACAATATAATTATGTGAAAATGACAGGACAGTGTGGTCTGACTCTGTCTATAATTTAGATGGATGATACAGCAAACCTCGAATGGACATTAAAAAATAAAGAAATATTATGAGTCTACAAAATCAATTTCTTTTTTGATTGGTAATATGTTAGTGCCAGTAATGAGATGAATAAAGTCATAAGAGTCTTGGTTCTCATTCTGATATTTATTAGTGTTCAAAGTTTAAGCCTCAAGCCTGACCTTTACATGACTCTTTAGATATACTGTATCTTCTGTAGAGAATATTTTACAGCCCCAGATGATTTAATCTTCAAACATTATTTTGTGAGTTAAGGCTGTGATGATGATTCCCATAATGTTCTGAATTTAAGTGATCTGAGCCTCAATCAGACTCCGCCAAGGTTATCTGCTGCACTGCACTGCTGGTAGAATGCTTTTATTGTGGAGTTGTTGCCATTGTCTCCAACCACCATCTTTGCTAGATAAAATGTTTCGACTTGAATTGTACTGGATGCCCTTGCTTTTATTCTTTACTCTTTACTGCACTGATTTCTGTATTCGTGAAACCCAGGCTGTCCCTGAGGTGTGTTGTTTACTTCTAGTTTAAACTAACAGGAAATCATCATTTTCATGACTGAAGCAGAATGCGGAGGCTAGATATACTGCCTGCTCAGAAGTCTCAATCCAAAACGGACATTTTTTGGGGTCATGTATGTGCTTCAAGGGTAATAAGCAGACAATATGTAACATAAAAATGGAGTTTTAAAGGTTTCTGCAGGATACTGATGATGGCATCTCGGCTTCATGAGGTCGACCCGTGAGCCCTGTGAATAATGCAGCATGTGAAACTGGGGTTTCCTTTGTGGGAAGTCCCATCACCCTCTCTAGGTGTGGGAAACCTAACCGTGCATCAAGGCTGCCAACTGCCCGGCCCTCTGTAACAGCTGCATGAAGGTGTGAATACGTGTGTGTTTGCGCGTGTCGCAGAGGGTGCCAAGCAGGCTGGGGCGAGGAGGTGAAGGGCTTAAAGAAGAATGTACTTGCATTTCAAGAAACCCGAGCCCCTTATGTTCGTTTGACTGTCGTTTGTGAGGCAGTCTGTAAAAAGCAGAGACAAGGGGAAAAATAAGCCTCTTCAGTATCATTGCATGCAGTTTGTGAGCTGGAAGTGAACTCTTGTCCTCTACAGAAATAAGCTGTGAAAGTATTGTTTTTGTTTTTTCCCCTCTTTATGCTGCTCTGTCAGTGTACTGCAATGAGGCATTTAACAATGAGCATTGCGCTTTGACTCATACAGCCCTGGAGCTTTATGCTGTTTTAAGATTAAACTAAGGTCACCAATGTTGGCATTTCTTTTGTAATGAATGGCTGAATAAGAATGGTTGATGCTTATCTTGTCTTTGGTTACTAATATAAAGACCTACCATTAAAAAAAACACTTGATATATAGCCTAGATATCTAGAGATAGCTTATAATAGGATTCAGGTTATTATAATATTGGTGGTCTCCATGGGAAGTAGGCCTCCATCCCTGGTAGAGTTACTGAAATAGAGAAGATAATATTAATAACTAAAAATTAGGGTTTCAATCGATTAGAATATTTAATCGCAAATTAATCACACATTTTTTATCTGTTCAAAATGTACCTTCAAGGGGGATTTGTCAAGTATTTAATACTCTTATTAACATGGGAGTGGGCAAATATGCTTGCTTTATGCAAATGGATGTATATATTTATTACCGGAAATCAATTAACAACACAAAACAATGACAAATATTGTCCATAAACCCTCACAGGTACTGCATTTAGCATAAAAAATATGCTTAAATCATAACATGGCAAACTGCAGCCCAACAGGCAACAACAGCTGTCAGTGTGTCAGTGTGCTGACTTGACTATAACTTGCCCCAAACTGCATGTGATTATCATAAAGTGGGCATGTCTGTAAATGGGAGACTCGTGGGTACCCATAGAACCCATTTTCATTCACATATCTTGAGGTCAGAGGTCAAGGGACCCCTTTGAAAATGCCCATGACAGTTTTTCCTCTCCAAAATTTAGCGCAAGTTTGGAACGTTATTTAGCCTCCTTCGCGAACAAGTATGACATGGTCGGTACCAATGGATTCTTTAGGTTTTCTAGTTTCATATGATGCCAGTTTCTTCTCTCTAGCTTTAATACTAATGGTCAGATGACCAAAAACAAAATTATTTTCATGTAATCCAAATGTTGAATTGACAATATCAAAATGCATTAGAAATGGACAGTGACACTCTGACATATTGTGTATTTATTTATCTTCAGTATATTCACATAGGATGACAAGTTTTAACATGTTCCCATAAAGAGACCCAGCTACTATAGTTGCACCATTAATGTGAAGAGCATGAAAAATTCTAACAGGCCGTTTTCATGAATCAAAGGTGATTGTCTTCCTCCATAAAAGCTTTTAATCTGAATCGCTAGTGATCTGCACAGTTGATCTTCAAATAAGCTCGATGGCTGAATGTAGCCAGAGCTGCCTTTTCAGTGTGCATTATCTCTACAATGTCTATTGATTTTATGGAGCTGTTGATAGAGCGAGTTCAATGTTCATTCAAAAGCAAACAGCAAACACACATGTGCACCCACGCATACACACACACACAGAAGGAAAGACTGGATTTGATAAAAGTAGTACTGAAGCCTGGGGATCATCTGGCTGTTATCACCACTGTCCAAAGGCTGATATTCTGGCAGGTACAGGACAGGATAACCACACAGTTACAGCTTGGCAACGACAATGGTCCTGTGTATGTGTGTGTGTGTGTGTGTGGTGTGTGTGTGTGTGTGTGTGTGTGTGTGTGTGTGTGTGTGTGTGTGTGTGTGTGTGTGTGTGTGTGTGTGTTCATAACTGCACAGTACTTAATTGCCTTCCTTGATTGACTGAGTCACACGAAAATCGAAATACTCGGCTGCGAATATTATACGTCTAGGGCTTTTATTGTGAAAGGTAAGAACGGAAAGAGTGAATCTGGTATGCGCTGCCTTTTTCAAGGTTGAAATCTTGGTTCGGACTTCGGAGCCTCCATGCAACTCAAACCAACTCAACCAAATTTTGACCTGGTGATGGCGCTATAGAGCAAAAGTCAGGATCACCAAAGTTATATCAGTTCATCCTCTGGGGAACATGAATGTCTTTACGAATTTCATGGCAATCCTGCCAATAGTCATATATATAGTTATATAGGCTGTTAGCATGGCTAAAAATGTGTGTGAGTGTATATGCACGAAGCCTCGCCATGGTTACACACTGTAGGCACTTTAGGCACCACTAAGATTCATAATCTCATAAGGTCACAAACTCTAATGAGATGACTTTGCAAAACACATATGCGACGAAAGCAATCTGAAGCGTGCAGACTCGATACACATTTGCATAAAATATTACCAAACAAATTAAAGATGTAAATTCCATTTAATCTGCCATGGAAAGCAGCAGCGTTAAGAGTGTTAAAAAGCATACATATTTCATTGTGACACACAAACAAAATATTATGCGTCCACCTCATTAATTAACTGGGTCTGCATCCACTTAAGTGTCGTACTGTCTATGAATATTCATCGTATATGATGCATCTGCTGTGTGAGTACATGTACGATTTTTTAAATCTCCGTGATCATCCATAGAATCATAAGTACATAGAAATTAATTCTCAAGAGGAGCTTCATACCTTTCACCGCATCAGCATTTTTGACAAAGTTACCCTGGAGCAAGGGTGGCGACTGTATTCAATCTCATTAGATGTAATTAAAATTTGACCTTGAAAGTTATCGCAAGCGAGCCCTGCAACGAAATGGCCTCTTATTTTGGCAGCAACCCGTTGCTATCAGAAAGTAATTACCTTGTTGATATACTGTCTTTGTATCTAAATCAAATCTCATTCTATAAAAGGAGCCTGTTAAAGAAGGAAAATTGCGTTTCTTCACACGTTTCTCATTAGTTTCATCTATCACTGCGTTTGATCGCAAAACATCACACCTCTATAAAATATCTCACATATATCTTCCTCTTACCTGGTTACTGGATGACTGATGCTGAGGTGGGAGAAGGGCCAGATAGGTGCAAGAGGGACGTCCAGTAAAAGATCAGAGGCTCTGCTCTTTCTGTTTTATACATGTCCTCTCCAACTATTTTGGGATGAAAAATGGGCGCCCAGTTCAGCGCGGGGTCAGTGATGTTAGGCTGTTAAGGCCGGCCCGTATCGCTTTACTGACTGCACTCATGCTAATCAAACATTACTATTAATAATCTCCACCTCTCATACCAGCCAGACTTCTTTTCTTATCCTCGCCCTTTCTCGCCCCTCCCTTTCTCCAACGCTCCCTCCTTCCTCATTCCAGCCGTTTGATTTCTCCACCTAATTTTCTCCCAACTCCCACCCGAGGGACACTCACTCTGTCCTCTAATCCCCCTCTGATCCGATCTCTCCCCTTCGCTTTCTCTTTGCCTGTCTCTGTCTCTCTCCTCTTAAACTTTTAATTTTCACTTTTAATTCTCATGTACCATTTCCTACTTTAAGGCATTCAATATCATCAGTTACACATTATGAGGCCCAGACTCTCTACTTTTATCACTAGTGTTTTTTCCATAGACTATGAGAAGTGGACGTAGTCACCGCGACGTCACACATTGGTTTGTCGACTGCCGTTTTGAAGCCTCGAGTTCGACATTTTGGCCGTCGCCATCTTGTTGGATTTTTGCAACCAGAAGTGACGGGAGAGGGTGGAGCAAAGTACAACCGAACACTGAATAAGACATTTTCAGGGAACCAAAAAGGTTATAATTAACTTTCATGAACTTAAAACACACTGTAAAAGAGTTAAAGTTCTATGACGAAAATACGCCGTGGTAGCTATGTTTTATACAGACTGTATATAAGAGGTGGACGTAGTCACCGTGACGTCACCCATTGGTTTGTGGACTGCCATTTTGAAGCCTCAAGTTCGGCATTTTGGCTGTCGCCATCTTGTTTTTTTTGCAACCAGAAGTGACACAAGAGGGCGGAGCTAAATAAGCGCTAAATACGAACATTTTTAGATGACCAAAATGTTACAATTAACTTTCATTAAGTGAAAACATACTGAGAAAGGGTTAAAGTTGTAAGATGAAAACACGGACACCTTCCAGACCGGACAACGCCGTGTTAGCGACCTGTCAATCACAAGGTAGCCACGCCCTAAAGCATACCTTGCTTTATGGTCTATTTGACTCTAAATGGGACCATAATTTACTAAATGAACATCATGCTGTATTGAAGAAGACTTGAAACTAGCGATTTAGACCATAAACTCATGTTTACAATGTTTACTGAGGTAATAAATCAAGTGAGAAGTAGGGTCATTTTCTCATAGACTTCTATACAATCAGAATTCTTTTTGCAACCAGAGGAGTCGCCTCCTGCTGGCCGTTAGAGAGAATGCAAGTTTAAGGCACTTAAACAATGGCTTCACTTCTCAGACCCCGGATGTAGCCCTCTGTTTTTTTCTCTTATACCCTAATCTAAAATATTAGGAAGATGCTTAACAAAGCCTCTTGACTAATTATTGCAATCATAAACATGTTACATTAGTGCAATTGTCTGTTCACTAAGCCATTCCATTCATTTATGCCATATATGCATTTTAAAGTGATAACAAGTGCAAATTTACCACTCTCAATTCTTAATAGGCTACTTTTTGAATTAATGGGTCATAAATTCAAAAAAAGATTTTGACAGCTGAATTGACAATTTTTGCAGGTAGTTTTTATCAGCTGTAGCTTGGCTCTATGAGTTGGTTAAAAACGTTGTCTGACTTGTCAAGGTTTCCTGTTGACATGATAATCTTTTAAAAGGGGTCTTATATATGCACGTGATGGCTACGTAAATTATATCGAGCTAAAAGACTGAGGCTGAAGCTACATGTCCCCAGCAAAAAGTTAGCAACCTCTCTAGTTGATGGCCCATGTAAAAAAATTGTTAGAGCTTAGCTAGTTTAGAGGTAGTTATGGTACATGTCCACAGCCTCCGTCCTTTCCACACTTCCCATTCGTTGTCTGTGTGAGCAGCCGTGCAATGCATTCCGGTAGCATGGAGGTGCAATTCGAGAACGGGGTGTCACGTTGGCCACTCCTCATTTGCATAAAGTTGAGGTCAAGGCTACTTTATGCAAACCAGTAGCTTCCGGCGCGACTTGCCTCCTCTGGAAACTCACGAGAAACTTTTAAACTAAGCGTTGTCGATCTAAAATAAAGACAGATTCAGCAACTGCATGGCTTATTTCTCACATAAGATGTTTTCAGAAACACATTTCGGTGAACTATTTCCGTAATGTAAGAGAAGAAAGTTTCCAAACGAGCCGCCATGTTGGCTCCGGTTTGAAAGCTGGGAGCAGCAGCCCACGAGGGAAAGCGTTCGTCCAATCAGGTATAGTGCCTTGTGTCTAGTGGCAGCCCATCAAGCGTCCAATACTGGGAAGCGAGGCGATCCCTCGCAATAAAAAACGCCCCTGTGGACCCATGTACCATGAGTCTTACGCTTTGCCTACATTGAAGGTGTAATGGATGCGGACCTTTAGCGAAGCAGATGTGCCGCGGAATGTATCTTTTTAATGGCTACAACATATGGCGTAGGGTTATGTCAAAGGCAAAACGAGACAGAGAGCTTTCGCTTTAGGATTGTGTGGGATGTTTCTTCAGTTTTTTTGACCCAGCACACTGCCGCCATTCAGTCTGCTACTTCAATCTCTCTTGTCAGCTATTATACAAGGACGCAGCTGACAGGAAACAATAAATAATAATAGAAACTCTCAAAACCAAACTGCTAATACGCTCATTGGCAGTCATTAAGTAATTTCCTTTATATCAGCTTTTTTTTTAACGCAACCTGTAACCCCAAAAATTAATGTAACTTAGTCAATAATGGTGTACTCTTTGGCCTTAGTCAGACATGTTAATCCTTGATACTCTTAAAGGTTTTGGCTCATTTTGCCTCAAGGGTTGAAGTAAACAAAAAGTCTGTGGGCTTTGGGCGTGGGTATAATGTGAAATCAATAGCTAGATTAAGATGTGCAGAGATCCAGAAAAACCTCCATGGTCGACTATGCAGACCATAGTGACTCTGCAGAGAAAGAATCTGCGAGGGGCCCCGTTGCTCTTCATCGCTAACCTTAACAATAAAACACTCTGGCATTCCCTCCGGGACAGCGTAGCACTCCCTGTCCAGGAATCCTCCCCTGAGGCTCACTTATAGATGCGAAGTGATTATAGATCAGAGCCAACATCAGCTGTTTCCACCAGGTATCACTTTAGAGCCTCTCACGCTGACCTTTAGGACGCGTTGAGATACGAGACCTAAGGGCTACTGTCTGTACGTGAAAGCCATAAACAAGTTTTCTTGGGAGGGATGAAATTATGTGTTTGTGTTGTGAATGTTTGTGTGTGTTGGACAGCGGGGAATGGTGTGAGTGTGTATGAGCCATTAGTACAGGAATGGTTCTCAGGACTCCGCTGTGGAGCGACTTTCAACAACGGTATCATCTCAGTTACTGTCAGCATATTATATTTATGAGACAGCTATCAATTTTATGACAGACATTTTATTTATGTTTTTTTTTTTTTAGCCAGAATTGTTTTTTTTATCTTTGCAACTTAATCAGGAAATGTTTTGTATGCCGGAGACTGTCCTCACCAGACAAGATGAGTCATTTGAACAAATACTATAAATGACGTATTTTTACTGACGACGGTGACGTTTGAATGGTGATTGGCTTTTTTTCTGAACCACAAAACCTCAGAAAACATTCAGAGGAGTTATTTTTGGGAACAATCACATGGGTTGATCTGCAATTCTCTTTGAAACTTGCCTTTTACTGTCTCTCTTGTTCTCTCTTCTGTCCTCTGCTCTGTATTCCCCTTGTGCGTAACTGTGCAGGGACATCTCTCCCAGTCCAATTCACAAATCTTCCCCTCAAAGTCCTACATCTTTTAACCATTAGACGCCAGTTCTCTTTCATCTCTTTTTCTATCCCTCTCGCTGCTACGCTCCTCTAAACGTATCACCTTCTTTAAGTGAAAGGGCCGCAGAGGGAGTTGCCTTGATCCCATGAGGTGCTTCTCGCAGCTCTCTTTGGGTCGACGAGGGGCTCAGCGGGGGGGGACAGAATGAGAAGACGGAGTAGTGACAAGTGAAGCCGGAAGGGGAGGCAGAGGTGGATGATGAAAGAGGAGGAATTAAAATAGGGGATGGCAAAGGAGAGATTAAAAGAGAAAATGCAGACGGAGCAATAGAGAGAAGTAGAAAGGGAGGGATGAGGCCAGTGAAGTGGCAGAAGACTAGAGGTTGACAGTGGATCTCAACGGGGAACGTCGATGTTAGATGAGGCATGGACGGGGGTGGAGGGTTGGGAAGAGAAAGCAGAACGACTGAAAATAAGGAAGAGAATTCACATCATGAGTTAGGCTTTATCTCACCTAAAGCCTGCATAGCTATGGCCTGACTAAGAAAACCATCAGGGGTTGCTACCGGAGACAAAATAGAAACCTTTCATAGAGTATTTTTTCCTCGATTCTCTTATCAATGGCAATATGGCATCAGTCCCAGTAGTCCCACTGCTTCAAATTATTAGATCACCCCTGAATCACCATCATTAAAAAGACTTTTGGCTCGTGTGAATACTTAACGGACTTAATGGTTTACTTTAAGATTTTTTGAGTATGTGAGTTAGTGGTGTGCTGACTGACTGGTTTAGTAATGCAGAGAATTATATCATTCTCCACTGGTTTATTTACAGTGTGTGTTATTTGCCACTGGGGCTTTCTTAGTAGTGATGCAAACCATCACCGGATCTAATGTTAATCACAATGAAATTCTCCTTAGGGTATCTCACTACAGTCAAATGATAATCAAGTATTTGTGGTGCAGACCAAACATGTAGTTCAAAAATTAAAACATTGTTTTTCTAATTTAGACTTGAAAATGCATGAAATTAGGCTCTATGGGTACCCACGAGTCTCCCCTTTACAGACATGACCACTTTATGATAATCATATGCAGTTTGGGGTAAAAACCATGCAGTTTTTGAATGCAGTATTTATGTGTTATTTCGCCTATTCTAAAAATGGTGTATTTGAATATTTCTGTATACTTGGGTCCCTAAACAGTCTTGGAATTACATAAATTGGGTATCACTGTAAAGTCGAGACTCTTGTGGATCCAATGAGCCCAACTGTATTCATGTGTGATGATGTTAGTCCCCATAGTAGTCATTTCATTGTTTCCGTTATTTGAAATTTGGCCTCACTGTATAAAATGACCTGTGGTGACCTCTAGGATAATCACAGCCTCATGAAACTTTACAACCACAAACTAGAGATCTAGAGCATTCAGAGGATAGATGGCTTTGGCGGCCTAGGTAGATTGACAATAAGGGGGTTTCTGAACAGTTTCCAGAACAGAAGTGCTCACCATCCAATCGCCGAAAAATGCAATTTCTGCAGAAATCTCAAAATGTCAAAAGTTTTTGATACCAAATCACAGCATGGCTTTTTCTATGGCGTTCCTCAAGGTCTTGGTGTCTGAATGTGGGATTTTGGATGGATTATTGATCATTTTTAACAATTCTCGAGTGGAAAAAAATGGTTAAATTTAGCACAAAATCTGTGTAACAAATGGTATCAACACAAAAATTGCTGCAACAACTTATGAGACATAATAGAGCATGGGGATGGCCATCATATACTTCTATCATCATGTTCTAAGCCCTTATACACTTTCACTATTTATTTTAATTCATTAATTGTGGGTCTCAGAGGGTTAAATTCACTAGTTTTTGTTTTGCTGCTCTTTTAACACATACAAACTTCTGGTCTAACCTTTTCCTTCACAGATTTTTAGTAACACACGGGATTACATAAATATTACATCCTGTAACTTAGAACAAAGGAGAGTTTTTCTCGGGATCAGCGAAGAGGATAAAACGAATTCTAGGGAGGAGAAGAAGAGAGAACGAGTGATGCGAATAAGAAAAGGCATGAGACGGGAGAGGGAGAGATGCCTTTGAACCTGAGTCCAGGTAAGCAAACATTATGCAGACACACTGGGAACCTATTTTGAGGAAAGCATCAAGAGACAGAGAGAGACACAGAAAGTGTGTTTCCAGCCATCTGGTTTCTGCACATTTTGATTTTGTTCACTTAAAGGTATAATACGTAACAATGGCGTCATATCCCCTTGGCTCATGCGTCAGCATTGTGGTTGTCTGCCAGAAGCTGTCATAAATTGACTTTTTATCCAGTTTTAAGCCATATTTTTACAATACACTTGGTTTTTTTAACTAACCGGATGAAGGACTTTAGTCATCTGATGTCTGGATCTTAAGTTATCTGAGAAACAAGCTGAACAAACGCTCGCAGCAGCTTGGCTTGCATCCTGTGTTCACATATCAGCATCAGATTTTTATCGTGAAACTGCTTTATGCAGTGTTTTTAGTTTGTTTAAGAGAGGAGACCTCTGCGGATAATTCTGCACCTGAACGTCTGGAACTTATGCTATCAGAGAAACAAGATGAACAAAGGTTAGCCACAGCTCGGCTCACAGCCCCCCCTGGGACGAACCCTTAACCTATCTAAGTGGTTTTCTTGCCTGGTCCTAAGTCAGTGGTTTTGTTGCCCCCTGCTGGTAGTGCATGTAAATACAGGCTTGTAATAATCACGCCTCCGTGAGGCAAAACATGACACTGACACGCTATCCTCTGGTGGACAGGCGGGTCTATTACACACTTTGGCGTGATATCGGGTTGGTAGGACATGTTGGTCCTTGCAGTCTGTTGCTCCTCCTGCCTAAACAACATAGCCTGTAACATGTCGGCAGCTTTTTTTTTCCAAGTCCTGAACAATATTACTAAATAAGCTCAAGAAATACAGTGTCATCCATGACCACAAGACCAATCCTGCTCTTCTCTTAGCACAACAAAGTTTCCCCCACTCTTTAAAAATCTGGGAACTCCTTGTGTAAGATAACAAACACACTGTATCCAGGCCTTGTTCTCTTCATGTGACGAATCAGATCCTGCCTCATTAAGGAATCTATATATACATATTGTTAGCTGCTTGACTGCCATTCAAAACACTCATATTAGCTTGTACTACCATACCTCTGCACTGATTCACCTCTACATTTGCTCCTCGCCTTGTGCTTGGCTACAATGATCACATTACTGAGGCAACCGGACTCGAGTCACTGG
Source organism: Sebastolobus alascanus (assembly GCA_916701645.2). NCBI lineage: Eukaryota > Metazoa > Chordata > Actinopteri > Perciformes > Sebastidae > Sebastolobus > Sebastolobus alascanus. Next base: position 489,912 of record CAKAOJ020000035.1, read on the forward strand.
ATAAGGACACCTGCTAAATGTCTAAAAAGTGATGATGATGAATAACGATGGGAACAGACAGGTTCAGGTTGTCTTCATACAGCAGGAGGGCTTTCTCTTACTAACTTCTGATATGCATTTAGAACAAAGTTCCACCATCAGCATGTTTTCTTGGACAAGGTTTTGCATTCAGAGAGAGTCAGTCTGCTTTACCTATTTAGCTCGGAGCAGCTTTCAAGCGCTGAAGTTTTTGCAAAGTGACAGGCTTGATAGACACAGACATGATAGAGGGAGAAAGACATGATTAAGAAAAAGATTGCATGGAACAAATGCTGAAGTAGACACTTACTTCAGTATTTCACCGGAACAATAACTATTGAAGCAAAAGGCATTTCGATTTAAAGCATGCTCTAAGATTTTGATGTGATGCTTGGAGGTAAATAATGTCATCTGGGGACGCTTCAGTATGCCAATATGGTGAGGAAATAAAACATTTTACATTATACCACAAACAAATCTAATCTATGTGTTGTGTCAGTCATTGCTAGGGCCATAAAATCCATAAAAAAAGCAGGTATTTGAAGGAATATGTAAATATGTGAAATTTCAAGATGTAAAGACAAACTTTTTCAAAATGTATCATGACACACACTCACAGGTAAGTGTCTGTGAGAGAGACAGAGAAAAAAAGAGCTGTTATATGGCATTATATCTGTCCTCCACGAGCACTATTATATTACTCTGTCTCAGCAGTTATTTTTCCATCTGTCTCTCTCACGCTGAAAAGGCGCAAAGAAATGAGTGGAGTAAGAATGGAAAGGGAAATACGAAAGGCGGAAGATGGATGAAAAAATAAAGAGGCAGAGAATAGAAGAAAAATGGAAAAGATGACACGCTGAGCATGGGGGGTAAGAGGAGCTAGATGGATGGATAGATAGATAGATAGATAGATAGATAGATAGATAGATAGATAAGAGGGGCGTAAGGGGGACGTGATACTTGACAGCAAAAAATGAGAATGAGACAGGAGAGGAGAGGAATGATTCGCCTGTTAATAGAAAATCCAATCCAATCTCATCTGCTGTCGGTTTCCGTCCAATGTCCAATGTGTGTCCAATGTGTGTATGTTCGCCCGATGCTCGTGCAGCAGGATCCACCTGCTTAATCACTGCTCTTTCTGCATTAACATTAAGGCATCTAAACAAATACCCAGAGCTGTAGTCAAGTCCAGCTTAATCGAGTCCAAGTCAAGTCCAAGACCAGGTCCAGTTGAGTCCAAGTCAAGACCGAGTCAAGAGAAAATCGAGTCCTGTTCAAGACAATAATAATAGGCAATAGTGTCTTTCCGATGCTAATGTAGTGATTAATGAGTTAGGATTGACAGAAATAATCTATCTATAAACAATATTGATCTATCTTCTAACATCAAACTACTCAATACATAGAATTTCAACACAGTCTCACGGCAGTTCGTGAACTAGTCACGAAATTGAATCTTTTGATTCGTGTGCATAGACACGAATTTCCCTTTTTTTTCGTGACGCTCAGCACGACTTTCAACAGCACGTGATACGCTTGTCAATTTCCGCTCCAGTCTTTTCAAAATAAAACTACTTAGGTTTAGGAATAGATCGACTTGGTTAGGCAACAAAACTACTTAGTTAGGTTTAGGAAAAGATGGTGGTTTGGGTTAAAATAACACCGGAAGTGCCGTAACTTAAGTACGGAAGTGACGTGGCAAATGAATCAACTTTGACTTGTGGTTTCACAAGGGACACGAACGCCGTTTCTCTTGGGCGAAAGTCCTGTGTTTTTTGACCCACCCATCCACCCCACCCTCCTCAATACGCGGCATTCGCCGCTCCTTAGACTTTCCGGTTCACAATTACATGGCTTACATATTATTTGATTTCATGCTGACCATCATGAAAAAACTGTGAAATTCATGTCTATGTATACAAATCAATACATTAAATTTCTTGACTATTTCACGAACTGCTGTGTGACTGGGCTGAGAATTTAGGTGTGAGGATCATTAAAGTCAAACATTACATTCATTAATAAACCTTGAATTTGATCTGATTGTTTCTACCCTGGGACCACCCCCAATATGCCCACAAGCATGGTCATTTTCATTTTCATTTTCATTTTCATTCAATTCTCATTTTCAATTTATTTATTGAGATAATTCTTTATGCAAATTGCATGGACGAGGAAGTAGGTGTCCTGCAGCACCTCCTAAAACAAACAACCAATTGATTAAGTTTTAACTTAGTGTTAAGTTTAACTTAGTGGTAAAACTATAGTGTTTTCCCCAGGAAGTTCTCAATAGCCAAGCCTGAGACCAAGACACATCAGAGTCCAGTAAGGAATGAGTCTAAGACAACCGCAAGACTTCAAAAAAGTGGACTCGAGACCGGACCTGAGTACTACAGCTTTTCAAACACCCCCCTCTTACTCTATATAATCAGGTCCTTTAGATGCAAAGGAGCATTCCTCGCTGCAGGGCCCACAGATATCAGCAGTACAGAGAATACCAAGAGACTTATAGAGGACAGGAAGACGGATTGACCTGTCCGTACACACACAGAGGAATGACGCCTCGACAGAGAGAAGATAGGATGGCAAAAAGTGGAGGCAAAAGGCTGCACAGAGGGAAGGACGATTTGTTGAATGTGATTTAGGGATGAAGACGTATGAGTGTGGTGACAGAAGACTGTCGGGCATCTTTCTATGTGTCTGTCCGTTGCTCTGGTAGCCGTGATGTCTCAGGTCAATGTTGGAACTATCCAGGCCACGAAGTGTCACAGTTGTTGTTATCATCAACAACAGCACCTTTATCACTTTCATCTTTATCACTATCATCACTTTATCTCCACCGTCTGTCATCATCGTGTCGATATGGTTGTCTTGCTGCTGGCTTAGCAGGCTGAGGCTGCAGACTTGTGTGCTGATTTTGAAAACACACATACTAAGGAATATGAACGTCTCTACAAGATGGAGAGCTTCTCATTAAAAGGAATTCTTTTACAACTTATTTTGTTAAATGTTTTATACATTTTGCCATCTTTCTCACAATACTGTTGGGATCTAGGGATGTGGTGACACTGGGGGGCGAATAGCATGAGAAGTCAGAGCAAGTCATCCAAATAATTGTAATATGCTATGTCATGTCCTTTCAGGTGGAAATTTTTAATAAACATGTCTACAGCCATTAGCAGCTCTGTGAGGCTTTGAGCTAAATGCTATTGGCAGCATGCTAACAAGCTCACAATGAGAATGCTAACATTTTTTAGCAGGTATAACCTTTACCATATTAACCAGCTCAGTTAACATGCTCACATTTGCTAATTAGTGGCCTACAACAGAGACTATTGGGAATGTGATTAGTTTGCAGGTGTTTTGTCATAAACCACAGATGAAAATGTTTGACCTGATGATAGCGCTACATGAATAGTTAAGGGATCACCAAAGTTATTACAATTCATCCAGAGATGGACATGAATATGTTTACCAAATTTCAAACCCATCCCCATGATTGTCAAAACATTTCACTCAAAACCACCAATGTCAACTTAGTGCTGGCGCTTATCCAAAACAGCATAAATAACGAAAAAACAAATCAGCTGGAAAACACAGGCATGATGCCATGAATACACACACACACATATATAGTAACAAACAGATGTAACCAAAGTATATCTAAAGACCCCCATTCAAACAAGCGTGTCGACACTTGGACAAACACACACACCAGGAATGTTGAGGCTGAGCTACAGTGTGTGAAGTGGAGGATCTAGATGAGAGATGGGGGGGTGATTATGTTATTCACACAGTATCTGGTGCCGGCCTTGGCCGGCAGAATAGTGTGAACCCCCGGCAACAGGTGTCAGGGAATAATTGAGACTGACTTCAGAAGCAATATAAGTTCCAACACCATGATATGAGAGTCGGTGAGTATTCAAAGACACAGAGAGAGAGGAGAAGAAAAGAAGACAAAACATTTTAACCAAGTTTGAGAAAAGTTACGTTTTCAACCTAAGGTTTGGGGAATATAGCATTGGAAAAAGGGATATTGGTGATGCATGTCAATACGGTGATAACTTCCATTTCGCCAAAAAATACACTTAATACATCTAACTACAAAGCAAGAAATCTCTGTCTGTCCGTCCCTCCCTCTGTGTTTTATTTGCATATCTTGAGAACCGCTCATCGGATAGATTTCACACTTGGCGAGTGTATTGCTGGAGAGTGAAATTGGGAATGTGGTGCAATTTGGCCAGATGGTGGCGCTATAACAATAAACTTTACATTTTGGCCTGTAACATTTGAACCGTAAGTCTCAGAAAAAAAAAAAATCCTGGATTTTGCGGGTCCAGATGAATCTATCCATATGAGCCACATCTGAATTGTGTCCAAATCTGATTTTTTTGCTACGCCTCCTACAAATTTTGAGCAATTGTCAACAAATTTGGTACAAAACATCTCTGGACCAATCAAGAAAAAGTTACTTTTTTGATTGTTGATGATCCATACGGTTTTGCTATAGCTGGTCCTCAAAGTTTGCTCAAATGCTGTGGGCAGGGCTTATATTAACAAAAAATGTCATATCTCCTGAACGCTTTTTGCTGTTGCGACCAAATTTGGTGGACATGTGTAGATATGATGTCTGAGTGACCATCTATATATAAAGGAATTATTCTCTGTCTGTCTGTGTGTCTGTCTATGTATGTATGACTGTCCTTCGCATATCTCGAGAACCGTTCATCCAATCAACTTCACAACTGGAGGGTACAAGCAGCCATACTGCGGTTCTCGACAACGCTGCAAGCAGAACTTGGGGCCAAGCAATCAGCCCGTTCCTGACGGGCACTGCACTAGTTTTATTAAGTTCCTTCAAAGTCTTCACTACATATATTGTATGAGTTTGGACGGACATGGATGTAAACTGCAACTTGACTGGTTGGCTGAAGCATACAACCGTGAGGCGGTAATTCTAGTTTTTGCTTCTAATGCGAGGAAATGGAAAATGCTTGAGAGCTAGTAGAAGTGAAGGGAGTTCATGAGGGGCCATATAGGACATTTTTCAAACTTTGACTTTAACTGTGAAAATAACTGATGATTGATCAATAAACAATATTCGTAATAAGCAATTCAAAGATAACTTCAATCAATTCAACATTTTATTTTGTTTACTAAATTCATTTTTTTACAGTGAACCCAATACTTTCAGATTTTTTTAAAAGAAATAAAATAATGCACATATATAGACGGATCATTTCATATTCAAATTGTTTTATGTCATAATTCAGGTCATGAATAACACATTTTATCCATTGTGCAAACACAATGTGAATCCAGTGGATTCAATGTGACAGGCGGGCAGGAACAGTCCTGGAAAGAAGTCACAGATTGGTGCTTTAATGTTTGAGTTATGGTTCATACAGCCCATCATATAATTTATAACAGGAGGATAACATTGATCTGAATTCACATGTGAATTAATCTGGATGGCAGTAAATGTAGCCTAATCAAAAATGTTGTGTTTCATTCCTTTAAATCTAAGCAAAGCAACTGTCCAGCATGGAGCTTTACAGCGTTTAAAGAAAGATAGCAGATGCATAAACACACACTCACACACTTCTGCATACGTGCTACATGTAACCCCCCTCCTACACAACATATACAGTAAGCATGCCTATATGCACATATACAGGAAACCTACACACATGCTGCACGCGCGTATTCTAAAAATGAACAAAGAAGCGTTTTGACCTTGAAGTTGGGTGTGTGGGCTACAGGGTTTGCAATGGTATGTGTGGTGTGTGAGCAGTAAAGTATATTGAATTCCAACAAATCGCTAGTGTCAGGCAATAAAAAAGAGAAAAGCTCTGAAGATTATTCCACCTTTAAATCCTCTCCAGCTTGAATCACACCAGCAGCACATCTTGCACATTATGATAATAACCAACTACGACTGTCTGTCACAGACGGCCTGACGTTCACGTGTTCCTTTTGTTAATCCAAGGGCAACTTGGTGTCGCCACACTACTAAATGCTGCACATTATAAAAACATTAGGGGCGATAACACGACCGGTGTTGGTGGAGAACACAGCACCTACTCCGCTCTCTCATCCTGCGGATGTCTGCCTTTATGTGCTCTTTATGGGCAGTATAGGTTTAAGAGTCATTCCTAAGTGGACGGTCCATTAACACACATTATGCTAACTGGCTAACCGTGTGCTGTGAAAGCCAGCCGCATTGCAGTTGAAATCTAATTTCAGTCAAGGACTCGCTCGGGTGAAGGATTCCTCTGGACATCACTCTGCCAGTGTGTAAGGCAGAGAGGAGGGTCCGTTATCATTATATCCATCAATCAATTAAACAGCTAATTAAAGCCATTAGTGTACATTAAATGAGGGTGGTGTGAGTGTATGTGTGCAAGCGTTTCTTCAGTTTATCCTGAGCTCATTTGTTAATGACTATAATGCGTGCGCATTTGTGAAAGTACATGTCTTCAGCACGTGTGTGTTCATTCCAGTGGGTAACCTCCAGGGTCTGAAAAGTGAGGCCAATGCAGAAGTGCCTTAAACTTGCATTCTTTCTAACAGCCAGCAGGGGGCGACTCCTCTGGTTGCAAAAAGAAGTCTGATTGTATAGAAGTCTATGAGAAAATGACCCTACTTCTCACTTGATTTATTATCTCAGTAAAAATGCTGAACTCGAGGCTTCAAACTGGCTGTCCACAAACCAATGGGTGACGTCAAGGTGACTATACGTTCACTTCTTGTAAACAGTCTACGGTTCATTCTATGGATGTATAATGAGAGCTGTCCTCTCACCCATGTTATTGACTCATTTAATTTGAGAAATATTTGATTGACGTGAGTTTATAATCGTCGTTAACAATTACGGGTTAACGGAGGACCTATACTTACCTTGATGTCATCATCGACATTGACGTGGGAATTTGTACATCTGATTGTCTGACTGCACTCTTTGTAGGTTGCGATAGCCAAGTTATCTAACATTTTATCTTTGGGTATTTGATGCAGATATGAAGCATTGTATGCTTATGATGCATTTTCTATTGCGCATGTAATGGTTTTAAGAATTGACACGGGTTTCTGGCAAAGTTAAGATGTGGGCTGTTTTTTTATTGAATTGGGCGAAGTTGTGATTGGGCTGGAAACCGCCAATCTGATCTGACAACACAGCTTGGTTGATTCAGTTCAACAACTACTGTACTACCACACCTCTGTGGTCGCTCTAGCCAACAGCAGCTAGCAAAACTGCTAACACTGGCACGAAGAGGAGTTTCTGTCATTTAGTCTCTCACGGATATAAATGGAGTGACACTGCAATTCAGCTGGACCACAAAATCTAGCCTCCAAAGTGACCATAAAGTTGAATCAGCACCTATCAAAAACTGAGCATTAGAACATAGACCGCATTAGTGTTGCCAGGTGTACCTAATAAATATATGTAGGCCTAACCATGTGTTACAGGGAGCGAAGAGGTGGGGTTAGAAAGACAGTAAGTCAAGTTAATGCACTGGCATCTCATGTGTATCGATCCACCCCCCCCGCTAATGTCCCATAGCGGCTTGACTTGTTAGACTTATTAAGTGCACACCTACAGCCACAGTATGATCTGATTAGATAAGAGAGCATTCACTCAACCTGCACGCTGAGTCATTGGTGCTGTCATTGAATGCAGCAGCAGTAGCCTAACAGTGATGCTTTAATGAAGTCATGCAAATGATGGATTTTTTTTCCCCCCCGTGCAGTCGAGAAATGCAAAGTCTTCTTATCTCATTGTAACGCGAAAACGTCACAGTGTGTTTCATTTCATGCCCTGCAAAAAGAGAAATTGGTTTCATTTTAATTCCTGGATTAAAACGAGTTCACCTACAACTGTAGCTGCAATGCATTTCATGGAGGAGATAGTAGCAGAGCGTAGTTATAATTGAGCAGTTTGGGTGAAGTGTCGCCTGAACAAACTGCATCATTCATGACTTCTCTGGAAACAAGCGTAATAAATCTTTCGAAGAATGGCTCACTCTCACTGTTCCCTGTGCAGAAGTACACGAAGGCCGCAGGCAGAGACTCACCTGTATCATCTTGTATGTTAGAACATTAGTTGGAAAATATGTTAATGTCAAACATTAACTTCAGGCTAAATTATTGATGCTATTGATGTTATTCAGCTAATGGAAAGTTTAAAAATCCCCATGGAAAGAGTTGGCCAGTGGACACTTTGAATATTTATACAATGAAGTATGTGTTGAGTGAAATATATTCTTATCTAATTTAATTTTATGGAAGAGAAGAGAAGAGAAGTGAAGAGGAGAAAGGAGAAGAAAATAAAAGGAGAGTTGTTTTAGAAAACTGTTTGAGCTCCTCTGTGAAAAAAACAAAAAACAGCATCAACGACCGCAGGATTCAATTTCATGTTCAGTTTATTTTCTCGTGCTTTCATGCAGAGCTTGCTTTGGATCAAACAGCCTCCTCCAAATGTGACTCTATCTGCCGCTGGCTTACCCTTTGGCCTGTTCATCCCTCCACACACACACACACACACACACACACACACGCTTAGGTGGCATCAGTTTTTTCATAACTTCATACCTTCCTGACTCTTCACTGGGGTATACGGTATATGACGGTATTTGGTGAAGAGCAAAACTCAGAGGAGCGACGTGTCACTAAAATGAGAATACCTGGTCCACCTTAAAGGTGCAGTGTATAGGATCTGGTGGCATCGAGCAATGAGGTTGCAGATTGCAACCAATGGAAACTTCTGCCATGTGTCAAGTGTGTAGGATAATTATGGTGGCCGAAATAAAAACGTGAAAACGCAAATGTCCCTATCTGGAGCTGGTGTTTGGTTCATCCGTTCTGGGCTACTGTAGAAATATGCCGGCTGGCTCCATGAAGAGGACCTGCTTCTTATGTAGATATAAACGTCTCTTTCTAAGGTTAGGAAAAGACAATGATTCATATTTTCAGGTGATTATACACTTAAGAAAACATACTTATTAAAATTATATTCCATTTCTGCCAATAGGTCCCCCTAAATGTCACACAATGTTCCTTTAAGTTAGCCTGGGCCGAAGTTGTCGCTAATTAGCAGTAACTTTAATCAGCAGGTGGCAAACAAGACAAATGTTACTGCTAACTTCATACTCGCAGTTAAGTCACAAGCACTCTCTTTCCCTCTCTCTCTCGACCGCACACCCGAGTTTGCTACTTGTATAACAGATTTTTTGAAGATATTGAAAATCATTTCTACATACCCTGGTATACCATATACCACCCAAGCCTAAAGGCCTTTGCACACCAAGTCCATATTTTTCATTCAAAAATGTCACACGTTTAAAAACTTATATGACCTCACGTTGTATCAATCATTTACACACCGACTCCGAGCTGTCGTCCGTCAATAAAGTTTTCGGAACAGGTTCGATTTTTTCCGCATCCGTCTAAAAGCAAAAGAGGCTTGTTTGGCCACTCAGAGTCACCATTCGTGCAAACCAAAATGGCCACTGATAGACACTCGTCTCCCACACACACACACACACACACACACACACACACACACACACACACACACACTCCTCCCCCCATCCGCTAGTACCTATTATACCTTTGCATTAACCTCTCTGACCCGCTACCTGCAGTAGCACACATGAAGCCTACACACACATACAGTATGATAAGCACAAACAGTGACTCTGTTACTGCTCCGACCTCACAGTGTTAACGTGCATTAACCTGCCTCGGGGAAGCTTTACATGAATGTACATTATATCGGTTTGGAGTGTTTATGTGTTCGTGTAGGCATGTATATATGAACATATTCATATATGTGAGTGGGATTTGTTATTGCATCTTTCATGTGTAGGCTGAACATCATTTGTATTGGAATCCATTACTGTACTTGTTTAGCCTAAAGTGCAACGATAACGTAGGAGTGAGTGTTTTTCCATCAGCAGAGCTCCGTAACTTCAAACTACAGTTCTTCCTCTGACCGACGAGCTCTGTAGAGGAAGAGTACGTGTGTGTATGTGTGTGTGTGTGTTAGAATTTGCTCACTAACTCACAGAGCTCGTGAGAATGAATAATGATCAATAGTTTGACCTTTGTTGTTGCCACCTGAAGGGTAGCTGCTACACCCACGGGAGTCGACGCTCAGTGGCCTCCATCAGAACTTAAACACCTCGCTAGTGCGTGTCAGCATGTCAGTGTGTGTGTGTGTGTGTGTGTGTGTGTGTGTGTGTAGGGGCAGCACACACACAGCTGCAGGGTATACAGCACTTCCTACATACTGCACAGTACTCTAAAGATTCTTAACTATTCACTTCTGTCATCTCGCAGAACATAAAGAGATGAAGGGAACGCAGATCTGATACGATGATAAGTGAAAGAAAGAGAGAGAGCGGGAAACAAAGGGAGTGAATGACAGAAAGAGCAGAAGGTGTGTTTGAGTAAGAGTGATTTCCTCCAATCCCCTCATCCCCTTGCTAGGCTTTGTTTTATCATTCATTCAGCAGCAGTTTATCGGTCTTCCCCGCCTGCTTAGCAACATTCACGGTAGCTGCCAGGAGTTAGGACACACACTTCAGGTCACCCTCTCTCAAATCACATCACACACTCAACCGCACTCAGAGGATTTCGGTTGTAGTAGTGGTTGAAGTGGGCCTGCCAATAAATGCTGCTGACGTGGAATCGGAGGTGACAGATGAGGCAGGTGAGGAGGGGAGCGGGGAGGTGGGGGAGGGAGGGGGAGACAAGGAGACGGACAGGGGGAGTAATTAGGAGAGGCATGCGATGCCGGAGAGGGGGTTGCGGGAAGGAGACGGTGGAGATGAGAAAGGTGGGGTGAAAGATAAAATATAATGTCCCCTCATTCAGTGGCGATTGTGAATCAACTGCTGTGATGAGAGTAAAACTGTTTTTGGCCCTCTTACATTCTTTTTCGCCACGCTAGCAGCATGGCTCCAGGATGGCAGTGTTAGCCTGTAGGTCGGTAGGTCAACCACTTTGGTCCACACTGAAATATCTCAACAACTTTTGGATGGATTGCCAACACGTTCTCAATCCCAACTCGTCAAATACCGATGCTTGGTCAGTGGCCCTACGCTTCAAACTATGACGCTCTAGGAACCCCTCTAGTGTAAGTTTTGCACCTGTTGGGAACGACGTGTCACTTTTCGTTTGTTACATGCATACAGTGTCTTTTCAAAATAAACTTCCAATGTATGTTTACTTGATTTTTAGGTTTACTTGCGCAGCAAAATTACTTGGTTAGGTTTGTGATTTGGGTTAAATTAAGTATGTTTGTTACATAACTAGTAAGGTTGTCAATCAATTAAAATATTTAATCGCATGATTGTTCATAGTTAAGTCAAGTATTTAATACTCTTATAAACATGGGAGTGGACAAATAGGCTTGCTTTATGCAAATATATGTATATATCTATTATTGAAAATCAATTAACAACACAAAACAATGACAAATATTGTCCAGAAACCCTCACAGGTACTGCATTTAGCATAAAAAATATGCCCAAATCATAACATGGCAAACTCCCCAGCCCAACAGGCAACAACAGCTGTCAGTGTGCTGTCTTGACTATTACTTGCCCCAAACTGCATGTGATTATCATAAAGTGGGCATGTCTGTAAAGGGGAGACTCGTGGGTACCCATAGAATCCATTTTCATTCACATATCTTGAGGTCAGAGGTCAAGGGACCCCTTTGAAAATGGCCATGCCACTTTTTCCTCGCCAAAATTTAGCGCAAGATTTGAGCGTTATTTAGCCTCCTTTAAAAGCTAGCATGACATGGTTGGTACCAATGGATTCCTTCGGTTTTCTAGTTTCATATGATACTAATATTTTCAGTCTTGCTTTAAAACTACTACAACCTAAAAATTGCAAGTTGCGTTAATGCATGAAATAAATTAGTGGTGTTAAAACAAATTTTCGTTAACACCTTATTATCGTGTTAACTTTGACAGCCCTTGTAACTACTGTTAGTTAACTACGTAAGCTACATAACAAAACTACGGTAAAATAAGTCAGCGTTGACTGGTTGACACAAACAGTGGTTTACTGGGTGAAAGTCCTGTGTTTTGAGTGAAATGTCTCAAGAACTTTTGGATAGATTGCCATGAAATTTGCTACCGACGTTCATGTTCCTCTCAGGATGAAATTGTAGTCACGTTGGTGGTCCTTTAACTTTTCATTTAGCACCCCCATCAGGTCATAATGCTTTGGTTCATGACTAAATACCTGCAAATCTAATGACACTCCTATCAGCCTCAACTTTGCGTTTAGTGCTAATTAACAAATGTTAGCATGCTAACACGTTAAACTAAGATGCCATTATTCCTGCTAACTGATGTTAGCATTTAGGTCAAAGCACTGTGCACCGCGCCTAGAAAGTCACACTTCTAACTGTTCAATTTATGTGAAGTAAAACTTCTTTTTACCCAAACAAAAACCATCCAGAGGTGATGTTTGCATAGCACAGCGTTTTCAAATTCACTTGTCTCCTCTTAATGGCTTTTTTTCTTTCATCCCGTCTTCTCCACTCCTTTTCTTGTCAAGGTAACATCTGATGCCAGGCCACAGGAATGTGTCTCTTCTTTCTGTCCTTCTGGGAGAAACATCTGTCTCTCTCTCTCTCTCTCAGCTGGGTGCTGCCATCTGTCAGTTTCATCAAGGTCTATGATGGTTCTCTCATTTCATCATCACGTCATTCTCTATTCAGGTGAGACGAGGGGAGATCAGATGCTGCGCCTCAATGGGCAGGTGTCTCTTTGCATCTCAAGTAGCTACCTAATGCTTCGTATCTAGCAGATCAGCAAACAGTCAAATGTATAACAAGGAAAGTGAGACCAATGCATTTCCCCTGTCAGGAAAATGACTAACTTGTCAGTGTTTACTGAGTAACAGTAAATAAAAATATGGCGACTGATCTATCCTGCAAGTGAGATTTTAAAAGCGTTGCTAATTTTTAAACACAACCGTCTATAAACCTTGCTTTAGTTCTCGTACAGGTACTGTGCAAAGAACTTTTCATTGCATGTTTTCAACTAGAATATAAATAAAAACCCCAAATAAACTTAATGCAAAATTTATCAAGACTTCAAGCCAATGTACTGAGAGGTTCAACACTTTAGATTTTATGGTTTTATTGGCATATTTTGGCACGACATTTAATACAGTAAAGGTGCTAAAATCGAAATTCAGAGCGTATCTACTGTATTGCCTCCACACGGCTCTCACCATGGAGCAGTGCAAACAATGGCAACAGTGCTGACAGAGCTAACAGTGTTAACCTGGGGGGGGGGACACATTCTCACTCACAACTCGTCAAATACCGCCGCTTGGTCAGTAGCCCCTCGGCACACGGGGTACCCCCATAGACTGTATATAAGAAGTGGACGTAGTCCCCGTGATGTCATCCATTGGTTTGTGGACTGCCGTTTTGAAGCCTTGAGTTCGGCATTATGGCCGTTGCCATGTTGTTTTTTTGCAACCAGAAGTGACACGAGAGGGTGGAGCTAAGTATGACCGAACGCTGAATAAGACATTTTTAGGCGTCTAAACAGGTTATAATTAACTTTCATGAACTGAAAACACACTGTGAAAGGGTTGGTACACGGCAGTGAGGTTGCAAACTGCAACCTCACTGCTAGATACCACCAGATTCTACGCACTGCTCCTTTAAGTTGTGACAGTGCTGTTAAAAAAAAAATGGGGCTGTTGTTTTTAACCATAGACTGTATATAAGAAGTGGACGTAGCCACCGTGACGCCAACCATTGGTTTGTCAACTGCCATTTTGAATCCTTGAGTTCTGCATTTTGGCCGTCGCCATGTTGCAACCAGAAGTGACACGAGAGGGTGGAGCTAAGTGCAACCAAACTCTGAATAAGAAATTATCAGGCGACCAAAAATGTTACAATTAACTTTAATGAACTGAAAACACACTGTGAAAGGGTAAAAGTTGTAAGACGAAAACACGGACAACTCCCAGACTGGACAACGCCGTGGTAGCGACCTGTCAATCACAAGGTAGCCACGCCCTAAAGCATACCCTGCTTTATGGTCTATTTGACTCTAAATGGGACCATAATTTACTAAATGAACATCATGCTGTATTGAAGAAGACTTGAAACCATAAACTAACATAAACTCATGTTTACAATGTTTACTGAGGTAATAAATCAAGTGAGAAGTAGGGTCATTTTCTCATAGACTTCTATACAATCAGACTTCTTTTTGCAACCAGAGGAGTCGCCCCCTGCTGGCTATTAGAAAGAATGCAAGTTTAAGGCACTTCAGCATTGGCTTCACTTCTCAGACCTGGAGGTTGTCACCTGGGTACCCCTCTTACATTACTTTTGGAGGTTTTAGGGACGACGTATCAATATACACTTGTTACATTCATAGTGTCCTTTTAAAATAAACTTCCGTTTTCACAGGAAGGCGAGGGAGAGTGACTTCATTCTCTGCTAAGGTAGACATTACTCCTCTATATCTTTACATAACAAATAGTTGTTTGCAACTATAACGCTCTGAATTTCGTATAGAGCACCTTTTAGTAGTAGTTAGGATAATTCTGTCACTCCGGCAGCTGCCTCAGGATATTCGTGCGCAGGATCATCCTCCTTTATAACACTTGACAGTGTAACATCACCCAATGTATAATATTCTCTGGTTCATCTCCATGACAATCTCATAATTGACCGCCTCAACATTTTTTTAGTGTCTATCTAGCAAACTACACACTCTTCATTTCTGTCACGGTAAGGCGCTGCTCTTATACACTGCTAAATGTTATTTTTTCGTCCGGCAGCGAGACTCGGGGGGGTCGATCATGCTAATAATCAAATCCCAAGAACGCTGCACCTCCTCATGAACAGGTGACGTTCATCGGGTTGAAACGAGCACTTAACTTGTTCAGCTAAGAGAGTGGTGAAACACTCGGTACAAACAGGCGTCACAAAAAAAAAAGTAATTATGGATAAGAATAAGAAAAGGTTCCTGCATGAGGCCCATTACTGACTTACCCTCACTTACAACTTTAACCCCGTCTCTCGCACGTCATCCGTTTCCATTTCACACCAAAGCAAAAGAATCAACGTGAAGAAAAACTTTCCACAAAGACTGTTAATGGATTCCGTATTACTGAGTAATTACACACTGCGTCAGCCCGTCTCTGCCAGCTACACTATTTGAAAGATGCTTTTAAGGGTGAGTGAGTTTGTGAGGTAGGAAAGAGGGGGGGGGGGGGGGGGGAGTCCTTGGAGCTAACTTTTATCTATTTAATGCCAGAATGATGTTAGAGTACTTCCGAAGTACAGTGCTCTGATATCACATTGGGACTGGAGCCAGGCTGGACAACGGAGTTAAACACTGAATAGCGACACAATGATGCTTTCCTTCCTGTTCTTTTGTTTTGCGTCTTATTTCAAATTACAGCGTGGCCTCATTGTCTCCTCCATTCTCGGCTTTTGTTTCTCTATTTTCTTCTTTTCTTAATTTCATTTCCCCTCATTTGTCCGCGTGGCTCCTCTCCATCCTCTTGAAGCTGCAGAGACAATGTGTCCCTGCAACCCAAATTAACACCGTCATCTATCTCGTCGCCTCTCCATCCATCTCCTCCCTCTCATTTGGCCGTCCTTCCCTGACTCTCTCTCTCTCTGCTTCCTATCCCCAGCTCCCCTTATATTAGTGTTACGCTTTAATTTTCTCTTTGCAACACACATCTATGTGGTCAAATCCTCCTCCTCTCCTGGCACATTTTTCATCCCCCTTTCTCTCACCCTTAAATTCTTGATTTCCCTCCTCCCCCCCCCCCCCCCCCCCCCCCCGTCTGTTTATCTCTCTTCCCTCCATCCCTCTGGCAGGACCATTTGGCCGCAGCAGAGGGGCTCTTATGCTCCAGGTGTGGTGCATTGAATGATGACCACAGGAGGACCAGGATGTGGCTCACACACACACACACACACACACACACACACACACACCATCGTTGCACCAACCAGCATTTCTCCTTGTTTCTTTCTTCGCTTTCCAGGAAAACTATCTGTCATGTTTTGCCAGACAGCCTTTGCTATAATGTCTGTTTCAGATAATGGCGTTGTCACACTACTGTGACTAATAAATGGGTTTATATAATAACTATATATAGTTAGTCGGTCAATGAGCGCGGTCCAGTCCTTTTGAGTCTCCATGTGACAAATGTGTATCCCATCTCCTCGTCCACTGGCTCCTCTTCCAAGCCATTACTCTCCTCTCTCTTCTCCTCATTCCAAATGGATTAATTCATCCAGCCCATTAAATAGACAGCAGCATCAATAGTTATCAGGACTGCGCTGCCATAATTTTGCCTCGAGGCTCAATGAGGTGTAAAAATGGCTATTATAACTTGTTGGGAGAGACAGAAGAACCGTCGCGTCTCAATGGGAGTTTCTGAATGGAGCTAATCTTTCACAGTGGGAATCAGTGAAGACGTTTTGCAACAGCCGAGGAGAATTTTCTGAATTAATTACTTTTCGTATTGATGTTTGCGCGAGACGCTGACTCGAGGGACAGATTTATGCGGTTTCTGCATTTATCACAAAATGGAAATAGCTCCGTTGTTAATAAGCTCAATCATGCAAAGTAGATGAAAAGGGTTTGAAATGCAGCAAAACAATGCAGACATAATACATTGAATGTCTCATTTATCCAGTCGCCACCGCTGCTACATAACAGTTTTACTCCCAACAGTTTGTGTCAAGTACATAAGTTGTTATTGCGTGGAATTATTTGGTATTCCTGAGAAAATTGTAAATCAACTAGCAGTGCATGATGCCTCTCTTTGTGTCATAGCATATACTTGCACTGGCATTTTTTTTTCTGGGGCCAAGAACACTAGTGAAATAAAAGTATGTTTGAATGAAGAGAAACATTGAGAGGCTCTTCACCAAGCAGAAAGGAGAACGGGTTGTACAGGATGTACAGTACTGTGTGTGTAAAGTTGGCAGAAAAAGGTTGAGAAACTGCCTTCTAGGGGATGATACAGGAAATACACCACTGTGTCGCACTTTCTGACCTGTAGCTCGCTCTTTATCTCCTCCCCTGCACATGTTTTAACCTCTCCAACTCCTTGAGGACGCCGGCGACCTCAGCCGACTTTACTGTCTTTCAGAGGCTGTAGGCTGAAAAGAACCCACTGGTAGGGGAAGGGGGGTAATTAACGCTCCGAAGAAGGCTAAATTTTGGCGAGGAAAAATAGATAAGGCCATTTTCGAAAGGGGTCCCTTGACCTGTGACCTCAAGATATGTGAATAAATATGGGTTCTATGGGTACCCACGAGTCTCCCCTTTACAGACATGCCCACTTTATGATAATCACATGCAGTTTTTTGGAATGTAGTATAAATGTGTTATTTTCGCCTATTCAAAAAATTATGTATTTGAATATTTCTGCATACTGGGGTCCCTGAACAGTCTTGGAATTACATAAATTGTAGGTATGACTGTAAAGCTGAGACTGTTGTGGATCCAATGAGCCCAATTGTATTCATGTGTGATGATTTAGTCCCCATAGTAGCCATTTCATTGTAGTGAGACCATTTTTTGAAACTTGACCTCACTGTATAAAATGACCCGTGGTGACCTCTAGGATAATCACAGCTTTGTGAAACTTTACGGCCACAAACTAGAGACCTAGAGCAATCAGAAGATGGATGGCTTTCCTAGGTAGATTGACAAGAAGGGGGTGTCCGAGCAGTTTCCAGAACAGAAGCGCTCGCCATCTAATCGGAAAATGCAATTCTTGCGGAAATCTCCAAATGTCAAAAGTTTTTGATACCAAATCACAGCATGGCTTTTTCTATGGTGTTCCTCAAGGTCTTGGTGTCTTAATGTGGTATTGCTTAGGTTTTTTTTTTATTATTATTTTGATCAAGTGTGAGTGGTACAAAATGGTTAAAATTAGCACCAAATTTGTGTAACAAATGGTATCAACCAAAAAATTGCTGCAACAACTTATGAGACATAAGTGAACATGGGAATGACCATCATATACTTCCATCACTATAGTGTTCGAAGCCTTTATACACTTTTACAATTAATCTCAAATTAATCTTCAGATTCACAGCTTTCAGATGATGTACACCACTAGTATGTGACATCTACTGTTGACCTGCTATCTCCCCCTAAAACCCCCCCTAAAAAAGACTAAAACGGGTCTATGGTAAAGAGGGATGGAGTGGAAGAAGAATGGAAGTCAGTCAGTCCCAACTGGCCTGCCCACAGACATTTTAAACCTGTTTTTATTTGCTTCTTTGCTTGTTGGAGCTGTAGGAAAAGGTCTGAATGATGTGCTGTTGAGCGAGTCTCTGCAAATCCTGAAGGAACAAGTAGATCATAAAACTGTTTTTACAGAGTTGGGTTTCATTCATCTTTTATACTCGCTTTGTCCCTTTCAGGGTCGCAGGGGGGGGGGGGCTGGAGACGATCCCAGCATGCACTGGGAGAGAGGCAAATTGTCCTGGACAGGTTGCGTGTCTATCACGGGGGCCGACACATGCAGTATGTGACAGTATAAAACACTCACAGCTACCAGCAATGTAATTAATCTAAGCTGTGTGTTTTTGGACTGTGGAAGGAACCTGACGCGAGGGATACCACTTACTGCTTTGCTAAGCTACGTGTAGTCAACAACCTTGCATTATGTTGCCCTGTTTTGAATATTGATTTGAATATGAGCCCGTTGAGAACAGGATGTGATAGCTTGTACTTTGCTTCGCCGACAGAATTCAAATGATACACACGCCCTTCTTGACTTTGACTGAAATGTCTGTTTATGAGCGTTCTGGGTGATCTGTGTGACCACGTCCTGCAGGCTGCACGTTGGTCAGAGGTGTCTCCCCTCCTCGGTCTCTTTACTGCGCCGCCTCAGCCTTTTACAGTCTTGTCCTCTTGTTTTATTCTTCATCATTGCAAGACAGGGAGCCTGAAGGCCAGGGTGCTGCTAAAACACACACACACACACACACCTCAGAAATCCACCCACACACTCATGCATGCACCCTTAAGGCCCTGACACACCAAGCCAACGGTAGGCCGTCGGACAGTTTGGGGCCATCGGTGAGGGTCTGTCGCCCTAGTTTTTGCGGTGTGTCCCGCACCGTCGGCTCAAGTCTGCCTGCGTCGGAGGCTTTTCGTCCGATTCAGCATGTTAAATCGGCGGCGGCGGCACCCGTCAGGGAGAGAAATCACTATGATTGTCTGTTCAGCTTAGGGCGAATCAGTGCACGAGAGAGAGAAACGGAAGTGAGGAAAGCAAGACAACGAGTAAAGTCAAGAGGAAAAAACACAGAAGGCTCTTCTCATTTTTCATCTTCATCTCATCTGATCATTCCAACACACGGATATTTTCAAAACGACATGGCCGTCTGGACTGAAGCTAAGTGGGGAGTGAGAGTGGTGTGGAAATGGTCGGCAAACGCCGCTTTTGTTTCATGTACGTATCATAAAGACGGCTTTTATATCCGCAGTCCTCAGTGGTATGGTTTCCCTTTTTGAATGATGAATACAGACTACCGCCGCCTGCTGGTGTGGAGAGTTATTTCCTCTCACTCAGGCGCAGAACGTACGTGCTAACTGGCCGTCTGCTGAAGTCTTTGCGTCGTGTTCAAGTGCAACTTGTCAGCCAAGACAAAGGCGACGTGAGGCGACGCAACAGTCGGCCTTCATCGCCGCTAGTTCCTTGATGTCGGGTTGGTGTTTCTGGTGTCCTTTAGAGAGCATGTACTGCACATATGCACATACACATAAATACAAAAAGACACATATACTGTGCACATACACTTGTGATGGATATAATGAACAATGATGGATTCATGCAATGGAAAAACAAACAAGACTCGGTCAAAATTAAGTATATGTCTGGACCGTGTTAGTGAATTTGTGGCTAAATTGTTACACAAATAGTCAGTTGTCATGTCTATAATGTTAAATCCAGCGGTACATGTCCACCAGGTCCGGCGAGGACACGAGGGGACGCGCTGCTCCACTCAACTGGCCGTTCAAGCGGTGACGTACCCTATCGTTGAATGCACCTGATTGGTCCCATGGTTTTCTGCTCGTTGTTTCAAACAGGAAACAACATGTCGGCCTCCTCGTAAAATCCACCAAAATCTACTTCTGAAAACATTTAAATGAGAAATAGGCGATGCCACTGCTGAATCTCGTTTCATTTTAGAACTAGATTCCCTAGTTTGACAGCTTGGTCCAAGTTTCGTGAGCCAGACGTGTCGCGCTGGACGGCCTAATTTGCATAAAGGACTGTTTCCCGCCTTTTGAAAGAGCAACGACCAAACTCGGCCGACCAATCGTGTAACTTCATCACTCAGTCACTCAGTGATGTACTTTTGCGTTTGTAGGGCTGGCCTGATGCGGTTTAGACAAAAAGTTAAGCCAAGAGGATAAAGTGTAACTTTAACCTTCACCTGCAACTGCACAGAGACATTCAAGCTTTTATGCATTTCCTCTCCGAATTACACTCTGCATGATAAGAATCTCTGTCACTGATGGTGTGGCGTTATAGAAGGGGTGAATGGTTTACTGTGGTGTCTTAAAACAGCGGCCGGGCCATAGTGTGTATGTGTGTGTGTGTGAGAGAGAGTTTGTGTCTCCCCAGCTGAAAATACTGCAGTCTTCGTCATGCCTGGCTGGCTCACAGCAGTGTAATGTAAGGGCATATTTTTTACCTCGGCTGCTTTAAAGTGATGGAGTCCAGTTTGGCTGGGCTTTGTTTAGGGACAAAACTAAATCAAACGAGACAGACATCGATCGCGCGCGCGCGTGCGTGCGTGCGTGCGTGCGTGCGTGCGTGCGTGCGTGTGTGTGTTAGCTGGTGTGTCTCTTAGGGCAATGCAACACAAGAACCATTTAAAATGGGGTCAGAGAGAGTCACGTGTCTTCTTTTTTACTCATTCACATAACTCTTTCAGGGCAGTGGTCTACACAGTCATGCTGTACACACACAGACACACACACACACACAGAGACACACACACACACACACACAATATGAAGCACAGGCGTCCAAAGTCACACAAACAAACACCTCTGGCCTTTTGGTGCCTCCTCCTCTCTCCCTGCTCCCGCTTTGCTTCCTCTAACGTTGTTGTTGCTCTGTCTTGCTCTCTGCCAGCCGCCGAATGCAACGGGCCAGCTTGACTGAAGCATTGACGGTGTTTATGTGACAGGGTCAGAAAAGCCTTTGTGCATGTTGCATGTTTAATCTGAATGGTGTTTTAATGCATTGATTGAAGTGTGCGTTTTTATTTAAGATGCATAAACTGAACTGCAATGACCCTCGGACAGCCACACCTCCAACCCCAGTAACTAATCACAGGATGAGCGACACAGTTAGCCAGAATGTGATACAGACGGAGATGAGAAAGGCAGGAAGCGGCTCACAGCACAGGGGTTTTTCGAGGAAGCAGTCCAGCGACAGTTTGCAGCAGCATGTTTCTCCCGAGAGCCACCAGCTACCTAACCTGACCCCATCAGATGGTTTGTTTCACAGAACCATCTGAGAAGCCGACATTGGGAAATGTTTGGAAAAGGGTAGGCGCTTTCAAAAAATACTTGGTGGGTGATTGGATGAACCATCTGTCAATCAAACTCTTGCTGAAGCCAGTCAGGAGAAGAGCGAAAACATTTTTTTTTCATTGAGAAAAGCCTTTGAAGAAGTACGGGAGCAGCCAAGACACGGACACGGACACAAGAGGAGCCGCTGGATTGGACTGGACCATAGACTGTATATAAGAAGTGGACGTGGTCACTGTGACGTCACCCATTGGTTTGTTGACTGCCGTTTTGAAGCCTTTGAAGGAGTTTGCCATTTTGTCCACCACCATCTTGTTTTTTTGCAACCAGAAGTGACACGAGAAGGTGGAGCTAAGTACAACCGAACGCTGAATATGACATTTTTAGGCGACCAAAATGTTCCAATTAACTTTCATGAACTGAAAACACACTGTGAACACGGACAACTTCCGGACGACACCGTGGTAGCGACCTGTCAATCACAAGGTAGCCACGCCCTAAAGCACACCCTGCTTTATGGTCTATTTGACTCTAAATGGGACCATAATTTACTAAATGAACATCATGCTGTATTTAAGACCATAAACTCATGTTTACGCATTGGCTTCACTTTTCAGAACCGGAGGTTGCACACTGGACTGGACTGGATTCAGATTTTTTATCGGGTTTTAAGCTTGCTGCTAGAACCATTTTTATGTCTAAATGATTCAGTCATGAGTACTGTTTGATCTTGGGTGGTACCATCCTTTCTTTATTTAAATTGTAATAAATCTGATTTAAATTTGAGTGTTGATTTGAGTGTCTAATTTTATAGAACCTGTGAGCCTTTCAGAGTCCTAGGCTCGGAGTTAATCCCTAGATGGAGTAAATTTAACTGGTGTTTTAAAGTGCAGCCTTGCTATTGGCTCTTGGTTTACATTTCCATCCAGCGGACAAAGTGGGGGATACTATAGCGTGAGTGGCAGACAAGCTTGTTTCCGTTGATGGACTCGGAGGTCTGACTCACTGCGTGCTATCTGTGAGAGGCACAGGACAACCTCGCCTTAAGAGTAGCGGCTTACTCCATCAGTGCCACGTTGGGTAGTTCCAGCCCATTCTCATTCCCAGGGCGTAAGTTTCCAACTCTTTGTCACACCCATCGCCGTGTGATGCCAACGCACAACGCACACTTTAGCTCCTGTGGAAACGCCCCCGGGCTTTCAATTAATGTAAAGTCATCTACGGCAATAGTAAATGCTGAGAGAAAGTGCTCCGGGAGGGTGGTGACAGAGCTAATGTGACACACAGGGCATGTGGGAGTTGAGGTGGATGGGCCCAACAACACAGGGATATCTTCCAGAAGACCGCTGTTCGTGTCCCGTGCATTAGGTTTCACTTTCACGTTACGATCAGCTGTTCGTTCATGTCCCGTGTTCACGACGTTGTCTCATTTTCATTTTACAAACGTAGTAACTTTAAGCCCAATCATGTTGTTTTTTCCTAAACCTAACTAAGTGGTTTTGTTGCCTAATCCTAAGCAAGTGTTTTTGTTTACTTAAAGAGGACCTATTATGCTTTTATACTTTTTCCTTTTACCTTAGTGTGTTATATAGTTTTTTGTGCATGTAAAAGTTCTGCAAAGTTACAAAGCCCAAAGTCCACGCAAAAGGGAGTTCCTCTCCCCCACAGAAACACTGCTCCTGAAACGCCTTGATTGAAGTCCCGCCTTTTCTTTCATAACGTGGTGATGTCACCAAGTAACACACTTTGCCTAGCGGCTAGTTTGGCAAACCCTCAAACAAGGGGTGTGCAGGAGCTCAAACAGAGCATTTCAGACGAAAAAATTTCAGGTGAAAAAAAGTGCTGGTATGAAAAAACAGCTGGTATGAAAAAAATTTTTTTTTTTTTTTTTTTTTACATTAACTAGTATGTAAACATGTTCTACAGAAAACCAAAATACAAGTACAGTATGAACCGAAAAATAAGCATAATAGGTCCTCTTCAAAGTGGCAGTAGGCAGTATATTTTTGGTCCTGCTCAAAGGCTGATGCTTGTTTATGCAGAAGAACAGTATTTCCACTCATTATGCCACACTGATGTCACTATGGCCTGCAGAACTACACAGGGATTAGGTTTATCTTCAAGTTCAGTTTGAGTTCTGTATTTGCTCTAGGTCACTAAAAGACATTTATAAATGAAGGGTTTACCACCAATTATACACATGAGGTTCAATTTAGTCATCACCAGGAGTAGGCTACTACTCAGCCAGGGAAAACAGCTGTGCCATGTTTTCTGTGGCTCTGGAGAGAGCTTTCCACAGTTTGAAATAGGGTTATTATGAAAGAACGGGGCATTTAGGAGACAGGGAGGGTCTAATGAAAGAGTTGTTATTGAGTTGCATTATGGGAAATTCTGCGTTTTTGAAGCTTCATCCATATAGGGCACTAAAATTGATATCTCGGCCTCTGCTGCTTTGATTTTGACCATTCTGCTTTTGAAGCAGTCTCTTCCCCAACTTCATGGAATTGCAATACAAAATCAGTAGTAGGAGTGCTAATTTAATACAGTTTTGGCCCATGTTTAACTTGTGTATTGAAATAACCATCAAGATCACTTAAACTTAATCAAACCACTTTTTTATTGTTGTTGTTGTGGTACCTATCCCCCAGATTTCAGCTGAGAACCAGTTCCCAACCACATAATACAGAAATATTTACTTGGAGAAACAAATCTCACATGTGCCTTCAGGGTGAAAAAATGCCTCTTCGATGAGGAAATGTGTATAAAGGGTTTCAATTAAAATAAACCAATAAAGAAAATAACAAAACAAAGCCTGTGGGGGCGTTAGGTTATTGTTAGGCAAGCACAAACTCTTGCATGAATAGCACTGAGATCTGATGCACGTAACCAACAGGAAAGGTGTTGTATTCACTCCAGTTTCACGATTTTCAAATTTACCCTCAGTCAGAAAAAGAAAAGACAGCAAACAACTCTAAAAAATGGCCTAAAGACCAGAGTTTCTGGCTGAATCTGATAAAAATGAGGTCTGCAATAAGTGGGGGAAGGATCAGATTGTCCTGGGTGTTTGTTTCTCGACCTCTCTTAAGCCCTAAAGAATGGGCGTCGTCACACCCTGATTGGCTGAGAGGGGAAATGCACCAAGCTGCTCTCATTTGTTAATTGGGAGCCATCAGTCCCCACACCCTGCACCACAGGTGATCTGAATAACCTCCAATCAACTCAGGGGAACTGTGATGTTCAGCTAAAATGAATTGGTAAAAGAGAAATGACAGCAAGTAACAAAGAATGAGGGACTGCTACAACGTGACTGGGGTGTAATGTTTCTAAGTGTCTTCTTAACTTGTTGGAAGTCATACTTTCAGCTGTTTGAGTTTTCAGACATAACTACACACTGGTCTCTGCTCATCTCCTACCACATTCACTGTGAACCCAAGAGCAAGATCGTCATATTTTCTTTTGATTACCGTCAGCTGAGCACATTGTCTCGTTCGTCTCGGAAGCGTCGCCCGCTTTTCTTTTCGTCCTTGCGCGGACTCTGATCAGAAACGTACTTGCGATACTTCAAAAGCAAACGTATTCCAGTAGAAAATACGTTTCCCTCGTTGTAACTTAATCTGAGGAGGCTAGCATGCTTTGAAAAACTACCAAAGGGGAAAAAAACAAGTTTTATTCTCATTCTTAAAAGTTTGTATTTGTCACAGGAAACTGTTCCTCGTCTTTTACTTTAAAGCACGAGCCACATCTGATGTACCCTCTGAAAGCAGACGTAGAGAATCAGGAGGTACCTGATGTGTTGTATTATCTTACAGGGAAAAGTCAAAGCTCCATTGGTCGATATTTTTGATCTGAACATGGAATCAAGGGACTCGCTGTAATGTGAAAGGGTCAGTCGTACTGTCGATCCCACTGAAAATCAACACCCCACGCTGCGGCATTTTGCAGCTTTCGGACACTATTGAGGACACTTTGTATCATTATTGCTTGGAACAAACAATGAGCCATATCTTTGAAGACTATTCAGCAGCCCGTCCTTTATCGAACACACCTCAAGTACACCCTCCTTTGTCATATTTTATCTTTTGTCTTTGTATCTTTTCTCCCTGTTCCTGTGTCTTCCATTCGTCTCTACACATTCACTCCCTCTTGGCGTGTCTCTATTTCTTCCTCTCTTTGTCATCTCGTCTTTTTGTCTGCGGAGCAGCTTTACCACCTCATTGTCGCCTCCCTTTTCGTTTTGGTGGGACGCATTCAGTCCCGTCTCCCATTCTCTTCTGGCCTACAGCATTATAGGCTACCCAAATAAAGAAAGGAAAACACAATTTGTATTCTGGACCACGTCTGTGATGTGAGAAGAAAGCAGGGGGGGGGGGGGAAAGAGGCAGCGAGAAGAGGAGGGGTTGTTAAAGTCACAGTTTGAAGTTGGTTATATTCATTGGACATAAAGTCTGGAGGCGTTCGCCTGCATTGTTAGCAGATTTCTTCTTAAGGAGGGAAGTTTGACCTTGAGTCAGCGAGGCAAAATACATGAGAGAGACTACACCGCCATCCACTTTATATCATAATTACGATTCTCACTTCTGCTGCTACTTGCAATTAGGCATTCATTTCGTTGAGTATTATTCATCCATCTAATTTTGTGCATCATTACACAAGTGGTTTGCATATTGACACACGCCTCGACTGCACTGCGCTTGGTGGTTGTTTGGGATTGTCTAAATATAGACTCTCACAGTTGGATAATGATGCGTTTAGCGGACTAGGAGACTACGTGGGATGGCTATCCGCACATCAACTCAAGCGCTCATCAATACACTTTTCTCTGCGCTGCATGGTGGCATGGCATGGTATGTGTGCGTGCATTCGAAATCTGAGTTCGCGCGAGTGAGCAACGCTGGCCTCGCACGCATGAGTGTGCACACGGATGCCAGGATGTGTGTGTTGCCCTGTATCCCTAACCCCGGCAGTGATGCCCGGTCAGCAGCAGCAGCTGACACTCTCTTGTCTCTTACAGCAACTCCTGCAGTAAGAGAGCGATGGAGGGGGTGGGGGGGGGGGTGAGTAGAGCTCCATTGACCTTGCAGCAGAAAACCCTAACAGTTACAGCAGTAGTAGCACACTCTCGACTGCTCATACACAAAGACGCTTGCTCCGAGAGGGGCATCAACACACGCACACTCTCCCTCTCAGCGTCTCATGTTCATTCCGACAATCGGTCCACACTCTTAGTGCTTAGGACTCGCCTCGGGCCTGTTTGCAGAGGAGGCCTGCCTTCTTACATAGCAAGACAAAGAGGGCAGGATGGAAAATGGAAAACGGGGCGGAAGGCCGGGGGTTGAGGATGGAATATGCACATTCACACAAAGAAAAAAAATGTGCAGTCATTCGTAAAGCCACAAAAGACAGAGACAGCGTAACCGAGGTATATCTTCAGGGGAGGACGTGAATAGAGACACACGGAGTCCTGCACACTTCTATCACTGTATACGGTAAAAATGCCCCACATCCATGAGCATACAGCTACATGTAAGGTAATGTGTATTTCCACTTCCACAGAGAATCACACATAAAAAAAACCTTGTGACAAAAGTCAGCTGCAAAAGTCTTTTCTCCACAGAGGTACAATAAAGCCTCCTGAAAGCATCGTTTGTCTCCAACCTAGCGCCTCCCACCGATGATAACGCAGGCCTCAGCCTGGAGTCACCAGATTGAATGTGACACTCAAGTGAATGGGTCTCATGAAAGAGCGCAAAATGGGATGAGCATCGTAATTGAGTGTTGCTTCTGCTGCTGGCTTTTGTTTATCCTGCTGGATCAGATCACTGATATGAATTCTGAATGAAGACATCACAGTATTTAAACCCTTGAGATGTATTTTATTGCTTACAACCCACAGAGAAGCACCAGGCAAGTTCAATCATTTTCTTTTGCTGTATTTCACAGAGGTGTATGGAGCCTAGGTGTTCCATATTGATCTGTGAGAATGAGACGAAATCTTCACTTTTCAACTCCACAGACCTTTCGACGGCACTGTTACATGGATGTATTAAGAGAACTGGATACAGCGTTGGAGGC
This sequence comes from Sebastolobus alascanus, assembly GCA_916701645.2. Taxonomy (NCBI): domain Eukaryota; kingdom Metazoa; phylum Chordata; class Actinopteri; order Perciformes; family Sebastidae; genus Sebastolobus; species Sebastolobus alascanus. The sequence goes on from CAKAOJ020000035.1 coordinate 517,595, forward strand.
CTCGGTTTGGGTCTCATTCACATGAACAAAGGAAGGGAAATAACTCGGCTATTAGTTCATTTTAGAACTTTAAAAACTTAATTTTTTAATTAAGGGCTATTTAGATGTTCGTACTGGGAAGTTGATTCACCTAAAAAAAAATGATCCGCTGAGTTACAGACGTCTCTTTCCCAATGTAAGTCTATGGGAAAAAGTTTTTTTGGGCCCAATGCATCACGTGACTGACACGGAAGTTGCAGTACCGCCGTTTGGCCACTAAGAAAGTTGGGATCGACGGCGCTCTTCCTGGGGGCTTGGTCTGTTATCATAAATGCATACTGTGAACCAGAGGTGGGACCAAGTCATTGTTTTGCAAGTCACAAGTAAGTCTCAATGCTTTGTACTCAAGTCCCAATTTAAGACAGGCAAGTCCCAAGTCCTAAACTTTGAGTCTTGAGTCCTACACAAGTCATAATTCTTCGACAAATGTAATGCCATTTTATGGCGCCAACTGGCGGTCAGTAACGTAATGGTTTTGTCCTGCAACTTGATTGGATGCTGTCGAATTGGTTCAAACAAAGTGGATCTGGGGAGTTAAGTGTAAGATAATCAAATTCAAGTCCCAATAATATTCACCAGTAATAAAAAGCCCAGAGTTCAACAAAAATAACACAGCTTTTCGGGGATTCAGCAATAAACAACAAAAGATAGAAATTCAGTTTGTTCAGTTCAGTTCAGTTTTTTCCCCACAGGAGGAAATCCTCCTCCCGAACAAATAAATAAAGGAACTCTCCAAAAATAAATAAACCCAACATGGTATCTAGAGACATCAAATCAAATCCAGAACAGTAATGGCAGACTCCATCACTAACATGAAAACTACTACTACTACTAAGTAGAGAGGTTGTTTCAGAATGTTAAGTAAATGTACAGTAAATGGCAACAGTAGCATTATACTGCATATAAGAAGTGGACTGCCGTTTTGAAGCCTTGAATTTGGTTTGTCTTGGTTGTTGGCCGTCGCCATCTTGTTTTTTTGCAACCAGAAGTTACATGAGAGGATGGAGGATGGTACAACTGAATGCTGAATAAGACGTTTTCAGGCGACCAAAAACATTATAATTAACTTTAATGACCTGAAAACACACAGTGAAAGGGTTAAAGTTGCAAGATGAAAAGACAACTCCCAGACCGGACAACACCGTGGTAGCGACCTGTCAATCACAAAGTAGCCACGCCCTAAAGCATACCCTGCTTTATGGTCTATTTGACTCTAAATGGGACCATAATTTACTAAATGAACATCATGCTGTATTGAAGAAGACTTGAAACTAGCGATTGAGACCATAAACTCATGTTTACAATGTTTACTGAGGTAATAAATCAAGTGAGAAGTAGGGTCATTTTCTCATAGACTTCTATACAATCAGATTTCTTTTTGCAACCAGAGGAGTCGCCCCCTGCTGGCTGTTGGAAAGAATGCAGGTTTAAGGCACTTCAGCTTCGGCTTCACTTTCCAGACCCGGATATTGCTCACTGAACAGAAGGAGCTGTGTGAAGTCTGATAACTCGCCTCAAGTGATGTCATTGAGTCAGCGTTGGTTTGGGCTGAGGACTACAAATTTGAAAATGAAAAAAACCTGGGGGTGTGGAGTTAGACGGAAGCTACGAGCTAGCGGCTCGAGGCTACATAAGCTGCTACTAGCACAACAAACCCCAATCTGCGACCGTACTGTTGTGAGTCAGTAGCATTGTGGGTAATGTAAGCGCCAGGTTTTGAAGAAAAGAAGAATGTGTGCAATAAAAAAGATGATATATCAGGTTCTGCTTTATTGATTTTGCAATTTTCTTTTTTTTAAATGTCCATCGTGAGCCTGACAATGCTGTACAAGTGCAACGCTATATCCGTTAAGTATCAGTTAATTCTGTTACATTTGCTTTGGATTCGGATCAGATGTGGGCCCAAAGCTTTGGGCCGAAGCCCAGACCAGTCTCTGGCCTAAATGAATCAGGCTAGCGTCAGAATTCTCAGGCCCACGCTCTGTTGGGAATGTTTCAGCATAGAGCCGAGTAGCAAAGTAATGCAGAGATTGCACCAGGGAAGAGAGAGTGTGGCTGATGGGATAAGGATTGCGGATTAAATTAAATGTAGTCAGGGAATTGGAAATAAAGGTCAGGGGAGTACAGGAAAAGGAGGAAGCGATAAATGGAAGTGAAACGTCCCCTGGTCTTTGTTCCTGAGGGGCGGGATGCGTCCTGCCTGGGATATGACAAGGCGGATTGACGGATATTGTTCACAACGAACGCTGCTTTGCAAGGCCACAGCTCATCTCGTCTAATCTGCTATTGAGATGAGCTGTCGTTCACTTCACGGGTTGATAATGCAATTCCATCTGACCATTGACAGTTCGTTGCTCCACATTAGCTTGAGCTGTTTCAAGATAACGCTGCTTTGCATACAGGGCCACACTGGGCCTGTACGGCACTTTTCCCTTTTCCCACTTGTTCTTTTGTGTTGCGCGGGGAGCCAAGAAGAACTTTTCACTCACTTTGAATAATCCTACTTTGAAAACATTAGATAGGGAAGTGGGATGAGTAACAGGTAAAGAATTTAAAGTGGTGCTCCATTTTCGGAAAGTTCTTTTTTGGATTTAAACTTCTGAGAACACAATTAAAGATTAACAACTGGGAAAGGGATGCAGCTATATTGAAGTGTTTGTTTGTTTTTTCAGGGACATTTTTCTAAAATAAAATTCCTTTATTTGAAGTAAAATATTCACATACAATATATATGGTGAACTTTATTGAAGAATTATAGACATTTAAAGAATAATAAGACATTTTGTGAAATAAGCTTATTGCTGGAGCGATTCTAGTATCGGACCTTTAGTGGGGGTTCAGCCCCCAATGAGAATGTGACATGTGTACAGTCAAGGGCTTAGGTTTCGTTTCAACATTGAGGTGGGGAGACACATATTAAGCAGGGGGTCGTCCCCCAGGAAATTTTGAGCGTCTAACACTTAATTTCCTGCATTCTGGTGAATTTTTATGCACCAATTTCTGCCTTCTCCTGCCTTCCTTCTGCATCAAGTTATGGTGGAAATGTCTTGGGCTCAATTAATCCACAAGAGTCTCAGCTTTCCAGTCATACCCAATTTATGCAATTCCAAGACTGTTTAAGGACCCCAGTATGTAGAAATATTCAAATACACCATTTCTAGAATAGGCGAAAATGACACATTTATACTGCATTCAAAGAACTGCATGTTTTTTGCCCCAAAACTGCATGTGATTATCATAAAGTGGGCATGTTTATAAAGGGGAGACTCGTGGGTACCCATAGAACCACATTTCATTCACATATCTTGAGGTCAGAGGTCAAGAGACCCCTTTGAAAATCGCCATGATAGTTTTTCTAACTCTAACTTTGGAGCGTTATTTAGCCTCCTTCTCAAAAAGCAGCTAGCATGACATGGTTGGTACCAATGAATTCCTTGGGTTTTCGAGTTTCTACCATGAAGACGGAGTCAGCTACAGCCTCTTAAAGACTCAAGTCTCAGAGGGTTTGATAATTATTTTTTAGGGGTGCTGAGATGAAATTTAGGTGTGCGTGAACACCCCTAAACAGAGTCTAAAATTGCTCCTGGCTTATTGACTTTTTTGTGGTATCAATCTTCTATATCTAACTCTAGCATATTTCCAAAATATCAAACTATTCCTTTAAGAATATGTGACCCATCTGGTTCCTGTTTGAATGGAAGTGTAATTGTGCAGCAAATTAGCAGTATACTGTATGTTAATACAGTTTTTCAATATTCAGTAAGCTTTGTATGAATGATGTTGATGGGTTGACAGTTTTATGTTTTGAATTAAGATTGAGGTGTAAGTAGCCTTAATGTTGTAAAACCAGCTGAAAGTTACCTTAAAGTAAATGGACTTGCATTTATACATCGCTTTTCTAGTCTTCCGACCACTCAAAGCGCTTTACACTACATGTCAGCATTCAGCCATTCACACACACGTTCATATACTGATGGCAGAGGCTGCCATGCAAGGTGCCAACTTTGCCCATCAGGATCTAATCTAAATACTCATTCACACCGATGGCTAAGCCTGCGGGAGCAATTTGGGGTTAAGTGTCTTGCTCAAGGACACATTGACATGTGACCAGAGTGGACGACCTGCTCTACCCTCTCAGCCACAGTCACAGTTAAGGCTGCTATAAAAGCAACGCTTGCTTGCTTATGTATTTATTTATTCATATTTTATAGCAATTTTTTTATGTTTGTCTATTGTCTGTGTTTATAAAATGTGTGTACACAATGGATACCTTGTCTTTTTACTGTAAACGGGTACAAATAAAGTCACATAAACCTGAACCTGAACCTAAAGTAGTAACCAATGAAAGAGCAAATTTTGTGTAATTCATCAATGATGTTGCAAAACTTTTACACAGAACAAAATCACATTTGTTGACCGAGTAAACGTTTAACCTTCGGACTGATTCACTGCTTAATAAAATAGTGAAACTCTATATATATATATATATATATATATATATATATATATATATATATGTATATATACCATGGCTTTATTCCCCAAAGATGGAGGCTTTAAGTGGCTTTGATAAAATAGGTCGCATCATCATCCTATTTCATTTTTTTCTTTTCTAAAAAAAGATCAAGCTCTAAAATAAGAAAAGTCTCGATCCATTTTTTGCTCACTCTCTCCCACCTGACCACGGCTTCGTTAATGATCTCATTTAAGAGGTCGCGGGTTTTCTAATTGGAAGTGGGCTGACTCCTGTTGCTCACCTGTGACAGTCTAAAGTTAGCACTGACTTTTGACCTTGCTAAAAATACTCACGCTTCTGTCACCCAACCCTTCAAATAGCTCAAACAACCTTTTGGACCTGAGTTCTCCCTTTAAGGAAAAGAAGTGCTTTGCTTTGAAGAACATTTGACAAAAGGTGAGCTACTCTTAAACCATTTAGAGTAATGCAGGTGTTGCAATTCAGCCACCACAGGGGCAGCACAACACCTGAGACCTTTCCGTCCGTCGGAATTGTGTGCAACACCTTCACATGACCTCACAAAGTCCAGCTGAGCGCTGTCTGGCAGAGAACGCCGAGCACCATCCGTCCCATCACTTATTCAAATATTAGCTAAACCGCAACATCTGATGTTTCAATAGATGCCGTTCACGTCACGCTCATAATTCCTTATTAGCGGGTGGCTTGGTTCCAGCGCCGGTGCCGCCCGCACAAACAATGGCTCGTGCACACACACGCACAACGTTACACCAGGCATACACACACACACACACACACACACACACACACACACACACACTAATAAGCCCCAAACCGGCTTTGTCGGGCACGTTTTTCTCTGATCATCTCGCGTATCAGCAAGACCATCAAGCGCTCTCCAGATGCCAGCCACCTCGCTCAGCATCTGCCCTTGACCTTGGCGACACACCGGTGATGACGAGCCTGTCTGCCTATCACAGCCTTCTGTCTGGGCCCGTTATAATTTCATTTTCTAACGTGTGTGTGTGTTGTGTAGAGGCGATTGGCGGGAGAAATTCATGTTATCTATGACCTGCTATGCATCAGTGCACATTTTGTCTGTGCGTGCACCTGTATTAGCCTATTTGTATCAGTTTGCATCTGCGGGACGAGGTCCAGTGACCCGTGCTGCTACGGTATAACATAACTTGTGTGACTTAGATGACCTTGCATGCAGCCTGATAAGCAAATGCAGCATAAAGCATACATGCTTGATAAGCTGCATAAGATGACACTGAGTGTTTGTGAACGCAACCCCCAGTTTCCGTTCTTTTTTTAAATCTGTAACCTCAGCAAAAAAAAAATCCTCTTCTTCATTCTCTTTTATCAAATCAGTGTTTTAATTAAAGCCTTTTAACAAGAGCCCCGAACGCCGGGTTAATTGTGCTTTTCATGGCAAAATCAGCCCAAATGCAAATTGTCTCAGAGCGAGCTCCGCGCCGTGGCTGGAAACGGTGTTTTAATTATCCAGACAACCTCTTAAGTGGTGGACAGACTGTAGTTACCATATGCTCAGCAGTCACAACGCATCTTAGAGTTGCATGTCGGCTCACAGGTGGTGGAGGGGGTGTAAAAAAAGGAGAAAAGGGTCACAACTGATTTTAAAAAAAAAATGAGTAAAAATGGGAATGGGAAATATGGAGGATAGAAAATGAAGAAATAAAGGTCAAAATGAAAAACCAAGATCAAAAGACATGTGTTTTTTTTCCATTTCCCAGGGTGCATCTTTCCATGGATGTTTGCCCACATAAGCACCGTGCTTCCTCACAATTAACTGACACATTCCTGATACTCTCACCTACGATAACAAGCCCACACAAACAACCACCCCTCCATCTTTCCAAGTAAAATGACATTTCCCTATCCAGTCCACCCACTGGCAGGCGTCCATCCTACTCACTCACATTCACCGTTACAGTGTGTCTCCACACAACAGTGAGCAGCAGAGGAGAGAAAATTGACAACCAGGGGGCAATTGGCAATGTAGGACAAAGGCTAGGCTCCCCGACAATACACAGGAATAAACACACACACTGTACACACACATGCATGTCTGCACACAATCATCGCCCCCAAACGCTTGTAGTGTTTTTCTCATTGTGTGGTTTCACATCAAGTCTGAATGCAGGTCTGCACAATGCAGCCAAGGTAGATAATGAATCCATTTCTACGGGCAGTTTGACAATACATTTTGCTCTTTGTGTGTTCCTGTTCCTAAAAAATCTGCATTTTGAGCCACACTATCGGCAGGACTGACAATGACGGTCACCCTGTCGGTCCACCACCACTTTGGTCCAGACTGAAATATCTCAACAACTACTGGATTGATTGCCATGACGGTTATTACAGATGTTCATTTGTTTTCGGTTTGTTTTTTGTGAAATGTTTCAACAACTATTGTATAGACAAATGGATTTCCATTAATAGCTGCAAAACTCACGGCATTTCCATCAGCCTCAGCTCGACTTTGTGTTTGGGCCGATTAGCAAATGTTAGCTTAACATGCTAATGTAAGTTGGTGAACTGGTCTGAAAAGTGAAGCCAATGCAGAAGTGCCTTAAACTTGCATTCTTTCTAACAGCCAGCAGGGGGCGACTCCTCTGGTTGCAAAAATTTCATTTAGTAAATTATGGTCCCATTTAGAGTCAAATAGACCATAAAGCAGGGCATGTTTATGGCTGTGTTTTCATCTTACAACTTTAACCCTTTCACAGTTTTTTTTCAGTTCACGAAAGTTAATTATAACAATTTTGGTCGCCTAAAAATGTCTTATTCAGCGTTCGGTTGTACTTAGCTCCACCCTCTCGTGTCACTTCAGGTTGCAAAAACCAAGATGGCGACGGCCAAAATGTTGAACTCGAGGCTTCAAAACGGCAGTCCACAAACCAATTGGTGACATCACGGTGACTACGTCCACTTCTTATATGCATTTTACCTGCTAAACATCAACATGCTAGCCCTCATCATTGTGAGCAGGTTAGCGTACTGAGGTTGGCATTTAGCTCAAAGCACCGCGTCACAGCCTCACAGAGGCATGGCTGCAGATACTTACTCTTGTTTTACATTTGTGCCGTTTGAATGAGTCAAAATGACCCTTCATTGCACATAATTACATTTTTTAATGATTTCACACTTTTAGATTGATTCTTAATTTGCTGTAACATCAGGGCAGATATCTGCATGTCCCGTTAATGATAATCATTAACTGTAAAGAGTCACACATTATAGCGCAGTCAAACCACTGAAGCAAGCCCTCTTTGGATCATTCACCTCATAATAGATTAAATCATGAGCCGTTATGTGGCATAAAAAAGATCGGTTCATCACCCCTACATGTAATGTCAACGGGGACATTGCAGGAGTGGCCTACAGTAGTAGAAAAATTGAGTTGTTTGCACCTCCTTTAGCAGGAATGAGTGTCAGGTTTTCCAAGTGGCGGATTTTGTTGTGACAATTTTCACATGAAGATGTCCACTCAGTTCAGCAGATGTGCTGATGTGCCGACAACAGTGTCATTGCCCCCGAACCCAACACAACATGGATATACAAGATACTGCAGTGTGAAGGACAGTGTCTGGATCAGTGTACTGTGACAGAGAGAGAGAAGTGCGCACACACACACACACACACACAAACACACACACACACACACACAAACACACACACACACACACACACACACACACACACACACACACACAGTTACAGACTTTTTTTCATCTCAACTGACAGGCCACAAGAGCCACCTCAAACCAGCATTTAGCAGCACTTACAGCTCCTGCAGTTAATCAGAGCGCTTAATAGGACCAACTAGACCACATAGAGTCAATACACACACACACATACGCACACTGAGTGAACCCCCAGTCTGACTGTTATGGTGCTTAAACACCTTTCCCAGTCCACCTGTCCCAATCCCATGGACACCGGTCTGAAATTTCTCCTACACTGGTTCTCCACGCTTCCCTAAACACACCAGCATCAGCCCTTCACACACACACATCCCTTTCTTTCTTTCTCTCTTTCTCACACACACTCATCCACACTACCTGTCTGTCCCTCTTCTTATCTTCCTCGCCCAACTCATACATACAAAACCATTCTCTCTCTCTCTCTCTCTCTCTCCCTCCCACACACACACACACACATAAACGTCCCATACCCAGGTCTCCTCCCCCAGGAGCATTATATCACACCTGGGTATTTCACACTCCACAGAGCTCCGCGCTCGTTAAATCACTGATTTCCCATGAAATCGGGAAAGGATATGCTACCATGCATCACGCCTGACTTTTATATCTAATGGAGAAGTGGTGATAAAGTTTATGGGGACGTATGATGAGTGGGTTCGAGAGTGGAGCGAGATAACGCAACGGGCAGGAGGGAAGGTCCAGAGGCGGGTGTGGATGGTTATAGCCTGTATGTAATCTATAGCATCCTTGTGGGAAAGATTTTTTTAAACAATAATGGTTACTTACTTTTATGCTCTCCTCTGTAGTGAAGCTGATTAAAATTCTCCTACTCTTTCTCTGTCTTCCGGCACGTCTCACCCTCTCTTTCCTTAATCTCTTGAGTGGTTCAAATCCTATCAGTCTGTTTCTCTATTTCCTCGTCTACAAAATGTAGTTGCGGTGTACCTCAAGGATCAATTCTGGACCCTATTCCTTTTTTATATTTACATGCTTCCCCATGGCCAATATTATGTTTCGTGTATATGCAGATGATACACAATTGTGTCTTCCAGTCAACCCTGCTGATTCTTGAAGTTTGGCTGCCCTAAAGGACTGAGTTGAAGATATTGGGTGCAGTGTAACTTTCTCCATCTTAACGAGGACAAGAATGAGATTGCATTTTCCTCACCCAGCCTGGATCAAAGCATTTCTGTCTTCCATTGACGCAGAGAAAGTTATTCATCCCATCTGGATTATTGCAGCTTGCATTCAGTAAAAAGGCACTAAATCTGCAATTGGTCCCAAATGCAGCTGGTCAGATTTGAAGTGGAACTGGCTACCCATTGCTTTCAGGACACAATTTAAAATTCTATTATTCACCTATAAGTCATTAAATGGATTGGATTCAAGCTTTATCTCTGACCTACTATGCCCATTTGTACAAGCTCCTCTTGCTGTTCCTAACTTAAGATTTGAAACTACGGGCGATCATGCACGATCTGCAACATCACGGATGCCGCCATGCTAGCGGCATCCGTCCACCGTTTTGGTCCAGACTAAAATATCTCAACAACTATTAGATTGATTGACATGAAATTTTGTACAGACCTTCACGGCCTCCAGATTCCTTTTGATTTTGGTTATCCCCTGGCTTTTCCTATAGCAACTCAATGAAGTTGACATTTGTGGTTCAGAAAAAATCTTGACAACTACACTACTACTTGGCAACAAAACTACAACTTCTTTAGGTTTAGGCAACAAAAAAACACTTGGTTAAGTCTAGGGAAAACTTCCTAAATTTCTCATCAAATAGCTTCTTTATTTTTCTCATCTGTCCTACTGTCTTTTTCTCTCCACATTGCGACCTGAGAAGGTATCTGAAGTTACCCATCTCTCCTCCTTCCTTCCTCACCTCCATCTCTCTCCTTCATCACCTCGCTGCCCTTCAAGTCTAACGCACCAACAGCTTTTCCTCCCACCCTCCCCAAACAAATGTCACTTTCTAATTGGCCTGCCTCAGCGAGGCAGGGGAGCATCGTTGTTTGGACAGCTGTTAATCTAAACAGGTTGGCTGTGGCAGAGAGACTGTGGCGGTGACAGAGGCGGCGGGGAGAGGGATGACAATCTGGAGCAGCGCTGAGAATGACGCAATGAGGGAGAAAGACGAAGTTTGAGTTTGGTGCAAAATCACCAAACGCGCCCCAGTCTGTCCAAACATCTGTCATTGGGACGTTATGTTGTGAAATAAATGGATCCACAAATTAAAATGCAGTGTCACTATACATCCCTCACACAGTCCTGTATTAGTATGGACTGTGTAATGTTAACGTACAAGCGCATAGCCTGCAGTTCCATTCAAGCATCTGCTCCGAAGCCTCAGCATCACCCGCACAGTAATGTAATGGGTTTTCATCCCCCCCTCTCCCTCCTTCCCATCTTTCTTTCACACACATACACACACAATGAAGCACACACAGACACACAGCGCTCGGGGAACCAATCACCATCTCCTGTTCTCAGGTCCTGTTTGTGAATGGGATTTTTACGGGAGAGGAGGAGGCAGCGAGGCGCCGCTCTGCGTTTGTAGGCATGCAGCTGCTACACCAAGGGAAACACCAGCATCCCATTCTAATCTCTGAATTATTTCTCTCATCCTCCGTTGCCTGCTCTCTAATTAATGTTTTGGTTTGGGTTTTTTTCTCACACCCTGATTTCCATTTTTGCTTTTCTTTCCATCTTCTCGAACTCTGTCTGACTCTCTCTTTTTTTTGTCTTTTTTGATGCTGCAGTCTATTGTGACGGCTGCATCAAAAATAGCCTCTCTTGTTCCATGCTTTTCTTTCACTTTTCCCCTCGTCATCATCACCACCATCATCATGTAGTGCTGTTTGCCTCTTCTACATCTTTTTCACTCTCCTGTCATGTCACTCTGCCACATACTGCAGAACAGCCGGCTTTCTCCACTACCCTTTTTATTCTCTTCTTATCACCAGCCATCCCATCATACCTCCTGAAGCAGCAGCTGATGCATGTAAGGTTAATGACCACCAACACACACACACACACACACACACAGTGTAGACACTTACCTCCAGTGACAGGGTCTTCGTCCCGAGTGCTTCTGAATCCTCAGTAGTTGGAGGAAGAGCGGCGAGCCTGCGAGCTTCTGGTGGCTGGAGAGAAGTGGAGGACAGAAAGAGAGAAAGAGACACAAAGAGAGAGAGAAAGAGAGATAAAGACAGCAGAGAGAGTGAGAGGGATAAAAAGAGAGAGAGAGAGAGAGAGAGAAAGTGGACGAGAGCTGTGCGATCCAAGAGGAGGAGGAGGAGGAGGGTGCTCTGGCTGGCTGGAGGTGAGATGAAGGGGAGAAAGAGAGAGGGAGGGAGAGATAAAGGAAGAGGGAGGGAGAGAGTGAGGGTGCACTGGATTGGGATAGGAGGGGATTGTGTGATGTTTGAGAGGAGGAGGAGGGATTGCAGGGAATGGAGGAGAGGAAAGTTGGAGAGAGGAGGGAGGAAGGACGGGGAAGGAGGCTGAGACAGAAGAAAGAGAGGGACGGAGGGGAGAGAAAAGGGGGAGAAGCAAGGCTAAGAGGTATAGAGCATAGAAACAGGCATGTTCAACTCTCTTTACTCCATTACAACTGTAACCTTTCACAGCCACCAAAAAACACAAGTGCAACTCATGTCAAGCCGTCACATGCCGCCTGGAGACAATCAATTTCAGAGTGGAGAAAATGTCTTTCCATCCATTAAATCACACTGTAATCCAATCCTGTGTTGGTGTGTTGCAGTACGGATACTGCAATTAACTTTGGAGCAATAACTTACCGGAGGCGGCGGACGAAGGGCCGGGAGAGAAACAAGCAGAGAGGCAAGAGAAGGTGAAGGAGGAAGAGCTTTTGTGACAAAAATGGAAGTGGGGAACACGGTATGCTAAGGAAAGGCATTAGACAGGACATGTGGAGAGTGGAGGAAGAGGAGCAGACTGGCCTATGGCTAAATGCACTCAGGGATGAAAGGACAGTGAAGAAGATAGAAAGAGAGGGAAGAAAAAAGGAGGCTGAATGGAGGACGATGATATTGTGAAAATCCACTGATCTGTCATGTGCCTTTCAGAAAGTTTATGGAGGGTAATGTGAATGGTGACGTACAGTGTCTCGGACTGCATGCGACCTAGAAACACATTACAGTCATGGACGAATTATGAAAGAACAGGCCCAGGAGCACTGACAAGTAAAAGGCCCCCCCAACCCTCCCACATACAGTAGGAGCAAGACACCAAGAATGAAAGCGATGCAAAACACTGGCTGCATCATTTGTAGTAATTTTTCACCTGATTGTAGTTGTTTTGCATCTATTTGTGGCTTGTTTTTTGTCTCTTTTTAGTCGTTTTGTGTCTCTTTGTGGTTATTGTGTCTTTTTGTCATTGTTTTGTGTTTGTAGTTGTTTTGCATCTCTTTGGTATTTTGTGCTTCTTTATTGCGTTTTTGTGGTTGTTTTTTGTCTCTGTGGGTTTTTTGTCTCTTTGTGGTTTTTTTTGTCTCTTTGTGGTTGTTGTTTTTTTGTCAATTTGTAGTTGTTTTTGTCTCATTGTGGTTGTTTTTTTTCTCTCTGTGGTTGTTTTTTGTCTCTTTGATGTCGTTTTATGGTTCTTTGTACTCAGTTTTGTTTTTGTTGTCATTTTGCAATTATTTGTGGTGTTCTTGTATCTTTTTTTGGTTGTTTTTTGTCTCTTTGTGTTTGTTTTTTGTCTCTTTGTGGTTGTTTTTTTGTCTCTTTGTGGTCCTTTGTATTTGTTTTATATTTGTAAACATTTTGCATTTCTTTGTGGTCATCTTGAGTCTTTTCTTGCATCTTTTCGTGGTTGTTTTGCTCCTGTTTTTAGCTTTTCTACATCTCTCACATTTGATTGACTTTTCAACAAGCACTGTAAACACTCACTTCAAACAGAGGCTCTGTCTGCCAGTGCCCGGTAGGTCTGTTCAGTAATCCATCTATGATTAAAGAAATCCTGGGAGGTGTTGAATTGTTTTCAATTTTAAGCTTGCGTGTTTTTCCCTTTGCGTGTGTGTGTGGCCGCGTTTGTCTTTTGCAGGCTAATGAATCCCTCGCTGAATGCACTGAAGATGTGCAGCATGGTAAAATACCTCCCGGACATGGTTTTGTAAAAAAGTTACTGATTTACGGGTCAAGTCTAATTCATCATAGTAGGACCTGAGGGCCACAAAAGAACCTGTGATAATACAGATGTGATGCATTTGAAATTATGTGTCAGAGGTCCGGGTCAGCCACAGTGCACTGGAGATGATGAGGCAAGGATTCATCTTTCTCAAAGTGAGGCTTCATTTGCTCAAAGACACCTCAGCATGGTGGATGTTGGCCAACATAGAGCTTAATTCAGGGACTTCTTGTCTCCCTTTCAAAAATAGCTTTACTCAGCTGTTTAAACACATTACTGACAGTGGCAGGCCATTTCAACAAAAGCCTGCAACCGTACAGAGCTTCAAAAAAATGTAAAATGGCCCAAAGCTTGCCTGTAATGTGTTGTTTCCCACACACTAATGTGCTGCACTCTGGGATTTCCAGGCAAATCACCCTCCAGAATTCATCTGCATGGATTTGTGCTGCATTTGAAGCCGACTTTCATAATTTGTGATTGTAGAATAGATGGACAGCAAGAGATACGGGCGCAGTTCCAGCTTTGAGGGATTTCGCCTTAAAAGTTGCTAAGTTTCTGTCGACTCCAGAGCTGCAGCTTCAACATCCCAGATCAGACTCTGGCTGTCAGTCTTGCACAAGCACCACTGGCAATACAAGAGGAAGTGAGTGCACACTCTCCCAAGTAAAGCAACAAAAATGATTTATTCAGATAGAAAAATTATTGTTTGATTCTCAATTTTTCTTAACGCCATCTTAAGAAATGAAGAGAAGTGGCAGTAATATCATTGCTCCCAGGCTATTACATGGTTTGTTAAAGGAATACTTCACCCCCAAAATGGTCAATTCATCACCCCGTGAATTGGAGGAGAAAACATTGTTTTTCTTACATGCCTCCATGGTGAACGGAGAATCCCAAAAATTCTTAATGAATTGAAGTAAATAAGGGCCAGTTACAACTGTTTACAAACTCTCACACAACCATAGTCAAGAGTAATTTATGCTCACTACTTCCCAAACACGTGCATTTTTGCTAAAACCTAACTATTTAAAACACTTCCGCATAAACAGGTGCAATACTGTTTATGCAGAAGTGTTTTAAATATTAAGCAGGCGGCAACTTTCGGGTCTGAAAAGTGAAGCCAAAGCTGAAGTGCCTTAAACCTGCATTCTTTCTAACAGCCAGCAGGGGGCGACTCCTCTGGTTCCAAAAATAAATCAGATTGTATAGAAGTCTATGAGAAAATGACCTTACTTCTCACTTGATTTATTGCCTCAGTAAACATTGTAAACATGAGTTTATGGTCTCAATTGCTAGTTTCAAGTCTTCTTCAATACAGCATGATGCTCATTTAGTAAATTATGGTCCCACTTAGAGTCAAATAGATCTTAAAGCAGGGGATGCTTTAGGGCGTGGCTACCTTGTGATTGACAGGTCGGTACCACGGCGTTGTCTGGTCTGGGAGTTGTCCGTGTTTTCGTCTTACAACTTTAACCCTTTCACAGTGTGTTTTCAGTTCATGAAATTTAATTGTAACATTTTGTTCGCCAAAAAACATCTTATTCAGCATTCGGTTGTACTTAGCTCCACCCCCTCGTGTCACTTGTGGTTGCAAAATATCAAAATGGCAATGGCCAAAAACTAAGATCGGGACGACTAAAAACTAAGATGGGGACGACCCAAAACTAAGATGGGGACGACCAAAACTCAAGGTAGTGATGGCCAAAAGCCAAGATGGCGACGGCCAAAATGTTGAACTCGAGGATTCAAAACGGCAGTCCCCAAACCAATGGATGACATCACGGTGACTATGTCCACTTCTTATATACAGTCAGTAAGGTTTTAGCGAAGACGCCTATCTTTGTAGTGAGCATACGACTGGATAAATGAGACTTGGATTATACTCCACGAGTTGTGTGAGAGTTTGTAAACGGATGTTTTGATATAGTTTTGCTGTTGTTAAACGCGGCCCCCATTTACTTTAATTCACCAAGACTTTTTCTCCGTTTTCGGATTCTCTGTTCACCATGGACGCTTGCGAGTAAAACAAGAAAAAAGGTTTTCCTCACAAATTCAAAGCAACACGGGGTGAGTAATTTATATACGAATGATCATTCTGGGGGTGATGTATTGCTTTAAAGGGGCTATATGTAAGAATCAGAAATTGCTTGTTCACAGCGACACCTGTTGCCGCAATGTCAATGAAAGTCAGCGTCCTGTTGCTCGCGCTACATTGACATGAACGAGCACCGGTCTAAACAGTGAGACGACACACGTCAGCTAACACACAATATCACTCTGTATTTCACCTGCTTGGCAGTAATGTTAGCTGACCAGAGGAAGGTCTCTCCATGAATCAATGCTGATCCTAGTGTTGGCTTTTCCTCCCGATCCGGAGGGAACGGGGGGGGGGAGACACCGACACCCGGTCGGGGGGGGGGGAGACCGACACCCGGTCGGGACGATAACGTAACTCGCTGCGGAGCCCCGTCACTTCACAAGACACGGGAAACCTCTGTTGGTCTGGAGGAGCTGCAGCAGTTATTTCTGCGAAAACGTCCACTGCACATTCACCAGATATTCTCAGAGCTAAACTAACTCTTCTGCAGTGTGTAGTGTGCGCGCGTTCACATGGAGGTGGAGCGAGCCGAGCGTGTGAGAACGAGCGCGGTGTGCAAACAGGCAGGACCAGAGCTGCTGCGCGCTCGCGTACCCACACGCGAGCGCGCATGGGATTCCGACCCGTTAAGATTTATGCGCGTGATAAGTTACAAATAGTCCCTTTAAGTGAGTGCTTTTGAGTGCTCATGTCATTTCAATGGCCGCATGCACCAGTGCTGACGCCGGCATAAATTTCAATGTCATTTCTAGTCTTGCTTTCATTGTTCTCAAGTGATTTTGGGAAACAGGCAGTAATGGAAGGCAACTGTGTTGTGACGGTAATAACATCAAGTGTGCGTGTGCCCTGTGACAGAAAGAGAATGAACTAAATTAATGAGACAGGAGGAAGAGAGAAAGACGTGTCTCCTCCAGCTGTTTATCAGCCAAGAGCACTCTGCTCAGATTAAACTACAACTACTTTATAATTACTATAATGTATTCTTATTAGGCAAGTAATGCCTTTCTTAATAAAGAGTCCAATAATTGACTCTCTCCCTCCTCTCTCCTGCTCCAGTCCCCCCCCCCTCTCTCCCTCTGAAACACTCATTATTGATCTCATTAATTCACATTACATTCTCAGTAGCCTCAAAGAGTATTTAATTTTACACCAGCAGGATGATGGCTGTGCAATGGCGAAAGCAGCACTATTACTCAACAATAGCAGATGGGTCCAATCATTCGGATCATGCTGTGTAAAAACACCATTAGCGCTGATATGGATTAATTAAAATTGTATTGTTCTTACTGATGAGTTTGTTTTTTTCCATTTAACCTGTACAAAATCCCCCCCCAAAACAATGATTTCAGAAGAGGATACAATCTTGTCTTGACTCGTCTTGTCTGTGTGGAAATCAAACTGCCGCCTGTTTTCAATTGCATTGCTTGTTTATGCAGCGAGAGTTGTGTGTCTTCATAAATGAGATTCCTCTCTCTGAGGTGAAAGCGGAATTCCACCCTAAAAGCGCATTTTGCAGATGATGCTATGACTGTGTAAAATATTTTGCATGCAAATGCATTTTACCTAACTGTCGCTTAGATTGCCAAAAGGATGAATATGTCCCTGTAAAATCAGCCTAAATGTAATTAAGACCATAAATCCATGCACTGCACTGTTAAAGCTACACAAGGTAGGTTTTATAACGGCACGTCTTTCTTATCAGTAGAGTAGAGCAGAGTGGGACAGCAGCGGAAGAGCACCACATCCTCAGAAAAGAACTCACTGAAATTGAAAAGCATAGTTGTGCCTTTAATAAAACGCTGCAACACCCTTCTGTGATATGTGAAAAAAAAAAAACTCTAATCTGATTTCTGTCATTTTTATTTTCTGTACATTTGCCAACAAGGCTGAACAGGATGCAAAGTGGTGAAGCTGTTAGTGGTGAAAAGGAAATCAAAGTTCCGTGTTGGTTCTCTCACCGTGCCAACTTGTAAAGAAATTAATCAAGTTAAATTGGACATGTATGCTTATTGACTGATGTCCAGATCCCACATGATTTGTGGTCATTTACTAAAAATAATATTTTTTATTTGTACAGCACCTTTCAGTGGTGGACTAAGGCTGTCTGAGGGGCAGGGCACCAGCACATAGAAAGTTTTCTAGCATGTAGGGCACTGCATCATGTTTTCTCTACTGGAAGGGCACCCTAGAGGGCACTGCATCATATTTTCTCTACTGGAAGGCCAGCCTAGTGGATAATGCATCGTGTTTTCTCTACTGGAAGGCCACTCTAGAGGGCACTGCATCATATTTTTCTCTACTGGAAGGGCACCCTAGAGGGCACTGCATCATGTTTTCTCTACTGGAAGGGCACCCTAGTTGGCACTGCATCATGTTTTCTCTACTGGAAGTGCACCCTAGTGGGCACTGCATCATGTGTTATCTACTGGAAGGGCACCCTAGTGGGCACTGCATCATGTTTTCTCTACTGGAAGGCCACCCTAGAGCGCACTGCATCATGTTTTCTTAATAGAGGGCACCCTAGTGGGCACTGCATCATGTTTTCTCTACCATAGGGTATCCAAGAGGGCATTTCTGCTTTACAATAAAGAAAAATAGACATAGAATGAATACAATAGACAGTGATAGAATACCATAGTTAATGTAAAATAAGATGGAAAATAAAACACTCTTGATAAAATAAGATAGAAAATAAAAATATAAAAAATAACATGGAATAGAATACATAGAATTCATAACATAAGATGGAAAATAAAACCTACCGAATAATAATAATAACTACTGTTATTTATTTTTTAAATTCAGTGGAGTTAATTTGAGATTTATTAAATGTAAACTCAGAAAGTTTGACGTCTTGTGCGTCTTGTGCAATTTTAGTTTGATTTTTTTTTTTTTTTTTTTTAAATAAGACCATAGTGTGTTTCTTAAATGGATTTAGATGATGTCTGGATTCTCAGAGGCTGCTTTAAATGTGCCATAAAGAGCTGGTATAGTTTGCCTATGTAGGAGCATTAAAGGGGCTATATGTAAGAATCAGAAATTGCTTGTTCACAGCGACACCTGTGGCCGCAATGTCAACGAAAGTCAGCGTCCTGTTGCTCGCACTCGCCCGTGTGCACGCGCTACCTGAATGTGAGCGAGCATCCGTCAAAACAGCGAGGCGACACACGTCAGCTAAAACACAATATCACTCTATATTTCACCTGCTTGGCAGTAATGTTAGCTGACCAGACTAAGGTCTCTCCATGGATCAATGCTGATTCTAGTGCTGGCTTTTCCTTTCTCAGCCTGCCGACCGCGGAGGGAACAGAGGGGGGGGGGGGGGAGAGACACCGACACCCGGTCGGGACGATAACGTAACTCTCTGCGGAGCCCCGTCACTTCACAAGACACGGGAAACCTCTGTTGGTCTGGAGGAGCTGCAATATTTATTTCTGCAAAAACGTCCACTGCACATTCACTAGATAATCTCAGAGCTAAACTAACTCTTCTGCAGTGTGCGCGCGTGCACGTGGAGTTGGAGCGAGCCGAGCGGGTGAGAACGAGCGCGGTGTGCAAGCAGGAAGCAGGCAGCAGAAGCAGCGCGTACCCACACGCAAGCGCGCATGGGATTCCGACCCGTTATGATTTATGCGCGTGATAAGTTACAAATAGTCCCTTTAACAATCGAATTGATTATATTTCTGGAGTTCAAAATATATAAACAAAAGTGTAAGATTTTCTTAGATGCTTGAAATGTATGTCCAGTGTGTATCTGATGCACTGTGGAAAGAAACACACTGTGGCTGTTGACATTTCATTTGGAGAGGATGGACTCTGGGACGGATGTTATTTACCGTTGGCTAAAACAAAGATAAAGTCACTCAATCAGAAACCGATTTGAACCCCCAGAGACAGAGTTGCATAATTAGATAACCCAAGCCTCTGGCACTCACTGCTGGGTGTTTTTGCTGTCTGTAGGAATCAAAGGCTTTGTTCACTCCAGAATAAGAAAAAATCCTTTGAACAAATCTTGAAATAAACAAGCAGGTCTGTGTTCCACTCATTCCTATCAAGCATCCATCTACAGCAGAGCTGTGAGCTTTAATACTAAACAGCAGTTGTAGTTTGAGATCACTAGGTGGCGCGATTGATGTTGAAATGGCACCGCTACAGTACGCTGCCTGGAATATTCAAAGTGACATTATTAAAATGTTTAGTAATTTTACTGTTGCATCATTGTACGACGTAACATAATCATCATATGTAACTCCAAAAGCTGTATTTTTATGAGGATAAATAAAAAAATAAAAAAATAAAATAAATTAAATAAATTAAATAAATAAATAGAAAAAAATATATTAAAAATATAGAAATAGCCAAACAAACAAACAAACAAAATAATAATATAATAATAATGTGAGGGGAAAATAAATTAATAAATGAATAAATAAATACATAAATGAAGAAACAGCAAAACAAACAGACAAAATAAAAATAATTATAATAATAATAATAATAGGAAGTAAATAAGTGAGTGGAAAATTTAAAAAAAGAATGACCTAAGTATGGTAACCAATGTTGTCACATTTTCATATGACCTGCCCTGAGAGGTAACAAACTTTGATGTACAGTATTATAGTTATGCGACACTGAAGTTACAGTCCGACCCCACTACTGGCACTATTCACTTCACTTTTATGGAGTTCATCAGCTCATGTTTTATCATTTTGGGCAGCACAAAGATGATTTATGTAGCCTATCTTTGCAAATTACCTTGTTCTGATATATTTCTTCCCATCGTTCGACCGTGCCCCGTTGCATGTCACATTTTCACACAAACAAACCTCAAGTAGCTGATCTGTACAGATCAGCAAGTTGATTGGCGAGTTCCTCATTGTTTCCGAGAACCAGAGGAACGTTTTTTTTTTTTTTTTTTTTTAAAGGTCTCTAGAGCAAGAAGCTATTCTAGTCTTTCCTACTTGTCTGGACCTATGCCAAACCCACCGTGAAGTGCTAATACTGGCAGCTCTGTAGCTGCAGTTGGTTGAATATCTGTTTGTATTGCAATGAAAGAGTGACAACCTGTGCATGTTTGGAGAAATACAGGACATTTCATTGTTTTCAGCCCCTTGTGCACATGACAATCTATTTCGATTCAATAAATAGTTGACTGTTTCTTGCAGATTGCAACTCCACCTTACAGCTAATACTGTACACGGCAACAACCATTACATTTAAAATCAAAGTGTACTGTTGCAAATGTGAATTCCGTGAGTCACAGCAAAGTGGCAGCAGCTGAAATGAGGAATTGGTCGTGCCACATCTTCACTCATCATCAACTTTTCTCAGGCTGAGGCGTCAAAGATGTTTGTTAGCAGGAAGTCAGGGAGAAAGTAGTGAGAATAATGAAGCTGACTTTTCAATCAGAAACAATAAAAAGCAGATAACGTCACTGGGGTTTATTTTATTTATCTTTAAACTAAGATTTATTTCCAGTCATAAATATATGATACCAAGAATGCATGTTTCTGGCTTTTCCAACTCGGCCTTAAAATGTCCTTTACATTTTTTATCTTTGTCACATTTATTTCGCCGTTTTATTTTCTTCCTCGTGACTCAAAAGGCATCAAGCCAAGACTGCCATCAGACTGCGACGTGGCTCACGATCCGAGACAAGTAAACCGGATCTGTCAGACAACATCGAGACTTTAAAGCCGCGTTGAAATGACGAGTGTAACTGTAGCATAAATGTAACACAAACTGTAGCGTGCTGCTGTAGTGTAAAGCCCATGTGGCATGGCAGCGTGGAGACACTAAGCCTCAGACTGTTAATGCTTCAGAGAAAGTAGATCTGAACGGCGTGTGTGAGTCACAGTTCAGTTTCAAAATTTGTTTTTGAGGAATTAATGTTGATGGGAAAGTGAAAGGCTCCGCAAGTGCTGATGCAAAAGTGAGTAAAAGTTACATTTATGAAATGCAGTTTATTAAACTTTACTAAACTGGCAGAACAGGTGAAACTATTTTTATTTTATGTATTCTATTGGTGTAGAGTATAATGGTAAGTAAAAGTTAGTGATTGGGTAACCAACATGGATTAGTGGTTGAAGTGTTCTGACTCAATATGACTTGTGGACTAGAAAGCGTCCAACCAGAATGACTCAGTGTCAGAACAGGAAGCAAAGAAACAACAGCGACCTCTTACCCTTATTTAAAAAATAACACTTAGTAATGGTGTTCCAACATTTAAATTAAAAATGTCTTATTAGCCATTATAATTGTGAATATAATTGCAATGTAACTCAACAACATTTAACTACTGCAATACCATATTGCATAAGTGAATTTTTATATGTTGGTACAAGTCTTCAATGGGACAACTAGCCCAAAAACTTGACTAATAAAGATTTGTTCAGATCTTACCATGAAATAAATAAATACCTTATCAAAATATATCTCAATCTTTTTGAAAAAGTCTTTCATAATGCTTCTCCCTCTCTGTATGCAGCGGTGGAAGAATTCAGATTCTTTACTTACATTGAAAGTAGCAACAGAACAGTGTAAACATACTCTATTACAACTGAAATTCCTGTATTCAAAATCTCACTTAAGTAAAGATAATTAAGTACCAATTTAAAGGGGACATATCATGCTCATTTCCAGGTTCATACTTATATTTTGGGTTTCTACTCGAACATGTTTGCATGCTTTAAT
This sequence comes from Sebastolobus alascanus, assembly GCA_916701645.2. Lineage (NCBI taxonomy): Eukaryota > Metazoa > Chordata > Actinopteri > Perciformes > Sebastidae > Sebastolobus > Sebastolobus alascanus. The sequence continues at coordinate 539,790 of CAKAOJ020000035.1, forward strand.
GTTCAAAAAACACATTATTTTTCTCATAGTGTCTGTCTGAATATACCTGTATTCACTCTCTGTCTGAAACGCTCCGTTTTAGCTCCTGTCTCTTTAAGACCCCCCTCCTGAAAAAGTCCAGTCTGCTCTGATTGGCTGGCGAGAAAAATATGGCGCACCTTTGCAAGGTAGTTCTCAAGCTGTGGGCAGTATATTCTAATGAGCCCGCATGTGACATAGGAAGGGGAGCAAAATCTGAATGGCTTGTTGAATCACATGTTTTTTGATCCAGGCAGCCCACAAAAAACGGACTTGGTTGTTTCATTTCACAGTTTGTGGGTTGGTAGGCACTCCAGATACACAGCACAAGTGCTGAAAAAGTGAGTTTTCATGACACGTCCCCTTTAATGTTGTAGCTGCTCAAGGTGGAGCTAACTTTAACTACTTTATATCCTTTTCTCTGTGTTAATACATCATGTTTTTAGAAGCTGGTCATACATTCTGTGAGTAAAAAGTTTTTCTGTCAAGTAATAACTGTAGTCGTGTAAAAATTACAGTATTTCTTGCTGAAATGTACAGGAGTAGAGGCCTACAGTAGCATAAAACAAAGAGATATGTAAAGTTCAACTACCTCAAAATTATGCTTATGTACAGTTCTACAGACTAAATGTACTTAATTACTTCCCACCACTGTAAATATGCTTAATTCATTGATAACAGAAGAATATTAATATAATTGATGGAATTTTGTATACTTTTATCTCCATCATGCAGATCATTAATAGATATTTTATTTTGTATACTAAATTATTTTACTCTCTTGTTGACCTAATCTAATTTAATCTAATCCAATCTAACCTAATCTCATGTAATCTAATCTCATCTAATCTAATTTTATCTAATCAAACATAATCTAACATAATCTAACCTAATATAGCCTAATCTAACCTAATCTAGCCTAATCTAATCTAGTCTAACCTAATCTAACAGAATCTAACCTAATCTAGCCTAATCTAACATAATCTAACTAATCACCGCTTCGATTGCAAGTAAATTTACATTTTACTAACACATGGAGTTGTGAAACTGTGCCCCCTCAAAAGAAGTGGGTGCACCACATGCCCCGGCACCGAATGATTTGAATGTGAATTGAATTTGAAGATACGTTCACTACACCCACCAGTTCTGTGGTATTAAAGATTGTGTGTTAAAGTCACGAGTAGGAAAATGGAAAGTAACAGTTTAAGTAAGACAGTGGGGACAGCAGCTCTACACAATAATATAGATGAATCCTGAACGTGATATCTAACAGACAGAGGTTTGTTTCAGCTGCTTGTGGCAGAGCAAGATACAGTAAAGGAAATGTGCTCTTATCTCAAAGCATGCGGTCGATTAACCACTGATACTTGTATTCAGCTGGCAAATCTCCAGTAGGCCGTATCATAAAACCAAAATCCTTTGTAACACCAGAGAGCAAAATTGGTTTGCTTTGTTGCATGTAAACAGGAAATGTAAAAGTATCTTAAGAAATATGCACGTTACTGGTCTGAGTGGGTTAAAGCTGTTAAAACGTAGCGGGTTTCCTGAGTCAGCAGACCATCACAATTCTATTTACTGTTAAAACTTTCTATTAAGTGTTTGTAATTGCTGTTTTTCCACCTTCTGTGCCAAATAGGGCCAAAATATACATGTGTTTCTAAATTTTAGGCTTCTAGATGACCTCAATACAGGTTATTACGTCTGTCTTTGTGTCTCCAGAATCATTTCAGTTGTCAAATGAACTTTAAGTGAACATGACATTAAGTGTCGCAGTGGACAGAAAGGGGAAACTGAACTCGTCACAGAGGAAACTCCCACAGAGTTCTCGCCAGTGTTCATGAGGAGCCGGCTGACAAGAAGGAAGAAGCGGCGGTGGCAGTCGGACAAAGGAAATCTCGAACGTCTTCAGAGATTTATAGTGGACGCAGAAGAAGTCTGGCGGTGAAGGTTGTCTCATATTGCTCAAATTTATACTTTGAATTAATGTTTCATTTCATAGCTTTTAAATTGTCTGAATGCTTTAAATGTCACTCAGGGGTGTCGCGATATATCGGTATTGACAATAACTGTGATATCTAAAAAAGAAATATCGATATCATGTTAGTAATGCATATATGATAATATTGTGTAAACAATCCAGCCCCTCTTGAATCATTTTATATATACAGAGTTTGTTACAGACTCTCTCTTCGCCTCCCTACACTCGTATTTTGAGTGTAATTGATTTGCCAAATCGCACAATAAACAAAGTTAAAGATGAATTTGACTGATAGAATTATCTTGTTTTTTTAAATTTTCTATCGATATCGCGATAAGATTGTTATCGTGAATTCTTTTTGCCACGATAATCGTGTATTGAAAGTCTGATATGGTGACAGCCCTAATAACACGATATAAAAGAGTTAATGTGTAGTGATATTCATGTATGTTCAGCTCTAATTTGCCATAATGATATCAGGACTAGGGGATGCACCGATACCGACACCGGATCGGATATCGGGCCGATACTGACTCAAATAGCTGGATCGGATATCTCGGATATCGGTGACAATGGGGCCGATCTATTCAATTCAATTCTAGTTTTATATACTATATACATTATATACTGAAATTTTAATTCCTGTTTCAGTTTTGACCAATTTGTTGCTGCATTTACACCTGAATTCCTGTTAATTTTGAAGATTGTTTTGCCAAGTTATTGGTGTAGGATTTATTATTTTAATAATAAATAACAATTCACTAAATTTATCTATTAAAGATAGGGTCGACGATATTGGAGAGCTAGCATAATTTGAGTGTAGCATCGCCTCAGGAGCTCCGTCTAAACCCACCCCCTCCCCTTGGGGCTCTTTCAAAGGCAAAGCCCCCCACACACATGTACGAGCACCGCCGCATCGTAACTACTTCACAGGATCAGAGCGGAGAGAGGACCTCAACTCAACAACAGTTCCTCATGACAAGTAACCGCGGCAGTGCTACTGCAGGGCTGAGTTTTCTCTCCCATTCTCCAGGAAACGTGCAGCGGCTTTGAGTTCAGGCTGGTGCACGCCAAGGGTAGAGAACGAGCAGGGAGGCAGGGAGGCACCTGATTGGTTCTTTCCAAGCGGACCTTGAGGCAGTGATTGGTAGACGTTTTTACAGGATTACAGCAGCTACAGATGACAGCTCTTTTTCGGTCCTTTTTCAGAGCTCATAAGTAATGGATCGCTGTCGGGGTGTAAAGACCATTTCAACCGATATAACAAATAGTGTATACTGGATAACATCGTCAACCCTGCCTTTAACTTGTTATATTTTGTTTTACAAAGTTAGTAAAGCAATGTTTAAGTCAAGCCTGATGTTGCCTTACACATTAAAGAATGATCCCAGTCACTTCCACACAGTGAGGCATACAGCTTATTAATTAAACACTGGTTTCGGATCGGTACTCGGTAGTCGGATCGGTGCATACCTAATCAGGACACCATAATTCATCTGAAAGGAGGAATTCAAAGGCAACTGGTCTTCATTAGAGCTGATGATAAAATCAGTGAATGAGTGACGACATGAACTCCAACATGTCGACACCCTGTGACTCAGATCTGACTTGAATTTACAGTGAACTTTCATAATCAGATAGTTTTGTAACAGAGTGACGCTGGAGGAAATGTAGCAATGTAGCTATATTGCGTATAAAAGCTGATTATGTCATCCAAAGTCAGTCTACAGCTATTTCATTTTATTGTAACAGGATGTGTTCATGTCTTCTCAGATGCTTTATGCGTGCTGTCTCACTTGCCTTTCCATGCAAGTTTTCCACCTATCTGCTTGTATTTGGGTTAATCTCGGTCGGCCTTTGATTTCACCAGACCGATGCTCCTTCATGTCAGCATCACTGCTGAGCGACCTACTACGCCACATTATTCGGTTTCAATGTCAGCAGCTCAGTTGGATTCCCACATTGTTCTCCTGAAGGGGCTTTCCCTTTACACCTGCTACTGTAAACAGCAGCTAGAAGTGGAGTCTGTTACGCCTGAGCGACCCTTAAAATCCCCCCTTTTGTTAACCAGTAATCTTCTGCCCTGAGATTATCACACCTCTACTTTAATTTTTTTCCTTTTTCACAAACATTGTTATACTTTCACATTGTCTCTCCTTTCTTTAAGTGCATATCTATTGCCTTATTTGAAGATATTCTAACTTTGAAAAGGGTTCTACACACATTAAAAGTGAAATTTAATATTATTTATTATAATTTGTATGCCTCAAATCTACAGTAAAATATATTAAATGTATTTAAAAATCATTGTAAGATAATTATTTTTTCATTAGGAAGCTATAGAAATGATTGCTGGCAAATAAATAAGGAATCAAACCTCTCACTAAATGTGTGTTCAACATGTCTTTTCATAGTCAGTTTATCAATTACCATTGAGAATTGTGGTAATGTTGTTATTTTCTAAAACAAAAAGTGTTATCTTTATATTATGATTATCAGAAGCTGATAAAGAATCTCAATGGTTTTTTTTGGTGAATTTTAGGCTGCAGGATGGATTTACATTCAGAAACTACACAGTTGTTTTAAATGAACGAGCCACTTATGGGTGTTTTTGTGCACAGATAATCAAATTTTAAAGAAAATATAAATATGACAAAACAAAATAACAATATAATGGACATTTATAACTAAATGGAAACAGAATTTGCATTATACTTCAGTAAATAAATACATTTTAAAAAGATTATATCGGTCTCGGACAAAAGATTTAATTCTAAAATCATATAGTAGTCCATAAAATTTGGGCCAAACTGAGAGAATATTTTCATAGTTCTGTGTTTGTTATGTTTTATCAGCACTGCTAAGTCTTCCAAGTCTCCATTAACTGCATTTTCTTAGAGATGCTGCAGTTTTAAAGTTTTATTTCTCCAGAGAGCGATGATTACCAGGCTGTATATATTAATATATTAAAATAGATTGGTAAAACCGCTCATCTGTGTCACCAGTATTTGGTATTTTATTTATGTATTGGGGAGTTTGGTCCCCAGTGACAGCATGTGTATTGTTTTCTCTCAGTATCACATGTGAGAGAGGGAGATAAGAGTCAGGCGGAGGTGGTGGTGACTTCCCACAACAAGCAGACTGTCAAAGCGGAAGTGAGTGCTTGCAGTGCGGTCATGACTCATTTCTTCATTATTTCTAGTAAATGAACTAATTCTGTCTTTCTCTATCTGTCCTCTCATCTCATCTACAGACTTCTGGATGATGTGAACACACACAGTAACGTTTCCAGAGACTGACTCAGAAAAAAAGGGGGCTCCTATAGCCCTGTTTGTCCCCAGGAATGATGCCTCTCTTCTGGGTTGTGCTCTGGTCAATGCTCCCTCCTCTGGTTCTCCTCTGTGGTTCAGACTGTTGTACCGTCCACGAGAGCAGCAGCTCACAGAACGGTACGTTGCTGCAGTATTGACCTCTAGGCACAATCAGGACTGTTTTGGAAGTAGATCCTTCAAAATTTGAATATTTCAGATTATAAATTAGATCAGTGCCCAGTTAAATATGTACATCTTGGGATGCTTTTTTGAACGGTTTGTGTGATACATCATATAAATCTAAGGGATGGTTTGTGGTTGAAAGTAACTACGTGCATTTATTCAAGTACTATACTTGAGTACAGTTTGTAAGTACTTGTACTTTACTTGAATATTTCTATTTTCTACTACTTCACCACATTTCAGAGGGAAATATAGTACTTTTTACTCCACTACATTATTTTATCTAATAGTTTCTAGTTAATTTGCATATTTTGCAAATAATAATAATTTCCCATACAAGTTATCAGTCTCTAAAATGTCAAAAATTGTTCAATGAAAAAAAGTGTATTATTGTCAGGAATTCCTTTAAGTTTTATTTTTTTTTATTTTTTTTTTTTTTTATATGAAAAGTGAAAAAGTGTGTTGTAGGAATATTTCAACCTGTGTTCATTGGAAATCATTTTGTTTCCAGAATTTTCTAAAATTCACTTTTTTTCCATCTTTCTAGTGCGGCAGGCGGCCTTAAATCTTTCATGTTTCAAGATACAAACACATTTTTAAACATGTTGATTTAAATTAAAAACTAGTTGAAATATTCTTACTGCACAAAAGGTTTTTAGGAAAGAAATATATTTTTTAAGATTGACATTTTTGAAGATTAAATTGCCCCAAACTAAGGTAGTTAACTGCACCAAAAATGCCGTTAACGCATTAAGACATTAATAACCCTATAATAGCAGCCGATTTGATTGTTGTCAGGCTATTAAATAGGCGTTATCTGTTGCTATAGGCACCATAGATGTGGGCCAATAGGGGCCTACTACACCCAATAGCAGGTTTTATCATCTATTCACATGTTAGATTACCGAAAGAAGGTCTAAAAGAACACGCCTATTTAATGGCCTGATAACAGTCAAAATGAGTGCATACTTACTTATAATACTTTTACTTGAGTAAGATTTTGAATGCAGGACTTTTACTTGTAACTGAGTATTTTTTTGAGTATTTTTCCACCACTGGTTACAGTATATATTCAGCACAAAACAGCAATTAAGAGTAAATTAGCCCAATAATTGACCAACACCTCTTCCTCTCTACCCAGTGTCTCCAATGCTGAAATCCTTACGGTGCCACAACAACTACGAGTCCTATGTCCACTGCAAGTGGAGGGAACACGGGAACACATCAATGCAGCTCTGGTTCAAGACAAAAAACAACAGGTAAGGACAAGAGAAGAGGAACAAAGAGGATGTTTGAGGGCTGGCTGGTTGTAGTGACATAGAGGAGATATACAGTATATAGGATGTAGGATTATAGGGAATGTGTCATTTCGGCACCAATGTTTTCTGTCCCACAACTCTTGTGTGCATGTCCTTGCAGGAAGCAGTGTGCGCCTTACGTTGCTGAAGTACAAGATGCAAGTGAGCACAGGACTGTCCAGTGTAGATATAAATCCCGTGCATTTTCCATTGGCATCAAACACACTGTGTTCTTCCTCGAGAACGAGACACTGACCCTGTGCTCATCCGTCCCACACAAGCCTCTGGATCTTTCTCAGCACTGTGAGTTTATCATCACTTTTACTGTGAAGACTAATTGTGCTAATGAGTCCAAATTAATACATTTTCTAAGGACATAATGACATCTGTATCACTTGAACTGTTATCTATATGTTTTGGTGTTGTCCAGTGAGAGCACGCCCACCAGTGAATCTGTCCACATATGATGGAGGTGATGGAGGCAGACGGCTCAGGTGGGCCAGCCCCTACCCCTCCTCCTCCTCCCTGAACAAACACATCACGTATCAGCTCAGCTACAGGAGAGACACACAGGACACCTGGACGGTGAGTATCAATCATACTCTACATACTCTGCTGCCAGCTTTTTGACCACGAAACATGTTACTGTCGTGACAAACGTTATATGTGACCTGCTCTATCATAATGAGTCACTTGGACCCAGAAACACATTTTGAGTTATCTATCTGACTGTAAAGAGGAAAGTCTCAGCTTTATGGCAATACCAAGATCATCTTTCTATGCCAAATATTCTATGAGATATGCTCTTTCAAAGTTCGACTGTCATCAAACGTTATTTTTGAGAAAAAGGGCATTAAAGATAATAATTCATATTCAGCCATTTTCCAGGATTAAAACACATTTATTAAGACTCAAGTCTAAATGAACACAATATTTTTTGGTCAGAAGTGACACCCAACATTTCATAATGTAGCCTACACATACCTTAACGCATACATGTGCACGTGAACACGTGCACATCACGTGCACGTGGCCACGTGCACGTGGATGACCACAAGCAGTACAGTAGATAGGGCTAGAAGTCCATATAGAAAAGAATCCAAAATGTATGGAATAAAATTGATAAAATATTAAAAAATATACTGTACATATGATATAATATATAGTATATATGTGTATTTCAATAGAATAATAATTAAATTATAATTATATGAATAATATTTAATAATAAAATATTAAATATGTTGCCACGTGCACACAGGAACATGCACAAACTTACAAGTCCATATCCAAACAATAAAAAAACATACTAGAAAATGGACAGAATATGAACAAATATTATGTACATATTATGTATGTACAATATTATATAATATAATATATAATAGAAATATAGATATAATAGAAAGACTATGAAATGTGGTGCCTGCGCTCTTTCTGCTGGCTTCTCCTGGAGCTCACTGTATCCGTAGAAAGGGTCATATGGGAGGGAGCTGATCTTCTCATGGAGAACCAGGTGTTTTCATCTACAAAAGGACAAAGTGAAAAGCATAAAGTGAAAAATCAAGTCATCTCAAAGATTTTAGGCTGACTAAATCATGTTGAATCATTGTTGAATGAAGCCTGATCATCATTTTGAATCCTTGTTGAATGAGGCCTGATCATTTCAATATTAATACAGCCTTATATTTAGAAACATAGCCTATCACAATGTGATATCAGATGAATTAACAGCCTATAATTTTACTATATGTTAAGATATTTCTTTTGCTATTTAAAATTATTTCCTCACCTTTTGTGTCTCTCACAGCAACCCTGTCTGTCCCTGTCTCCTAGAAATGACGTTTGTACCTGTATATTGTTTTCATAATACCTGGTGTGGTGATGAGGTAACAGCTGCCTGGATTATATTCAGACACAATGCTTCTTTGAGTGAATTAAACACTACTAAACATTTCCTCTTAAAATTAATCATTTCTAGGAGACAGACACCTGAGAGACAGACACACAGACACCTGAGAGACACACCTGAGACAGACACACACCTATAGCTAGCCTACACACACTGACACACACATTATTAGCTGATATTAATGCTTGTTATCCTGCTCTAGTGATTTTAAAAGTCTTTAAAATAAACAGATAAAACAAGGGTGGTGTATCTTAACTATCAGAACTTACCATTAGTCATTTCTTTCATTTGGTCGCGTCTTCTCTCCATCTCCTCCGGTGTAGAGAGCCGGTAAAGAGCCGGTAGAGAGCTGGTATCAAGCGGCGCTGTTGTACAGTTTGCAGCTACACTCGTACTCCCGGACGGGCGATCTCAATCTCTTTAACACTGTCCTGATTTAAATAACTATAATCAGAGACATTGTGTGCCATCATCGGCTCAGTCATTAGTGGAATATCTTCCTCCTCGCCTTCCTCAAACTCACTTTCTCCGTCATGATCAGCGGATTGAGAGCTAGCCTAGCGTTAGCCGGGCCGTCCGACCCGACCCGGAGCGTCCGCTGTCCGTCTCCTCATCACCCGGTGCGGGGAAATAAGTCGGTCCAGTTGTCGTCAGATGTATCACCTCTAACGGGAATTTAATTTAAAAGTCAAGCGATGTTTTCTCACGTGAATTAATCTTGTCAAGCCAGCTATCTTCCTCTGTCAACCACAATCTGTCATCTGTCAATCAACTCTATCGAGCCGAGTAAATAAACAGCGGTCTTCCGGGAAAAACGTTACGACAACGTTACGTTTAAGAGCTTCAAAACTATATTTATCATTTGAATTTTACATCGATTCTTAGATTGTATTAAAGCTGAGGCTTTATTAATTCAGAAACGTATAAAAAACCCAAACAGCCCAAAATCCACTTTTTCATGAATAAACGTGTTTTTACAAGAACGCGGTGCCGCGACATCCGACTCATTTCGATAGAGCGGGTCACATATTTTGAAATCATGGAGTGGGTATTGAAAGGTCATGGAATGAAATGTCAAAAATAACAACTGAAATAGGATTTGTCTATTTTTAACTGGACAAGAGTAGTATTAATGGAAACTTGTGCAATTGCAGTCCACAGCACAATAACCAAGGTTTGAACAGCTTGCTGTTTTATATTTAGTAATGATAGTAATAATAACGAAAGCAGTTACTGGTTGTCTGTAAATCATGGCCTACTGGAGATTTCCTCTGACAAGAAAACTGTATAGCATCCATTGCTAGCAGCTCTGTGGGGCTGGACCATAGACTGTATATTGGAAGTGGACGTAGTCACCATGTCACCCATTGGTTTGTGGACTGCCGTTTTGAAGCCTCGAGTTCGGCATTTTGGCCGTCGCCATCTTGGTTTTTTGCAAGTGACACGAGAGGGTGGAGCTAAGTGCAACCAAATGCTGTCAATCACAAGGTAGCCACGCCCTAAAGCATACCCTGCTTTATGGTCTATTTGACTCTAAATGGGACCATAATTTACTAAATGAACATCATGCTGTATTGAAGAAGACTTGAAACTAGCAACTGAGACCATAAACTTATATTTACAATGTTTACTGAGGTAATAAATCAAGTGAGAAGTAGGCTCATTTTGTCATAGACTTCTATACAATCAGACTTCTTTTTGCAACCAGAGGAGTCGCCCCCTGCTGTCTGTTAGAAAGAATGCAAGTTTAAGGCACTTCTACGTTGGCTTCACTTTTCAGACCCGGAGGTAGCCCACTGGGATGTAGTTATGCACAGTGGTGTTTTGAGCTAAATGCTAACATCAGCATGCTAACACGCCATGGATGTATAAAGAGAACTGGATACAGTGTCGGAGGCAGGCTCCCTTTCATTCCTATGACAGATGCTCAATGGCGCGTGAAGCAAAAAAATTCGACTTCCGAGTATAAAATTACCCGGATCTTCTGGCGATCTTCCGCATTCATTAGGCCCAGTAGCGTTTCCTTTAAATCCAGCCCTCAGTACAGCCTCGGTCTGGGGCTCATTCACATAAACGGACGAAGAGAAATAAGTCTGGATTCTGCTATTTTTGTAAGGACCAAAGCGCTATTCAAGTGTTCGTACTGGGAAGTTGATTTACCTCAAAAAAATTATCCGCTGATTCACAAACTTCTCTTTCCCAATGTAAGTCTATGGAGAAAAGTCTTTTTGGGCCCAATGGCGTCACATGACGGACACGCAAGTTGTAATTCCACCGTTTGGCCACTACGAAAATTTGCTTTAAAGCCTGGCGCTCTTCCTGGGGGCTTGTAACACTCAAAATGACAATGCTAACATGCTGATGTTTAGCGTGTGTGATTTTTATCATGTTCACCATCTTAGGTTAAGTTAGCATGCTAACATTTGCTAACTGTTTGGCTAAAAACAGACAAAAGACTTGTAGACTTTTAGATAGCTTGTAATCCCAATATTTACATATAAGTGTACTTAAATTTATACATCACGACGAACTGAAACAGAAACAAAAAAAGTATTGTTCCAAACATTTCTGTTACCTTGAATTAAATAGTCTGTAAGCCAGAACTCACACACATCTCTTTTCATTCTCTCTACAGACTAAGGAGGTCACAAACACCAGTGTGAAACTAGAGAAGCGACTGTTGCTTCCGGGTCGCAGGTATGAAGCCAGGGTGAGGGCCCGGGCCAGCGTGGGTCAGTGGAGCGACTGGAGTCCTGTGGTGACCTGGCACACTGAAGAAGGTGAGTCAAAGAATGCATTTAAAACCTAATTCTGAGTAAAACCATTTGGCTCGGATATTTTATATACTGGGTTATTTTACTCCAGACGGGTCTTTTCTTCTGACACAGACCCTCCTTATCTCCTTTCCTCACATTTCTAGTCTTCTCCCTCTGTCCATTTTTTTGTGGGAAAGGTCTGAAGCTTTGCAGCTGTTGATATTATATATCTCTCTCTCTCTCTCTCTCTGGCTCTAGACACTGGGCAGTTTCCCAGTTTGCATTGTGTGCTGGATGGAGAGAAGGAGGTGATGTGTAGCTGGGAGGTGAGCAGAGAGGTGGCTCACTTCATTACCTACCAGCTGGCATGTCGACGCGACCAGACTGCGCCGTAAGTCGACAATACCACCTGGTTGAGGCTGCAAAATGCATCCAGTTATCATCCATTCATTCCTCTCCTTTTAACCCCTGCCTGCAGGTCTGAGAGATGCTGCGTGAACCCGACAATCAGCTCTGACCTCAGCAGGGCCGTGCTGAGGTACAGCTGTTCGCTCACTGTCACAGACCCCGCTGCACATCTGCTCGTGGAGCTGCTACCAGCACGCAACGCCAAGAGTTTTAAGGCCGACCAACACAGTGAGTGGATTCTAGACAGAGGGCACAACATTACAGGAGAGATTGAGTGGAGCAGGGAGGGGGCTGTCGCTCTGTGGAGTAGGGAGGAGAGATTATGTGTCCTGCCAAATTAAAAACACACAAAGGGCTGATAAAACTGCAGGGAGCTGTGCAGATACATGTTCGCAGCTCTCAGCAGAGCAACTGTGATGTGATTCAGTGTCTCCACCTAGTGTCTGAATGGCACTACTGCATCTGCTTATTACCATGCAATAAGATAAGATGGTTTGGTTTGGTTTTATTGTGTCATAAGACAACTTACACATAACACACTTGTTCAAATATTCACCAAAAAACAAACAAAAAGACAAAAGACTCTTTCCATTTCATTAAAAAAAAAAGAAAAGTTTTTACGCCTGTTTTTAAAAACTCTAATAGATTTGGAGTATCTTCTGGTAAGCTGTTCCAAATTATAGCCCCCACACCCTGAAAGGATTTAGATCCAAAAGAGCTATATGCTTGATCTAACTAGTAGTATACCTATGCTGGTCTATAGTACGCTCAAACACAATAGTCTGGCGCCTCAACACGATGTTCTGCATCATTTGGATAATTGTGTTCATAAATATCCTACAATTTATAACCGAGTTGAAGTTGAAATGAAGTTATTTCATTCATTTCAAATACATAAAGGTATCTGTCCCATTCAACAGATTCAGCGTCCTCTAAAACTTCTAAATTGACTAAAATTTTATCAAAATCAGCCCAATGGGAGTTGAAATATGGCCACTTGTGGATTCAGAAATGGATTCAGCATCCTCAAAACCCCCCCAAACCACTCCAATATTGTCCAAATTGGCCAAGCAGTTGCTGAAATATTGTCCATATTTGTGATTATGCTAATTAATTCTAGTTATGCAAATTGCCCAACATATGCAAGTTAGCATCCAGCAGTTTCTAAATGCTGGTGACCCATACTGTACATTTCTAACATAAAACTTTGGGGTACTCAACATTTCCGGGTTTACATCTTCAGGTGGGCCTGTTGTTGAGTAGGAAATGTAGAATGACCTGCATAGTCGGGTCTTGACTGTATCAAAGCCATAACTAACTTTTTCTTGAACATTAAGAAACCTTTTTTTCTATCCAGACGTTTTTTTAACCACTGGGTTACTGGGCAGACTAATTTCCTAGTTAATATAAGATAAGATGAGATGTTATTTGGAAAATGATGTTGTTGCAGCAGTAGAAAATATGAAAACTTTATAAAAATAAACCATCATTGTTTGTCACAAACTCTCTTGTTACGCAGTTCGTCCCAACCCACCGCGGCAGGTAGAGGTGAGGCAGAAAGACCGCAACTGGATGGTGGAGTGGACTTATCCGAGCACATCTTCAAAACTCAAACTGTACTATCAGGTCTGCTATTACAGGACTCAGGATCAGGTGAGCTTTTATAAAAGTGTTGTTTTTTTCCTGTCCAACTGTAATTCTGTTGTGCAAACCCTTCATGAGAACCACATTTAATGGATTCTATATGCGTTCATTTTTCAGGCATCTTCTGTCCTGATGAACATTTCAGAGGGGTCCATGTCCCTGAGCATCCTGGGATCCTCTCTGGCCCCGTCCCAGGGCTACCAGGTCAAGGTCAGGTCGCTGGTGGTCCCTGCCCACTACAAGGGAATCCCCTCTGAGTGGACCGATCCTGTGGACTGGACCTCACATGAAGGTACTTTACAGTAGCAGCATGCACACAAATACAGGCAGTGCCAATACATTACACGTGTGCATAGCCACCTATTCTTGTGGGAACTATTTTCTATTATTTATTGTGTTTTATTTATATGTCCAGTTTACTCAGAGGTAAACAACATGGACCAAAGCAAAAAAACATCATAATACATATCATGAATGATCATAATCATTATCAGTATTATTATGTCTTATTGATAACATTTTTATGTAGACGAATATTTAACAAAAAAAAATAAAAAATACATCCACAGAGCTTTTAGAAAAGTACAGAATATAAGTAATGCTTTTCCTAATAATACTGAAATATTTTGATTGTGAACATTTTAAAAATGTTGGCGGGTCCAAAATGAATGTTTTGTTTATCTCTGTGGAAGATATCTGACGTTTGGTTCCCACTTCTAACAAGGCTTGTGAGCCAATAGTAAAACTACTTTGGTATCACGTGGTATCTCTGGGTCGTCAGTTAGTGTGGAAAAACAGATATATGGCTGAGTTTGACCGTAGGTGCCTGGCAACGACTTGCTTTTAAGTGAATGCAATGGAACAGGGGAGGGAGAATGCGACATCTAGTGGCTGAGTGTTATCAATAGCACCTTTAATTCTGTTTTCTGTCCCCTAACAGCCACCTGGTCCTTAACCACCCTGATCTATTTCACCATCAGTGTGTTTGTGGCCGCAGTCTTCCTCACACTCTACTGCACCGTCCCAGCTTGTCAAAGGTACTTTATTTATGCAATACTGTATTTGTGCTTCTTTCTTTCTCTTTCAACTTGAGATTACTTGAACACTTCCTGTAAAATAATGCGTAACAGCCAGGAGTACATGCACATGCACACCAAAGTCTATTTAAAGGGGACATATCATGCTCATTTTACAGGTTCTTTCTTGTATTTTGGGTTTCTACTGAACATGTTTACATGATTTAATGTTCAAAGAACACATTATTTTTCTCATACTGTCTCTCTGAATATACCTGTATTCACCCTCTGTCTGAAACGCTCCGTTTTAGCGCAAGTCTCTTTAAGACCCCCTCCTGAAAAAGCCCAGTCTGCTCTGATTGGCTGGCGAGAAAAATATGGTGCACCTTTGCAAAGGTAGTTCTCAAGTTGTGGGTGATATATTCTAATGAGCCTGCATGTGATATAAGAAGGGGAGCCAAATCTGAATGGCTTGTTGAATCACATGTTTTCTGATCTAGGCAGCCCACAAAAAACTGACTGGGTTGTTTTATTTCACAGTTTGTGGGTTGGTAGTCACTCCAGATACCCAAATGTATGTGCACAAGCGCTGAAGCGTTTTTCATGATATGTCCCCTTTAAAATGCAATTAAATTAAGCCATTACGTCTAAAAAACATTGAAATATAAAGTTTAAGTAATACCTCACATTACTTTGCACCTACAGATGTTTCCATTATGGAAATGTATCGCTTTGTAAAACATGAAAGCAGCAAAAATTGCCATATAAAGTTTTATAAATGACAGGATGTTTTGTTTTTAATAAACCTCTCTTTTTATACGGTATATTTTGAACTAACAGGAGGGCAGTTCTGTGGGTGGACTCAGTTCCTTCTCCAGGCAAAAGCAAAATCCTGTCTGACATCAAGGTGAGACTTGATAATTGAATTATTTCCATTACTGGTGTGTCAAGAAATCATTCTGCATATGCGTGTGTTTTTCTGATTTTATTTTGTAATGTGTAAATCATGATGTATTTTTTTTGTGATCCAGTCTACCACCAGCTGGACCCTCATGCAGAGTGAGAGCACGACCATCTGCAAAGTGCTGCGTTTGGACAGCGTGTCAACATGGTAATGCATTTTACACTCATTTCCAGACATATAATAATAACATATTCTTATATCATGGGAGAAAAGATGCAGAATGTGCCATAATGATTCCCTGCTCTCTCTCTCTCTCTCCCTGCAGCTCCTCAGATGCTTTGCTGTGGCCAACCAAGGACACTGAAAAAAAGCATCGGGAGCATCGGGAGCAGGACGAGGGCTGCTGGAAGTGTGGTAACCTGCTCTCCCCTGCTGAGAAGGTTAACGGATCTGACACATCCTCCATGAGCTTCAGCGGGCCGTACATCTTCTGTCAGGTCGGTTACTCACAATCAGTGTCATTTGTCAGGTCTCAAGGTGCTGAGGATTTCTCAAGCATACTGTGTAAATCAAAATGGCATTCAAACTTGAAATGAAACTGCTGAAATATACATAATGTATCCCTAAAATTGCATCGGAAATGTGATTTTAAATCTCTGCCTTTAATGACATCTGCCAGGAACTGCAGATGAACACCAGCTTTAAAAGGAATAGTTTGACATTTTGGGAAATCCAGAAAAATTATTCGCAAACATGCCCACAGTTAGCTAAGTGTGTCGGCATTGAGCCCTTTATCTGTGAGGTAGCTGATTACTTCTTCTGGTCCGATAGCGGTTGGTTATGTACTTTTTCTTGGCCAGGTGCCGTAGTAGGAAGTCCATGTTCCAGGACAATAAATAGTGCTGCACATAACCCTCATAAAACCATAAAGTGACATTTTACCACAGACTGTATATAAGAAGTGGGTTGAAAGCAGCTGCCCACTGCTGCTGGAAATATGTTGACCGTAAAAACCAAAACAATGAGCTGAAAGGCTAAAAACCGAACTGTGATGGGTGATAATCTTCTGTTCATGTTCTGTATTGGATGTTTTATGTTCTGTTCATCACATAGACTGTATATAAGAAGCGGACGTAGTCACTGTGGCGTCACCCATTGGTTTGTGGACTGCCATTTTGAAGCCTTAAGTTTGACATTTTGGCCGTCGCCATCTTGTTTTTTTGCAACCAGAAGTGACACGAGAGGGTGAAGCTAAGAACAACCGAATGCTGAATAAGACATTTTTAGGCGACCAAAATGTTACAATTAACTTTCATGAACTGAAAACACACTGTGAAAGGGTTAAAGTTGTAAAACGAAAACACGGATGTGTAGCAACCTGTCAATCACAATGTAGCCACGCCCTAAAGCATACCCTGCTTTATGGTCTATTTGACTCTAAATGGGACCATAATTTACTAAGAAGACTTGAAACTAGCGATTGAGACCATAAACTCATGTTTACAATGTTTACTGAAGTAATAAATCAAGTGAGAAGTAGGGTCATTTTCTCATAGACTTCTATACAATCAGACTTATTTTTGCAACCAGAGGAGTCGCCCCTGCTGGCTGTTAGAGAGAGAATGCAAGTTTAAGGCACTTCTGAATTGGCTTCTCTTTTCAGACCCAGAGGTTGCCCACTGGTTTATACACATTGTACGAATTAAACAATCAAGATATATTGTGTCAATTTGTGAGGTTTAGAGGGACTGTAACCTTTGGACAGAGCCAGGCTAGCTGTTTCCCCCTCTTTCCAGTCTTTATGCTAAGCCAAGCTAACCGGCTGCTGGCATCAACCTCTCATCTAGCTCGGCAAGAAAGCGAAAATGATAAACTATTCCTTTAATTAAAATTGTGCATTGTCTTATAGCAGTTTATAGATTAGCAAATGGCAATCAGCAAGCTGAGGTTATCAAAGAAATATTATTGATTAGTTTTCAGTCAATATGTGTCACACTGAACAGCATTGTTTCCATCTGACAGTCATCAGAGTCAAAGTCAGCGGATGTCAAGTGTGAAGAGAAAGAGAGGGAACAAGAAACCCCATCAGACGACTCTGCGTCTCCTTCCCCGGTGAATTTCGCCCTGTTCGGGGAAGGTTACGTGTGTCTGCCCAACCGCAGCGTCTCCAGGTCCACACAGGATCTGGTATCTCACAGCGACGCCAACGCAAACACACACAGGCACGGCAGCGCCGAGCCAGACCAACAGTGTCCAGATAAGATGGACGTGCAGCAGCCAGGCCTCAACGAGCCCACCAGCAGCCCCCAACCTCCAGCCTACACCTCAGGACCCTTCGCTCCCTGGCCTCAAGGGGGCAACCCAGAGGCCTCGGGGTACTGCCACCTCCCCGCAGCTTTCATGACAGCAGCAAAGTGACCTGTAGGAGGACCTATAAGGCTTTCTCGGCAGACATAACAATTAATCAATCAGTGATTTCTTGTTTTTATTATAAGCTTTACACTTTATTTTAAGCTACATATTCTCCAATGTGAAAAATGCAATCATGTGAATTAATAAATGTTTTTTTTACACATTAGAGAGGAACCATTTTGCTTAGTTCTATGTCTCATCTGACCTCTAACATCAGGTTGGATGTCTGACCAGTGGAGGGCAATAGTGAGCTGATCCTGTGAGTGCAATGCAAGCAAGCCTAAGGGATGGACTTCACTATGGCAAACAAACTATTTCTGTCTTTTTGAGCTTTTTTTGGAAACTTCCTCACACATTCCAGGTTAGGATGAAATAACAGGAGCACCTTGCCATCTAAAATAATAAAATACAACAGCCTTGTTTCAGATTGTTGCATTTTATGGTCAGAGAGATTCTCAGTTTCTCCAGAAAACGAAGATCATTCACTTCCCTCCTTGTGTATTTTCCAGCAAGCAAGCATGTTACGGTGTTACTCACGGAATGTACACGTCGAACCACAGATCCTTAAGAACCGTGTTGAAATGTAGTCCGTTTTATTACTTCCTTAAATGCCCCGTCTCTGTCACGTACAGCTGAGGTAAGAAGCAGAAATTATGCCAACTGCATTTCATTAGAAAAGTGCGCAAGTTTAACTGCCATGTTCGCTGCGGTCATGTATGCACGTTTGCACAAAGGTGTGAGTTAGGACCTTGTTGTCAATGTTGAAGCCTATGTGTTGCTGAATATGTATGTACAGTATGTTATCTACACGCTGATGTGCTGATACTGCCATGTTGTGTGGCACCAGCGCTGTCACTGTGTGCAAGTTTTTAGTTAACATACAGTCACCTTTTTCAGGTGTGTTACTTACAGTAGAGGCTTATTTTGATGCCAGTAATTGATGATAAATGAGTAATCTGAGTTTGCAATGTTTGCTACACTTTTGTACTGTGATAATTTAAACTTGTAAAATGTGTGTCCGTGTTTTAAGAATGGCTTACACGTGCCTTCTCACCACAAACACATAGACCCAGACATAGACTAGGGTTTAACGTCTTCAGGCCGACTGGCAAACTGCGTAGCATACACTCAGTTGCCAGTTTATTAGGTACATCCAGCAAAAACAAACAGTCTGATACAACTGTCCTGCAATAAATCCCGCCTTCATGAAGGTTGTAGTGTTCACTTTTAGAGAGGTGTTGAATTGTATTGTGTTCTGTGGTTCTCAAACGTTTTCTGTCATTCCCCTCTTTGGAGGAGGAAACATTTCCAGGCCTCATCAATTATAATAAAATGCCTCTTTGATCAACGAAACTAAAGCAATCAACAAAATGACAAAATAATGCCTGCAGGCATTAGGTTATCGTTAAGCAAGCACAAACTCTTGCACGAACAGCACTAAGATCTGCCCTGAAGCAGGTGGAAAGATGTTCTTTAATGTTCAAGCCAGCTAGGTTTCAGAATGCTCAAAATCAACCTTAAACAGATAAAAAAAAAAAAAAGACAGCAAAGGAGTTTCAAAAGGGCCTAAAGACCAGAGTTTCTGGCTGATAATATCTGCTGAAATGAGGTCTGCATTAACTGGAGGACGGATCAGAGTGTCCTGGGTGTTTGTTTCTTCACCTCTCTTAAGCCCTAAAGAAAGGGCGTCGTCACACCCTGATCGGCCGAGAGGGGAAATGCACCAAGCTGCTCTCAATTGTTAATTAGGAGCCATCAGTCCCAACACCATGCACTACAGGTGATCTGAATAACCTCCAATCAACTCAGGGGAACTTTGACGTTCAGCTAAAATGAACTGGGAAAAGGGAAATGACAGCAAGTAGCAAAGAATGAGGGACGTGACTGGGGTTTAATGTTTCTAAGTGTCTTCTTAATTTGTTGGGTCTCATACTGTCAGCTGTCTGAGTTTTCAGATATAAAATACACACTGGTCTCTCCTGATGTTCCACAACATTCACTGTGAACTCAGGAGCTAGATCATCATATTCTCTTCTTGACTTGATTTTGGTTGATTACCGTCAGCTGAGTGCGTTGTCTTGTTCGTCTCGTTAGCATCACCTGTTTTTCATTTTGTCCCTGTCAAATATCTGTCCATCCTACAGATCCTTAACATCCTACAGACTATCTGTCTAATGAACACCATTGCTATTGTGAAAAGCATGATTTGTTTACTGTTCCGGTTTCACAAGCCATAGTTCGTTTGGCTAGTCCAAATCAAAGTGAAATTGATACTTTTGGTTTGTTTTCTATTTAGTCTGGTTCGGTATCAAAGTGCACACATTAAGCAGACCAAATAAAAAAAAAAAAATTTGCTGAGGGGCGTGTACGAAGGAGCAAATTTATCTTTTTCATCTCGAGAGCTGCCACTTTGAATCCCTTCTCCAGTTTATCTCAAATGACTTTATAACCGTCTCTATTTTTGTGGATTTTAATTAGCATATTCTGTTCTCTTCGGCCCAGATGTCTAGCAAACATCGGACTTCTGCAGAGGTCCAGTTCCGTCCTCTCCCACTCATGTTAACCTGTTGCTTTCTTGTTTCCATCTCAACAAATACCCGCGCAGGCAGCCTGCGTTTCGGTTCGCTTGGAAACGGTCCGAGACCACCTGTCGCAAGCGGTCTCAGACCGGTTGTTTTAGTCCACACCAAAGTACGATTACTGCGTTCACAACTGCCCAAACGAACCACATGGGTTGAACCGCACTTTTTCGGTTTAAGTGGACTAAATGTTGGCTTGTGAAACCCCTAAATGAGATCATATTTAAAATAAATAGTAGTCCTTTTTTTATTAAAGATAGCATAAAAATGTAGCTTTTTAACAAGTATTTAAAGGTGCTATTTAATAACATTGATAACATTCAGCCAATAGATGTCGCATTCTCCCTCCCCCGTTCCATTGCATTTACTTCACGACAAGTCGTTGCCAGGCACTTACCATCAATCTCAGCCATTTATCCGTGTTTTCCACACGAATTGACGACCCAGAGATACCACGTGATACCGACGTCGTGGGAACCAAATGTCAGATATCTTCCACAGAGATAAACAAAACATTAATTTTGGACCCGTCAACATTTTTAAAATGATTAATTCACAATCATAATAATTTTTTTCAGGAAAAGCAATACTTTTATTCGGTACCTTTCTAAATGCTCTGTAGATGTATTATCTTTTTAAAAAAATATCTGTCTACATAAAAATGTTATCAATAAGATCTTTAACAAGCAAATTTAGCTTTGATTTTAGCTCAGACTAGCCACCATCGCCATCTAGCTTTCACTTGATATAGCGTAGCATTTTTTGTTTTAGATGTGTACTTGGCTGCAACTACCATCTTTTGTCTGTTCACATCACACTTAGCATTAACACCTATTGAGTATCCATTTTACTGTCTCTTTCTCTAATAAACAATAGTGTACACACACAAGAGAAACTTTATCCATGGAGATATATTTATATGTAACTCGTTTTGAAGGTTTTTTGGTAATCGCATGCACCATTGTTAACCTGGACACATGACCAGTGTGTGTCTGTATTTGTTAAGAGATGCAACATTTTCAGGTTAGACATGTACCGGTATGTACAGTAATTTGGAGGCTGAGTTCTAGATCAGATGGTGGATATCACTGCTTCTGCAGAACTGTGTATAGCTAGACCCTCTCTCTCTCTCTCTCTCTCTCTCTCTCTCTCACACACACACACACACACACACACACACACACACAAATCGTGATCTAATTTATTGCTCTGTTTATCTGCACATCTGTCTAGCCTGACAGGGCTGTGCAGAGTATTCACCGTCTGTCAGTTTCTGGAAGCAAGTGTGTGGTGTACATCATGCATGTATGAGGTTGCAATGCAATATTACTGTAACACGTTTATATCATACTGTGCATAAGCGATGCACAAGTCTTTGTAGAGAGAGCACAATGCTGGAATTCCAGGCACGCTGATATCGACTTCCTGTGTTTTCAGCCCATCGCTAGGTACAACTTCCTGTCTGATGAGGCCGAGGAGCAGTTTGACACACACCAACTGAGTCATGATGCCCAAGAAGACGCTAACCCACTCCTCTATTTGGCCTTGACCATGGTCGGGGAAGGAGAGGGGAAGGTGATTTGATGTGTTTTTCCAGCATTCATGGCTTTTTTAGATGCTCAGCCCCAAAAAACAGTCACATTCCTCACAGTCTCCGTCAGTCAGCTATTGTTCCCTGGAAGGAGAGGGTGCTTTGAGTGAGTGAACGAGTGAAGGATTCATATTGATCTGCATTGGTGAAAAGAGAGGACAAAGGTGTGTGTTGATGGAAAGACCAGAGTGTGTATGTGCTTGATGACAGGATAGTTGTGTGGTCGCCTGTGTACAGCATGTCCCTGTCCTTTGTCGTACATAAAAACAGGATAATAAAAGCGCTGGAAGGTGTAGGGAGTGCGTGGCGCCGCACGGATGCTTGTGTAACCTCCTGTTCAAAGGCCTCCTGTTTCCTCGCTACTGTACATCAGGGAATACAGGTCATACCAAAACACAGACAGTTACGTCTTCAAAGGAAGTTTGTCAGGGCACTATAGTGTCATTGTTGTTTATATACATTTTCCATTTGTATTTTTCTCCTCTAAAAGTCTGAAATCTGTCCTCATAAACCAAAGCATCAGTTTGATACCACAGATGAGTTATCACACTCTGTAACACCAACTCAGTAGAAACAACAACCATTCACAGCACGAAAGTTTAAAAGGAAGTATGACCTTTTCACTATTTACTGTGACTAAACAGCTCTTTTGCTGATGAAAAACCTGAAACAGAGGCAGTGTTTTATTGAAATAACAGCAATGCTTTCTCATTGATGTTTGAAATTGTATCGTTTGACATTTTTTAAAGAATGGCGTCTCCCACCCTCCGATCAATGAGATAAGGAAAAACAAGAAGATTAGAACTGAAACACGCTTTTAGTTAAGTAACATTGAAGCTGCTCCTGTTCTGCATGGATGCACATTCCCAGAGGCCCACCACATGTTTCAATGCCTGATTTCACACACACAAACTCGTTTCCATCACTTAGGAGGACATTACATTACATTAATTCTCTAGAGACCTACCCTGAGCTTAACCATACCCACTTCACGCTTCACCCAAACCTTTATCCTAACCTTAACCAAACTTTAAACCAACTCTTAACCCTTTGGGGACACGGTTTATTCCTGAAGGTGTGACCTGTGTCCCCACGATGTGAGTAAAGTATACTCAACCAATGAATCCCAACACAGTTAATTTTATGGACAGGCTTTGATTGGAACTAACTAATAATGGTTGGGTCATGGTTCGTAATCAGGTCGGTCTTTGTTAAATTGTTCGTAAGGTTCTGGTCTCGATGGGTCATTATATTGTTCCAGTGGTTGTTTGCTGGTTAGGTAACAGCGCTGTTGAGACCCAACAAGCCATATCGTCCTTTAAGGTCAATCAGTGAGCTATGAACCATCTCGTGTCTTTAGTCACAGCCTCTGGTCCCTCAGAGACCCTCCCACACTGTCATGGTGGTTGACCCCTGTGTGTGTGTTTGTCACAGTCAACAAGCCTCCACGCACTTCTCTTTCCCGCTCTTGTTTGAAGTCCGCGGGGGGTGGGGAGCTGCTCGGACACCCGCGGAAAAACAGGCATCCCACCTCGATGCTGAATTTGGAGATGGTCTGCTGTTTAGAAGTAGTACGTCTGTGTGAGATTGACAGTAGGGCAACGGGGAAGTAATGCATGAATACCAGAATACACATTGAATTTTAGGAGTCGCGTACAGGGGGATTAAGGGCGAGATGCAGATGATGGCAGCTTTCTGCAAAATTGTCATTTGGTGCAGACGTCAAACCTAGTGATTTACGCACATTATATCGAGTCAAAACCAAGAACGCGACTCTTTAAGCACTCTTTAAGAGTGAGGACCATAATTACAACGGCATACATCGAGATGGTTTAAATCTAAGGACACTTATTGTCCCTCAAAGCCATTCCTCGTATGATTCCATTTAGACAGCGGAGCAGATGACTTCTTGGCTAGATAATTAGCAGACAAAGCTGTGCAGCTGGCTGCTGAGTTTGGGAGTTTTTGCAGCCAAGAGTCAAGTGGGTAAATGTGAAAAACAAACCACAAAGAGAGCGTGTGCCAGAGTTCACCTACAATCCATCAACCCCCACTCTCTTTCTCTCTCTCTCTCTCTCTTTTGTCAGATTGAACAAACCTCAGTGCGCATCACTGGGACAACGCTCAATACAAGGCAGTGCTGAACTCAATGAATTTAAGGAGCCAATATGATGTCTCTGGAGGCTGCAGATGCTCTGTGTAGACACAACATGCCAAACAGGCTTAGTAAATAAATCCCCTCGGGTTGACGAGGTGGTAGGAAAGTCACAGAGTTCATGGTGTCATAAAAAAAAGTTTTATCCTTCCTTCAAGAGTTTGGAGTTTAAAATAAAGATCTGTTTTCTGCCTTGGTTCAGACTGGAATATCTCAGCTATTGGATGAATTGTCATGGAATTTGGTAGAGACATCCATGATGTTTAGAGGATGATTGCTACTGACTTGAGGATGATCCCCTGACTTTACTTCTAGCGCCACCATGAGGTTGGCATTTTTGGATTTTAATTAAATGCCTTGGCAACTATTGGATAGATTTCCATGGAATTTGTTACACACATTCATGTGCCCTTCAGGATGAATTGTAATCACTTTGGTGATCCCTTCACTTCCTATAGCACGATCATCAGGACAACATTTGAATTTGACCAAATCTTTTGTTTATGATTAAATACCTGCAAAACTAATGACATTCCCATCAGCCTCAACTGTACTTTGTGTGTAGTGCTAATTAGCAAATGTTGGCATGCTAACATGTTACACTAAGTTGCTAAACATGGTAAAAAATGATACCTGCTCAGCATCAGCATTTTAGCATACCGACGTTAGCATTTAGCAAAAAGCACCGCTGTGCGTAAGTGCACCCTCACAGAGCAGCTAGCATGACTGTAGACTCTTAGAATCAGTTTCATCAGCTTCATTTGTCTATTGCTCATCACGTGTTGACAGTCATTGTTGGCCCAGTGAGTGTTTCTCTGAATCGCATATTTTTCATATTTCATAACAAAATGTTGGCTTTTTGGAAGCTAATTCATGAATATAGAAGGGAAACTGGTGAAAAGGAATAAAAACACAAAACAAAGTAGATTTAAGCACATTAGCTTCTTATACCTATATGAAAATAGCATTAGGTGGCAAAGTTATCACAAACATTTTCTTTTTTCATCATATCTCATAATAAAACAAACAAAATCAGTAACAGTTGTAAGTTTGCATGAAGAACGTACAAGCCATGTTTTTCAATAACTTAAGATGTTTGGCTGATTATGGATTATTGGACACAAATAGCATCACCAGTGTGTTTCTACGTGTTGTTACTAATGGAAATATAAAAGGACACAAAAACTATCTACATTTTGCAATGTGTGGCTTTTTGCTTTCCTTTTAAGTGACTATTGATTTACTTGTTTTTACCCTTTTAGTTTCCTGTAATTGAAATGTCAAAACCAATGTGTTGTAGATTAATAAAATACATACAGTTGGGGCACTTGAAGAAAAATGTGTTGTATGTAGGTTTTTTCTTTCCCCTCTTCCCGGAGTTTAAAAGGAATGTGATTGTTTCAGTGGAAGAGAGACATGTCTTTATCAAAGAGAGAAACAGATAAATGCTTCTACATGAGTATTGAGATGCATGACAGAAGTGACACAGAAGTTAAACACTGCATGATCCTGGGAGGACACAGAAGGTTTTGATAGTTTTTCTTTTAAATTCTGTCTTTCTTTCTTGTTTGAATCACCCAGTCATCATGAAGCATTGTTACATATCTCAACCACATCTTGTTTGCAGTATTTGTATAAAAAAAAAAAAGTTAATCCACAGTAATGGCAGAGATAAATAAATAAGAAACATAGCATAACGTCAGGTCACAGGTGTAACGCTATCACCTCGTATTCAGATAGCACCTTTTTTTTCATGCCTGTGATGAGATTTTGAAATGCAACATTTTACGTTTTTGTTCTCCGATCACATCTGTGTAATTCCAGTGTTTGCAATGAGTTAAATATAATTAAATACGGTTAAAGAGAGACCATCGCTTTTTTACGGAGCTAATAAATGATATCAGGTAAATCTACACAGTTTTATCTTCCCAACACTGAGCCCCTCAGTATGTGGAAATACTGCTCATTTTTGTCACTTGTTGTTGCAGATGATTGTCTCTAAGATTATCCAATTACAATACAACAGATTCTTCAATGACACAAAAGAGTTACTTTCATTTTTATGTCCATTTTTCCGCCACATGCACTGTGTTGTCCGTCTGATTGTGGATCGAAAAAGTCTTTCAGCAACAAACTTCGTCATTTAAACCCCATAAAGACTCGGTTCTGTCAACATGTAAGTGCAGTTTCTCGCTGTTGATATCAAAACATGGGTTCAAGAAGAGTTTTGAAATTGCACTACTGTCCACAGCTCTACAGCGAAGCAGTTTCAGTCCCACCACAGGTTCTGTGCTTGCACACAAGTCGTCAGTCTTCGTGCGCCCCTTGTTACTTCATACCAGCAACTGTCGTTGTAGAGGCAAGCGTTCTCTTGACAAGGTCCACCTTTTATTTTATATTCCATTTTCTTCTTACCCTCCTCTTACTTCACGCAGGTGTAGCTACAGGTTCACCAGACAGTCATTAGTAGTGTTACGGAGGAGATCTCACAGGACGAGCAGGTTACTGACAAGTGAATAAATACTTATATGAAGGGAGTCACTCTGCTTCACCTCTGGATCCACGGAATACACCAAGTTCACTTTGTGTCCCTGAGGAAGAAACGTAGAAAGACAAACTTTAAACTGCATACATACTGGCACATTTAATTAAATATAAAGTCATTTATAATCTGTAAATAGAAATATTACATTGAGTTATTCAAAACTAATTGGTACATTAATTAATTATTTTTCCTTTATTATCTAAATATTAGGTTGACTCACCTGGCTTTATTTTAACTCTACATTAGCATTGCTCTCATAGCTGCCTTGCTGATTCGTTTGCGATTCTTCCTCATCCTTTTCCTTGGACGGGCTGGGGGTCTGGGGCCTGCTGGAGCGGATGGCTGTCGTGTAGTAGTCGTAGATGTTGTCGCTGTCAAAATAAGATTTAGATATTATTAAATTACCAAAAATGTATGACTTTTTCTCTTTACACACCGGGGGCGTGACGAATAAACGACATGAAAGGGCAAAATACTCGCCTGCAAATATATTATATGTCTAGGGATTTTATTGTGAAAGGTAAGAACAGAAGGAGTGGATCTGGTCTGTGCTGCCTCTGTCAAGTTTGAAAGTAGTAATAATGTTTGCCGTCCTTGTTCGGACTATTGAACCTCTGTGTTGTTGTTTTATAAATATAGACGCAACTCAACCGGTTTTGCACAACTTGATTGGTTGATGCCTTTATTTCAAGTGTGAAAGCTCAAATTAAAAAATTAAATAAATAAATAAAATTATTAAAATCACTTTTTTGCCGTGTAATATTCACATTTTGCGTTTAAGTATTCATAACAAGAACAACATTTCGGAAAAATATGTTGACTTGCGAATTAATCTCACGAAAGAAACACCCCCGGTGTGTAACGGCCTTTATTTTATTTATTTTACTATGAGTCGAAATGTAGTTAATGGAACGACAGAGAAAACAACAATTAGTTTCTTTAAGCACATCATTTTATTCTGACATGTTACTATACGTCAGTATTTTTATTTGTGTTTTTTTAACCCATAGTTTTAAGTAATGTCTCTTACCTGGTTTCTGTGTTGTTGTTTGCAGATGATGGTGATGTTTACCATGCAGGTGATGTTGGCTCTCCGTTTCCTTTTCTTTCTGCCGTTCCTCTTCTCGTTTCATCTGCTGCTGTCTCAGTATCTCCTTCTCTTGGTCCAGCCGCTTGTGGAGAAGTAGAAGCTCCTTTCTCTCCTGCTCCAGTTTTTCCTCCTCAATCTGTAATATCCTCACCTCCTCAGGAGTGTCATTGTCTCTCCGTCTCGCCTGTTCTCGAGGCTCTGGATTTGGTTCTTTGGTCGGTCTGAACCTGCTCCCAACTTTCTCACTGGGTGCCTCAGTAGGACTGAACTTAGCTTCAGGAATCTGAGAAACAGGGGGAGAGGAACCACTCGTGTGGCTCTTTGAAAGTTTGGATTTGTCGTCTTGCCACAGTGGACTGTGTGTTTGCGTGCCTTCGTCCCTGCCACCGTTTCCCTCATTAACTTTCCCTTCAGTGCTGTTGAGCAGCAGCCCATCCTCACCTTCTACCAACTTGTTCTTTACCTCGACGCCAACATTATCCACTGAGGAAACAGTCTTGTTGCCATCGGAGATCCCCCCATTCTTCCTCTCCACATTCTCAGTTTGGTCTGTAGTCCCAAGGAGCCTGGTGCCGTTATGTGCCCAGTGTGGAGAAAAAAGAATAGCCTCTCCAGTGCGAGATGTGTCCTCCCCGGCCAGTCTGTACCCTTCTCCAGGCTGTGTGAAGGTGTCTCCTCTGGGGCTCCAGTGTTGCTCCAGGAGGTCCTCCAGGTGGGCCCTCTGGTTCTGCTTCAGCTCGTCCCACTGATGGAGTTCGTCCTTGGAGTGCACCTTCACCTTTGACAATAAAATTAAATAAAATTCAATTCAGCTAAATCTCAGTTTAGTCCATTCATGCTCAACCAAAATGTTAATCCTGCACATTTAAATGCATTTAAAGTACCAGTGACAAAAGAGGGAGACGTTATTGAGTAGATAGATCATAAACATGTTGTGTTCTAGCCATTTGTATGACATTCGCACAAAATTAGAGTAAGATTTATTAAGTATTGATACTCACATTCACCCAAATGCAAAATAGCATTCATACTGTACCTGTCCATGTCCATGACCTTGGCTGAGTGTCTGGTTTCGATGCTGGTGGTTATGCTGTCTACGAGATGATTTTTTCTTGGGCATAGGGGGACGTGGCGCGGGCTGACATCGGCACTCCACATGATCGACCACCGACACCACAGCTTTAGCGTAAGTGGGTCTTTTGTTGACGTACTCGATCTTCATGACCTGGAGAGGTTGATAAAAGTGGATAATTCGGAGTATAACACAAACAAAGTGCAGCCTTTCTGGGATGTTGTAGATGTGTGTGTGTTTAGATATTTGTGTGCTGTATGTTTCTGTATTCTTTGTGGTTGTTTACCTGCAAGAATCGGGTGTGCGTGACGACGGGGACGCACTGCAGGCTCTTGGTGTTGCAGCAGCCAGAGCAGCGCTGCACCTCGACGCACGGCGGCCATAACAGGAAGTTAGCGTTGCTGCGGTCCAACATCGCCCTGGTGACCTCAACCACCTCTGTACGAACTTTACACAGAGCCTGCTGAGCTGGCTGGGCATCTGAGGGATGAGATATGACTGAGTGTGAGCATGGATCTATGATGAAACAATGGGCTCCTGAGCACAGACGTAAAGTCATTTTGCATTTATTTTTGGCGTTTTGTATTTCATTGTGGTTATTTTTGCCTCTTTGTGGTCACTTTGCATCTCTTTTTAGTCATTTTGCATCTTTTTTGTCATTTTGCATCTATTTTAGTCATTTTGCATCTCTTTGTGGTTGTTTTCTGTTTCTGAGGTCCCTTTGCATCTGATTTTAGTAATTTTGCTTCTCTTTATGGTCATTTTGCATCTCTCTGTGGTCTTTTTGTGTCTTTATGTGGTCACTTTGCATATCTTCATAGTTGTTTTTGCAGGTCTTTTGGTCATTTTGCATCTCTTTGTAGTCAGTTTGTGTCTCTTTGTGGTCATTTGGCGTCTCTTTCTGTGACATTTTTGCAGGTGAAGACCAGGGGGCCCCTTGACCCCTTGGCCCCTGGGCCTGTGCCCAGCAGGCCCATTCAGTAATCTATCCATGAGTGTGAGTATGACTGGTTGTACTTGTGTTAGTATTAGCATTAGTTTCAGCATTCTTAAAACTATACTTTCACTCTATTTGACTATTAAGGATACTAATCACCGACTTTAGAAAACCTCTTCCCTTTGTGTAGGTGTTCATTGAACCAATGAATAAAAGATAAAAATCTAAATGCACATGGGACTCCTCATGATTTGCCACAGAAATCTAAACTCTCCCAAGTTGCTAAGAAATGAGCAGGAGGCAAATATGAGAGGCCTAATTACTTTTAATTCCATCAAGCTTACCCATTCATCCACAGTGAATCACCTAGCTTGTTTGCATGTGTATTTATGGGATAGTGGGATAAAAAGCACTCGTCATTTAAGCCCAATTTTCCATTTTATACAATAATGACTTATGCAGCTCACCTACAGCTATCCTCCATTAGCATCCACTACCGCCTGTTTCTAGCTGTTGTAGAGCAGAAACAAGTAGCAGGATTATAATGTAAAACTCATGCATTTCAAATGCAATCAGATTTAGTATTATTAATATTGGTCTGCTACACCAAAACCTGAGGGAATTTCATTCCACAAAGCTTCACTGTTCAATTAGACAGTTCTGTTTGACACATACAAGGACACATATAGAAGTTATTGGGCATAGTTTACACGGTGATTGATGTAGGGCCATTAGTGTCGCCTCATGCTCGAGGGAATCCAACAAAGTCACCCAGACTGTTGTAGATTGGTGTCCAGTAATTCAGACATCTGCTTTATCATGATAGCAAAAAAAAGGTTAATGGGAAGAATTTTACCATGTCACTAAAGCCATACTTGTCACATCAATCAATTCGGAGGAAGGGGGGGACTGAACACACCCGCAGTCCTCCACTAATGAGGATGGAGTACTTTTACATTCATGGGGAAAATCAGGAATCCTCCATGTCAGCACTACTACCTTCCATTAACTCATTTATACGTATGAATACACACAGATGTATCATCACAAACTGGCAGCCAAACCATGAGAATTTGTTCTTTTGAGATCCAAAAGAAGAGTAATAGCAGTGACATCTTTGTATTACAATAAATTCACATCTTGCACGCAACAAGAAACCCATGACACTGTGGAGGAATAAAAGAGGAAGGAGGGGGGGCTTAGCTTACCGAGGCTCCTTGGTATTCTATGACCTCCATTGGCTGCAGAAATCCCGTCCTCCTCATCTGAGACAAAACAATAAACAAACAGCATTTGACTTATGTAAACACGGCAACTGGTTTATGAATGGTCTGTTTTTGGCATGGTGTACATATTTTATTCTATGGCCTTCTAGCGCCCTCTGCATGTATAGAGATAAAACAGGAATCCTCGCATATGGACCGGAGAGGGAGAAACAAAGAGGGTATGGGGGTAGTTGATGTCACATGTGAGTGTGCTCATGAGAGACAGACAAATAGAGGCCTAGCTTAAGTAATTGCTGCACTGTTATAATTCTTACTTTGTGTATTTTCATGTGTGTTTCTTATACCATGTATTCTCCCTGCTCCTTCTTACTCCATGTGTTTGTCTGAGTTGGTTTTATTACTGGTGATGTTTACTTGTCACAGTTAGTGTAGAAAAGTAGCCACTCATTGTTGTCTTGTTAGTTTTCAGTTCATCACATTTGATGTATTATTTAGTGAACTCTTAGTTACGATTTTCTGGCATTAAAATATAATCAGTGCCATTTTTGCTTGATTTCAAAGCATTTTGCACTTTATTTTGAAAGGATACTCATAAGCCCAAAAGTTGTACAACGTTCTCATACAGCAACATGTAATCCTACTAAGTAATAATACATAATGATAACACTGTATGTGGTAATGCACTTTGTGCAATGGAAACAGGCAATTTTGTTTCTAAGAAAATTGTTGCCTACATATTTGATACTTTCTGCCTTGGTATTTTAACATAACCACCCTCTAAACGATGTTGCCAAAATATAATCTTTATGAATTTGTAATAAATGAGCTCCAGATACAGAAAATTAGAGATCCCACCAGTGTTATGGCTAAAAAATACTGTTATTGGTCTGCCGAATTCAACCTAGTCCGCAGCATTTTTTTTGGCATTGTAAGTTCCTGAAAACCACGGGATACATTGAATGTCAATGTTTCTGAACCAAAAATATGTTTCATCAATACGTTTAATATCAGCCTCATATCACGCTTGCAAAAACGCACAATGCCACGTGGTTAATATTAACCAAATATATTATTTGGTTATTAATATTAATACAAAACTACTTGTTTAAGGTTAGAAAAATCATCATGGTTTGTGTTTAATAAGTAATAACATAATGTAACAACATAATGTAACAACATAATGTAACAATGTAACGTAACAATGTAACGTAACAACGTAACGTAACAACGTAACGTAACAGCGTAAAGTAACAGCGTAACGTAACAGCGTAACGTAACAGCATAACGTAAAAACGTAACAGCGTAACGTAACAACGTAACAATGTAAAAACGTAACAATGTAACAACGTAACGCAACAACGTAACGCAACAACGTAACGCAACAACGTAACGCAACAACGTAGGGCAACAACGTAGCGCAACAACGTAGCGCAACAACGTAGCGCAACAACGTAGCGCAACAACGTAGCGCAACAACGTAGCACAACGTAGCGCAACAACGTAGCGCAACAACGTAGCGCAACAACGTAGCGCAACAACGTAGCGCAACAACGTAGCGTACAGAACGTAACGTACAGAACGTAACATACAGAACGTAACATACAGAACGTAACGTACAGAACGTAACAACGTTACGTACAGAACGTAACTGCGTTAGGAGGATCCATAATAACACTCCCAATACTGAGTCTGGTTTCAGTGTATGCATAAACAGTAATATCCGAATGGTCTTTACCTACGGAGTCAGTGAGCAGCAGCAGCTGAAGGTCCTCTATGGAGGATATGGGACTGTTTCTAACCAGCTCCACCAGGGCTGCAGGCAGAGGCTCCCCCTGAAACACACAAGTATATATATATACATTAATATAAGAGACCAAAGAGATAAGATACTCTAGACTGTCTTAGAACATCATTATGGGGGAAAAAAAAGAAGGGAAAATGCATGTAACCATTTAGATGCTTTTTTTCAGCAGTGCACTTGACTATAAGAATAGCTATCCGAGAATTTTCCACCCTGTATTCATCCTGTATTAGACATTACAGAGCTTTCCAAACAATTCCTCTGAGGAAATGGAATAACACTACAGCACGTCTGCAATAACCATTTCACAAGTGTTACGGTGTGTGTGTGTCTGCTTGAAAGAGGAACAAATAGGTGATCAAATTGTAAACAAAATGGTATCCCTTCTATCAAAAAACAAATCCCAAGATTGGAAACTTGAACTTGCTTTTTCATACAAAGACTAACATAACAACTAAATCTTTGTCCTAAAGTCTGTAATACTTATAGTTTGCAATGCTATCTGGGGCTGTGAGGGGTTTGTTTACATCAGAGACGGCTGAAAACACAAAATGCTGATTTTTCAGCATTTTTCAGCATTTTCAGCAAGTTAATGGTCTAAAATTACTGATTGGACATTTAAACATTGTCTACACTGACTTGTTATGTTTATAGCAATGACAGAATATATCACTCTGTGCAACGGTATGACTCTTTTATGTGTTTTTAATAGTTTTTGGAAGACAATGGCATTTTATAGCATGGAGGCTAGTATCAGGTTGTGGCTCCACAGGAAATACTTGATAGTAGGAAAATTCATTTCTGGTTTAGTTTTTCTTTGTTGACAATAACAAAAGGATAAGATAGCACAAGCCTTGCATGCATTTGATCAAATATTTCCATACCACCACACCAGAAACCAAGCAACAGCTCTACATTGTGATTCTATATGGACTGACTGTGGGTTTAACCCCCCTGGTCATTAATGGGCAAGAGGGGGAGTATTAACCAAAGCAGACACACAATGGTCACTAAGAGCAGGGTGAATGACTATTGGCGTTGTGTCTTCTCATCTGCTAACATTTAGGGGTCAAAGGAGCCAGGAAGGAGTCAGGAAGTGGGGGAAGGAGTGATACGGAGAGGAGGGAGGTGCATCTGAAAAAAAAAGAGGGATAATAGATGAATAAAAGACGGGTTAAAATGGACAAGGATCAGACGTGGGTCGAGACACTTCCTCACATTTGGTTTAAACGCTGTGGATGTGCTTCATTTGCTCCGCCGTCTCACGATGAGATGGAACCAATGGAGATGATCTCAATGGAGCAAATGTGGTCTGGCTAGTGATAGCGTTCACTGTCTTATAATTATCAACATTTAGAAATATATAATATATGAAAGGTTGCACATTTAAACTTTTTATTTTAAAATAAACAATTTTATAGTATACTGTATGATAATAATATGCGCATACACGAAAAGATAACAACTAGTCAATATGATTAAGATAAATATGTAAGTAATGAATTTGTATTTTGATTAGGATACATTATAAGTAATGAATTGGTATTCTGGATTGAAAATGAATTTATATTTTGATAAGGATAATTATATCAGTAATACATTTATATTTCTGTATGACAGATAAAAGGTAATAATTATAGTTAGACAAGTTTAGGAAAATTAATTAGAGTATATGTATAGCTCAATAAGGAAGCTGGTTAATTATGAATGAATGATTTATGGAGAAGGGGTGGGATTAAATAAGTTTGTACTTCTTCTCACTCCTTTTTGAATATGTAAACCAAGGCATCAAGTGTTTGACAATTTCTGTTACTTATGCTTTTCATTTTATGTAAATACTACTTTTTTCTGGTTGTCCACTTGTTTGTATGATCATTCTTTTTTTTTTATTTTATTTTATTTTTTATTTTACATGTTCGAAATTAAATGAATGAATAGTGTACGTCCAGTGCAGTAAAGTGTGTGTACGTTTTCATTCAGGTTCTGCAGAGTATAATGAATCCCAACGGGAAGCAGGTTTTAGCCAAAGGAAGCAGCCATCCATGCATGGACATGTATTCTCATCCTGCCTGTACTATACGCCATCGACTTTCCCACATTGTTGGTTGGCTTTTCAGAGAGTCCAATTATACATCGGGGAAATGCCTGCTGTATTACACCCACATCTCTGCTCCAGAGCTGTCGATGCCCCCAAGGAGTCATCATCATCATCACGTTGATTTCTTCCCTTCGCCAAACGGAGCGAACCCGCCTGCTCGGCTAATTGTGTCTGATGTTAATTATAGGATGTGTGCCTTTGTTCGCAGTGGTGCCTGCTGTCATGACGATTTGTGTCTAAGCAGGAAGTGATAAATAAACACATTGGTTCTGATAAACAAAACAGACGTAAACAGATTCAAAAATCCACAGACAGAACGTGTAAACACGCATTGATAATGTTCAACGTGCAACTATGGGATGGAGATTATGATACGTACAATATATCAAGATTATATGGGGAATTTCATATCACCTGTATTTAGGTATACAACAGCATAAAAAGATATCAGTGAGCAACAGCAGCACCCTGTTCATTATGAAAGAGACAGCTGTTATACAGGCAAACTAAGGATGGGACGATATAGGATTTTATCGCAAATCCCGATAAAAAACACTCACAATACATTAATCATCGTGAATTTCCATTATCAGGATAATAATGAAATAAA
Organism: Sebastolobus alascanus; assembly: GCA_916701645.2. Lineage (NCBI taxonomy): Eukaryota > Metazoa > Chordata > Actinopteri > Perciformes > Sebastidae > Sebastolobus > Sebastolobus alascanus. Next base: position 575,334 of record CAKAOJ020000035.1, read on the forward strand.
CCCAGAAGGGGCGATGCTGACGCGAAGCAGAAGGATCTTGCATCACCCTGTCAGGGTTTATTTCACAGCAATGACCGCTATCTGTACATTATCCCGCTTATTACACAGCTACTTACTTAAGAGATCAATAATTTGACAAAAACGGTCTGCCAGAATCCAACATCAGAACTGCGCCCATAGCAACGGTCTGTTATACATAGCAGCGGTCGGCTATAAAGAAATAACAGACCGTAGAACGCCGTGATTGACCAATCAGAATCGAGTATTCAACAAAGCCGTGTAATAATGTATCATTTAATCGTTTAACTGTTTGGTCTATAAAATGTCAGAAAATGGTGGAAAATGTCGATCAGTGTTTCCCAAAGCCCAAGATGACGTCCTCAAATGTCTTGTTTTGTCCACAGCTCAAATCTATTTTGTTTACTGTCATAGAGGAGTAAAGAAACCAGAAACAATTCACATTTGAGAAGCTGGAATCAGATTTTTTTTAAACTTTTTTTCTTAAAACAATTACTCAAACCGATGAATCAATCGTTGATAACTGATCGTTGCAGCTCTTTTGCCATTTCAAATGGTCCAAAAAACAAATTTTCGACATGATCCAGCACTTATCAGCTGAAGCCAGCTCCCATCCCCTGAAGGTCTGTTGGACACATTGAGGAATGCCAGGTACAGGCCGCGGCTGCAGTGGGCAGGAGGAGGAGAGGGAACATCTAAATCGTACATAATTAGGGGGTTCAGTTTGCTGCCGGCGCAGCAGCAGCAGCAGCAGCACACGTGTGAGGTTTCACATGTAGCCGCTGAAACGACGCCTACACGTGCACAACTCTGGAGATGTGACTCTAATTAATTCCTTTGTCATAATTTACCTCTGAGTTGGAGAGGCGCCTGATGCAGTTAAAGATAATGATGAGTTTGTAGCTAAATGTAAATGTCTGGATTCCTCTCTGGTGGTCCACAGTTGAGTGTATCTGCATTTCATATATGAGCACGCTAAATTATCACTCTCAAGACTGGATGCATCTCAAACCCATTCTCTTACGATAATGTTCTCTTTATAAGGGACGTGATTGAACCTTGCATACAGACTCCATCATTTCACAGCTGCCATACTATAACTTTAAAATTAGATGTGGGGAATTCCTGGTTGTATACCTCAAAGCCTTTGTAACTTTCTCCCTCTAAACCACTCGGCCTGTCAAATCTGAGTTGTCTTTTACATGTGGTGCCTACAGAGGCCGTAAAATGAAAAGGCGGGTTGATGACAGGAATTTAAAGTCATCCATCATAGCCGCGTTTCACCCTAAATCTACCTTCATGTGAAGTCGTCATGGTGATGGTAGATTGCATGCATACACTATAAATTGCATGGGTTCAGTGGATGAAAGATAGTTTTTCCCCTTGTGTTATATTGTTTTTATTTTAATTGAAAGCTAATAGTTTCCAACATGTGCAGAAGTTACTCCAATACCATACCCCTCCATCTGTCAGGAAGAGAAAAAAGGGTAAACTCACAGAGGGTTGTGGCCTCTTGTTTGACTTGTTTAAATGTCCACTTACCATGACTGACTTGTTAACTGTGTGTGTTTTGACCCCATTTAGTTTTACAAGTGGCTGACCCTGGTGTTTCACTGTGGAGATGAATTCCCTGGGTCGGAAACACATCTGAAATCTGAACGGAGGCAGAAATACAGATCAAATCTGATTCAATGTACATCTGAACCTACTTCTAAAGCCTTCATTTAGGCAAAAGATGTTTTTTAAATGAACATAATGTCAGTTAAGCCTCACTTGACCTAGCAAGACCCTCAGTTAACTTTTGTCTTCCTGTTTGATAGGGCTGGGAAGTATTGCGATTCAATATTACGATTTATTGCGATTTTTGTTAACACTAGACCATGGGAAAAAGTTGAATCATACACTTCTAGGGACTTTTAATTAGAAAAATATCTAAATTAATACAGTAAAAATTTTTGATTTTGATTCGATTCAGCATGTATGTAGTCTGAGTTGTCCTGAAATCAAATATATTAGTCATTGTCATGCATTATTTATTACATTTTTTCCAGCAACCCAAAAATTAAAGAATAAAGACATTTCTCTCACAAATTAGTGGTATTTTCTTTTTAATTTATAAGGGACATGCAATGTTTTATACTTCTGGTGAATATAATCCAATCAATCTTGTTTCCATATATGAATTTTGTAAATACAGTTCCCTTTGTTAACACCTTATTTTGAAAACCGGATGTAGTCACACGTGTATACTTCTGCTAACTTCGCCAAGTCCGTCACTAGCTCTCCCATCAGCTCCGTTCTCTTTATACATCCATGGTCAGCTCCATCGGGGCCGTTTGAATGCATTTCACATAAATGTCAGTATATGGGTGCTCTACAGTTGTAGCGTCGGCTGATTTGACCAATGAAGATGAGAGTGACGGCTGGCTTGACCGCACATTACCGCAATACGATAACGTTTCCTGTCCATGACAGAGTTAGCATGCAGCTTTAGCCATCATGTCTAGCTTTGCTTTTCCTGGCAATGTGTGAAACCCAAAGTGTTTCCATACTTTACTGTATGTGTAGTGTTTACCACTTTGGATTTAACATGTGAGTGTGCAGGTCGTATCCACACAGACCCTCCGCCTTTTTTTCTACTTTGTCGTTTTGGTTGACGGATACATTGCGGATATGACGTTAAAAGCGATAACTTCCCTCTACCTCCGCATAGACTCAAATGAAGCAAATATATCGATTCTGGCATTAAAAAACTCTATTTCAAAATCGTAAAAAAAAAAAAAAAAAAAAAATCACGATACATAGGTGAATCCACTTTTTTCCCCACCCCTACTGTTTCAACTCAGCAGATGGTCAGACTTTGCCCATCTATCCTGCAACCATATTTCACTATTATCTGTACATTTTCACACGTTCCAAAGAATGTGTTACTCAGACAGATTTGTATTAAAATGGAGTAGCAGTGCAGAAAGTGGTTCACTGGAGGTGGAAACAGCAGTGAAAAGTGCATCATCCCTCTCACACACTTAAAAAGCCTCAATTTTTTAGCTGTAAATGAAATGGGTTTCTGCACTTGTCTCCATTTGAATATCAGTAATGAAAGTGCTTCTAAATGCCAACATTCAGCAAGACAAGTGATTTACATTGTGTTGATGCATGACAAGTATTTCACACCACAACACATCATCTCTCCTCCCAGAAATATTTCACCCTGGGTGTCAAAATTAGAAAAAAAAAATATGTCTCACTGCAATTTGGGTCTCTCCTCGTCTAAACATGTGGCCTCTACAGCATCATGTAACAGTATGATGCTGCTCACTGACTGATTTGTGGACTCTGCTCAACATCTGGAACAGCAGCCTCCGTGAATGCACCACGCGGAGCATCCAGCTGTAAAAGATCGAGCCTATCATGACAGCCTTTTCTGTTTCCTGGCTCATTATCATCACCCACAGAGAACGACCTCTGCATGCGTGTGCCCCCTGGGCGTCCATTCATTATGCCAGCTAATGGGAGGAATAACAGTTATTTTCTGCTGAGGATGCCACCCCTCTCAGAAGCAATAAAGGAAAGACTGGATTTTATTATGACACTAGACTGAAGCAGGTGCACTAACTCCAAAGTAAGCACAACTACAAGCCAAGTATACCTTTCTGTAGGCCTATAAGGCAAGAATACTTAATTGTACTTTTCTTAAGTATATATCGATCAAAAGATTACTTTATTTACTACAACTTACTACTACATACTTATTACAAGTATAAGCCAAGTGTACTTAGACTTTTCTGTATACTTGTCAGTATGAGCCAAGTATACTTAGACTTTTCTGTATACTTGTCAGTATAAGCCAAGTATACTTAGACTTTTCTGTATACTTGTCAGTATGAGCCAAGTATACTTAGACTTTTCTGTATACTTGTCAGTATGAGCCAAGTAGACTTTTCTGTATACTTGTCAGTATGAGCCAAGTAAACTTTTCGGTATACTTGTCAGTATAAGCCAAGTATACTTAAGACTTTTCTGTGTACTTGTCAGTATAAGCAAAGTATACTTAGACTTGTCTGTATCCTTGTCAGTATAAACTAAGTATACTTAAGTAAATCTCTGATAAGATTTAAAAAAAAAAAAAAAAAAAAAGTATACTCTCTTATTTTAAGTTTAAAATAAGTATACTAATAGCACCCTTGAATAAACTTCTATTTGGTAAGGGTGGGCTATATCCTGTCAGCTCATGTACACATTTCAATAAAACTACCATGGTGTTTCACGTTTTACTATGATATTAGTATAGTATGATATAAGGACTACTTGCAGTTGTTACAGTAAAGGTGAAGCATCTCTAAAAGTCCAACTGATGCAGACTCACCTCGGCTACGCCAAACCGCAGACACGCCGCCAGCACCGCGAGCAGCAGCCGGATCCACGAGCTCATCTTGCTGCCCAGCCTCGAGCCTCTTCGACGGACCGGGCATTTATGGAAGCGCGAGAGAAGCCCCTCTCTCCTCAGCACTGCGCGCGGGGGGGACAGCGGCTCGCCCTGCGGAACTGCTGCGCGCGCGTATAGACGGTCTGTCCACCCGGTTGTCTCTCCGGCACGAGAGATATCCGAAGAAGATGAAGAAAGCGCTCGTGCTCGGTCAGCGGCACGCAACTTTTAAGTAATAAAAAAAAAAAAAAAGAAGAAGAAGCTCCACAGTCCTGGATGAATAATAAACATCCAAATTCAGGCGCTTTTCTATTTAGTTCACCTTGCTTAAAAGTGTGCGTTTTCGGATAAAAAAGCAATACATTTAATTAACAAAACGACATCTTCCAAGTCACAAACTTCACAAGACAAAACTATGCAGGACTCAGAAAGCGAGGAAATTTTCCATTATTCCAATTTATGTCCCCGTTTTCTTTAAAATACAATATATCCAACTGTCTTCTCTTTTTCCCCAGTGGGTCTCTTTAATTAACCGTGATGCGATCCCAGCTGAACGTCTGAAATAACGTGGCAGGTCACAGCACGGTAGTCTGCGGTCCTCTTCTTCCAAGGAGTCTTATCAATAAGCTCTGTGTGGCTCGGTGCGCCTCAGCCCTGCTGGAGCTGCCTGATTACGCAGCGGTGGGGATGGTGGTGGTGGTGGTGGTGAGGGGTATAGAGCAGATTTCCAAGAGTCTCTCTTCCGCCCCCTGCCTGAAGAATGGGTGATAATCTGCGCACAGAGGAGCGACAATAAGTCCACAAACGACCAGCCAGCCACTCTGAGCAATATTTCCTCTGTCGTGAATCATTTATGCAGATATTCCTGAGTCTGAGCCAAGTCCTGTGGGTTTGTGTGCTGATCTGAATTCTGCCACATGATCTGGTTTGAAATGTTAGTATTATTAACTCTGAGGGTGTAAAAATATCAACCCAGTGTTTGTGTCAGTGTTTATGAGCATGAGTGGTCTTCCCAGGTATTATTAGAGTATTTCCACTTTATGTTATTTTATCTACTCCACTACATTTATCTCTTCAGATTGAGATTGTATATACAAAACACACGATCAGGCAGTAGTTGCTCAAGTATTTTACTTAAGTAGAATTTTGAGGTACTTTACTTGATGCTACTTATTTCTTTTACTCCACTACATTTTGGAGGCAAATATTGTACTTTTTTACACCACTACATGTATTTGATAGCTTTAGTTACTAGTTACTTTGCAGATTTAGATGATGATGTATTATTATAGATTAAGCTATCCAACAATATATAAAGTAATTCAAATAAACTCCACCTTTACCAGCTGCAGCCTTAAAGCTGAAGTAGGCGAGATTGGAGCAAATATGATAAAAAAAAGTTATTTTTATAAAACGGTCGCTATATCGTTAAAGTAATACATGAAACGGTTAACCTGAAAAAAATCATGTTCCTCTGTGTCCTCCGGTGCTCCAAACGGCATTTGCAAGATTTCACAGACCGGAGGAAACCAAGCAGTAAGAGCTGATCTGAGGTCCGCTGTCCAGCTGCCATCTCTGAGCAGCTGTCAATCACTCGCGAACTCCAAACGGTCAAACTAGGCAGCGCCGATCAAATAAGAATCAATATTACGTTACGTAAATGCCTATTTCTCGCCTCAAATGTTTTCAGAATCATCTTGTAGTGTACGGTTTAGCTGTAAAATGAGAAAGTTTGTGACGCCGCCGCCATTGTAAAATCTGTTGAAGGAACGCCAAGTTCCGGTCACATGACCGGAGCACAGCCAATAGGAACGCTCTCTCTCTCTGAAATGACCTGTGATTAGTAAAAGTCTCCCGTCACTGGCTAGATTTTTTTAAGCCTGAAAACAGAGCCATGAGGAGGTGCAGACGTCTAGTTATCTATCAGAACACTTGAATTACAATATGCTGAAAGGTTATTATGGGATTTTTGCCCAATGATGCCAAAAATATACTGCCTACTGCCACTTTAAAGGGACGTACACATTAATGCATCAATAATTATAATCTGATCATATAATAAACACTATTCTGAAATGAGTACTTTCATTTTTGATACTTCAAATATATTTTGATGCTAATACTTTCGTACTTTCACTTCAGTAAGATTCTGAATGCAGGACTTTTATTTGTGTTTTTACACTATTGCTACTTTTACTTAAGTAAAAGATTTGAATACTTCTTCCACCACTGTGATCAGTTTATAAAACATGATGTTTTGTTGTAGATTAATCTACCCAACAGTATATAAAGTACCAACTTGACAAACTACAACAGTACACATTAATTATTATCTATTAATAATCCAATAATACACGATGATTCAATAATAATTTAACATAGTCCTTTATCTGCACGCTTATACTACTTTAAGTACATTTATGTACTTTTGCTTCATTAAGATTTTGAATGCCGCACTGTAACTTGTAATGGAGTACTTTCCAACGGTGATATTGCTACTATTATTATTGCTAAAGGATCTGAATACTTCCTCCACCACAGTTTAGGAGTGCACAACACACTCATGTTATAATTTTATTTTAGAGACTATAACAAAAGCCCCCATATGGACAAATTTAGGTTCTGATGGACATTTAACAACGACAACCCTGTTAACAACTTGAAATAACGGTCTCTAAATAATGATCCCAATAATAACAGTTATGAACAGTGAGAAACTGTTTCCCCATCTGCATTAATGTGACTTTTCACTAAAAAGTTAAAATTGCATGATCAACTGTTTTAATTCATGAAATATGTAAAACAGAAGATGCTTTAAGCAAAGTCAACACTTTTGAATAACCCATGACCCTAAATTCAGCCCATTGCATAACAGACCTTTATGTAGTTACTATTGCTGGAGAGGTCACGGGGATAGTTGCCATGCCAACTGACTCCTCTTGTTACCTCAGCATCGCGGCTAGCCAGGCTATCAGGAAACAAAAGGTGTTTCTAAATATCACAGGAGTTATTCTCAGAGATCTGACCTTTGACGGTCACCCGTGTTTAGGGAACATTTTTGAACAATGCCTTACGGTGACTCTGCATGTTCATACTCAGCCGACCCAAAAATAGTCTATCAGCCGGCCGACCTTGTGGACTTATAACGATACGTGGCGGCGGGGAAAAGAGCAAGAACGTTTTTATCATAGAAACAAACATTTGAAAGGTGAAGTGCATTAAAGAACAAACCTGCTCAATAAATTAACACATGTTTCTGACTGAAGGCATTTGAGACAGATCCACCTCTTCACTGCAGCTGTGAATAATGTCCCCGCAGTCTTTTCTTCCAGTTCAATCATGGCCCGGTGAATAATAGGATGCCATTGTTTTTCTAACAAGAGTCAATGGAGGAAACAGCATGAGCTATGGAGCTATATTTACACTCCGTTTCATATTCACACGTTTGGTCAAGGCCACTGGCAGTATGGGGTAACCATTGTGACTTAGGATACCGGTGCGATGCAGCACTAAGGACACAGGGATGATGTAAAGTGAAATGATCAAATTATACGCATGCAGAAAGTATTCTAGCAGGTAGCCTAATCGGCACTGCATCATGTTTTCTCCATTTTAAGGCCACCATAAAGGACACTTTATCACATTTGCTCCATTTAAGGGCACCCATTTGTGCACTTAATCCCAATTCCTCTACTGCAAGAGAACCCCAGAGGGCACTGCATCAGGTTTTATCTATCATAGGGGCATCCAATAAGGCACTTCATCATGTTTTCTCTACTGGAAGGATGCCCTAGAGGGCACTTAATCCCATTTTCTTTACTGGAAGGACACCCTAGAGAGCACTTTTTCCCATTTTCTCTACTGGAAGGACGCCCTAGAGGGCATTCTATCCCGTTTTCTCTACCGGAAGGACGCCCTAGAGGGTACTTTATCCCATTTTCTTTACTGGAAGGACACTTTAGAGGGCACTTTGTCCCGTTTTCTCTACTGAAAGGACACCCTAGAAGGCACTTTATCCCGTTTTCTCTACTGAAAGGACGCCCTAGAGGGCACTTTGTCCCATTTTCTCTACCGGAAGGACGCCTTAGAGGGCACTTTGTCCCGTTTTCTCTACCGGAAGGATGCCCTAGGGGGCAATTTATCCTGTTTTCTCTACTGGAAGGAAGGACGCCCTAGAGGGCACTTTATCCCATTTTCTCTACTGAAAGGACGCCCTAGAGGGCATTTTGTCCCGTTTTCTCTACTGGAAGGACGCCCTAGAGGGCACTTTATCCCGTTTTCTCTACTGAAAGGACGCCCTACAGGGCATTTTGTCTCGTTTTGTCTACTGGAAGGACGCCCTAGAAAGCACTTTATCCCATTTTCTCTACCGGAAGGATGCCCTAGAGGGCACTTTATCTCGTTTTCTCTACCGGAAGGACGCCTTAGAGAGAATTTTATCCCGTTTTCTCTGCTGGAAGGAAGCCCTAGAGGGCCCTTTATCTCATTTTCTCTACTGGAAGGGCACCCCAGAGGGCACTGCATCATGATTTGTCTATCATAGGAGCATCCAAGAAGGCACTTCATCATGTTTTCTCTACTTGCAGGATGTCCTAGAGGGTACTTTATCCCAATTTCTCCACTGGAAGGATGTCCTAGAGGGTACTTTATCCCGTTTCTCCTACTGGGAGGACGCCCTAGAGGGTACTTTATCCCGTTTTTGGAAGGATGCCCTGGACGGCACTTTTGCTGTGTTTCTTTCGAATATCTTTTGTGAATGAAATGTGGGTTTGATCTCCATCACTAACACTATAATGTAATCTCTGTACCAGCTAAACTTTTGGAAAAGACAGCTAAAATCAAGGGTTTTTGAACATGTTCTTCCTCTTACCTTTGCTATCAGTGTTGCCAGTTTTACGACCGTGTACACTTCAAAACTATATTTTACTTTATACTCAGGTTGTGGCTCCCAAAACATGAGGTTGTGGTGTGTTTGATTTCTAAGGAGAACGGGAAAAGGAGGAGGAGGAGGGGGAGGAAGAGGAGGATGAAGGGGGGGGGGGGGGGCAGTTTCTTGACTAGAGGTAGGGATTTTCCCACCGGGACCTGCATTTGTCTCACACTATAGCGGACTCTCTCTCACAGACACACACACGTTCACACCTGAGACTGTAACACCTCACCACAATCCCACAGAGAGAAGGCCATCCATCATTCTTTACAGAGGCGACAACTTAATAAGAAACATTCATAAAAAATACTGTATGTGCACCCGTACCGTAAGCTCAGTAGTGTGTGTGCAAACAGACACGTGTACGAACACATGCATCTAATTCTTATACATGCATGAAAATACACTCTTGCATGTGCACACACACACACCCAAATGTACACCAATATACACAAAGACTCAATGAAATTGGACATGAAGAGCATTCACACATGTTAAAGCACTGTTGTGTGGAACACATCACACCCCCTCAAATATTGGCTCACACACGCTCACTGTCCCAAGCTGACGACCAATTTCACCATGAACGGAGCACAGAGGGCCCTCTATGCTTAACAATCGAGTGAGAAATGACAGCACTCGCTCAAATATTTAACAGCTTTTCAGAAGATCCGGAGAAGGTCACAGCACCCTGAACTAATCTCCCATTGAACAATGATGCCATTTGATTTGGTGCGTTTTTTCCGTCGTCGGCTGAAAAGCTTCAGTGGTTAATTTGACGCAGTAATCGCATAGTTGGGTCCTCTCCCCCTCGCGGTCGGCTTTGCTAGATGAAAAACATGAATGTACTGTATTTGTGTTGCACAAAAGGGCCGTGGGTTGGTGCACATGTCTGTGCAGAGGTGCACTTTTGGCTGCCATCACATGCATCAGAGTCAAGAGGGGAGACAATTGACCCTCGATTAGTCGCGGGGATAGGCTCTCTGCAGCGCGTGTCTCAGAGATAATAGAGGATCGTGTAGACCAAATGGACTAATGGGAAGTCATTAGTTGGCCTCTCGAGCCTCGAGTATGACCGCTCACCCCGGATCTCAGGTTTCCCCAATCCCAGGAGGAGGAATGTGGATGAATCACATCAAAAGACGAAAGATTCAGGTGCAGAGACCAGTGGCAGATTTATTCATATTCAGCACAACAAAAGACATGAAACTAAATCCTCTCTCTGAACAGTTAGATCACAGTAATAATGCAGCTTTTATAAATGATTGACCAATGATCAGTTTGACAGAGTCAAAGCAGCTCAAAGCCTTCATGTCTCAGCAAGGATCTGTCAACAGCATCTAACGAATGGGTCTGAATGAGAGAGACTGACAGTGAGGAATTGTTGGAATGCACTCTACTGAGACAAGGACGGAGAGAGAGAGGAGGGCAGAGAAAAGGAAAGACACTGAGATATGCAAAGTGGCAGAATAGATTGAAACCCAGCAAAAACAATCCGAAAAAGCGGCTGATAAAAAAGTCACATCAAATCTATTTGGAAATACTGCAAATTGGGGTAGATGAGAGAAGAACACGCACTCTCGGCCATCTCTCTGATGTTTGCAGCCCTGTTGTTGAAACTGAGGCTAATTTACAGCCATATAACTTTCACAGCTGATATGGACTCTTTCAGGCTGCATCCTATGCCAGTCTGTACTCTTCGTGCACTTACAGGTCACGGTTGATCCCACATAACTTTACCATCATGCTCTAAGTGGTACAGTAAATATAGATTTTGTGAAATGCAAAGGAAATATCTAAACTTTTGTAACTCCTTCTTCAAGCACATGCAGAAACAGACTCATGCAGTATCAATTTGTCTGTTATAAACAGCACTGACTTATGTAATGGTTGTCAAAACTGAGCCAAAATATTAGCATTAGTCGGGACATGTTTTCTGGCTGGATTGATCAAAGAAAATAACCAAAGCGTGTCATGTAATGTGATATTAGAAGTCGAAAGGAAAATGTATGTTGGCATATTGAGGAAAAAGAACCTGAGTTATTGTTGGCAAGCATGAAATGTCACCTGAGCAGGTGGAAAAACGGGTTGGGGAGATTTAAAAATGTTTTTGTTAGAGCTGTCAGAGTTAACGCAACAATAACGTGTTAACGCAATTTTGTTTTAACACAACTTATTTCTTTAACGCATGAAAGCAGCTTGCAATTTTTATGTTGTAACATGGTCAGTTTTAAAGCTAGAGTGAAGATGGTATCACATGAAACCAGAAAACCTAAAGAATCCATTGGTACCAACCATGTCATGTTAGATTGTCACGAAGGAGGTTAAATAACGCCCCAAATTACGCTAAATTCTGGCGAGGAAAAACTGGCATAGCCATTTACAAAGGGGTCCCTTGACCTCTGACCTCAAGATATGTGAATGAAAATGGGTTCTATGGTTACCGACGAGTCTCCCCTTTACAGACATGCCCACTTTATGATAATCACATGCAGTTTGGGGCAAGTAATAAGACGCAAGGAAAAGACGCAAGTGAGGGAAACTGGGATGCAATTAAGAGCTTTGGGATGCAGCCATAGTCAAGTCAGCACAATGACACACTGACAGCTGTTGTTGCCTGTTGGGCTTGAGTTTGCCATGTTATGATTTGAGCATATTTTTTATGCTAAATGCAGTACCTGTGAGGGTTTCTGGACAATATTTGTCATTGTTTTGTGTTGTTAATCCAACAATAAATACATACATACATTTGCATAGAGCAGCATATTTGTCCACTCCCATGTTGATAAGAGTATTAAATACTTGACAAATCTCTCTTTAAGGTACATTTTGAACAGATAAAAAATGTGCGATTAATTTGCGATTAATCGCAATCAACTATGGACAATCATGCGCTTAATCACGCTTAAATATTTTAATCGATTGACAGCCCTAGTTTTTTTTAAATGTCTATATTTCTCCAATGACAGGTTCATGGGCTTAGATTCTGGTTGTTTTTTTCTCAGTGTAATCAACTCATCCTGCTTTCTTCAAGCTTTGCCAAACTGGGGTGTATGTCAACATTTCTTTTCTAAATGAGTTTTATTTGTGTTGGATGAGCGTGCTGCTGACGGTGACATTATGAAGACACTAACAGATCCAGTGAGGATGGACCAAACCACGCTGTGGAGTATAAACACCTCCATGAGGAATGCCTGGTTTTGTTCAGCTCCAAGAGGCTGTATACAGCAGCATTCCTCTGCCAGCCTCCCCTCCCTGTCCTGGTTCACAGGGGACTTCCCTTCTCTCTACTGTACTATAACTACTCTAATGAATACCACGTAGGCCTAGTGTACTGTAAATATCTGTATTGTTATTATCGCCATGCACAGGCTACTAATGAATAACTTCTGTCCTTTAAGTGATTTATTCTCATCCTCAAACAAACACTCCAGTAGGCTATACTGGAGGGAATTTAACGCTGTCATTCAAATGTGCATGAGTCTGACCCTTTATTCTCAAACATACTGTACATGTGCCAACTTGTCAATCATAAGCCACATCTATCAGCACTGAGCCCACTTATTGGCTAGACACTCCAATTCAAAGGCCACGTTGCAGTAATAGATTAAAAATGCAAGCATCAGCGCAAACCTAATGAGCTAAAAGACATTTACAAATGCATTAAATTGTCTCTCTAATCAAGTTACATTTCATGATCAGTTTTATCTACTTAATTACATATTCATCGTCTTTGTTTTTAGCCATGCTAGCTCTATAATAGCAAGGTCCGTCAGTTGGTCGGTCCAGACTGAAATATCTCAACAACTATTGGATGGATTGCCATTAAATTTGGTACAGACATTCATGATCTCTTTAGGGTTAATTGTAATAACTTTGGTGACCCCATAACCTTTAATTTAGCTCCATCCTCAGGTCAAAACGATCCCAAATATATGAAGTGGCATTGGTGCTCATTAGCCAATTTAAACATGCTAACACTGTAATCCAAAATGGTGAAAACATTATATATGCTACACATCCGCATCTTAGCATTGTCATTGTTAGCATGTTAGCATGCTGAAGTTAATATTTTGCTCAAAGCACTTAGAGCTGCTAGCATGGCTGCTAACTGTTAAAGAGAGCCGGTTTTCTTAAGATTTTAGCTGGTGCCCCTTGCATCGCAGCCGATTCCACCACCAGTCATGTGTTCATACACTCGCACAGAAACTGCTTAGCTTTATGTCTTTGAGATCGAGCTGTGCAGAACACACTTAAAAGAAAAGGTGTATTTCTCAAAACTATATTGTAGGTTATTCCCCAAACACCTGAGTAGTCTTTCCAACTTTCTCTAATGAATTTAAGGAAAATAGGGCCTATGTAATAGGCTATGTAGTTATATTGTTGTTGTTGTTTTTTAATATTTCAAAATAATAGTATTAAAATAGTATTAGTAAAAAATAGTAAAAAGTTAGTCTCTAAATTTTGCATTTTCCTTCCCTCATTCAGCGCGCCCCTATGGATGCCGCCCCTAGCATTCGCCTATATCGCCTATAGGGCCGGCTCTGCTCTTAAATTTAAGACAAGAGTTATGCTTTTTAGTGTACCTCTATCTTGTTGGTAGTATTTAGTTTAAAATAGTTTTGTTGAGGTTGTATGGTGTATTCTGTATTACACAGCTATATTAAAACGTCTCTTTTATCCTTCACTGTGCCGACAGCCTTGAGAGCAAAGGGAGTGAAAAGGAGAAGGTGAGAGAGTCAAACGTGTGAGGGAGTTAAGGGAGACGACGTGTCAGACAGACAAAAGGATTCATCACATAACAAAAATAGAAAGGGAACAAAATTAGACAGCGAGGGAGGAGGAGGAGGGGGGGGGACAGGATTACAGGTGTATTTGTAACAGTCAATCTAAAAATGCCTCCATGAACTTTGTGTCTCTACGTTTTTTCTGCAAAGTGGCTGAGCCTCCTCCCAGTCATTCCTGTTTACAAGGTTGCTTCCTGATGACGTTGTGCTGAGTGTGTCACGGTCCGTCATCTGGTATTCCTCTCAGAGAGCAGCAGCCCTCTATGTATAGTATATGTGTGTGTTTATTAATTGATTCTGTTCTTATTTATTGCTCCACTGGATTTTTTTTACATAGATTTCAGATGCACTCTTTCCTACTCCTGATTCCCATCATCAACCCTTTGGTGATGGGTTCACATTTCTAAATGTGTGGGCCTCAGCTGTGTCTGTAGGTTACACATGTTCACATCCTGGAACAGAGGACGTGACATTGTTCTGACTTAACGAAGTAACAAATTTGAAATTGTTGATCTAGCTGTCATAACCTGACCCGTGGTGCCAAAACAAAAATGGGAAATGGATGCGCAAATGCCAACAAATTTAAAGTTTCTATTTTTATAAAGGAAACAGACTAAAAAAGGATTTTCTTGTGAGGTGTATTATAGTTGCATTAGTAGCGTAGAAGTTTTTCGCCATGTGTTTGATACAGAATGTGTCATGTGTGGGTGTGGAGGTTTTGGATCGTTTAAAAGGCAACTTCGTTGGAACTGGGCTGAGTAATGAAAGTAAAGTAACTAATTACCATAGACTGTACATAAGAAGTGAACGTAGTCACCGTGACGTCACCCATTGGTTTGTAGACTGCCGTTTTGAGGCCTTGAGTTCGGCATTTTGGCCGTCGCCATCTTGGTTTTTGGAACCAGAAGTGACACGAGAGGGTGGAGCTAAGTACAACCAAACGCTGAATAAGACATTTTTAGACGGCCAAAGGTTTATAATTAACTGTCATGAACTGTGAAAAGGTTAAAATTGTCAGCTGAGTTCCATTGTGCTGTTGTTGCGTTTTTACATCTATTGTTATCACACCTGATAGCTGTCTGAAATGTCTCCTGTGATATGGTACTTCAGTTGTTTTTCTTGCTGTAAATTTTGAGGCCACAAAAACATGTGAAATTGACCGATAGATATTCGCTTTTTAAGAAATATAAAAACTCAGTATTAACTCGGCAGGAGTATCAGAGAGGTCTCCATTTAAGCACCTGCTTTAAAAGTCTACAAACAGGCCATTAGTAACTATTAACCTAGAAGCACCACTGTGTGCCATATTAATCTGGGTTAGGCCTATTAAAATGTAAAATAAAGACTCCAAAGATCCACTGAAAAAGACATAAAATAAAAGGTCAGGAGGTGGCAGGTAATTAATGGGACACACCAACGCTTGACACCTTTGTAATTTGGTAGCGCCTTCTCTTTGTTGCTTTGCCATGCAGCTGCTCACCCAGAGTTGAAAATCCTTAGAGCGCCATAAATTACACAGACGTCAAGTCCTCCGCACAGATTCTTGGAAGGCTTTTATGCACAGTGAGTGTGCACACCTGCATTCACAGCCACATGTATAAAGTAGTGCACAAACATGCACGTACACACACACTGCAACAAACACACACAGTCTCTGCACCTTCTGCAGTATCTCACACGTACTTAGTAGGAAGTTTTAATACTTTGGTTGGACCCTGTAATCAAAGCGAACAATCAGACAGGTCCAGACAGCGCACTCAGCAAATACCGAACTGCATCCGAAAATGCCTTAAATAGCTCTGTCGTACCTGCTCATTACATTATAAAAAGGTAATTACTTATCCGATGGATTTGGGGACGGCGAGGGGAGAGAGGAAAAGGGAAAGAGCAAGTAATGTTGCTACTTTTTATGTAGGTGATTGGTGGTAGAAAAACGGACATTCTGGGTAAGCAAAGACACAGAGCGTGAGGAAGATATACTCTCACACATGCATGTTTCAACCCGGTCTCACGGGAAGGCGTATAAATGGCACGACATTACACGGACATTCCGCGTTTCGTGAGTACGCATTTTAGCGTGTCAATTGTACGCCGCTTTTCCACGCAAACGTCTGTCCGCAGTTAGATTTAGGCAACAAAACCACTTAGTTAGGTTAAAGCAGCAGTGGGTAGAAATTGAGCAAATATGATTAAAAAAAGTTATTTATATAAAACGGTCACTGTGCCTCTGTGTCCTCTGGTGCTCCTAATGGCATCTGCAAGATTCCACAGACCGGAGGAAAACAACGAGTCAGAGCTGATCTGGAGTGCGCTGTCCAGTTGCCGTCTATAAGAGTCACAAGTCAACCACTCGCAAACTCCGATCAAACGATCAAACTAGGCAGCGCTGATCAAATATGAATCAATATTCTGTTACGTTAATGACTATTTCTCTCCTCAAATGTTTTCAGAATCATCTTGTAGTGTACTGTTTAGCTGTAAAATGAGAAAGTTTGTGACTGGCAGCCATGTTGAGATCAGTTGAAGAAATACCAAGCACCACCCACCAGCCGGAGCACAGCCAATAGGAACGCTCTCTCTCTCTGAAATGACCTGTGATTGGTCAAAGTCTCCCGTCACGGGCTAGATTTTTTTAAAGCCTGAAGACAGAGCCATGAGGAAGTGCAGAAGTCTAGTTTTCTCTCAGAACTCTTGAATTACAATATGCTGAAAGGTTATTATGGAGTTTTTGCCCAATGATGCCAAAAATATTCTGCCTACTGCAGGTTTAAGTGTCCAATATATGATGCCACATAAGGACAGGTTCAGAGCAGGTAGGCACAGAAGAGGGAGCTTTTTGAATAAAAGGACATAATGGCTTTAACAGGGGAGGAGAGGAAATGAGAGGAGTGGCGCTAAATGAGAGGGTGAGAGCGAGGCGTTAGTTGTTAAAGAGCTAGGGAGAGTGGAAACGGGGAAATCCAGGCTTTACCTCCCAGAAGACATGCAGGGTGGGAGGGGTGGAGAAGGGGAGCATGGAGGAGGGAGTAAAAAGACCTGCCACTGACTCTCGAACGCAGACGAGGGTCGTTGAGTGCAAAACCGCTTGGCGTCTACTGCGGCAGTGATCTCCATCCCCTCCCACTCCAGATACAATGAAAATTGTGTTTGAAAACAATGCCATCTGCAGAGACAGAGTGGGAAGAAACTTTGCAGAGTGGCCCAGTTCAGCTGCATGGCAGCCAGGGAACTGTGTCAAGGATGTGATGTCTGGACAACGACAACAGAGTAGGGGCTCTGTGTGCCTTGAGGAAGGGCCAGTCTGTGGTGGGTGTCTGTACTTTGTGTCAGTCTGTGTGATTTTCTTTTTTTTTTAATCATTATTCCTGTTTTTATCTTATATTGTAGTAGTGTGTTCTGCAAGACACTTTCAGGGCAGAAAGGCGTCAGTATGCTTCTCTTCGATAAACAAATGTCTCTTCATTAAGGAAATGTGTATAAAGGGGGTTTCAATGAAAATAAACTCATAAGCAAAATAAAGCCTGCGGGCATTAGGTTATTAGGCAAGCACAAACTCTTGCACAAATAGCACTGATCTGCCCTGATGCAGGTAACCGAGTGGAAAGGTGTTCTTTAATATTCACTCCGGCTCAAAATCACCCTCAATCAGAAAGACAAAAGACCGAAAACAAGTCTCAAAAGGGCCTAAAGAGCAGTCTCTGGTTGAATCTGATAAAAATGAGGTCTGTATTACGTGGAGGAAGGATCCAAGTGTCCTGGGTGTTTATTTCTCCACCTCTCTTAAGCCCTAAAGAAAGGGCGTCGGCACACCCTGATTGGCTGAGAGGGGAAATGCACCAAGCTGCTCTCAATTGTTAATTATGAGCCATCAGTCCCAACACCCTGCACTACAGGTGATCTGAATAACTTCCAATCAACTCGGGGGAACTGTGACGTTCAGCTAAAATGAATTGGGAAAAGAGAAGTGACAGCAAGTAGCAAAGAATGAGGGACTGCTACAACGTGACTGGGTTGTAATGTTTCTAAGTGTCTTCTTAACTTGTTGGATGTCATACTTTCAGCTGTTTGAGTTTTCAGATATAAAGGTCTCTCCTCATCTCCCACCACATTCACTGTGAACACAAAAGCGAGATATTTTCTTTTGATTACCGATCCTTCGAATTCTACCGAACACGGAGTCCCTCGTTCAGAGGATTTTCAAGGATGCATGTGTTTATCCTCCGCGCTCCTAAAGCACCCACAATCCTATGTGCACGATGCATTTCCTGTCCCCCAATTTGGGAACAAGGAAAATACACAACTTTAAGTTATGTCATCTCAGCAGCCAAAAAAACATTTCTGAACAAATTTGAGGCAAGAAATACACAATCCATTTTAGATTGCTGAATCTTCACTTATTTCAGTTCTAAAAGGCCTGATTTAAAAGTTTGTTCTTACTTTTGTTGCTCAGCGACAGACAGGGAAAAACAGCATAGAGCCCGCGTATTTTTACATCTAACTCTTTAAAATAAAGGGTTTATTTCGACCGAACCAGGGTTGGTGATTGTTGGAACAGTGGAAAGTCTAACCAAGACGGTTTTGATGAGTTTTATTTTGTTTCTGTCGAGTTTGAATGAAGTGTTTTACAAACGGCGAGGTAAAATTATGTTTTTTCCAATGGAGTCTGGTAGCTTTGGGGAGAGCATATTAATTGTATGATTTGTAAGTTAATAAATTATAATAATTGTCCAAATCCCTGTTGAATTTATTTATTTATTAATAGGCTTATATGTTCTGAATATGTTTCTATTGTTTTGAGGAAATCAATATTCCTAGAAATTCTAATGTGGAAATAAAACACAAGTAGCCAATTCTACACTGAATTTCCATGATGATGCACGCTCTGTGACTCTAAAGCTATATTCACTACTTGGACTTCCTGTGTGATATTTACATTTCAAAGAAATAGTTTGTCATTTTGGGAAATACACTTATTTGCTTTCTTGTCGAGCGTTATCTTCGAAGATTGATATCACTACTCTCATATTTGTCCTTCAAATATATAGCCCCAGAGTTTCTGTCTGAATCTGATAAAATGAGGTTTGCATTAAGTGGAGGAAGGATCAGAGTGTCCTGGGTGTGTAAAGAGCGTCATCACACCCTGATTGGCTGAGAGGGGAAATGCACCAAGCTGCTCTCAATTCCTAATTAGGAGCCATCAGTCCCCACACCCTGCACCACAGGTGATCTGAATAACCTCCAATCAACTCAGGGGAATTGTGACATTCAGCTAAAATGAATTGGGAAAAGGGAAATGACAGCAAGTAGCAAAGAATGAGGGACCTGCTACATCGTGACTGGGGTGTAATGTTTCTAAGTGTCTTCTTAATTTGTTGGGTCTCATGCTGTCAGCTGTCTGAGTATTCAGATATAAAATACACACTGGTCTCTCCTCATCTCCCACCACATTCACTGTGAACCCAAGAGCAAGATTGCCATATTTTCTTACTTGTTTTTTGTTTGATTACCATCGGCTGAACATGTCTTGTTAGTCTCGGAAGTATCTTCCGTTTTTCTTTTCGTCCTTGTCAAATATCTATCCATTCTGTAAACCTACAGACTATCTGGGTTTTTCTTAAAGTCAAAGAAGGATCCTTCAACATCTGAATTTCAAGGATGCTATGTCATCGAATCCCGCCGAAGGACTGTTCCAAAGTCGAGGATCCTTCGAATTCTACGGAGCACGGAGTCCTTCGTTAGAGGATTCTCAAGGATGCATGTGTGTATCCTCCGCACTCCTAAAACACTCACAATCCTATGTGCACAATGCAACTCCTATCCCCTGATTTGGAAACAAGGAAAATACGCTAGTAAACTTATTTATTTTTTATTTCACCTCAGCAGTCCACCAAAATCCGTTTCTGAACAAATTGAGGTGAGAAATTGACAATGCAGTTGATGAATCTCCACTAATGAGATCTACAAGGCCTGATTTAAAAGTTTGTGCGACTTTTGGTGCTCAGCGACGGACTCATTTAGCGAGCTAACCCAGTATTAGCACAAGCTCAAAGAGCTGGGCCCGCAGCAGCGGCAGAGAGAGACCGTGGGGAAGAGCTGGCATATTTTCACGTCTATTTCTGTGAATTAAGTTCTTTTTTTTACCAAACCAGAGTTGGTGAATGTTGGAACAGTGGAAAGACTAACCAAGATAGTTTTGACGAATTTTATTTTGTTTTACAAGTTTGAATCAGAGGGGCCCGTCCTCTCAAGGAAAACTTGTGATTTTTTAAGCTTTCACGTGTCTTTAAAAAGGCGGTTGCTAACAAGTGGCTAAATGAGACTACTAAACGTCATCACGTCGGACACTAGTCCGCCTCTAGCTTATATTGGTGGGGAGGTGAGGTCATGCGACCGTGGTGTAGTTCCTTTATAGGCTAACGATTTTCCAGCTTTTTTCTCCTGCATTTACACTTCAAAATGGAATCAGGCAGACGGTAGACGGACAACACCTTCTGGATGGCACGGGAAAAATAAACAGTCCAATGGAGGCAGGATGGCAAAACTGAACAAGCATACATCATACCGGCACATAGGGTACTTCGCAAAAATGCAAGGCCACGCCCCCTTTTGGGGAAAAGAAATCCCAAGATCCCATAGACTTCAATGCAATTTGACGTATGTTCGGATTGTAATTGTGACAAATTCGTATGCATACATCTCGTTATACAAACGTTGGTTTTATACACGTCTAATGATTATTTTTGCGACCTTGCCCGAACCTGAGCATTCATGATACCTTAATAAATTAAGGTTGATCGCAGATAATCTTTTGTAGGACATGGCATGGGAATAAATCGTAGTTCAGCGTTTTTGGATTTATTGTTGGTGCATCCAACTACACAGCAACTCTTCGGCATAGAGTTATTACTATTACCGGTTTGTTTAAGTAGAAGTTTTGAGACATGTTTCAATTTCTTCTGTTTACTCTGTTACTGTCTATGAGAGACACGGGATTGTTTTTCCCCAAAAGGGGGTGTGGTCTTGCGAGCCTACTCTGGATGACGTATTGCCGGTCTTATGTATGATGATATTGTGCTATTGTGTATTGTTTATAAATAATTCTTTTTATTTTATGTAATTATTCTAATAATGCATGGAGCTATAAAATGCAGCTTTCTCTTAATATTCTATTGCAAACTTTTGCAAAAAAAAAAGGAGGGAGGGAGCTACGTAACAACCGGTTGAAATTTCAATCAATTTCATGTTCAAATAATGTTAGCAGTTAGTTTTCTTTCTTGTTTGTACTGTAGCTGATAATAACAGCAAGTGTGTAGCTGATGCAAAAAAAACACAAGTTACAACAAAGAAAGCTTAAAAAGAAGAGAGTGGAGACCCATGGCATTTTTCATATTAGAAACACATGACTGTTTGGGGAAGAAGTGATTCCAAATTAGGAGAAGAGGGGAGGAAATAAAACATGTGTAGCCAATTCTACATCAAATCGCCATGCTGATGTATGCCCTGTGACACTTTAGCTTTATTCACTACTTGGACTTACTATGTGGTTTATAAATGTCAAAACAATAGTTTGACATTTTGGGAAATTCGCCTATTTGCTCTCTTTGCTTTCTTGTCGAGCGTTATCTTCGAAGATTGATATCACTACTCTCATATTTGTCCTTCAAATATATAGCCCCAGAGTTTCTGTCTGAATCTGATAAAATGAGGTCTGCATTAAATGGAGGAAGGATCATAGTGTCCTGGGTGTTTGTAACTTCACCTCTCTTAAGCCCTAAAGAAAGGGCGTCGTCACACCCTGATTGGCTGAGAGGAGAGATGCACCAAGCTGCTCTCAATTGTTCATCAGGAGCCATCAGTCCCCACACCCTGCACTACAGGTGATCTGAATAACCTCCAATCAACTCAGGGGAACTGTGACACTGAGAGCACCCAGGGGAATATTCTGAGTATATGGGAACATTTTCTGTTTCACAACTGACAACACTAAAATAGAATAAAGCTCATTTGGGTATAAAAAAGAAAACAAACAAAATCCCAGTCTCCCATTCATTGTCTATGGAGCAGCTCCAGACTTTATACTTGATGACATCACAAGTTTGAGACTCACTTCTTTGGTTTCTGGCTATGAGAGAGAGTATAGCTCATATTCACACACATTGATTGAGCTTTACTAGGCCATGGAAATAACAATGGGATTCTTAATTTAGGTGGTGTTCTACTTTAAATCATACATATATTTTAAAGCAGTAGTTCTACACTTTAAAAAATATGTTTACGTTCTGTTTGTCGAAAGGTAGATGAGAAGAGCGATACCACTCACATATCTGTCCGTATAAGACTACAGCCAGCAGCCGGTTAGCTTAGCTTAGCACAAGGACCGGAAAAGGAGGGAAACAACTAGCCTGGCTCTGTCCGAAGGTGACAAGATCCACCTGCCAGCACCTCTAAAGCTCAGTAATTTACACTTTATATGTTGTTGTTGTTTTTGTCCTTACTAAAAGGATTTAAAAAAACAAAGATAAGATAAGCTAACTGATATACTAATTAACTAAAACTGTCACATTTAGCCACAACTTTCTGGTCAATGATGCAACTGGAACACTTGCACAACTTGTGTCTAGTGTGCACTCTGAATCTGTATTTATTTGGATCCAGAGAGCATTCTGAAAGCCTAAGATTAGATTTAAAACCGCTCTGGTCACTCACAAACCAACTTCTTTTAATATCCTAGTTCACGCTACACAACATCAGCCCTGATTTTCCACTCCCCGACAGTTTTGGAGCTCCCCGACATAAGCGCCAGATCAGAGGCAAATCGGCGTTCGAGCATCATGTGTGAACTGCTCAAAGACACTCGTGGATGCCTCGCAGACACATTCCAGATCTAGCATGCTAAATATCTGGACCTGTCGGGGACTCCGGCCACGAGCTACAGCCAATGAGAGCACAATACACGGGTTGAGGGGAAACCTTGGGGAGGAGGGGTCGCCTGTAACAATAGGAACTTACTGTATGTGTTGCCTTTGCAACACGGAGCAAAGTTGTTACACGTAAAGTAATAAATAGTAAAGAAGAGCTTGAAAACCGGTGGAAACAGGCTATTTTGTGAACAAATACCAACAACAACATCAGCTATATGTCTCGCGTATGGTATCACGCCATTTACCGTGTTTTTCTCGCGTGTGTTTTCGTGACAAAATGTAGTTTGGAGACCTCATCGGGGATTCCTCCCGGTGAAAGATCTTGTAGTGTGTGACCCACTGTCACCGATTACAAGACAGCAAGTTGTGTAGTGCGAACGGTTCGACGATCTGACGACTTTGAAAGTCGTGTAGTGTGAACTTGGCTTAAAGCAGCTCAATCTCAATGATGCTGAACTGACGTATAAACCGGAACTCTCTCTTCCCCCGGCCGTCTTCCTGGACTCCACATGGCTTCAACAGCAGCTGCTCTCTCTCTCTCTCTCTCTCTCTCTCTCTCTCTCTCTCTCTCACTCTCTCTGTTTAATTCCCTTCCTCATCCTGCCTCTCCTCTCCCTCTTCTTCCTCTTCCCTTCTCCGGGTTTGTTTGTTCTCCCTCAGCTCCCAGGTGTTTTCCTGCACGGCTCCGTGTTCCGCTGAGCTCCTCTTCCGCTCTGACTCAGGTACAGCGTACCGATGGCTTCCCCCTCACTGCAATGCACAACATACTGATCAATATACACACGTGTGACACACTGGTCACACGTTGAAACACAGATATAAATCACACACACACACACACACACACACACACACACATACTGTAGTACGTCACACACACACACACTATTCCAGCTCCCTCACTCTTTCTCCCTCATCCAACAATAACACAACAAACCTTGCTTCCTGTGCGCGGGGGAACAATAGTGGGATAGCTTTGATGGCCAGAGGTGGTTTGTTGTAGATACTCCCTTATCGGCCCCAACATCGCCAGATCAGCTATAGATCCAGGCAGCGTCCTACTGTAGGGAACAGCTTTATCCTTTCACCAGTGTCAGGATGTCAGGATGTATGGACGACGTGCAAGTGCATTAACAGACAGCACATAAAAAAATGTCTTGTTGTTGCAAACGTTCTGTGATTATATGTGTATTGCTATGAATATCTCCGTTCTAGCCAGTTATATGTACAGTGATTTTGTAGAAAGTTAACAGCTCGTTTTGCACTAAATACTGACTCTACATGTGCAATAGCTTATATATCCTATAGCTTTCCTGCTTCCTCATGCTTGATTTCACAAAGTATTAGGTTTGTTATATGAGGCACTTGCACCACTTTAATTAAACTCAATTGTATTGTAATTAAAGCTGCACTAACGAATAGTTCTATATTAAAAAAATAATTAAATGACTATATGTATATGGTTTGCGTGATGATGAATTAGCATCCGACTCTTTCCCACAGCTCTATGAAGCGTTTTAGTGTCTTTCAGCTCATTTTTGTGGGGTTTTATGGCCCACAACTTAACTGTTTTAGTTTAGTTTCA